>CAWUFW010006764.1:0-600000 GCA_963921515.1 Calotriton arnoldi
AGCACTTGCACTGTGGCACTGAATAGCAGTGGCACAGTGCCCAAAGCATCTATAACCAGCAAAAACACATGAGGCAACAGCAAAAATGGAAGGGAGACCCATGCCAACAGTGCCAGGTCTAACAGACCACATGATGAGGTATGCGTGTATTTAGATGGAAGACCAGTCATGCCAGATTGTTTGCTTTCAAAAATGGCGGGAGTGTACCATGGAGCAACACACATAGGGAGAGATTCAATGATCAGGCTATTCAGACAGAGTTGGTATAATCCGAAGTTCAGGGTAGTCGCAGAGAGCCTTTGCCAAAGATGTTTAACCTGTCAACTTCAGAACCCAGGTAGAAAGACAGTGGTAAGCTGGGGAAAGATCGGAAAGGCAGAAGGACCCTTCACCAGATTACAGTTAGATTTTATTGAATTACCCCCATGCAATGGACTGAAATACGTACTTGTCATAGTATGCCTTTTCTCAAGATGGGTGGAAGCCTATCCTACTAGAAGAAATGACAGTCTTACAGTTGCAAAATTGTTGTTGAGAGAGTTAGTGCCGCAATTTGGTTTTCCGGTCACTTTGGAATCAGATAGAGGCCCTCATTTTATTAATGAAATAATTCGATTAATCTGTGCTGCGTTTAACATTGAACAAAAACTGCACTGTGCTTATCGTCCAGAGGCTTCTGGAGTTGTTGAGCAAATGAATGGCACAATCAAGTCAAGATTGGGAAAGGTGTGTGCATCCACAAAGCTGAAATGGCCAGATGCATTACCTCTTGTATTGATGGGTCTCAGAAGCATTCCAGACAGAAAAACAGGAATGAGCCCACACGAGGTTCTCATGGGAAGAGCCATGAGACAGGCATTTATTCCTGGAAATAAACTAATGAGTATAACTGATGATCTGGTATTGGACTATTGCAAAGGATTGGCTGAAATGATGCGTTCTATCTCTCACCAGGTTGGAGAAGACGCAGTTGAAAGACAGCCAGACCAAGCGCATGATTTGAATCCTGGAGATTGGGTGCTAGTGAAGAAACAAGCAAGGAAATCGTGTCTAGCACCAAGGTGGGACGGGCCACGGCAAGTCATACTAGTCACTACCACGGCAGTGAAGTGTGCAGGTCTGCCCAATTGGATTCATGCCAGCCATACCAGAAGAGTTCCGAGCCCATCAGATCAACAAGAGCCACCACTGACTGAGCAGGCTGAAGCGTCAGGAGTTGTAAACTGTGAAATTGAGGAATCTAGAGTGATAGATTCTGAAAGACAACCATATGACGATCAGCCCGAGATAAGTCAGGAAAAATGGATCCCAGTGATTGAAATAATTGATGATGCTATTGAAACCAGAAGAAGAACAGAACTGAAAAGACAGGAAAGTAGTCAGGAAGAGACAGGGGAAGAAGAACACACTCAGGTGAAAATAGAAAGAGACACAAACAAACCTGAGGAGGGAAAAATAGAAGAACACGTTCAGGCGGAAGAAGAAAAGTTAGAATTAAGACCTGAACAGGACCAGATAGAATTAGAAGAACAAGTTCAGGCAGAAGAAGAAAGATTTGAACTAAGACCTGAACAGGGTCAGATAGAATTAGAAGAACAAGCTCAGGAAGAAGTAGAACAAAATACGGTAGAACCTGAGCAGGAGGAAGCAAAAGAAGGTACAAGCACAGAAAATAGAGAATTAGAACAGGTTGTGCCTAAAATAAATGAAATAAAAAGAATTTTACAGAGATAAGGAAGGTGAAAACGCAGTACAAATCAAAAGAGTCAGGAGAGGAGACAATTGGCCAACTGGAGTAAAGAAACTAAAATATCATCTGAGAAAATCTGAAAAGAGACCAGAACAAGTGAACGAAGTCACAAGTCAAACAAGACCTAAACAAACCTTAGCAAAAATAACTCGAAGAAGTCCAAGATTGAGAAATTTAAACAGGAGATACAAGGCTCCTGAGTGGACATACGTTATATTCGAGGAATTTGAGTACCTAGATCTGTCTGATGAGACAGAAGAGGTCCATATTGCACAAATTGATGAAAGCCAATTGAAACCTCCTCAAGTACAAAAAGGAAGGCTAAGACTGAAAAAGAAAAAGACAGGAGAAAAGAGATTTTCTCAGGAATAAAAAGGCGGAAACTGAAGTCACCGGGAAACCAAAGTGTGGACTAAAAAGAAAGTGTTTTAGATTTTGTTTTTGTAGTATTTTTTAGCAGCATTAGGATGGCTATTCTTAACAGTAAGAGTACCTTTTATAATGAAAACAAGTGACAAGAATAACACAGATACTAATGTTAAGGTGAATAGAATAAGAGAAACTGAAATAGAAATAGGGGTAGAGGATGAAGCAAACTATCATAATAAATCAGACTATAACACGTCCTCTAATGTGTTTATTAAGTTGTTATTTCAATATGTTAGTACTATGAAATACGTTTGGAAGAAATGAAAGGCAGGTTATATAAGAAAATGAGAGATTTAAAAGGAAACGAAATTATGGATGAAAATTTGAGAGGAGAAATAGCGAAAAACTGAGAAGTGTTAAAGTTGGTATCTGGGATGGATAGGTAATTTTGTGATGGCTTAATATGCCATCAGAGAGGGGATTGATGGAGCAAGGACTCGTAAAAGAGACTTGCTCATAAGCAATCCTCTCGTTTAAACTCATAAACAAAATATTAACAAAGTGTTTTGTGATTAATAAAACACATTTCCTTACACGCGGGAGAAAATGAAGCTTGCCTATGTGTTTACTAACTGCAATAACATGAATGAAGGACTAAGATGCATTCTAACACGGGATCTTTACTGCGCATGCGTCTACTGTATCTACGTAGTATGACGTATTAACGCTTGGAGGGAAATTCTGGCGTCTGCGCAAAGAATCATAAAATGGCCGCTTGAAAACTCACATGCATGGCACCTGCTTGCTGAAATTAGAAAATAAGTTTTATACTAACGCAAATGCAGAAAGGGAAATAATAAAGGGTATGGGCTAGAGTAGAGGTTGGTGGTATACAGTGAAATCATTTATTTTTGAGAATAACATTTCTCCTTTTGACTTTATTATTAGTGCGTGTTTGGGCCTGTTAAATTTGTCTGAGTCGA
The DNA here is from genome assembly GCA_963921515.1 of Calotriton arnoldi. Taxonomy (NCBI): domain Eukaryota; kingdom Metazoa; phylum Chordata; class Amphibia; order Caudata; family Salamandridae; genus Calotriton; species Calotriton arnoldi. The sequence continues at coordinate 3,103 of CAWUFW010006764.1, forward strand.
GCAGACTGACGTTGCGCAATGTATGCGCCCTGGCGAGTAAAGTACGAAAGATGACTAAGGATTTGTCACGCGTCCAAGGCCAGCAAAGATGTGCCCTGAGAACATGAGGGTGAAGAGTTCATATGAAGGAACTTTATTCAAGAGATCGCAACATTTGTATTAATAAAGTTTGAAGATGTATGGGAAAGGAAGCGGGGGAATAAAGTTTGAGGGGAGGAGTTTTGAAACAATGGTTTAAAGAAATAAGTGAAATGTAAGCATGGTGTGATGATCATCCCCACCTTGCCTGTCCATTCAGAGTTAGTATTTTGTAAAATTGAAACATTAATGGGTGGTACATGGTAATAGAAAGGTATAATTGAGGTAGTTTAGTTAGTTAAGAGAGCTTGTTGGGAGCGGAAGCAGCAGAGACAATACAGAGCTCGGGATGCTGTCGGTGCTGGGGATGGTGCTGGAGCTGTGAGACGCAGATGAAGAAAACTGAATGCAGAACCATCTACTTAATTTGGGTGGGTTAGAAAGAAGATCGCGGAAGAACCACGTGGAGGAAGAGAGTGTCAGAGAGGGGTGCGATGTAGTCGTCGGTATTTAGAGAGGTGAAGTATCCTGTCCTGATTCCTGTCCTGAAGTCTTTGTCTCCTGATCTGTCCTGGGGACCCTTACCAGCCCTTTGGCCAGGGGGTTGGTCTTCACACCACACTTGGTAATTATAAATTCATCGTCTTGATAAATGCTCTTCTCTCTATCCTCTTCTTTCTGAGCATAGTTGTTGTGTGGATCTGAATTATTATTATATCTATTGAAATTTTGATTGAATTGCCACTCTTGCGAATGAGGGTGTTTGTACTGAAACGTTTGAGATGGTTCACAAACAACTAATTTAGATAAAGTTTTAAAACTTCTCGAGTCTGTGATTATTTCATTTTTATAAGAGAAATGTTTAATAAAGTTAAGTTAATTATCACCATCAACTAGTTCCACCTAATGGTCCATCGACCAGAGGAAAGAACTATTTGATCAGAGAAAGGTTTAGTTGGAGAAGAAATAACTAGATCTTAAGGTATGAGAATCATTAAAACTAAAAGTTCCAGCGGTCTACTTGGTGTTTAACGGAAGCAAGTTGTATGGGCCCAGGTGAGTATATGGTAGTGGAGTATCTGTTGCTAGTACGCCGCTGGATAAGGGGTAACATCCCTCTTCAGCCAGACTAGCTTGAATCCAGTGGCAAAGTGAGCAAGGGAACCACGTCTGGGCATAGCCTGCCAACTTATGGTGAACAAAGCAAACACAAGGAGATGATGGCTGGAGCACTGAAACTTTTCAGACACTCACCCCCAGTCACAGATCTGGGTTGAATCCTTCATTGTTCTTTGGCTCACTTTGCCACCCCCTTTCAGACCCAGTCATATGCAAATCAGTCTTGACCCTGTGCCTCATGGGAACAGTCCAGCCCAAAAGGCCAAGCCAGGTCTTTCCTGGACCGGAAACAAGCATCCTGGGACTGGTTTCAGGGTAACACCCCTCATCAGCCTGACTAGCTTGAATCCAGTGGCAAACTGAGCAATGGGCCCACATCTGGGCATACCCTGCCAACTTAGGGCAAACAAAGCAAACACAAGGAGATGATGGCTGGAGCACTGAAACTTTTTTTCAGTTGATGATGGGCTACATGTGTGGAGTGTGGTGCACTTGACTGGTAGCTCCAAACTAAATTCAGTTCTTCAGCGGTCAGTGTGACTTGAGTAGCCAGCTGGTGCTAACCATGACAATGTTGCCTTTAAAGTGGCATCTTTATACGTTTCACCAATGTTGGGTAAGTTTACAGCTCTCTTCAAGTAGATTGCACTCCTCGGTAGGAGGATATGTTCATGACAGTCAAGGAGGATACAGTGCTGAAACAGCATCAAAAAGACAAAGTAGAAAAAGATTTCATTCAGAAGTAGGTTTCTTCACCCCTTCCTGTTTCTATTAGACCGAATCAAAGACACCAAAATCTTCTCAATGCTGGATTGCTGAGGCATCTGCAATTCAGTATGAATTCATGATGACGATGAGTGGAAATCTGTGTTCAATATTCTTTATGATCACTGTGAATATTTAGTAATGCCATGTGGCTTGTGTGAAGCCCCTGCAGCATTTTGGCAACACTTTGGCAATTATATATTCAAGGAACTTTTAAATATCTTCTTGATTGTGTATCTTGTTGACATCTTGATATATCCTAAAGACTTACAACAAAATGGAGTACATGTGAGAGAAGTCCTGAATTCAAGAAAACCTCCCATATTCAAAGTTAGAGAAATGCATATTTGAAGCAACACAAGTCATGTTCCTTGGATTCCAGATCTCAAAGCAAATCATCAGCACTGATATGGATAAGGGCTGAGCTGTGTCAGAGAGGGCCGCACCCACAACAGACAAGCAAATTAAGAGGTTCCTGGGGGGCTGCTAACTTTTAGACATTTTATCAACATTTCTTTTTTAGTATTGTTCGACCCATAACCTAGCTGTCCCAGAAAGGGCAAATAGGATAAAGAACAAGAGAAGGCTATTCAGACTCTCCTGATGGCCTTTACTACTGCTCCGATTCTCCGAAATTAAAATATACTGCTGTACATCATTATAGAGGCTGATGCCCCCTGCTTTTGCTGTTGGGCAGGCTTGTGACACTGAGATCCAAAACCAGAGCAGTCATCTACTACTCTCACGCCATATACTCATCAGAATACAAGTACACTATTTATGATCAGGAACTATGTAAAGATGCATCTTCACATGCTGTAGTGTAGTTCCTATTTTCCTAATAGGCTCTGCGCATTGGAATAATATACCCTATAGGTTTGACATAGGACTGAGGTCAGTATGTCCCTATCGAGTATATTAAACTTAATTTACTTTGTACCAGCTAACTCAGAGGCCACTAGAAACTCCTTGTAAACAAGAAGGGAGTAGTTTCTGGCAACTGCATAAACATGACAACTTTGTTTCCCTTTAGAATCGGAACACTCTCAGAATCGTGGAAACAACAGATAACAGTTTCACTCAGCTAATCGTGCATGCTTAGTTTCTTCAGAGTTACACAGAAATAATAGATGGGCATTTCAATAAAAGGATTTATTGAACAGTCTTGTTTCTCGTGTAAGAGATATGAGCTGTTACAATCGTAAGACAGTATGCGAGATATATGATGTACAGCGTAAGCAGTAGAAAGAAATAATACTGCGTTAGCATTATCTTTTAGCTATGACACATATATTCATATACATAAATAACATCAGCTAAAAATGTGAGTACTCATAAGATGCTTCTCTAACTAGTTCTACCCCAGTGTACCTAACCTAAGTGTAGTGCAAGGTAAGAAGTAGGTGATGTATTCTATAGTATGGTATGCTATAGTATGGTATGCTATAGTATGGTATGCTAAGTCTAGTATGACAAGTCTAGTATGCCAAGTCTAGTATGCCAAGAGTCCCTCTAGGTTCTAGTCAGCTCCATACCTTGAGAATGAGAGAGGTGGGAATCTCTTTCCGGGGCTCGAACTCTAACACCCCGCGAAGGGAGTCAGAACACTGGAAGCTGGATTCTCTGCGAGCAGGGATGACAGCATCTCTTGTCAGTGCGTCAGGCCGGGACATGGGCTCCTCTAAAGTCGAGGTCTCCTCCTACTTGCTTGGGCAAGGGAAGGTATATTTATACCCGGCAGGTGCCTTGGAATGTTAGCATTGACGTAAAGTTGGGCAGAGGAAGACGTCAGGAATGAACCCTTAAGGCATAGCGGTTCATGCATAATAAATGAGTTCTTGGAGAAATCAATAATCCTGTGCTAGGGGAACTCCCAAGAGCTTATGGGTCTGGTTTCTAAGAACTCGTTGTGACGTTGGGGTGGACGGATGTAGGTGACCATGCCTGTATTTGGATAGCATGGCTAATGCCTACATAAGGACTGGGATCTTATGCCTATATAAGGGCAATGCGAATTGTGCCTACATAAGGACATGTATCAGGAAAACCTATATACAGATACCTAAAGCGGAATACAACACCCACTCCACTTTCGAATGAACGATAGTACTAAATGCTAAACATTAAATGCTAAACATTAAACTGAGTACCACATGTTGCTAAAAACATTTCTAAAAGCATATTAAAAGAAGTTTAAAAAAAACTGTTGCTAAACATGTAATGCAATAGGTACTGTACATTTTAAAGCATTTTTTCATTCTAAGCATATATCAGAAATAAAATGCAACATGAATGAATAAACAGAAATATATACATATGATGAAATGGTTGACAAGTTTTCAAAAATCAAAGCCATTTCATAACATGGTACTAAATGAAATTGTTAGTAAATAAGGTGACAATGTGTCCCTGGAAGTATTCAAAGAAGTCCGTTCTATATGAATACTTCTACTGTAAGCAGATTGAATTGCCATGTATTTTCAAAAATAGAGAGAGAAAAACAAAAAAAAATTTAGGAAGAGTTCCAAGTTTTGTTTTGTTTTGAAAATATGGAGGCCAAATTCATTGCTTCCCCGGTACACTGTGAGCCGAATCAAAGTCAGTGTATGGGTCTGGTGTAAACATGAAATCATCTATTCCTGTAGACAAAAGATCGTCTATCGATGTCGGTGACAGTTGGAACACCTCGTGTAGAAGGTTAACTGCACAGAGATGTGAAGCATCGCCCTCAGCATAGGATGCTGCAGCAATGTTCGCGTCCGTTGTTACCTGTGTGCCTGTTGATCCATCTTGTACCTCAGCAGCAGCAGGAAGCGTCTGTGAGATCTCAACAAATGCCGTCATCAGGATTGGTAGCCTCTGGGGACAACACAGAGCATGGGCCGTTATCGGGTCCAGCAGAGTATCGATATCCATTGGCATGACTGATGGGAGTGTTAGACAGATGTCTAGCACGCTTTCTTCACCGCAAAGCAGGCAGCGTAGAACAGGTAAGATGCAATCTTGCCAGATTGGTCTAAATGACAGAAACCATGTTGTATTAAGTTTCCGTAGACGAGGTATGCCTAAAAGTTGCACTATGCCCTCACGGCACTTCCGTTCTAGGAGGGCTTTCTCCAAATTGCTGGGAGTGACGCCGGTTGATAGGCTTGCCATAGCGTAGTAGTAGGAATAAAAACAGGATTCCTGCAATGAGTGCTAGAATTAATGGCACACCACCAAACACCGAATGTGCGAAGTTTGGAATGATTCCGAGGACTGCCTGAAAAGGTGTTAACAGTCCTGAACAGATGGTCTTAAATACATGTACAATCCCGCTCGTATCAGTCATGTTTAAGATACATCCCATCATTTCTACGAAATGTATAGGGCAGTTTGTACGAATTAGAGCCTGTATCTCAGCCGAAGTCCTTGCAATTTGTAGATCATAGATTTCTTTGGCCGAGGTCAAAGGCACGGTTTGTTGCAAAAGCATGGCTTTCATTCTGCTTAAAGTATCAAAACGTATAAAAGAAATACTCAATGAAGGCCATAGAGGCGACTCCTGACTGTGTCTATTGGGGGAACAATACTTGCATACAACAAGTAACCCTGGAGCCAACCGTTACCAGATATGGGATTCCTGGCAACATGCCACAGCAACTCTGATCATTCAACATGAGGTAACTCCCGTTAGAAAGTTGGCCAAACGTTGAATTAATCACAGTAGCTGGTGTACCCTGCAGGTGGCAGGACAAGTTTGCCACAGAACCATTACAAGCCCCGTGTAAAGAAATGTCCTGACATATGAGTGAACCGCTCAGTGCATTTTCACAGTGTGTACCGCTTAGAAACACTTCACGATCCCCACTCCAACATCTGTATTCGTAAGGTAAATCCCAGGATGTCTTAATGTATTCTTTACCCAACCTTTCATATTTGCCTGCTTGCATTTGTTTGAGGCAATACTGAAAATGAAAAGTAGTGACATGCAGGGTTATTTTGCCATGGATAAGCCATTCTGTAGCTGGTTTTTCTGCTACAGTAAATGGTAATTTTTCCAGTTTTTCAATGCTCAGCACTGTATACTTTGCTCCCCTTTGTGCCAGTTCGATCTGTTTATCCATTAGATTGTATTCTGAAAACAGAGACGACGTGTTGATAAAACGCCAAGGCACATAGCCTGCATGCAAGGATTGCAGCGTCCAGCCTAATAACATAATAGAACGTAACTGAGATTGGCCTTGTTGTAACATGGCTAAATCTTGTTCCAGTATGTCAATAGCAGAGGATACAATGTTGTTCAGTGAATAAATTCTGGATGACAAAGTTGTTAACCCATTGTCGACCACAGTGAGAGATTTCTCTAAGTTAATACGATCAAGCTCACGTATTCTTTCTGCGGCCTCTGCCTGTGAAACCATCCATATTTCATTATAAGCAGCATAAATGCCTGCATATATGAAACGTTTTTGACGCGGTTTTCTTGGACCTAGCAAGAAATCCCTAAGGTCTGTGTCTTCTTTAAGTAAAGATAAGTGTTGTTTCACATCCTCGAGTGTAGATTTTTGTAAACAGTCGAGGCACAATTTTTCTACACTGTATGTTGTTACTACCCCCGGATGTTGTCGTTGAACGTAACGTGGGTCTGGCCTATGGATAGTAAAGCCCTGTATTCTACTCAGGAATCTTTCTTGACAGATGTTTGTGTCTGTGGGCCAGAGCAACCATTTTTTCCATTCAGGAACTGATCTGTTGTTTTGTAGTATTGTGTCTACTGTGACTGCTCCCTGTGTAATGCTATTACTTGCAGGTGTTGGTACAGAAGGTGTGTTCATGTCTTTGATCTTGGCTAAACCAAGGCAAGACGTTTGTTGCACAGTGTCATTCAAAAACATTATTTGCTGTGGGATGATACAGGCTCTAAACAAAGCTTCTATCCCCTGCACTTGCCAATCTTTAGAACCCCAGACAGATTTTGTGTCGATTGTGTCTTTCCAAAAGTGAAATCCTTGTCTAGACAGTTGGGTAATAAAGGCTGCAGAATAAATCTGTTTTGTATTAGTTAACATAATTTTCTGTCCTGTTTTGTTTATATTCTTACAGTAAAATGTTTCTGGATCAGATGTTTTGTACCCTGAAAAATATGGAAACTTATTTGCAAACGTTTTTGAACTACCCCTTGGTGGTGTAGGACAATGTTCCCATTGGTTAAACATAAACACATTTCTAGGTGTTGCAGATTTATGCAAGAAATGATGACCATAGTGGTTGTAACAATAAAGCTGTTCGTAGTCTGATGAACACTCTAAGTATTCATTGTTAGAGAATGCAGCAGACCTTTCTTGATCAGACATCATGTTATTAACAGTCTCAAAGTCCCAATCATCAGAATAGGTACTGGAGGTAATAAAGTCACTTAATGAAATTTTAAATAAATGTGTAATCTTCAAAAGTTCCGTTGGGCCGAATATGTCGAAATCGGTTTTGTCCCAAACTATACCATCCTGTATAGGAACGGCTGTGATGTTCACTGCTGACAAGTCTCTTGCTTCACGATGGGATGATTTGTGTGGTTTTAAAAGTAAGTTCACATTTTTACTTTCAGTGTCCAAACGAATGTATCTGCCATTTATAAGCACACTAAGAGTCATAACCAAAGCTAGCCAAAGCAGAAAGAAAAATATTCCAGAAATAATCCATAGTTCAATCCATGGTGAAACCAGATAAATCTCTTTCAGGAAATGAAAAAGGTCTTGTACTTGTCGTTTGAAAGCTTTTGTAAGGCTGGCGTCGTTTCAGGCTCACTTGGATCCTCAGAAAACGTATCAAAGTTAATGAAGTAGCCAGAAGCAGTTCGGTCAATTGTTGGAATTGCATCAGGATTCGTCGGAATCGCTGGAACCAGTTGGTCACGTGTTACGTTGGTGTAGACAGGTGTATCTGGACGAACTGTTACTTGAGTTTCAAGAGGGATGAGTTCCATAGCATTGTTGCTCAGTCCTTCATCTCTTACTGCTGAATTCTTGATGGTTATGAGTCTTTCAGTCTGAACCTCTTGGATAGTAGCGAGAGGAGTACGTCTGCTACTAGGTCGGAGTCCACGAGGCCTACTATTTAGTATTGGCCACATACTGTGGTTTGATGAGGTCGATTGACACAAATCTTTTCTCCTTTTTTCCAGCAAGGGGCGGCAGAAGTACTGTTCTTGTTCCGTGGACGGCTAGGACAGTTACTGGTTGTCTGTATGAAGGTCCAAATTCCTTCTTGTCCGCAATCTTCTCTCTGACTAGATCCCCAACTTTTGGGATCCAGACAGGCCTTGCTGGGACTGCCGGTATTTCCCCCGTGGTGGTTGGCTTCAGGAACACGTTGCTTTGTTTCGATCTTAGTTCATTTAGATCCTGTAAAACAGCCAAACGATCTTTGATATCAAAGGGTTTATTTTCCACCACTGTGCCTTTACATTCGAGATCAGGAACCCACATTCTTGTCCCAAATAGGACCTCATATGGAGTGACCCCCCCTAGAGAACTTCTTGGCAAATTATTTAATGAGCGTTGGACCCCATAAAGATGTTTGACCCACCCATCACCCGAACCTAATACCCTAGCTGTTATAGACTGCTTTATATCCCGGTTTTTCCTTTCCACAACAGAATTTCCCTCAGGATGAAACGGAGAGGAGTTCCGCAATGCTACGCCCAAACTGGCCATGGCTTCTTTGTAAGCCCGAGAGCTAAACGCAGGGCCCTGGTCAGAATGTAGTGTGCCAATTGCGTATGTGCCGATAAAGACTCACAAATCTTTTATAACAGTTCGAGCGTCAGCCGAGCGCTGAGGCCACATCCATAGGAACCTTGACTTAGTATTTGTGGGATTGCATTTGTCATAAAGGACGCCTGCGTGTAGATAGTTTAATGCTGTCTAACAATGGTGTCTGTACTGGGCAAGCTACTTCGTAGTCTGGTGTCTGATGGCGTTCTGCACTAGTCTGTCTATTGCAGTCTCTGCAGTCATTGATGAAGATGTGAATCTGTGTATTCATTCCAGGCCACCAGTACATCTCTTTTAATGTTAATATTGTTTTAGAGATCCCTTGATGTGACAGACCCTCCCCCAGATGTGCTTCATAAATCAAAGCTGCTCTACGTTCCATGTTTGGTATTACCCTATCCCCCACTCCAGGGATTCGAGCAAAGGGAACGTTGTTTGCATCAATTACATAAGAGTACTTGAGTGGAAACTCTTTTGGTAACGCTGCACCACTGCCTTTGCTCGTAGCATTGACAGCCAACATTATCTCACTGTCTATTCTTGTTTTTGAACGAGTGATCGCAGATACGGAAGCCGTCTGAACAGCCCCCTTTGCGGCTTCATCATCCAATGAATTCCCCGCAACATGAACGCCATCACGTTGATGACTCAGCGTGTGTATCACGTGAGCTTTTGGTAATTCGTTTCTCAACTGAACTACTTGTTCCCAAAGCGTTTTATGCTTTATTGTGCCACCTTTTGCATCTTTGAATCCGTTTTGAAGCCAATTCTGTATATATTCATTATATGACTGAACACAGTAAAGGAATCGCACACTATAAGTGTGGGGAATTCGCGATCTGTATTTTCAAGTGCCAGTTTGAATGCTTGTAATTCAGCTCGCTGAGCTGTACAATCTCCTAGAGATTGAGTTTTAGTGACCATTGGTCTGAAGTTACCTTCGCGCATGCGACCTTTAACCATTGCGCACGCTGCACTGTAAGCTTGTTTACTCCCTGTAGCGGGTTGTGCTGATCCGTCAGTATAAATTATAAATTCGTACTGATCGAGAGGCAAAATTTCAGTGGGCAGAGGACATTCATGTTCATATTGCAGGAACGCTTGTGTTTTTAAATCAGGATCAAAAACATATTCAACATCTGTAGAAGCAAGAGAATTAACCCATTGTATCCATCTAGGATGTAAAGCTTGTGAATTTGGAATGCTCGCTTTTGTAACCGCCTCTAAGGCTGGTACTGGAGTTACGACAATAATGCGTTTCCCTTGAGCTAGAGCTCTTTTTTTGATACAGCGGTTTGAACTGCTGTCAGTATTTTTTCTGTTGAAGTGAAGCGCATTTCTGCTTGTGTATACAAATGTGATTTGTATGCTATTGGTACGTTTCACCCTCATTAAATGTTAAATAGGTGAATCCGCATTGACCCGAAATTATTCGGATCACTAAATTGCGTTTATTTACGCATGTTTGTAAGTGATTTGTTGCTAACATGTTAGCTTGGAGTGAACGCAGGATTTCTGTGTGTTCCTGTGTCCAATGTTTTGTTGAAAAATCAGGTTTGATTAATTCGTAGAGAGGTTTAACCCTTTCTGCGTAATTTAGAATGTAAGTTCTTCCAAAATTTAGGAAACCCAAGATAGATTGTAAATTTTTCAGCGTTTTTGGAGGTTTGAGCAGCGCGCACTTTTCTAAAAAGTTAGCTGCCAGGCTCTTGCCTTCACTTGAAAGCTCATATCCTAGGAAAAGGACATTGAGATGGGCAATTCTGGATTTTTTAAAGTTGAATTTATAGTCCTCAGAGGCGTAGCCAAATATAATGGTACTCACCCTGTTCAAGTGCCTATCTAGGTCATTGTCTGTCAGATAGACAATGCCTCATTATCATAAATTTGTAGTAACTCTGTTACCCTTGCTGAGAATAACCCCGGGCTGTTTTTGAACCCTTGTGGGAGTCTACAAAATTGACGCTGGGTCCCCATTATTGAGAAAGCTGTTATGTACCTGCTTTCAGGTGCTATGTTTTGACAAAAGAAACCATTTGAAATGTCCAATGTGGTTTTATATTTTTTACGCACAATGTTATTCATTGATGCTGTACTATGTGCATTTTGCACTGCAAATGTTTTGGAACAAGTGTTCAAGTGTCTGTAATCCAAAACTAGACGATATGTATTGTCTCGTTTGGATACAGGAAACAAAGGATTGTTCATTGAGGAGGTGCATGTTTCAATCACCCCTTGGTATTCATGTTGATCTAAGATCTCCCTGACCTGTTTTTTAGCTTCTTGCTTTATTGGGTACTGCCTTTGTGCAGTAGGTTGATTTTTTAGCTATATTTTGTGGTGAGGTGAGTCCTCATCCCATCCTACATGATTTTTGTATAATGCTGGGGCCTGGGCAACTGCCCATTTCCTGGCATAAGTATATTTTAGGTGAATTGGAATATGGTTGCAGAAGGCTGGCATAATGATGTCCTCGCCATGTGGGCACTCCCTGACAAAGTTTGGTGGCCAGTCCTTTTCTGCTAGAAGTATATCATTACCCCTTGAAAGTTTCTCCCAAAAGAGTGCTTTCACTTTTCTTGGAATGTCTCCCTCCATTCGGAGTGTTATTCCATATAGCTTTTGTGGAGTACTAACCCTGGTGTCTACAGTCTCTACTGTGATGTACTCATTCAAGTCCACTATCTCCAGAAGTTCCTTCAGGTTCTGGCGAGCTATTGTTACTTCTGCTGCACTGTCCAGCATTGACTGAGCCCATTCTCCGTTCTTGAGCTGTGTTCTCAGTATTCTCGGCATGTCTGATCTTCAGACCTGCTACCTTCTTTTTTGTGAATTGAGGTTTTGATTTATTTTTCTGAACGTGTTTATCGTCTTTGAATTTCACACGTTCTTCTTTGTGATCTGACCGTCCTCTTCTTTCTGATGTCTGTGACGATATCTAAAAGGTACGAGAGGAACGTGTATCAGTATCTTGATACCTGTCAGGTTTTCTTAAATTATCCCTATTCCTGAGGTTATACCTCCTTTCAGAGGGCTCCTTTTGAGGAGACCTACCTCGGGATTGTGAACGTGTCTCGTTTGAATTTTGTTTATTAGTTTCCCATTTCTTTTTAGAAGATGTAGGATTTTGTTTAATAGAGTCCTTCTCAGGATCTTCAGATAGTTTTGGCTTCAAAGGTTTTCCACCCAAACTATCTCTGCCTAATTCTGCATAAGATTGTTCTATTATTCTGGGTAGTTCATGTTGATGTTCTGTTACATCAAATTCCCTTAAGCGTTGGCGGATCGCCACTGATGCTGCCTCTCCTTTAATATTAGATAATATTATTGTTGAGACCTGGTCGAAGTTTTTCAGTAATTTCATACCTAAATTCAGAGCAGGTTCTGCCCCGTATTCGTTTTGAATTTGTTTCAGGACATATGGTATTACTGCAATTGATGGAACACCATGTGTTTTAGTATAGATGGCAGCAAAGACTGTGCCCCAAGTGGTGCAGTCTTCCAGTTGTGGTGTGATCCCCATTGGTAAACAGATTGTTAGGATTCTGTGTTTCTCATAAGGGCTAGTATTTGGAAATACTGCTTCGATTTGAGTAATTTTTGAGCTATCCAGAATGGAATTTGTTCACGTTTTGTGGGCATTTTACCCATGACTGCGTGTAGTCTGTGGAGTAATTTTTAGTATATTCCCCTGTTGAGGGGTCTGATTTGGAATTGTTATAGGTGGTTGGACTGTGAAAGTCCGCATGACATATTGGACTAATTGTCTGTAAATTTTTATTAACTCTTGTAGTTGAGTAAGTAATTCTTCGTATGACATTTCTTCGATGTCAGGATGAGGTGTGTAGCCGGCTAGAATCGGCCATGTTGCTCCTGGTCTACCTAGTGGACCGAGCCTGGTAATGTTTTTGTGATGTTTTAGGGCGCCTTTAAACCAGAGATCATGCTCCTGGTATGTAAGTGGAATTTCAATATGCTCGAAAGGAATATATTCCTCTGGTGGTTCATCTTCTTTAAAGAAGTGAAATACTTTTGTTACTGGATTTGATTCTGGGAATACTATCCATGAATAGAATACCTCTGTCTGAAAGGATTCGTGTGCCTCTATCACGAAAACTGCTCTACCACCTCTTGGTGATAGGCCGTGTTTTATAAGTTTTAGAGTGATGGCTCTCCTTAAGTTTGGAGGGCTGTTTATAACACCCTCATCGGTTTCATTTAAACCTGTAAAATTAAAAGCTGTTACGACTGGGTCAGCCGCAGCTACACCGTTCTCGGTGTTAGTATCCCCGTTCAGGGACATTGTTTTTTGAAAAATGTAGAACAAGTTTCAAGGAAACAAAGATAAGGTGCACAATATTTTGGAACACTGTATCCTTCAACGTTGAACAAACCATACAGCTAATATATAGGATTTTTGTCCTATTCAGCTTTGGCGGATACTTAACCCTACCCACTCCAGACGTCTTATGGAGTATGTGAGTAGGGGTCTCTGAGAGAAAGCACGACTGAGTTACTCAGTATCTAGCGTTAAATTAGTGCCTTACCAAATGTTGGGCGCCATGTAGTGTAGTTCCTATTTCCCTAATAGGCTCTGCGCATTGGAATAATATACCCTATAGGTTTGACATAGGACTGAGGTCAGTATGTCCCTATCGAGTATATTAAACTTAATTTACTTTGTACCAGCTAACTCAGAGGCCACTAGAAACTCCTTGTAAACAAGAAGGGAGTAGTTTCTGGGAACCGCATAAACATGACAACTTTGTTGCCCTTTAGAATCGGAACACTCTCAGAATCGTGGAAACAACAGATAACAGTTTCACTCAGCTAATCGTGCATGCTTAGTTTCTTCAGAGTTACACAGAAATAATAGACGGGCGTTTCAATAAAAGGATTTATTGAACAGTCTTGTTTCTCGTGTAAGAGATATGAGCTGTTACAATCGTAAGACAGTATGCGAGATATATGATGTACAGCGTAAGCAGTAGAAAGAAATAATACTGCGTTAGCATTATCTTTTAGCTATGACACATATATTCATATACATAAATAACATAAGCTAAAAATGCGAGTACTCATAAGATGCTTCTCTAACTAGTTCTACCCCAGTGTACCTAACCTAAGTGTAGTGCAAGGTAAGAAGTAGGTGATGTATTCTATAGTATGGTATGCTATAGTATGGTATGCTAAGTCTAGTATGACAAGTCTAGTATGCCAAGTCTAGTATGCCAAGTCTAGAATGCCAAGAGTCCCTCTAGGTTCTAGTCAGCTCCATACCTTGAGAATGAGAGAGGTGGGAATCTCTTTCCGGGTCTCTAACTCTAACACCCCGCGAAGGGAGTCAGAACACTGGAAGCTGGATTCTCTGCAAGCAGGGATGACAGCGTCTCTTGTCAGTGCGTCAGGCCGGGACACGGGCTCCTCTAAAGTCGAGGTCTCCTCCTACTTGCTTGGGCAAGGGAAGGTATATTTATACCCGGCAGGTGCCTTGGAATGTTAGCATTGACGTAAAGCCAGGCAGAGGAAGACGTCAGGAATGAACCCTTAAGGAATAGCGGTTCATGCATAATAAATGAGTTCTTGGAGAAATCAATAATCCAGTGCTAGGGAAACTCCCAAGAGCTTAAGGGTCTGGTTTCTAAGAACTCGTTGTGACGTTGGGGTGGACGGATGTAGGTGACCATGCCTGTATTTGGATAGTATGGCTAATGCCTAAATAAGGACTGGGATCTTATGCCTATATAAGGGCAATGCGAATTGTGCCTATATAAGGACATGTATCAGGAAAACCTATATACAGACACCTAAAGCGGAATACAACAATGCAAGCTGTGATCCAAAAGGTTTATTAAGTGATATATCACTTAAGCCTCATCCATCAGTAAACCACCAGAATTCCTCAGTTTCTTATGAATGCTTAACCATCCTCAACATTTCAAAACAGTACATTCCATTCGCTTGGCAACACCTCAGCTGTTCCAGAAATAAATGATTAGCCGACTCCACAGACAGATGCCAAGGATACCACATACATCCCTCCCAATACACCAACCATATAACAATAACGAATAAAATATCATAAATTTATGTTAAAAGTTATGTCATACAACTTTTTAAAAAAAAACTTCCAAAGCATAATACAAGCAATTATACGTAATCTTTGAAACAAACTTGTTTCTTTACCACCCTTGAACTCTTCTTCCTCTCCACCTGAGGTACATTCTCTGTAGTATTTGTGACTCTCTTGTGTTCCCAACACAGCTATCCTTTCCAGATTCCAAATGTGATGATCACTGTTCTTGACTGTATTCTTGAACAACTTCATTAATTTCATAGGCTGACTCCATTTGTCAGTCAATCCACCTATTCTTGGATTCTTTATTTTGACTCCAATCTCCAATGCACGCCTTTGTTGTTTTTACAGCCATCCTTCTATCAAAAATGTCCTTCCTTTTCTTTATCACTTCAGTTTCTCTGTACACCCAATTATCTCTGGTTTTAGATTCATGACAAACTCCCAATGATTTCAACTTGTTCACCCACGAGGTTTCTACCTGATTGTTTGGATATCTCTTCTTGAACAAGAAGAAAGGGGTAACACTGGTTGAGGAGTGTGGTGTCATCCTGTACACATACACTTTAGTTTTCAGTTCTTTCATCCAATTCAGCTTTGTGCCTTAGGAGTGTTGGATGCTTTCTTTAACTACTTTGTTTAAGCTCTCAATCATTCCATTTGCTTATGGGTGATATAGTGATGTTTTCTTATGTTTTATATCTCTCTCTCAAAGAATGACTCCACGAACCTGGATGTCAATTGTACTTCATTGTCTGTCAACAGGGATTCGGGAAATCCCTCCCTTGCAAAAACATCCTCCAAGAAGTCTATGACTAAATTGGTCTCTATAGAGTTTACTACTTTAACTTCTGGCCTATTAAATATTTGTCTGCACTTGAAATGTTTATACGCCCAATTATATCTAGCGCTGCCTCAACCCATGGACCCGATGCTCTGTCTCTGACCACCATGGGTTGAGTCCTACACTTCAGTATTTTCTCACCTCTCATGCATTCTATGTACTCTCTCACCACCCTTTCAATCATGAGATCCATGGCCGGCCACCAGTAACTTTCTCTTACCCTTTCTTTAATTTTCCATATACCTGGGTGTCTCTAAGGCGCACTCACAATCAGTCTCATTCTGAGACTCACTGGCGGTACTAGCCTACAGCCCCTCATGATCAGTCCACCTTTCATTGAGAGCTCGTCCTTGACATACCAATATCATTTGAGTGTACCACTCTCCTTATGTTTGGAAGAGCACCATTCCTTCATTCTGTTCTTTACCACTTGTAAATCTTCATCTTTTTCTTCCTCTTTTCTCCATTCTTCTTCTTGCACGATCCCACAGGGTATTAGACACACTTTCACATTCTCATCACCAAACTCATCTTCATCTCTTTCCTGTTCTTCACTCTTGTCATTCATTGCATACAACCTTGAAAAACTATCTGCCTCTGTATTCATCACACCTGGCAAATATGACACTACAAATTCCAATTCTTGCAACGCCACCACCCATTTTATTCTGTTGGAAATCGCATCAATCCTTTTTGCCAAAAATCTTTACTAGGGGTTTGTGCTCAGTTTTTGCTTCAAATGAACTACCCCACATACACTTCCTGAGTTTTCTGACCACCCAGTAGACTGCTAATGCCTCCTTTTCAATTACTGAGCAGTTAATCTCAGCTCCATGCAGTCCCCTTGAGATAAACAAAATGGTATTCACCTACTCTCCAGTTACCTGTTCTAACACTGCTCTAAGTCCCTTGGAGCTGGTGTCAGTTATTAGAATAGTTTTGGCTCCAGGCTCAAAACTACACAGATTAGATGCACCCACTAAGTTCTCTGTCACTCCTTAAAACTCGTTCTCGCAAGCTTCCGACCACATAAACTCAGTCCCCTTCTTTAATAACTTCCTCATGTTACCATACCTCTCCGCAAAGTTAGGGACGTACTTGTTGTAGTACTCATCTGTTCCTAAAAATTTTACCAATTCTTCCTTTTTGGAAGGGTTTGGCATGTCTACAGTTGCCTTTACTAATTCAGTTTTGGGTTGAATGCTTTCACTAGTAACTATATGTTCTAAATAATCAAATTCTGTCACCCTGAATTTGCACTTCTCATGTAATAATGTGAGAAGGGAGGACCTGGCCTGTGTCCGGTCCAGGGAAGACCTGGCTTGGCAGTTAGGGCTGGACTGTTCCCATGAGGAACAGGGTCAAGACTGATTTGCATATGGCTGGGTCCAAACTGGGGTGGCGTGATGAGCAAAAGAACAATGGATTAAACCCCGATCCTTGTGACTGGGAGTGAATGTTTGCATTGTTCAGCATTCCGTCCATCAATTGTTCTGTTTGCTTTTGTCGCCCTAAGTGGGAAGGGTATGCCTAGACGCGGGTCCCGTGCTCACTGCACCACTGGATTTAAGCTAGCCTGGCTGATGAGGGGTGATGCCCCGAAACCGGTCCCAGGATGCTTGTTTCTGGTCCAAGGAGGACCTGGCTTGCCAGTTCGGTCTGGACTGTTACCATGAGGAACAGTGTCAAGACTGATTTTTATATGGCTGGGTCCAAACTGGGGTTGTGTGATGAGCAAAAGAACGATGGACTAAACCCAGATCCTTGTGACTAGGGGTGAATGTTTGCATTGTTCAGCATTCTGTCCATCATTTGTTCCTTTTGCTTTTGTTTACTCAGCTTCAGCACAGCTGCTGATATGGGACTGCTATCAGTGAACTAGAGCATGAATGCTCATCATGAAATAGTATATCAGTTCCCTTCGTTGTTTCATGGGTTAGGAAAACTCAAGACTATGAAAGCACAATTACACATTAATGAGGATGTCCGTCCTGTTGCTCAATCACACAGATGAATTGCATTTCATTTACAGGAAGTTGTTGAAAAAGAACTTGAATCATTACTCAAACATGATATCATTGAGTGTTCTACTGGTTCAACGCCATGGGATTCACTCATAGTGGTAGTAGCCAAAAAGGACATCAAAGGAGCTATATGCATCTGCATTGAAATGCGTCAAGCGAATAAGGCAATTGACAGAGAACGACATCCAGGTCAGCACATTGCTTACATGATTACACAATTGAATAATACAAAGGTCTTCTCTCGCCTTGATTTGAATAAAGGATATCATCAGTTGGAACTCGAGGAGAATTGCAGTACATTACAACCTTTTCTACACATATTGGTATTTTCTGATATAAAAGACTATTATAGTGATGATATTTTGGCTTTCGGAGCTACACAGAAGGAGCATGATAAAGCTCTCATGCAAGTTTATCAATTGCTTGTTGATGCAGGTTTAACTTTGAATGCCGAGAAATGTGAGTTCCATAAGACAAAGCTAAAATTATTTTACCATATCCTTTTTGATGGGGGTATGACACCCGATCCAGCTAAAGTGCAAGCGTTGTCAACTGCCAATCCCACACAAGATGTTTCCATGTTACGTTCATTCCTTAGCATGGCCAGCTACTGTTCTAGATACATATGAAACTTTGCCACTGTAAGTGTCCATTAAGAGACTGACGAAAAATAATGTTTCATTTCATTGATCACATGAATGCGAGCAAAGCTTCAAGAAAATCAAACATGCTATTGAAAGCACTACTGAAATGGCACTCTTAGATCCAAAGCTTCATAAGGTTGTTGTTGAAGCTAACCCATTCGGGTTAGGCGCAATCCTTGCACAGCACAGCAGACACCCAAATGCTCAAGGACATATTGTAGCGTATGCAAGCAGAAATTTGTCTCAAACTGAACGTGCTTATTCACAACATGGGAAAGAAAGTTTAGTAGTGTTGTGGGCTTGTGAACATTTCCACGTATTCTTCTATGGAAAGCCTTTTACGCTTGTGACAGATCATCAAGCATATTTGGAACACCTTTGGCAATCCAAAGGCCAAGGTGATTCCTCGCATTAAACTTCGGGGTCTACGATTACAAGAATACAACTACACAATCGTGCTCCATTCTGGGAAAGATCAAAACCCTGCTGACTACTACTCACTTTCTCACAATTGCCTCTACAGTGCCATGGTACCCCTTCCAAGACGGCTGAAGCCTACATAAATGTCATTGTGAAATGAAGCCCACCAGCTGCCATTTTGTTGGAACAAATTGTCGCTGCCATGAGTCAAGACAATGGCATGTTAAATCGAAAAGACATTATTACGCATCAGTCTTGGAACCAGCATACTCGACCTCTTGCCAGTGACAGTGAATACCAGAAGTTCAAAAATCTCAAAGATGAACTGTTCATTACTCAAGAAGGCATTATTCCTGAGAGGTTCGGGAATTGTTATTCCAGAGACTCTGCGACAACAGATAATTGAAGTGGCCCATGTAGGACATCGTGGAATCGTTGCCACAAAATGAGCTCTCCGAGGCCAAGACTAGGTTCCTCATCTCAATGAGAGAGTTGAAAGAGAATTGAAGGCCTGTCATCTATTCAACTGCCTTTTATTCGAAAACCACTAAACACACCTTAAGCATGTCATAGTTGCCAAACCATGTATGAAAAAGAATTGCCATTGACTTCTTCGGTCCTCGTGACAATGGACATCACCTGATGGTGATTGTCAATGAATACTCCTGTTTTCCACTGATAGAAGATCTCTCATCTAACACTCAAGAAAGAGTCATCAAGAGATTAGACGGCATCTTCGTGAGATGGGGGCGGTGGGGTTCATGCGATCCTAAAATCTGACAATGGCCCACCTTTCAGCAGTCAAGAATTCAGAGATTTTCTCAGTTATCTTAATGTGAAGCATTAAAAGAGCACACCTCTTTGGCCGCAGGCAAATGGCCTTGTCGAGCATTTCGTGAGAACTCTTAAGAAAGCTGTTCAGCGAGCTGTATTGGAAAATCTCGACCTTAATACTACCTTGAATTCTACTCTTCCATCTTACCGTTCCACACCTCACTCGACCACAGGTGAAAGCCTTGCAACGTTGGTGTTCGGAGAGCCATGATGACCAAGTTACCTCAATGGACCAACATGAGATCAAGTACTGAGGAAGAAACTCGCATAAAAGACTTGGATCATGGAAGGAAAATGAAGGCCTATGCAGACAAGCGCAGACATGCAAAAGACACTACTTTCACTAGAGATCAAGTGCTTGTCCGTCAGTCTAGAAAACGAAAATCTGATGCTCCCTTCGATGCTGAGCCATTTTATGTTGTGACCAGCAAAGGACACATGGTGACTGCCCAATGTCCTGGGAAGTCCATTACGCAAGATTCCTTGCATTTCCGACATGTGACTCATCGCTGGTCAGGCATTGATGTCAATGTAGAGATTGGGTCTGAAAGGAAAATTGAAAACACCTTTACTGCTGTTGTTCCTACATCTCCAATGCAGATCACGGGCACTTCTACTGCCTGTCCTCAGTTTCCGAATACACGATCAGAGAGACACAAAGACTTATCGAAGACCTATTATTGTATATATGTTTGTAGATGTAGTGTTGTGGCAGTTAGCAATGAAGGAACCCTTTTGGCCCCTGATGGACTCCATAGAACTGTGACATAAGTGTTAGAGCATAGTGAAGTGAATGCAGGTTTAGAATGTTGAGTTCCCGGTTACACGCAGATGAAAAAAGATGTATAATACACAGTTCCGTATGTGGCATAGTCATTGGCGGGTACCCTAGCTCAAGAGGTTGCTACCACACAGGAACTCCCCATTTCTGGTGATCTTATTACATACATCTAAACACTTGCTGCTTGATTGCCTTCCAACTCTGTACCTACAGTCACCCACCTCATAAGACACATGATGAAAGTAGGGAAAAAAGTCTACCAACATTTATTGAATGCCTAGGCAGGTCATTAAAGACAATCAGATTGCCATTGTAGCACAGCCCCTACAAATGAAGTTGGAGATAATGTATGGCTAGCCATTGATCCAGCGTAATCAGTATAAATATATTTAACTTTCAAATCACTACTTACTCATTTGTACTGGGTACCCTACAGCTAGACAGATTCACAACAATACCCTTACCACAGAGGCAAATGGTCCTATGGTGGATCTTTCTTCACAGATAGGAGGGGTGGGATTTAGGATGTCCAAAACGCAATGTTAGCCACCCAATGAGGACCATTAATTGGTGACTAACTCACAAGTTTGAAATAAGGTGCAAATACACTACTTTCAGGACCATACTGTAAAAATAAAGCAATACAATGGGAGACCCAATCTCCTAAAGAAATTAAGTCTAACTAGAATGATACACACTAGAAGCTCTGCTACTGCAACACAGAATACAAGAAGCAGAAGTTGATATTCTGAAAAGATTAGCTGATTCTACCTACAATGCATTTAGATCAAAACAAACATTTTGAATAGTTCAAATAAAGAACATGAGGACACAATAATAGACTCAGGCAAATTAGATAGTTTAGTTATTGTATTAATGTTCCAAAATCGATACAGATAAGCAATTTCAGTCAACAATATTAAGACATGAAGTACTAGACTATACATTTAGTCAGAGGTTCAAATCCAAAGAGGATGGTTTAAAACAAACATCAGATATGAGGTTACAGATTCCTACTATCATTGAAAACAGAAGGATTATTCGATACTCTTTAACAGCATCTAAAGATTTAAAACAAAGGAGTAAAAGGAGTCCATGAGCATGGGCAGAAAGGAAATATAAAGCAAAAATCAATTAGTACAGCAAAGAATGATTCCAGTCTACTGCAAGATAGGGAAAAATTATGGTGTTGCGATTAAAGAATAAAATCAAAGCATGATGAGTTGTGTCCCATAGAAAGAAAAATAGCATTGCGTTGCCAAAGAGGAAAAAGGGTATGGCCTTGTCCCTCCTTTGGGGTTTCTTCTTTTATTGTCCTTATGAGATCTTAATGACGTGGTGTCACTCCACAACACAGTCCATTTTATGATTAGTTTACGTACATAGTCACCAAATACATTTGAGCTACTCCTGCATTCTTTCCCAAGCACTTCATGAATGACTTGGCTTTCCGGGCCTCATAGATTTGTCAACAGTAGGAAATATACAATGTAGCAGACTATGGCATCAGGTTAGAGTTGACTTTCCCACTGAGTCATCTCACAGTGAACTTCTAAAGAATGTCCTTTGTATGTAAGATGACATTTACACAGAACAAATAATGCAATATTTGCAGAAATGCCAATTAATTATTATACTTGCTAAGGGAATATTGCAGCTCAAGAAAGAGCATGTTTAAAGCTTAATGAATCCAATATAATGCATCCAATCATCATTTCACAGTAAGAGAATCATAATAAATGTTTCACCAATGTATTATTACACAAATTGATTAGTGTTAGCTTTGGCCTACTGCCACAAATTTTCAACATCCATACATGTAAATTATTCTTAAAAAACTTTTTGCTAAAATTGTTTCCTTAATTTTATAATCATTAGGGTCTCTACTATCACATCTGTAAGTTTCAATTTCCTAACTAAGTTTATTGCAAAATTGCACCACAATCTATTTATAATGCATTTGTAATGAAAGGCAGAAGAACTGTTAGGCCTCCTCATCAGATTCATTAGTTTTTATCAGTACATGAATAGTAAAACATCATTTAATCAGCAATCTTGTTATAAAATCTATTAATAAGCGTTATAACTAATTAGCAATGTATTTTCTCCTTTTCTAACTCTTTCAGGCACACTTTTACGGTTCTGTTACTTCACTTGTCTCTATTGCTATATCACTTTATTCATTATGTGCAATGTGCACATTCAGGTTTTTGTCTCTTATTCGTTAAAAGTGTCATGTAAAGTGTTTTTGAAATATTTGCACTATCAAGCCATTACAATATCTACTCATCAGATTTCATCACAAATTATGGGTTTGTTGTCTTTTACTCTTTCTTCTACTCTCCTCTAAGATTTTCATTTCATAATAGTATTTACATTGTTCATCTTCTATTTCAATATCAGTACTCATTCTTTTCACTCCTTGTTTGTCTTTTCGGTATTTATAAAATTTGATAAATAATATTGTCAGCATTATGCACAAAGAGATTGCCACTAAAAGTTTCAAGATGGAAATTACCAATTTGTTTCCTAAGTTACCTAACCAGTTGCTAACAGTTGACAATCCCTTACCAATTGTTTTCCATGCATCATCTGCTTTTAAATCCTTTAAGTCCTCATTTAAGTCAGTAATGTTTTTGATGTAACTCTCTGTAAGTCTCTGGCTGCTCTTATCTGGTATGTAGGTGCCACAGTGTTGGAGCTTTAATACTCGGCAAACTCCGCCCTCCTTCATGACCAGGATATCAAGGGCAAGTCGATTTTGAATCTCCATCGATCTTATTGAAATCATTTCTACATCTATCACAGAAAATCCCCCAGCTGAACTGGTGGCTAAAATATCAACTGGAGTACAAAGTTGTCTAATTTTATGTGAGTTTAATTCTACTCCTTTTGAAGGCATTAAAACTCCAAAGATATCAGCTACTATTTCACTTGCTCTCACACTTCTCTTCATTCTCCCGTTCTCAAATTTGTATTCTATTTCAAAATATTTAACATGATACATTTTTGGAAAAACAATTCCCATGTTGCAACTTTCATCCCATCCGCTCAGTAATCTATAAAAAGCATTCTTTCCACAAATATGATACACTCCAGGAAAAATAGCAAGCATCTTCCTCAGGCCTCACTCATTTAAAAAGTTTGTTCACATTCACTAGAACCTCCATATTTTGTGCTAATAATCAATCTTTTTCTATATATACAAAGTTTACCTTTGTGTTGCCAGTCTAAAGCTAATGAAGCCATTTCTCTTAACATTGTATTTTTTTGTTGAAGTAGTTTCCAAGGAGTAAATGTAGGCAAAGCGTTAGTATTAATAGTTATATTATCTTGTCAGCTTTCCACTAAGTTTATAAACTTCTCAGCGCTCACTAATTTACATGTTAAGTTATTTGCAAGTGCATAAGCCATGTTCAAAGTTGGAGTCGGTCTAAATATATAGCCCATAGTTTCAGCGTTTAAAGCTTCGTAATGTGGATTTAAGGGTTTTGACACCAGAAGTTCAGAAAAGATCTGATCTTGATTATAATAATAATACTGTAATTGACCAGTACCATAGAATAAGCTAGTTAATACACTGCATGAAATTCCATATGACAGAGGCAAGCTATGATAGGTTACGCCCTCAGCAACTGATGAAGGTATTTGCATACATACCTAGCAATTACCAACATTCATTGTATTAACATATTCACTTAGTAATCAATTATGTACATTTGCTGTCAACCCAGTTATTGTAATATCATTATGTAAAGTTTTAGCATTCAAAGCGATAGAATCGGTGTCATTAATCATTGCAGTTTCAGAAGAAATAGAAAGTTTAGAATCCTTTGCAGGAACATAGTGTGGTAAATTTACAAAAAATAAGTAAAGCAAGTAATATCAAAGAAATAATAGAAAAGATTACATTATATACATGTTTGCATCTAGAGGAGATTTCAGTGTTGGATCCCGTGGTTTATCAAAATTCAGATTGTTTAACTAGAAAAATTCAAAATAGCAGCAGTGGTTTGAGCAATGTGGCAAAGTTTGGTACATAAAATGTTCAGGCACAGTTCAACAGTTTTTCTCAATACAGAAAGATTCTCATATCAGGTTAATTGATGAGTATCTTCAAGAAAAAGTGTTTCAGTCCTTCAATAGGTACACTAAGGTTAAAATTCAGATTGCCAACAAAGTTAGTTTCAAGGAGGTTCAGGTAGATTCGTATTGTTAATACAATGGATAATAAACTCATGTTCCCATTCATTTGCTGCCAGATACATCCATTCAGGAGATGAGTACTTTCGACTGGGTACTCTCACTCTTTTCGATCTCCTCACAGCTGTTTGCTCATCATCAGGATCACTTTGTTCAGACTGCGCAGAACTTTCGGGAACAGTTGGTGGTACTCGTCCTGTTGTCAGGCAACTTCTCAGAATCTCACCTCTTCTGGGCCAACAGTCTCTGGGTACTACTCGCTCTCTTGCTGCATTAGGCCATTCATTAGGGTCTGTATCTCTTGCAGTCAACTTTGTTTGCTTAGACCCTTTGGTACCTACAGTTGACTCTTTCGGACCCCCTCAGGCCAAACAAGTGCTGTCCCAGCAATCTGCTGGTCCCCAACAGCTTGACTAACCTGATCCCTCTGTCTCACTCTAACCACTGGTACATTAGGAACAGGTGCTGTTGTATCATCAAGGGGACATGGGCCTCTGCGTGCATGACTTGCGTGTACTCAGTTCGGGAGACCTCTGCACTTCACAGCAGTGTTGGTAACTAAGATCACCTGGAAAGGCCCTCTCCAGCAAAGTTTCAAACATGTTTTGTGCACATGTTTCTTCGCCATTACCCAGTCACCAGGACTGAGGTTATGAGACTGCTCCTGTTGAACCGCAAAAAGCAGCTTCGCCAACCTGATGAGACACAGAATGTACCACATCAGTCAATCCCTTGCAGTAATCCAAAATAAGGTTGTCCATTATGTTTACTAATGCATTATCAGGAACAGTTGGCAGTCTCATCACTTGGCCCACAATTACTTTGCGCGGCAACAATCCAGTCCTCCTGTATTCTCGAACTCATCAACACAAGAAGCAATGCATCAGGCCACTTCAAAGACGTTGAAGTGTACACTTTCGCCAATCTTGATTTCAATGTGCCATTAACTTGCCCCCCACCAATCCAGAAGCTTTTGGATGGTAACTGCAATGGAGCTTCTACTCAGCCTGTAGTGCTGCATATAACATTTTCAGGGCCTCATTATTAAAATGAGTTCCTTGATTTAACTCAAGAAAATTTAGAAATCCAAAACATGGAATTAACTCTCTTAACAATAATTTTGCCACAGTCAAGCTGTCATTCCTGCATGTCGGATAAGCTTCAACCTATTTTGAAAAAATACATACAATGACCAAAACGTACCTTAAACTATTGCAAAGGGGCATTTCAATAAAGTCCTTTTGCATTTAGTTGAATGGACCTGCAGATTTAAATGTGATTCATAATAACCTATGCTTTTCTTCCAGAGTTGTGTTATTGACACACTACACACCTGTGACACAGGCAAATCAGTGGTCTGCCATCAGTGTAAACCCAAACACCATCCTCTCTTTTGTTACATCCTGCTCGCATTCAAACTTGTTGTTCAGTTTCTGTCACTACCTCTTGCAACTTCCTCACCTCGTCCCAGGTATCTACTGGTGACAGCAATACTTTGCAATCTGTGATGTCTGATATTTCATTCAAAATTTCCTCATTAAAAGTGTGCACATTTAATGCACAATACTTTGCCATTTCATTGGCACATTGATTTCCAATGGTGCATAGTTAGTGCCCTGCCTATGATCAAATCTCTTCCCAACTGCAATTTGGGCAGGCAATTATAGGGACTACAGAAGGTTTTTCACGCACGCTCTGTTTCATATTGGTGAACCAGAGGGTGTCATGAACCCACACTGTGACCACAATCAGTAAAGTCATGTACGACTCCAAAACCGTACTGACACTATCAGTGTAAATTGTAACTCTGAGTTGCTCTGAAATGCTGCAAGCCCGTGTCAAGGTGACAGGTTCTGTGACCTGGGCAGAATACAGTCCTTGCAACCATGATGCTTCCAGAACACCTCCAACTATACACACAGTATAAGCAGCTTTCAGAACTCCTTCATTGTCTCTCAAGCAGGAAATCCATTGTTGATCCATCAGCAAACAACAGATGATCAGATTCAGGCAATGGTTCATCCAAAATATCTAGACACGGTTTGGTACATAATTCAGTCACATCACACAATCATGTTCAACTTCATCAGTCACGTTCTCATTTCCAGGCAATGGCATCAAAATAGCTGGATTCAGAATCATGCATCTTTTGAGCGTCACATTTTCTGCACCAAGCAGAATCTGCTCATACTTGGTAAAACAACTGTTAGTCAGATGCTGTGTACGAGCATGTGTCAACAGTATCTCCACTGAATGGGGTACAAATACAGTCAGTGGATGTCCCATGAATATTCTTTCACACTGTTCAAGACTCACACAGGCAGCTGCAACCACCTTCAAGCATCCAGGCAGTGCAGCTGCAACAGAGTCAAGAGTCGCCAAAAAGTAGGCGATCAGTCTGCGATTGCTTCCATGCATCTGTGTCAACACTGAAAGAGTGCAGCCTTCTCTTTCACTACAAAACAACACAAAGCATTTATTGAACTCAGGCATTCCTTATAATGGTGCACTACAAAGGCATTCTCGCAGCACGGTGAAAGCTGTCATACAACTGCCATCCCAAGGTCCTGGATCAGACACATCTTTGTGTGTCAACCTCTGAAGAGGTTTTGCTGTCAATGAAAAATTCAGAATTCACTGCCAACAGTAGCTCACCATTCCTAAGAACATGCAGACTTATTTTTGGTTAGTCGGTGGATTCATGTTAAGAATCACTGCAGTCCTTTCTTGTGACACTTTTCTCACTCCTTTCTCAATGTGATGTCCTAAGTACAAGACTTCTGTTTTGCAAAACTGTAAATTGGTCAGGTATACTTCATGTCCGTTCTCTGCTAAGTAATTCAGAAGTGCAATAGTATCAATTCTGCAAGCTTTTTTTGTATTTGACCGCACATGTAGGTAGTCAATGTACTGCACTAACACTGAATGATTTGGCATTACCAGAGACTCAAGATTCTTTTTAAGTATCTGGTTAAAGGTTGAGGGGCTCTCCATATACTCTTGTGAGACTCAGCACCATGCCAAAACATGCTGCCGAAATGGAAAGCAAAAAGATACTGGTTATGCTCATGCAATGGAATTGAGAAAAATGCCTGACATAAGTTGATAACAGAAAACCGTTTGACTTCACATGGAAATTGGAACAATATCACACCTGGATTTGGTATCACAGGACAACATGGAACAACAATCAAATTCACCCTACGCAAATCCTGCACAGTACACTATTTGCCATTTGACTACTGTAAGCCCATAATGAGAGAGTTACATGGACTTCCCATTATCTCCATTAAGATCCCTTGCTGAATCATTGAGTCGATCACAGGAGTAATTCCGGCAATTTATCTAGAGTCAAATTGTATTATGGGATTCTTGGAAATTCTTCATTTGGTTTAATCATGATTTGGACTGGTTCAACACTTTTGATTAGTCCGATATATTTACCTGTAAAGTCCCAGACTTTAGGTAACACAGTGTCTCTCAATTCAATGGGCAAATCCTCACTCGTCAGGAGAGGATACATTCCCACATCAGATGTCTGTTGAGCAAGTTTAAAAACGCCTTCATTATTTGTGTGAAAATCAGTACCTCTGGGAGTGCAGTAAATGGAACAATTCAACTTACACAGCAAGTCACATCCACGTATATTCACTGGACTTGTATCACACAGCACAAATTGATCACGATCCTCAAAGGACCCTATTTTAACTGAAACATGTTCTGAAATTAGGGTGGACAACTTTTTGTTTGAAACTCCTACAACTTGGATACTTTCTCCCGAGAAGGGTAGGTTAGGAACCTCTGCTATTCTCACAGTAGAGCACGTAGCACCAGTGTCGACAAGGAATGAGGCCTGATTCCAATCCACTTCTCCATCCACATAGTGACCACTCTGGTCTACCTCGAAGGATGCGCCAAGCAAGCAGTCCTCCTCTCTCCTCAGGCACCATCAGGCTGACGGGTCCTGGTCCAAATCGTATAACTGAATCAAATGCTCTTGTGATACATTCTGGTTCTCAAAAGAGTTTCTATTCGATTTTTGATTCTGATTACATTGTACCTTTGCACCTGAACATTCTGTTGAGGCACTGGAGCTTGGGGAATATCTATTGACTGAGATACATTAGGAATTTGCATTCCTTGACCATGTGCCTGCTGACTCTGTACCATGTTCTTCCCTTCAGACTGTGCATAATCTACATTCTGCATCTGATTCCCTACATTATTCAAAAGTGACTTACACTCGCGTTTCTAATGTCCAAATTTACTGCAAACATGGCTTGGATTCAAAAGTGACACATCAACACCAGTTTTTGGATCTACCAGATTGCCATTACCTCCACTTTGTGGCTGAAAATTCTGCTGCTGTAAACCATTAGCACCTTTCATCACTGGAACTTGATTATATCCTTCCTCTACCGGAGAGATATTGTCAAAACTCATCTGATTCTATTCTTTCTGCATTACTCTTATATGTGCAGCCATCTGCTTCACCTTAAGTTTCTTGTGCTTCATCTCAATCTCATCCCCACAATATTTTTCATAACACAAATACTTGTCTAATGGTTTGCTTTGCCAACAAAGCAATTGTTGAATCTTTAGAAATGTCAGGTCTCAAACCATGCACAAATCTGTAAACAAAAAGTTCCATATCCTTTTCAGCTACATTATCTAAACCACTATATAGTTTGAAAGCCTGTATCAATCTCTCATAAAACCCATTCACCATCTCCTTTAGTTACTGAGTTGTTCTGTCAATCTGTTGCCAATCAATCTCTTTAGAGGAAATCTTAGTCTTCAAGTGATTTATCAATTGCTGGTATTTCTTCAATACCACTGGAGATGGTGTTCCTGTTTTAGGATCCCTCTCTGGTTCAGTCTCAGGCCAATCCACATTAACTTTATATTCTGCCCACAAATCACCTGGTACCACAATGTCAAATAAAGTATACAAATCAATCCACAAGACTTTTGAAATATTCACAAATCTTTCAATCTTTCTGTACCATTCCACTTGATTTTCTCTCAATGTCGGGAAATCATTTGTAAATGACAAAGTATCAGGTCTTGTCCATGGTACATGACCATATCCTCAACCAGGTACTTCCAGGTACTTCTCTCATTGGGAGCACCCATATTTCTCCTACATTTCCATCTAGTGCATCAGGTGATGACTGCACCCTCTTTTTATTTATTTATTTTTCAACCATCTACCTTCCCATTTTTCTCTCTCACTCCATTTCTTGATATATTTAATCATTTCTTTAATCTGCTTTTTCATTCCAGGAGCTCTCAAGTTCACAATATCTTTGTCACTAAAGTCTAACCTGTATGATCTTTGTAAAACCTTCAAATTTTTGAATATCAACATCATATTTTTGAGCCAATTCAGTCAATTTCTCATGTGTTAATCTTGCTCATCGTGTAATGTCTTTACAAAGAAACAATAGTTCCTCCTCCTGGTATGTATCTAATCGTGAAGGACTTATTGTTCCCAAGATCATTTCTTCCAATTCCACTCTTAGCCTCAATTAAGCATTCTTTTTTCCTGAACTGGATTTTGAATCAAACTTGGAGCTGAAAACAAAACTGAAGCTGAAAAAGAAACTGGAGCTTGAACTGGAACTGGATCTAAACTCGAGAGTGGAGCTAAAACTGAAGCATTTTCAACATTTTGGTTATTAATCAGAGTATTAAAGCCTTTAAGCCATTCCTCAAATTCTTGAGGCATAAATCCTGATTGTTCTGTTGGAGTATTTAAACTAAATCCTCCATTGCTCAAATTTGTACTCATTCCAGGTTGCATATTTAATGCAGATGTATCTGGAACTGTACTTCCCATTGTCATGGTCATGTCAGAAGCATAATAAGTCATTTCAGGAGGTCCACTCAGTCAAGGGCAATAAAAAGTCAGACAGTTCTAAAACATTCTGCTCGGTGGGTCAAATCGAGTCTGATTTAGAATGTGACCTACATTTCTACCTTCTGTAGCAGTATCGCTTTGAGTTGGAACCATAGGTGTCTAAAGCAATGATTTAGTTGTCAATTCCACTGGGAATGCATGTGCTGTATTTACTCCAGTCGTTACAGCCAATTTATGAACAGTATTTACCTGTCACCCAGATTTCTACAGCGGTACAAGAGATCCTATCATAACAGGAACAGTTAAAGCGTCTGAAGCATTGAATCAATCGGATTCATTGATGCTGTATATTCTGTCCTCCTTTTTACAAGAGTAACAAGTGTATGTTTTTTGGGCATGTCATGATTAAAGGTGCATTTGGAATCTCAACTGTACTAGCGTTTATCAAGCCCTCACTCTGAGCCTCATTGTAAGGTGGTGGATGATTTATCAAGAAACTATTTAAAAGTTCATCATCTATGTCACTTTCTTCTCCTTGTTTCCCTGTGACATTCTTTTCTGTCTCTGTATGTTTCTTTTTCTCTTTTCTCTTTCCCATGTCAACTCTTTTGACTTCTAACACAGGATATAATTTTGTGCTATGTACAATGTCGTCTCTCCACCTTTTTTGTTGTGTGTCCCATTTATCTTCTGTATAATGATACATAGCTCTCCTATAGCTCCCTTGATATTTCTCTTTCTGATGTGCCATGTGTTCCCAAGTATTTAATGCTTCAAATACGGTAGGTCTAGGAGGGGGTTTTGTTTCGTACATAGTGAGGAAACTGTTAATCCTCATCTTCTTCAGTATATTTGTGATAAAACTCAAGCCACAAACATGGATGTAATCTTTTGTCCATCATAATAGTGTGTCCTGGCGAACCCTGAGGTGGCGCTTCTACCTTAGCTCTAACAGATATAGTCTCCTCTTTCTTTATCGTTTTCTGTGATGCTTTAAAAAGTGTAATTTTAATTCAATTCTGTATCCACAAATGTCTTCCGCAAAATCCAGGAAATATTCCCATAATTCACTTGTTCGGCTATCTCAGCCAATAACAGCGTGAGTATTATGATGTAGCCAACCAGTCCAAAGGTGACTTTACACTAACCGACCAATCCCAGTGTGACACACTGATGTCAATCTCGCTCTGTGCAGCAGCTCACCCTCCTTTACAATTTTCTACAGCGCGTCTTCTCTAAGCAAAATCACACTACAAGGCAAGTAACAAATAAAACTGTCTGCTCCACTAAAATAAATACACTCTCACAAGGTAACTAAATATTTCCCTACTATCATTCCCTTCAATGAAATCTTGGCGAGTGGTATTTCACCCTAATTGATACAGTTATTCCCTGTGCACCTGAGATCAACTATACCAACCGTTTATCACTAACACAAAATGAGAACCCTTTACCAAGATGTTGTCGATAATGTCTCACAAGCAACACAACAAAACAACAGACAACTTATGCAGTGTCTTCTACACTGAGACAACCTATCAGCAAATATCTTGAGATCTAAGGTCACAATGGACCCGTTTACAACTTCAGCTTCTTTGCATCAAGTGCCATAATCATTCGTGGACTTTAATCATGTGGACTCTAACTACTTCACTCCGCTCAACAACATACAGCCATTTAAAAAAATGCAATCTTAGCAAAAGCATCCCTATTAATACTCACACTCCTTCGCTGCTATAAGGTGACTTGACCAGGAACAATACTCCATCAGCACTCCTTCAATCCTTCTCTTTGACGAGCAACAATTTTGACTCTTTGGACTTTGACAATAATTTCCCTGTCTTTTTGGCACCCTAAAACCTCCCTTCTCTAGACAGAACCATAGCTCTGCTAACAGATTTGATCCAGCGTAAGTGGTATATAGACATATAAGTAATTTGTTAAGCATCTTAGTCAAGAATATTACGGCATGTAGTACTAGACTGCAGATTTAGTCTGAGGTTCAAATCCAAAGAGGATGGCTTAAAACAAACATCAGATATGAGGTTACAGATTCCTACCACCATTAAAGGCAGAAGAATAATTTGATACTCTTTAACAGCATCTAAAGATTTAAAACAAAGGAGTAAAAGAAATTAATTTTAAAGTCCTCTAACGGCGAGCCAAGAAGCATGGGAAAAAAGGAAATATAATGCAAAAATCAATTCGTTCGGCAAAGAAGGATTCCAGGTCTACTACATAAAGACAGCAGCATTAGCAAAATGCCAGTCCAAGATAGGGAAAAATTATGGCATTGCAATTAAAGAATAAAATCAAAAACATGATGAGTTGTGTCCCAAGGAAAGAAAAATAGCATTGTATTGTCAAAGAGGAAAAAAGATATGGTGTTTTCCCTCCTCTGGGTTTCTTCTTTGTAGTCCTTATGACACCTTAATGACGTGTTGTCACTCCACTAGTCAGTCCATAGTATGATTAGATTACATATGTAGTCACCAAATGCATTTTAGCTACTCCTGCATTCTTCCTCAGGCACTTCATGTGAACGACTTGGCTTTCTGGACCTCACAGGTTTGTCAACAATAGGAAATATACAGTGTAACAGACTATGGCATTGGGTTAGAGTTGACTTTCCCACCGAGTCATTTCACAGTGAACTTCGAAAGAGTGTCTTTTGTATGTAAGATGAAATTAAACAGAACAAATAATGTAACATTTGCACAAATGTCAATGACTTATTATGCTTGCTAAGGAAATATTGCATCTCAAAAAAGAACGCGTTTAAAGCTTAAAATGCATACATCAGCTTTAAATGAATGAAATTTCATTGGAATCAAACATAATGCATCAAATCTTCATTTCATAATAAGTGAAGAAGAATAAATGTTTCACTAATGTATTATTACACTAAATTGAGTAGCGTTAGCTATGGCCTACTGCCACTAATTTTCAACAAACATACATGTAAATTATTCTTAAAAACAATTTTATTAAAAACATTTCCTACATTTTATAATCATTAGGGTCTATACTAACACATTTGTAAGTTTCAATTTCCTAACTAATGTTATCTCAAAATTGCACCAAGATCTATTCATACTGCATGAAAGGCAATAGAGCTGTTAAGCCTCATAATTAGATACATTAGTTTTCATCAGTATGTGAATAGTAAAACATAATTTCATGAGTAATCTTGGTATTCAAATCTATTAATAAGCTTTAAAACTATTTAGCAATGCATTTTCTCCTTTTCTAACTCTTTCAGGCACGCTTTTACAGTGCTGTTAATTCACTTGTCTCTATTCCTATATCACTTTGTTCATTATGTGTAATGTGCACATTCAGGTTTTTGTCTCTAAATCGATAAAAGTGTCATGTAAAGTGGTTTTGAAATATTTGCACTATCTCCACCAAAGACCTCAATCTGCCCCGGTCCCATTTAAAGTTGGCCCTAGGTCTGTGGGTCCATTTCCTATCTAAAGGCTGGTGGAGCTTTTAACAGTAGAGCTGATATTAGACACTAAATGAAAAATAGATCCAATATTCCATGTTTTGTGCATTACTCCTGCTGTGTATAAAGGAAGAACACCACCTCCTCCTGTATTGGATGATAGGTGTCAAGAATACTGGCAATTACAGTATTTGAGTTCCTGGAAGAAATATGATCCATCTGAGTGATCAGCGTAACCAACTTCCTTTGTCCACCCTAAAATTAGTGTCCTAGTTCCATAGACAGTTACCAAAGAAACCATGCCCCACAAGAAATGTCACATGAAGGCATTTTTCAAGGGATGGGGAGCACTGTCAGGAATGACGAGGAATATCAAGAGGCCAAAGTGCATGATGCATTACATGCAACTAGGATTAAGAGGCTCATATAAGAGCAGTAGGCGGTCAGAGAGAGAAACCGAGGAAGAAGGGAATATGAGGGATAGCATGTGCCCACTTTTGAGATACGGCAGTATTTTCAGGTCATTCAGAGGCACATCAGTCATCAGTATATAGGACTATCACATTCACTGGGTAGGTGCTTGGTAACAACCCAAGTTGCTTCTGCTTTTCGCATTTAGCCCTGTTCTCCACACTTTATTGTTTCTCTCCCATCTTTGTTCCTGCTCTCCACTGACCCTTGTATCAATCAGACTCCTGACTCCCTCCTATTCTTGCATACTCAAATTGGTAAAGACTTCTTTTTGCCTCTTCTTACCTGCTCTCTTGATCGTCAGTCAAAGTTTCCTCTCACAGCTTTCTGCCTCCCCACCATCTACGGTTGCCTCCTCTTCTCTCCCCTCCCTCCTCTCCCCTCCTCTCCCCTCCTCTCCTCTCCTCTCCTCTCCTTTCCTCTCCCTCTCCTCTCCTCTCCTGTCCTTTCCTCTCCTCTCCTGTTCTCTCCTCTCCTCCACTCTCCTCTCCGTTTCTCTCCTCTTCTCTCTTCTCCTCTCCTCTCCTCTCCTCCCCTCCCCTCCTCCCTCCTCACCATCCCAACCCTCCTCTCTCCTCTCCTCCCCTTCCCTAGCCTCCCTGCTGTGGCATATCTCAGGTCCTTGTTGTCAATTTCTCTTACAGGTTCCAAAATTATATTCTTCAATGGTCTAATCGTACTTCCCACATACTGCTTATGGCAAGGAAAGTCAATTATATAAACAACAAATGTTGTCAAACTGTTTATGAAGTCAAAAAGTTCAAACTGGGTGCAGACATTAAAATGGCCACAGTTGAGGAATCCAACTGGTAAAGATGGTAGCCATATCTTTTCTGGTGTTTTTGCTGATTCAAAGTGATTTAAGGTCCATATATCCTTTAAATTTGGCAACCATTTGTATTATATGATTGAACAATTCGTCAAACCCAGATCTGGCTCTTTCGTCCATCGGTGTAAATGTCTTTCAGCTATATTTCCGATCAGTCTAACATTAGCGTTGTAATTTATTATTATTTTCAAAATCTTTTTATTGAGCATGTTTAACAAAGACAGATGCAGTTATTCATCAATCGCAAAGACATAACATGTGGACACAACTAAATGCAGAGCAATCATTTCTCCGCATGCATAATAACAGAAAATCTCTCCCACCAATAACAAGTGTTGTAATTTATAACTAGCTCATGTCTTCATTTGTTTTTCTTTTTTTCTTTCCTTGTTTCAATTGGGCCAAGTTCAGTTTTACCTTTGTCAAAAGACAGTTGCACAGTAAGTGCCTAATTCACAAAGGCAATCTGAGGCAAAAGTCTAATTTTACAACTTTTGGTGTTCAGAGATCATTTATGAGTCATATCTTTCCGTCCGTAGTCAGGATGGAATCTCCGGCTTGGGCCGTACTCTCCGTCTTGGGGCGTAATCTCCTCCTCGGGCCGGATGAAGTGTAATCAATGGGCCGGAATGCAATTTTTACAAATAGGAACATTAGGAACGTGTGATAAATGGTAGAGGAGGTCATGAAAATCAGTTTGGGCAGGGAAAAGGATGTGACCGGACACTACATCATATCCCAGAAAAGTTTGCTTCTTTGCATCATGGTACATGCAGTCCACAATTTGCACTCCTCTCAGTGTTGACTGTAGTATTACACCTACGTTTGTTGTAACACTACAGTCAACACAGTGTGGTGTAACACTATAGTCAACATTGATGGGAGCGCAAATTGTGTACTGGCAGGTACCATGATGCAAAGGAGCAAACCTTTCTGGGATGTGATGCAGTGTCTGGCCACAGCCTTTTCCCTGCCCAAACTGATTTTCATGACCTCCTCTGCCATTTATCACACGTTCTTAATGTTTCTTTTTGTAAAAATGTTAATTTGGCCCATTGATTACACTTCATCTGGCCTAAGCCGGAGAGTACGGCCAGGGTGAGGCGAGTATGGCCCAAGCCTGAGATTCCGGCCCAACTGTGGACATAAAGATACGACACGTAAATGACCTTTGTGAATACCAAAAGTCATAAAGTTAGACTTTTGTCTCAGATTGCCTTTGTGAATCGGGCCCTAAGCAGCCAGAAGTCCAGCACATAAAAGTGTAGAACTCGGGGCCTTATTTAAGAATTTTGTGGAAGCATGCTATCTATCAAATAGCAACAGATGGTCCAACAACCTTATTCACAGTGTATAGGGCCTCTGTGCACTCTAAACAGGGCGGACGTGGCACTTGCCGCTGTCTGATAGATGCTCACATCAGGCAAACTCTAAATGAGGGCCTTAATAAGTTGAAATGTGTGGACAAGTCATTCGGCTATAATCACTAAGAATTTGTTGGTGTTTTTTGTGCTTATTTGCACAAACTTGGTCATCCAGGAGTTTGTTCATTTGATGCAGAGCAGTTTGTGTTCATATATAATGATTTGTCAGGTTATTCAAATTCATAGCCTTATTCACCAGGCCTTATTTACCAGTCCGTAAAGGCAGTACGATTTGTGTTATCCAGTGGATATATAGTGGTCGGTCATCTACGAACTGTAAATTAATCTTAAATGAAAAACACTCTGCTGCTGAGTCATAGTGCATGCATCATTGTGTCATGACATAGCCACACACAGTATTGGTCATCTTGGAATGCTATTTATTCCAGACAACACCTTCCAAGATGGGCATAAATATGTTGTGATGCATGTCAACCATCGTAGAATGGGTGTTCTCAAACATAAAGCATTCCAGGATGGCCTCCTGTGCATGCATATGCGTTCCAATATTGCATCTATCATGACAGACAGGCAGCCATTTAGATTTTTTAAAATATTTTAAATATCAATGCTTTACAAAGTAGATCTGGCAAATGGTGGCAATATTGTGCTATTTAAATGCAATGTGTTTGTTTAAACACCATGCATGTCTGTATCTTTACTGGACTCTAGTATCACTCAAACAAGATTTGACTTAACTTACACTTTCTACCGACCATACCTATTTTGACATAACGTTTTTATATAATTTAAAAAATAAATATATGAAATTTTTTAGAATTACACATATATATTTTGTATTTTTTTAATTGTGTTTAAAATTGATTTATAAATGCTTTAGTTACATTAATTGTTTTACAAGCAAATATTTGTACCCCAATGTTATGCTGCCCATGTTTATGATGATGAGAGTAAACAAAGATAAATTATAGTTGGTTTAGTAAGCACAGAATAAAGAATCTGGAATGAAATCACTGTTTAAAACCATAAATCTTGAATATCATCTGCCATCTTGATTTCTCACTGCCCACCTGTATGATAGCACATTTACTTCAAAGCCCCAGGATATGTATGCAGAATTTAATGTTGATGGTGTGCTCGTCATCTCACCGACTTCCCGATTTTGTCCATTATTTTTCTCTGATTTCTGGCGAATACCATGCTCATTTCCACAAGTACCTATATGTGACCAGAGGATTTGGTGTGAACATCTAGGCCACATTTAAGAGAACTAGAAAACTCCATCGTGTTTAGATTACATGTCCACACCACTACAGTACACAGGCACACAGCAGGAATAGCATTTGAAACAGAAAATGGAAATTTGCAGAGCTTGACTTACCTGTGCTGTGGGGCTGAGAGAATTATTAGGGAGGATGCTTACGATGTTCTGATCTCAGACTTGTAACAGTTTTTCAAGGTTGAATTCATGGTGGGAAGATTGTCCCATTCTCATTAGCCTTATCAACTGTTCCAGGGTGAGTTATGGCATATTATTAATGAACGCTTATTATATCTCTGTATGTGCTGCATGGAAATTTCCATTGCTTGAGGAGAGTATATATGGCCATATTTATTGATAAATGGTTAGAAATTCAGTAGCCATGGCTAGATTAAGGCATTCTTTCAGCTGGAATATAATGTTTCGCTCTCAAAGAATCTCCCACCTAAAAGTGATTATTTAATCGTGCTTTCACAGTCTGGTGGAGAATGTGGGGCACACCATCACACTTATGATCAGATCTGTAACAGCCACGTCGTGGTGGCCCCAACAGATGTGAAAGGCATGCCAAACAGATGAATAGTCCCCTAAATTTCAAACCTCTGTTTGTGGTCCCAATTTGGTTGTTTTGGTTAGTAGCATGTGCATAACCCTAGTAAGTCTTTGAGAGCGATGCAGATAAAGTGTGGGTGACTGAGGGTAATGGTTAACTGATTAATGGACTGTAGTCAGGTTGCTTGTGAGGAAATAAGGCATGTCAAGGTTTCCCATCGTCATGGAAAAAGAGAAGTATGCAGACTAAAAGGGAGGGGTCAGTTCTCTACTGGGTATATCTGAGTCTAAGAGATATGGTTGGTGTCATAAATGAAGATTCTGTATTGGTTGTTTTATGAAATCATGTTTTGAAAACGTTTACTAAGACTCATTTGTTGTTTTACTTAGTATAATTTCCTTAACAAAACTCTTCAGCAAAAAATAAATTCTGAAATACCAGCTCAGGGACTGCCTACAGAGAAGTAGTCAAATCGGAATTAAAAGGAATTGCAGCACTGGACTACTACACAGGTTCAAGCGCCATATTGAAGTTCTTTTTCGAACTGTGGTCTAGTCTTTGCTGATGCACTGACAACATGTTACACAACCCTTCGCAAGCCATCCATTTCTCTGATGAGTTTCTTTTAGTGCAAGCTGCTCTGCTGACTTTCAGTGTAAAGACATTAAGGGTGATTAATTTCAGCAGTTGGACTTGAAGAGTTTGCAAGGGTCAAGTAAGCAGATTTCAAACAGTGTTTATTTTTTTCTCAGGAATACAAGTTTTCATTTGCTTAACTAAAAAGTGAGTTCACAAAGGTAACCCTTGGATTTATGAGTTTTCTGCTGCTTGACTAGAGGAGTTCAAAAAGGTTCAGTTCGAAGACTTTCAGCACATGTATTCAGGAACATGTAATGTGAAGTGGAAAAATAAGTTTGGAAGCTTTGTTTTCTTCTTTGTCTGATGTAAACTATTCTGGAGAAAAACCTTTACTTTGGAGATTATTTGAAATCATGGCATTATTTGTTTGAAAGTGATTACAACCTGGGATTAGTTTATTTCCCATATGTTTCTTTTTGAATGCCTGGTAAACAGGGGCGGCTCCTCCGTAATGGCGGAGGAGCATCCCCTCACAGCCCAGCGCCAGCTGATTATAAATAAAATGATAATAACACAATGTTATTATCATTTTATTTTGCTGTCTGAGCTGCGCAATGAGAAGCATGGCAGGGAGGAGTAGTGTGCACTTATAAGCGCACTTGCCGATTAGGCTGGTCAAACAGACATACGCAGTTATGTTTCTCCAACCCGGATGTATTGCACAGCCGGGTTGGAGAAATGCTGCAGGCTTCAATGCATTGTCTGTGTAGCAAATGTGGCCGCTCAGACCAATCCTGGCGATGCTCTCGTAGCATGAGAACAGTGTCTGAATTGGGTGGAGAGACTGTGCTTTGAGGGCCCATCCCCTTCCGGCTCGAGGAGAGGAGCAGCGAGGTGGCCGCAAAGTCAGCGGAAGCGGAGCGGCAGTTAAATATTTTTATCTTTTTATTATTTCTCCCCCATCCCCAACCCCGTCACCGCAGCCTCCCTACCACTTTAGATAGGCGGCGGCCCCCACTGCTGATAAATCACGGAACCATATTTCTGTTAGACTTATAAATCCGGTTTTCATAAAAAAGGTAAAGAGGGCAGAATGGGAAAACTGTTAATGTGCAATTGCAACACCCAGTTCTTTCTTTCCTTTGATCTAAGCAAATGTATTTTGTTTTAAAACAGAGAGTTACTGGAAAGAATATATATGTGTTATAACAGAGTGCAGGCAGCCAAGAACGTTCATATAGCATAAAGGTTAGTGGCAAGAGTCTTTGTGTGTATATAATTCACATCCTCTATAATATCTGAATAAATTGGTGTATTTCTATTTCCTTAGTTAACCAACCTTACACAGTGCTGCAGTGAACAACTGGCTGCTGTATCTCTTCCCATCCCATTTTACCCAGGGGCCTCCTTTACTCAAATCTAGCACTGGGAAGGAGTCTCAGAGGGACGAGGAGTGAAATATTCGACAGTCATCCATGATCCCCCTGCTGTGGAGCTCAGGTGTTCATTTGAATTTGTGACATTTGGGTCCTCAGTTGTATGGATGAGCCTGCCTAAGGGATAAGGTCCTTCAGGTTTGAGTGTCAGACAGAGGTAACAGGCAGGTGTGATGGAGAACCTTTTCCTTGCGAAGGTAAACTCACAGGCAAAAGGACATTATTGAAGTATGCTAGGTTTTTCCATTATAAGCTGCTAATGAGATACTGAGTGGAGAATTGTGGCATTTGGAAATTCCCAAAGTGAGAAGTGAAGGCAAATGAGTGGTAGCTCCCTCATTTGAAGCAATGGGTAAGTTTAACAGTGAGGGTCAGTTAGAAAATGCAAAGCTGTACCCCCTTCGAAATGTTGATAAAAGTTGGAATGCATACATTTGTGGTTGAAAGAATGGCATGAGGTCAAAAAAAGGATCCACATTTCCAATTTCCTGAAAATGGTAATTAAAGTATCCAAATTATTTGCAGAATTGTTTGAATGAGCAAAAGAAACCACCCCACCTGCGGAGGTCGAGGAACTTACTGAATGGGAGCAGTGAGCAACGAACAAAGCGAATGAGAGTAAGGTAAATGGACAGGTAAGACAGATATTGGATTGTATGAGAAAAGAGGTGTTACAGAAGCGGAAGGAGTATTAGCCTGAGATTGTTGCAAAAAAGACTGGGCTGTACCCCTCCTGTGTGGTTCCCTCTGCTGAGTCAGACTGGAGGATAATGAAGATTTTTTTTGTGGAAGATTTGTTGAATGTTCGCCCGTCTACTCTGTATGTGCCTAGGAAGCAAACTGAAAAGTTACCAGAGAGGAAGGGGAAACCTTAGAGTTTTAGGTCAGACAGTGAGCAGAGGGCTGGGATGAGATTGTTTGAGCAGAAATAAACGAATTAAAATGACAGTGCCAGCAAGTGGCCGAGCAAGGGTAGCGTAACACCAAGTTGTTAGAGTGGCAAGTGAAATGGGAGTGGATTTGCAGAAGTAAAGAATATGTACATCACATAAATTGCATTTGAAAGGTGTGGAATTGAAGAAAGAAAGTTTGATGACATTGTGGCACTGGTTTGATGATTTGTTAGAAAAGATAAGGAAATGAGAGGGTATTGAAGGAATAAAGAAACAGTGGAGTAAAGAGGCACCCGAAGATCGGGCGATACCATCTGAGGATGAGAATGATGTCCTGAAGATGCAGCTACCCCCTAGGGTAGAACTGAAATACCTGTTAAGGGAGGTTCCAGGACAAAATGGGCGACCAGTGCATTTTTATGAGCCTTGGACAAGATATGATCTGTGATCTTTCACTAAGGACTTTATGAATCTGTGATAAGCTCCTGAGAAGTAGTACACAGAAACATAGAAAATAGTGAACTTGTCAAAATTGTTGTGGGTAGATTTGGGTACTTTATTTTCTATTGTGGTATCTAAGGATCTGTGGGACACTGGCCAGGTGGCAGTGAGATGGCCAGGGGATGAGCCTACACGGGCCTTTATCTGCATTGATGGATAAGTATGGGGTACTTGCAGGAAAAGGTGTCAGTGCAACATGTAAGTTGGTTTAAGAATATGCAGGCTAAAATCGAAAGTGTACATGCTTATTATGAGATTGTACAAGTGTATAAACAGTATACTGAAGTAGAAGATACTAACCAGCATGGGATGCCTGCACTAGTGTCAGCCTTTGTATTGGGGCTACAGCCTGATATTTTCACCCATGTGCAACAGTCTCTAATGTGTTGGCAAGCTAAGACAACTGAAGAAATGTTAGCATGTTTGTAATATTGTAGTGGACATCTTGATTGGAAAGAAAAGAAAAACAAAGATATAATCATGATCGTGGTACAATCTTAATTTTTCCAACAAGGTTCTCCAACCACACAGGTGGCAGAGGAAAAGGGGCTATGGGAGAGAACGTGGAATGGGAAGGGGTGACATGTGAAATCCCCAAAATTCTTGCTTTAAATGTAGAAAGCTTGAACACTAGAAGAATAAGTGTACCGAAGTAGGAAAGGGAGGGGTACCGGGAGGAGTCGCACATGTTCAACTGAATCCTTCTAGGATGTTAACTGCTCCAGCCCCCTCACTTTTGTCACCACCTCAGTTCTATCTGCCAAAACCTTCCCTGACCATGATGTTCCCGAACCAACCAATATCTGTATGGAGTGATGCATAGAGGGGTTCTGACATACCTAAGCTACACACAATAGGCCTGCCCAGGAGGGGACAACTTCTTGCAGGTTACTATACTTTGAGCTGATCAGAACATCCAGGGCAAGGAAAATGGACACTTTGTGAATTTCCCAGTTGATACTGAAGCCGCTTGATCTACCATGAGATAAACAGAAGTTCCCCAATTACCTCCCTCTGAAAAAATGGTGCAAGCAGTCAGCAATTCAAATTCTGTCATCACTCATCCCGTTTCTGTCACTGTACATGTAACTATAGGTCCTCTTATGGAACAACATTAATTTTTGATCAGTTATACCAGCACTGTAAATATGTTGGGGAGAGATCTGCCAAATCCTCCCTGACTATGTTGTCCCCGAACAAGCCAATATCTGTATTGAGTAATGCATACAGGGATTCTGACAAGCCTTAGCTACACACAATAAGTCTACAGAGGAATGGACAACTTCTTGCAGGCTCCTATGATTTCAGTTGATCAGAAAGGTGCTTATGTACAGCGTAAGGTAAGTGGACACCATGTGGATTTCCCAGTTGATACTGAAGCCGCTCAATCTACTGTGAGACCAATAGAAGTTCCCCAATTACCCCTCTCTGGAAAAATGGTGCAGACATTTCAAATTCTGCTGTTAACCATCTAGCTTCTGCCCCTGTTAATAAAGGTCCTATTACCAAACAACATGAAATTTTGCGGAGAGATATCCTATTTAAATTGAACTGTATTGTGTATTGTATCCCTGAAGGTGTGTTCGTACAGACAGGTGACCCTGAGGCACATTTGAAGGTGACTTCTCTATTGAAAGTGAGAAATCTTCTCTCTCTTGAAGCATGTGAGATTCCCAAAGATTTACAAAGTACTTCACCAGTCGAACTTTGGTCAGTGAAGGGAGGAGATATAGAAAGGAGGCAGAGTGCCCAGGCAGTGTGGATGGAAGAGGGAGCGAGGTTGCCCTGAATTACCCATTATAAATTGTCTCAGAAAGTGGAAGAAGGGATTGAGCCAGTGATACAAGACCTACTGTGGCAGGGCATTATTAAAATGATATAGGCAAGCCTCTGCAACCCCCCCGCTCTATCTGAAAGGAGGGTAGTGTTTCTTGGGGAATGGCCCTGGATTTAAGAGCTGTTAAATATATTGTAGCCCCCACTTTTCCTGTTGTCCCTAACCATGCTGTCATCCTGTCCCAAATCCCTGTTGCCGCATAGTGGTTTATGGTTGTCGATTTAGGTAGAGCATTTGTTACATACCCTTGGACAAGGACAGTCAATACATATTTGCCTTAAGATTCAAAACGATGGTCTTCTGTTGGCCAAGGCTTACTCAAGGTTCTACCTAATCCCCCTCCATCTTCTCCCAGGCTCTTCATAAGCATTTGAGTTCTTTGAAGCAGACACATGGGTCTGCATTGGTCTAATACATTGGCAATTTGTTGGTTGCCTACCCTGACTTCCCTGCCAAGAATGCATGCAAATGGGATAAGTTGCATTGATGAACCATTTAGCCCAGGGTGGGAACAGGGTCTCACTCTCGAA
This sequence comes from Calotriton arnoldi, assembly GCA_963921515.1. Lineage (NCBI taxonomy): Eukaryota > Metazoa > Chordata > Amphibia > Caudata > Salamandridae > Calotriton > Calotriton arnoldi. Next base: position 47,232 of record CAWUFW010006764.1, read on the forward strand.
GTTCCAGTGTTAGAACAAAGTGATTTATTTGAGACACAAATTAGAGAAAGGGAAACAGATAATACCCCAGGAGAGGATATCAGCCATTTTGTAAATGACACAATCCTGTACCCAAAGAGAAGTAAGGGGTTTCCTTGGGATGGTAGACAGTGGCTACCAACGTTTTCTCTTATGCCCCGGCCTTTACAGCGATTGACGTGTAAAGATGTGTTTGATCCCTTGCCCTTGTCAGGTGAATGACAGAAAGGATTCTTGCAATTAAAATATTCCCTTGATGTGTTCTTCCTTTTAATAACACATTTTCCCTGTAGTGTACCAAAAAGGGGAGAGTGCTCATTTTCTGCACAGACACAACGTCATGGTGATCAACAATGAGCGGTTGTGTATTTTTCAGCTGTGCTGGATCCAGTTGTGGTAGACCTTCTAGGGTGTCTATGAGTTATCGCAGCTGCAGAGGTGGTGAGTAAACATTCTGATAATATTGTGTGGGACACAGTCTGACATTCTATGTGCCTCATTTAGTTGAGATATTGCTCACCGGATACAAACCAAGCATTTGACTGATGCCCGGCTTACACGCTATGAAGTAATATTGCTTCTATATCTATTGAAAGATGTTCTGTACTGAATGTTGCTATACGATCGCCTTTGCCCTCTCAGCAGGTGAAGGAAGAAGAAGACCATAATTGTATTGAAGTAACAGAGCTGTGCATCAAGCCCTGACAAGACAACAAAGATGAGCCCCTAAAACATCTGTTTGAGGGGCAATGCTGAAACTTTAAGAGCCACTTATGCTGTTTATATGATCCACGCTGACAGCTGAACTGATTGTTTACATGAGGGCCTGCTATCTGATCAAAAATGTAAAGTAACCATTTTTACTGATTACAGTTTTGTTTTTGGGGTGGTCCATGATTTCAGGCAGTTATGGTCACAGACAGTGTTCATGACTTCTTCTAGTATGCCAATATGCAACAACTCCAGAATGTGATTTGTTAAGAGCTCTGCGAATGTCTGCCAAAATAGCTGTTGTGAAGTGTGCAGCACATCAAAGAGGGCCAGATGAAATTTCAAGAGGCAATAATTTTGTGAAATCTGTAGTTCGCTATCATGCATTGAATGCCCCTAAGGGGCAAGCAATTCATTTGTGGCAGTGACAGTCCCCAGTGGGGCTTCACAAAATGTTTAGGATCAGGAACATAAAATAGAATGTAGAGCAGAAGGAAAAGAGGCAATGGGTGAAAAAGTGTAGCAGACGCAACAAAGTGGGAGAGTGAGTGGACACGAAAGGAAACGGGGTATTGGCAAATGGCTTTTTTGACACAGATGACTAAGTTGTTCTATGGGCCTTTTTTGGAAAGTTATTCAAGAATATTGTTCATAATGTTTGGTGTGTCAGCACAATAACATAGAGAAATAAACTATGGTTACAAAGAGTTATTCTCCTTTAGCGTATGGGGCTGCAATTAATTTTATTGGACTACCCAGCTGTCAAGGATATTATTGTGTTCTGGTGGTGGTGTGCATGTTTAAAAAATGGATGGAGGTCTATTAGTGGCGTAATGAAACTTGAGGGGGCCCCCCTGCAAGGTACATGGATGGGCCCCTCTCCGGACTCAACCAGGAGCGATCAGGCCAGGGTACTATGTGGAAGGATGCTCGCTGGAGTTCGGGCCTCCCCGCACTGCGGGGGCCTATATTACGCCACTGCGGCCTATCCAATGTGCAGTTGTGACACAATGACGGTGGCAAAGCTGTTACTCTAAGAACTGATCCCATGATATTGTGTTCCAATAAATATAGAGAGTGATCAGGGCTGACATTTCAAACATGAAATCATGAAACTTATTTGTGAGGCTGCAGACATCACCCAGAGATTACACTGTGTCTACCATCCTCAACCTATGGGAGTAGTGGAGAGACTGAATGGAGTGATTAAGAACAAATTATCTAAAGTGTGTGCATCTACTACCTTGAAATAGCCTGATGTCCTTCTCCTGGTGCTCATGAGCATGAGTTGCATTCTGAAAAGAAAAACTGGACTTAGCCCCCATGAGACTGATTGTGAGTGTCTGGTCTTCCTGCTGCTGCACTGATTTTGATATCTGATCACATGATCTTGAACTATTACAAAAAATCTATTTGACTTGGTGCGCTCTGTTTCTTCAGGCCCAGCAATCTGCCCCATTTCCTTCATCTTCTGTATGCCACAGTTTGGAGCCTGAGGACGAAAAAAACTATATGCATCCAAGGTGGAATGGCTGTATCAAGTTCTTCTGGTCACAAACACTGCCATAAAATGTAAAGGGTTGCCTGCCTGGCTGCAGTCGTCACACACAAAGATGTTAAAGGCACCATAGGAGAGCTACAGAGACACATTGGCCACTGACAAAGGCTGCCCAAGTCTTGGTGAAAATTCACAAATAAGGGAAGCTGAGGAGGGCAGCCAGGTAATAAACACCCCATGCTGTACCTATATTTCATATAATACAAAGAATATGCAGGGCCTTATATCTGACACATCAAAGGTTACGCTAGAAGAGCATGACAATAGTGCTCCAGGCTTTTGGGAAAAGGTGGGGAGTGGTTGGGTAACTGGGAAAACTGATTTTAGGACTTATTGATATGGTAGTTGAACTTTTACTCTTTTTTGCTGTTATTAACTTGCATTGGAACAAGTTTGTTATTAAGGTGTTTGGGATTAGGAAGGGTCTGTGGACACTCCAAGGGGTAGGAGCGAAGGTTAGGAGAAACTGAGGAAGCAAAAGCTAGGGCACATAAATATCAGACGATTAAATGACATTCATTGATGAATGGTTGGCACATAGTGCCATGACAAAGGAAGGGAATGTGAACATCTAGGCCGCAATTAGGAGACCTAGCCAACTCCATCTCAAAGTGGTATTTTGCAGAGTTCATCTTCCCTGTGCTGTGAGAATTATTAGGGAGGATTCTCGCAGTGCTCTAATCTAAGACATGCAACTGCCTTTCAAGGTTGAATCCATGATGGGAGGAACGTTTCTTTCTTGTTAGTCTTCTCATCTGTGCCATATTATGATTGAATGCCTATTGTTTCTCTGTGTAGGCTGTCTGGACATTTCCATTGCTTGATGAGTGTGTATCTGCCCATTCTAAGTGATGGACAGTTAGACATGCAGTAACTGAGACTGACTTAAGGTGTCATTTCAGCTGGAATAAAACGCTTCACTATCAAAGAATCTCCTGCCTAACAGTGAATATCGAACCATACTTTCAGTGGTCCCTACTGAACGAGTAAAACTGGAACTTCTGTCGCACTCTGGCATTTTCATGGTGAGCTGCCGAAGACTAGGGGGCAGCTTTCAGGGCAGGATGGCTACTATAGCGCAACAATGCCCTCATTGCCCCCACTCTAGTCATTGCCTCTCACATTGTGAGACTGGCTTGAACAGTTTTTGCCAGGGATGATTTTGTTCTCCTGTGACTTACCTCTGCTTGTGGTTTGTTACAGGCCCCCAGGGTCATGTCCAACTGCATTGCAGAGGTAATTCATTTTGGTTTCGACTTCTCAACATTGAGCACATGGAAAGTGCATTGGAAATAATGAAACCTGTGTTTACCCATTTCACACCAGAGACATTAAAAGGGTAAGGGAAATAAAAAGCTTTCTCTGAAGGAGGAAATCTGGTGGGTATGACCTGGAAACCATAAAGCAGGCACATACACAGCCCTGGGGTCTGCATTTTACAGAGTGACTTTTAGTAGCAAACAGGCCCTTTCGGGCAAAATTAGGAACAGATAAAAGGCATGGGAGACTCGGCAAAGGTTAGTATGATTAACTTGTCAAATAAATATGGGTTTAGGGCAAAGTAATCCAGAACTGAAAACTATTAAAAAGCCTCCCGCTGACATTTTATCGCCACGCATCAGGCAGCCTTTCTTTCACAGCAAATAAACAACCGAAAAATAGGTTGCCAATAATTTCAACTGTGTAACCTCTTTCCTTAAATAACCTATTCAATCCTCTTTGATTTTTGTTTAGTGAAGACACATTCTACTCCGGCGTGATATATTAAAGAACAAACGAGTTATTACACTGTATTACCATGGAATGGGACACTCGCGATGTATTCTAGGGCCTTTATTGAATATTTTACGAATTATGAATGAATATATTTTATTTAGGAACGTGTTATTGACAGAAATCTATCAATAGTAATGTGGGTATTGTCAAGCGCCTGCCGATCGTAATGTAATTATGATTAAGGGGGTTAACATGGATTTTAGCTTTAGCAAGTAACATCTCCTGCAGTGCTGCTATCAATACCAGCATTAATATTGACCTGTTCCTAGACTCACGGCACTAGATGAATTACCATGAGGCATATTTGTCGATGCGTTCTGCCTACAAAAAGTCAACATTTAAATTTACAGGCTTATAAAATTTGCGAATAGAAAAAGCTAGTTTTCCAAATAATCTCAAAGGTGCGCCTCGCCCCACCATATTCCACTTCATTTAAGCATAATGCTGAATTAATTACCCTAACTCTAGTTTTTAATCACCAATGTTAAGATATTAGCTTATTTAGCCCCCCATGCATTGTGCAGACTCAGTTCATAAGCATCTTGGACTGCACTCTGCTCCATCGGATGCTTGCAGCCTCCATTGTGACACGTGTGCCAGAATGGCTGTCAGCATGGCCAGCGCGCTAAGCTTTGTCTGGGGACCTGCTTGCTTTAGGTCAATTGCATCTGTGGAAGCTAAGCTTTCTGTGCTGCTGGCAGAGGACAGTGTGCACTCTCAGTGTTCAGGGTATTAGTGAGGCCCTACTAACTGGGCCGTGGTGGCCAGCTAAAGACAGTAGAGACGTAGTGATGCAGTGATATCGGAGGAAATGTAGGCAAATGTACTGCTGAACATGCATCCAACTGACCGTTCCACTTGCCAATGCTCCCAAAAATGCTTATTGACAGTGTTACTTCATAATCATTCTGTACAGGCAGCAACACTGCAACAGTGTGTCTTTTTTTTGTTATTCGTTTCTCTTACTTACTTAAAAGTGTATTTGCAGTGAGCTTTCAAACTGGTACTGACAAAGACTACTAAACCATAAGTGTGGCTTTTTAACTCCGATTATCTGTAGATAATGCTATTGCTTCGTGGCGCACTCTAAGTTTGCTTGTCCAGGGTGATGGAATCATATTTGGGCACATTTTTATCACAGATGCTGACCCCTCCCTAATTTCTTCCAGCTGTGAGATAGGTTTCTACGTTTTTGGGATGTTGTATAATGCCATTAGTATCTTATTTAATGTCCAAGCAAAGATAGGTAGGGTGCACCATTTTTATATAAAAATACAAGCAGTGAGGGGGTCACCTACAGCTTCTGCATGATGACCCCCCAACTACGACCTGCACCGGTAAGCTGATTTCCGATGCCAAAGGACACCCCTGCACCCGGATCCCCTGGGCCTTGGGGATATCAACCGATGGTGTCCCGATGTCCCAGCAAAATCCAACTTATCTGTGCAGCTGTAGGCTTCCTTCAGTCGGCCCTCTGGCTTGAGCCTGCAGCCTTTTTCCAACTTTGAGAGTCTCCGTTTGTTTGCATTGGGCGTCCGTCGCTGTGTTGGCCCTCTGCACCCGGCCGCCACGGTGTCACTGACTCTGTAAGTTTGGTGCTGCCTTGTGGTCTATCCTGTGCTTACCTTAACCCCTGGAGACTGGGTTACAAAACCGTGCTACTTACCTGAGTAGTACCACTTTGATTTCCCCTCCTCCATTGGATAACATTGGCACCAGATCCCGAGTTTGACCTTGACACCCAGCTGCCCCAGTGCCACTGGTGGGGCAGTTTTGTCACTAACCTAAACCTTACCTGGTACTAATTCTTTGTCCAGAAATTCAATATCGTAAATCGCTTACTTAACTTCATATTGCTGATTGTGTTTCCTCCTATAGGATAACATTGCATTGTTGAAAAATGCGCTGTGTCCACTTTTTACATTGAAAGTCATTGATATTGCAAAATGTATTTACATGCAACAAAGTATCTTTGGTTCTATAAAATAAATATACTAAAAGTAATATTTTTTCAAACCATTGGTCTCGGATTTAGTCATTGAGTGTGTGTAATAATTTGTTGCCTGTGTGTGTACAACAAATGTTTAGCACTGCCCTCTGATAAGTCTAACTGCTCGCCCACACTACCACAAAAGAGAGCATTAGTATTATCTACTTGAGCCTCAGCAAAGCCTCTGGGGATCAACTGGACTCTGTGTACATGATACCTCATTTTGGTATAGTATATACAGAGCCAGCTTCCTACATTGGTGGATCAGCGGTGGGGTCTACGACTTTGCATTTGCTGAACCACTCTGACAAAAAGTGACCACACAACTAAAATCCAAAATTGCCTTTAGATTCAACTGTATTTTTGAATTGTCGTTTTTAAAAGTCTAGCTAGGGCCTTGGTTAAGTGCCTATAGAATTTTTAAAAGTTTAAAACATTCTTTAGTTAGGAGATAAAAGTGCCTAGAAGTTTTTTTTACTCCTTTTAAGAAGGCCCCAACTTTAGGGAAATAATGGATACAGAGAATGTGGTTGTGGAGCTCAACCTGACACCATACCTCCATCTTGGCATGAAGGACCCTCTGTAGACTCAAGGAAATTAAAACTGGCTCCAATCCTACCAAGACCAAGCTCCAGGAGCTCTTGGCGGAATTTGCTAAGGAACACCCTTCTAAAGAGAAGGACCTCCTTGCAGAAGGAGAAAGTAGTGATGAGGGGGACAATTCCCAACCTCCTCCCCTAGAGATGTGGTCCCTGCGCCCATCTTTCAAAGAGTAGTGCAAAGGGTACCTACTTCCCACACAGGTGGTCCAGGCACCCCTAGCAGCATTGAGGACAGCCTCAGTGAGGAGAACATCCTTTTAGCAAGGGTGGCTCTTAGAATAGCCCTGGAGGATAGACTCCTGGCTATATAAAGGGAAAGAGCAGCTATGGGACTAGCACCCATAAATGGTGGCAGCAACATAATTCCTAGGGACAGAGAGAACTCTTATGACCATAACATGCCCAAAAGGATTGTCCCCAAATATGAGGAAGGTGATGATATCACAAAATGGACCAGCCTGTGAGAGGGCATCTGGCCCCGTATTCTTAGAAAAGAGCAGAAAAATAAACTAAACCTGAACAGTAATAAGGAAAATTCTACCAGTGAAACCAAATGCTAGGATTGATATGGTGATCATCACCAAAATGAATATAGGAATACAAATGTGACCAGGGATGCTTAAGCAACATCCTCCAGATAAAGATGTAAAGCTGGTGGAAAAAAAGTTGCAGTGGATAGGAAAATAGATATGAGAATCTTAGAGTCAACAGAGGGAAACTATGTGATTCCTCCCTGGTTTCCCTGATATACATAATCCCATTTACTACATTTACATCACAGTGCCCTGATAGGTACATTTACTCTTTGTGTTCTTCAGCTGTGGGATTTCCTGACTATGTCTATACATTACTACACTTATGATTTTTATCTTTTCAAGATTAGGACCCAAGAAAATTAACCACAAGATTCCACATGACAAGGCCAGTACAGCACTCAGGAGGGAGTACCGGAGGCAACTATGTCACATCTTACTGGAACAACCTTCAACACTTTGGGATCCACGCATAAAATAGTTTAAAAAGGCTATGAGCTGAACATTCAGGAGCTCCAACACATCCAACAAGAGGCAGCATGGGCGAACCTGAATCTTGTAATTAAATAAAATAACTCTAAGCATTTTTGGACTTTGATTGGCTATGGGAGTCTGGTCTTACCACCCTGCAACTGATCCCTTTATCCCATTTGACAAATGGAAGTCATTCATTAATGACACATATAACAAGAAAACTATGTTGTCATACCCAAAGCCTACATACTGCAAACCAGAGTTAACAATTACTACAGAGGAAGTACTAGGGCTAATAAAAAAGTTTAGCTCATCTACAGCTGCCGGACCCAATGGAATTTCCATCAACATATTAAAAGCCGACCCGGATTTTTGGGCAGATGGCCCAAGTCAATTGTTTTTGTTTGTTTTACAGTTAGGCTAAATTCCTCTATCCTGGAAAGGCGCTTTAAAACATCTAATTTATGAGAAAGACCTGAAGAATGAGCTGAAGAATTATCATCTTATCACCTTATTGGACACAGAAGGGAAGCTTTTTGCCAACCTTTTATTATCTAACCTGTATGATTGGGCTTTGAACAGCAAACCTATCCATATTAATCAAACTTGATTTAGATCAGGATGTTCTATTGGTGATAACATCACAGCTTTTAAATTGATAGTGAAAAAACTTTGAAAAGGCACCTGTCATTACATGCGTGTTATATTGACTATTCACAAGCTTTTTATGACGTTAACAGGACTAAACTGTGGAGTAAATTTATCAGCTGGGGCATCAATCAAACTTTGTTATATTTTTTAATGGCACTGCATGATAACACCTGGATGCAAATTAAGCTTGCAAGGGCAGTATTGTCACCAATAATACATACCACAAATGGCCTAAAATGGGGGTGTGTCTTAGCATTGTTGTTATTTTCCTTATATACATGCGACCTATCCATGTTTTCAGATCATTCGAATGCCATTGCCCCTAAATTAGGTAAAAGCCCTGCAGCTACTTAGCATATGGAGACGATATTGTACTTTTTTCATTAACCCCTAGAGCATTACAAACTCAATTGTCGAGGCTATGTGAGTTCAATCAGTCAAATGATCTGCAGATCAACTTTGATAAAACCAAAATAAAGTCTTTTGGATGCAAAAGAGCAAACCCAGGTTTTACACTTAAGGGTCAGCCTTTAGAGGAACTGACACATTATAATTATCTTGGCATATGAATTGACAAGAGGTTTACATGGGAAAATCATCTAGCTAATAAAAGAATAAAAGCTTTGATTAACGTGACTGACAGGTGTATTGGTATGCTGGCAAGAGGCAGGCCTTGTTGCTTGGGATCTACTGTCAACAATTTTGGCCATGTTGAACGGTCCATTGTCACTGCCGATAAGGAAAAGAGGGAAACTTTTAAAAGTTTGCTTGGGCGGGGGAGGTACTTGGCGAGCTACTGTTCTCCTCTACCATAAAGTAAAAGTCTATCATTATAGGTAAGCGGAAGGCTACAGAGGGACTAGTTAAAGGAAAATTGTCACAGATAAGAAAAAGCGCAGTGGAGAATTGTACTGTTGAAGAAATAGATGATTTGATTGAGGAGGTAGAGTCAATGTTAAGCAATACATGCAAAACAGTTAATAAACATAAATCAAAAATTACTGCCTTCTATAGCAAATGCGCATCTGGCTCTCAACTAGAGAATACCTCAAAACCGGGCCAAATAGAAGCAACTATTGAAACCCTGTCCCGTGTACCTGATATCCATCCCCTAGCCACGCCTTCCATCCAAAGCGATTGTGAAGAACTTCAGCAAACAAAATATTGTGCCCAAGAAGATTTAACCTGTACTGTAAGAGACAAGGTGACCCCATTGCCCATCACGTGCTCAAATAGATTCTCCCCTTTAACATCGGCATTATTGTTAGATAATGACTCTATGCATCCTTTTACACAGAATCCAAACGTGCCTTTACAACGCAACAACGAACAACAAGCAAAAGCCAACCTAACTCATAGCCTGTCCAAAGTGCCCATAAGACGGGTCTATGAAGCACAAAATAACACTAACACTCAACTGATAATTGCGCTAGTGCAGAGATTAGATGCTCTAACTAAGAGGTTATTAACCTAAAAACATTAATAGGGAAGCTAACTGTTGTATTCAAAAGATGGTCCGTACTCCAAGCGTAGATTAGATAAGTTCTTTTATTAAGATGTTACATGAAGAAACGAGGAAAACCCCACCAGGAGCAGCCGCCCTGTTGGGGTTGTGCCCTGGTGGGCCCTGGTGGAATTGCTCATCAGGGACAGGTGTTCATAGTGGTGTCAGATGTTAATGTCTAATAACAGCAATGAGTTAAATATTACTATTGTTGCACGAAACTAACAACTGGTCCCCCTTTACAATGATTTGGGAGGTTACTGTGTGTGTGGTTTAAAGGGAGGTGGATTCCCCCTTTACAATGATTTGGGAGGTTACTGCGTGTGTGTGGTTTATAGGGAGGTGGATTCCCCCTTTACAATGATTTGGGAGGTTACTGCGTGTGTGTAGTTTATAGGGAGGTGGATTCCCCCTTTACAATGATTTGGGAGGTTACTGCGTGTGTGTGGTTTATAGGGAGGTGGATTCCCCCTTTACAATGATTTGGGCGGTTACTGTGTGGGTGTGTGGTTTATAGGGAGGTGGATTTCCCCTTTACAATGGTTTATAGGGAGGTGGATTTCCCCTTTACAATGGTTTATAGGGTGATGTTAAAGTCTGATTTGATATTTAATGTCACAGGGAAGTGTTTTCCTTTATTATTTGTTACTGGTACTGCATGGGAATGCACAATGTGAACAGAGTATTATTGCGAGAGTGTGAGTTCGAAAGTATGCAGTAGGGGTAAGTATACGGTATATTATAGTGCGTGCAGTAGAGGGCATGTGATATTCCCTGGTCCTGCTATTTGTTTACGTTTACGATTTCTATCTCACTGTTTATTACTTACATTATTATTACTGCATAACTATTACTATTATTACATTATTATTATTATTACATAGGTAAGGCAATTTATTACTTATATTACTATTTTTACATTTTTCATTATTATTATTATTATTACATGAGGAGAGTTTCTTCCCATATTAGTACTGTGTTCTATTACGTTTATTTCTGGAATGTTTATCCTCTGGTTTATGTTTAAGATTTCTACTTTACTGTTTATTACTTACATTATTATTACTGCATTGCTATTATTATTATCACATTATTATTATTATTACATAGGGAAGGCAATTTATTACTTATATTACTATTATTATATTTCACTTTATTACTATTATTATTACATGAGGAGAGTTTAGTACTATTACTACCGATATTAGTACTGTGTTCTATTACGTTTATTTCTGGAATGTTTATCTTCTTTTCCTATGCTTATATATGTGTATACTGTTTCATTTTGTTTAATCATTATAAGGGGGAAGATGTGTAGTAATCTACTTGTTAAGTAATGCATCTTCCCTGCCCTTGTTCTCTACCTGATGCTCTAACAATATGATGTCATTTGGAATGTGAGGAATGTTTGTACTGGTGAGATAGCAGTTGGAGAAGATGGGCTGAGCAGCCAGGAGGCTGCTCCTGATGGGGCTTACATTGAGACATATAATGGAACTTACTAAGATGTAACTTGGAGAATAAACCACTAACTACAAGAGCTGTCTACGAGACTTCATTGATTGTTACACTAACGCATCAAGACAATGTAGATAGGAACGTTGTATTAAAGGAATCCTGTGGAAGTCTTGGGAAACATCAGACTACCATCCAGACATCTGAAGCTCCCAAACAAAGAATTTGCTATACCAATTGTATAGGCAACCAACCAGAGGGCTTGAGCGCAGCTTTGCAAAACAAAAATCAAGGGGATGGAAATGGCTGGGATAGGGTGATGACCAGTAGTTCCACAAGAGTAAGGTTTGAGAAAGGGGACGAGCATAAGAGAAGGGTGGTGGGCGGACAAAAGTATACTGAAAATAATAAATCACAGTATAATTACATCCAGGAGGGGTCATAATAATTTGCCAGCAAGAGACACAGGAATGAAATTGCGGGAGCAGGATCTACACACTGTGCACTCAAGACTATAGGCAGTTTTCCACTAATCAGACGATTAATGTTAGTTCTAGATCAGTGGAATGGAAAGTATATATGATGAATGTACCTAAACTCAATCTCTCCTCCTATAGGGAGGACGAAGAGTCACTAAAAAACAAGGTCATACACTGGATAAGATATAAGCATAATTGCCTATCAGTAATACGCTCTGAAAGTGGAACGTCTGTCAACTAAATACGCTGCCTATGACGTTATACTTCTTACCCTAAAAACAAAGAGCTTAGTAGATGGGCTAATAGCACTTGACTTAAGAACAAGCCCTCCCCCCAGCACTTTGGTAAGATTCAAGATGAATAATCCCAGCAGTGATACAGGAGAGAATCATAGAGAACAAGCACATTCTAGGAAACTGCCCCATCCTGGCCTCTCTCAAAACAATCTGGAGGCAGTTGAATGATGGTCAAAGCATGGTTTTGCACCTGACCAATGTGATAGACCCTTATGTCCCCTTACAGAAAACCTAATCTCAAATCCTTTTTTACTAAATTTACAGGAATATCCAATAGCACAGAGAGCGGATACAGTACCTGAGCCTGTACTAGCTAGCCCCTTACCCGGGAATGACAAAACCCAGCTATTGGAAACGAGTTTAATATCATGGAATATAGCAGGGCTGAAGCATAAACTAATAGACTGTGAAAGGCAGGAGTATATTAATCAATATGGCTTTTGCCTGCTACAGGAAACCTGGGCACTGGAAACACCACATAAGTTGGGCTTTCAAACTTTTAGTGTTAATGCTGTTCCCTCAATGAGAGGTAGACTATCAGGTGGTCTGGTCCTATGATCAAAAATTACCTTAAACGTCGAAATAACTCAGTTGGAATTAAAAACACTGGATATACTGGGGGTAAAAGTAAAATCACATAATAAAGCAGAAATCTATTTATTAAATATTTATAACAGACCAAGACCTGCAAGTATGGAATCCCCAGTGATAGACCTATTGGATACCTTTTTAAGTTCTATAGATTCTAGGGCAACAGTAATTGTAGGTGGAGATTTTAACTGTAAATTTGAACCTGTTGTCGGGTTGGAAACCATTTTGGAGGAAGAGGACATGGCCAGCGGCGTCCCGCCCTTGGAGGCCAGTACTTCTGTACCGTGCATGACCGCTGTTGGAAAGTGGATTATTGGTAGGGGCAAATGTAGGTCTGCCACTGCCAATAAGGCCACTAACACAGTATAGGGCTCAGAATAGGTCTTAGAAATTTATTCCTATGCTCAACCCTTGGTAACGTGGCTGCGAGCAGGCAGGCTTAACTTCAAAGACAGGTATGTAAAGCATTTAAAAACACAAATTCAGTAAATAATTAAGTCACAACACAAAATAAAAATCCAACACCAATTTATAAAAATAGGAAATATTTGTATTTTTTAAATGACACCAAAACGAGAAACAAAACCACTGTAGGGAACCAGAGATATCAATTTTTAAAGATTAGTCACTTTCTAGTGCTTAGAAACCAACAGTGCCCCTTTTAGTCATTTCGTTTGCTCTGACAGGGACACATCCACCTTTAGCAATTGTTCTGAAGGATCTCTCACCACTCTTGTGCAGCCCCCTCCAGCAGGCTGGGTCCAGTTAGAACTTCTTCCTGAAGTTCTTCTTGCGGGTCCCAAAGTATCCAACACACAATCCAAGGTTCTGGAATCTCCAAGAGGGTCCTTGAAAGTGTGAGACTTCAATTCCTGCAATCCACTTGAACAAAACCCTTACAAATCCACTGGTAGTACTCCAGGCTGTAGATTCTTCGTGGTGATGTCCAGGTGAGCTCTGTTAACCTGTAGCTTGGAGGGAGTCCACTCTTTAGTCCTTTTGAAGCAGGTTTGATCCACAGGGCTGTAGTTTCAAATGGTGCAGAAAGGCGCAATCTTCAGAGTTCAGGCCTTTGGAAATGCACATCAAACTATTCAGCGCAGACCCTTCTGATTCTCTTAGGTTTCAAGCAGCAGATCTGAGAGGCACCGCCCCTCTCAAATACTTATTCAGTGTTCTCTGGGTTCAAGCAGGAGGGCACTCCTGTCCAATGAGCTGCAGGGTTCCACCCAAAGGTCTGACCACTTCCTGCAGAGAGTGGCAAAATGCTAACCCAGAAACCACTATTCTTCCAAAATTCAATATGTCAGAATTTTCAGCAGGGAGAGAAGACCTGGCTAGACACACCCCTAGGATGGCTATTCTCCATAGTCCCTCCCCCTTGCATCTGCTCATACCTTCCTTAATCCTAGCATCTGGCTGGAGGTGAACAGGGGTCCTCCCCTTTGCTTGAAGTCCATGGTTTATGACTCCTCCCCCTGCTCTGGCATTCCTATGCCCAGCAACCTCTCCTCCCCGAGAGGCTTCCTAACCCCAGGGGTCATTTATCACCTCTTCAAAGCAGCCAGGCTCACCCACTTCTCTCTGACCAATCAGGGCAAAACAGTACAGGTTTGAATTTTGGCTTACAGACAAAACAAATCTTATAACTTCTTGTCTGTACATTTTACAATAAATTCAACAATACCATATTGTTGGATTTATTATTACCATTCTACTGAGTCCTTTAATCCTAGTTTTATGGCTTTTCTTTCTCCAGTTATTAACTAATAACCTTTTCCAATGTTAACCTATGGCATGGGATTTGCAATGGGAAAAGTGACTTGGGCCATTTTTCCAGCACCAGGGCTTATAAAAACATATTTTATAAGTAGGCTACATATATCTACAGGACCCCCACCCCAGGAACACCTAGGTGAGACTTTAGGTGTTCTGAATATGTAAAAATATTGCAGATCCTCCCTCCACAGTGCTCCTACCACCAAAGTCGATTTTGGGCAGCACTTTATCACAATGTGGGGAGTGAAATGTCTAATTTCACTTTACCCAGGGCATATAAAACTCATTTTATAAGGGTCCACCTTATAGATACCTGACCCCCCACCCCTGGGACACCTAGGGGAGACCCTGGGGGTACCTAATATGCCCAAATATTGTAGGTTAGCCATTTGTAAGTGCCCCAAACACAAAAGTCGAGTTTGGGCACAATTTACTTTTTAAAAGCAGTCCTGCCACACAGAGCCACTTTTAAAAATGACCTCAGGCTTCAGCAGTGCACACATGCAAGTGCAGAAAGGTCTGCTGGTCTCTAAACTGCCATGCCCTATTAATACTAGGGACTGATAGGTAGTTTCAATCCCCCTGCCCTAATATGTACTAGGGCCCTATAGGGTAGGTCATGCCAATCACAGGGGTACCCCAACCCTAAGTGTACCCTAGTGTATGTAGGTGTTTTCACTGTATTCTAAGTGTTTTCAGCCTAGCACGGGCCCTGGGCCTGGTTAGGCAGAGCCCAGGGCCAGTCAGAGTCAGTTACCACCAGTATCAGTCAGCAAAAAGTTGGGGGGTGCCCAGGGCACAGGATGACTTTGCAACAACTGCAGTGGCCCAAATCATCAGACTAGTTTCAGGGCAGGGACTGAGGGCCTGTAATGGTAGGTTGCTGTCAGACAGACCAAGTGCCCATACGTTTAAAAGAGCAGAATTGACTACATAATGGTTAGTGTAGCTTCATGGGGTAACAATTGATTTAAAAGTAGAGACTAGAGACGATAGCGATCACTTTTCATTGTGCTTAAAAATGGTGGGATCTCTTTTTGAAACTTGGACTCCGGGAAGTAATGCTAATGCTAGAAATCTAATCCAACCGATAGTTAGCAACAGTGGTAGAGTTCTGAAATGGCCATCTATTGCAGGCAATTTGGATGCTATGACGAAGATCTATAAAAAAAAATTCTGATGTCCTAGCTCCTTATATTGGTATATCCACACAAAACATTCCCATCGTGCAGATCCATCGCACTATGGTAGATAAATTGAAACCGATAATGAGTAAAATCCCCAGAGAACATGAGTCAGCTAGATCGACTAATTGCCTTTCATATAACCATTGCTACAATAATGACTGTCGCAAAGCTCAAAGTGAATTATTAGCAGCTGTAAAATCTAACGATATTGAAGCACTGAGGGACAGAAGGACCAAGTATAACAATCTATTAATGGACACAAAACGGGTTTGGGATGACCGCATTTGGAATGACTTGATCACTGCAGCTAAGAATAAGAATCATGCAGGGTTCTGGAAATTATTAGCTAGGTATAACAAAATTGGAACAACTAGCCTGGATCTCTTTTTGGACCCAGACACATGGCATGGTCATTTTACGTCACTATACTCAGAGGTTATCACCCAACCTACACGTAGTCTTTTTAACGAAGGGACCATGCCCCTTAGTAACCGCCCAGAGCGGATCAAACTCAGTCCCTTATTTTAGCCTAGAAGACACAATGGCGGCAATAGACGCCGCTAAACCAGGGAAAGCCCCTGATCCTGGCAAACTTCCCGGCGACTTATTGAGACATGACAAAACAGAATGGGCACCTTACGTAAACCTTCTTTGTAATGCTGTGGCAGCCGGAGCCCCATTACCAGAGTCATGGAAAGGGGCTGAAATAATCCCAATTTTTAAAAAGGAAACTCGACAAGACCCTGCCAATTATAGGCCTCTAAGCCTAATAGATACCTTACAAAAGGTTTACGCAAAACAGATCTTATCCAAACTTAACAACTGGATAGAGGGTAACAAAATGTTAACATAGTACCAAGCTGGGTTTAGAGCAACAATGAACACAATAGATCAGGTCTTTAGACTTCTTTGTGTAGGCTGGAAATACACAAACCTAATGAAAGGACACCTGTACATAGCATTTATAGACTTGAAGGCAGCCTTCGATCTCATCCCTAGGGATTCCCTTTGGAATTCCCTTGAAACTCAGTGTGACCCCGAAGAACTTCTGACACAGATAGTTTGATTGCATGAAGACAACTATGCAAAGGTCAGATGGGGACCCAGGGGTGAACTTACAGAGGCAATCCCTATAAGGAGTGGAGTAAGGCAGAGATGTGTTCTGGCTCCCACCTTTTTCTCGCTATACGTAAATGATATAGTGAGGCACCTCTGGGGTTGTAAACATGACTCACATAAGTTGGGAGGGGAGCCAGGGCAGGCTCTGCTATTCGCTGATGATACAATTTTGTTATCACAAACCCCGATGGGACTGCAAAATCTGTTAAATTCTTTTAGTGAATATTGCGTTTTAAAGGGCCTTGAAATGAACTCTAACAAAACAAAATATATGGCAAGAAGCAAACATAAAACTTTCAAGAAAAACATTACAGTCCAAAATCAAAAGTTAGAATATGTGCCCAACTTTAACTACCTTGGTATTACTCTAGACACTAAATTGACATGGTAACCACATTTACATAAAAGCAAGGCTATCCTGCTCCAAACTTTCATGCCAATATTGAAGAAACATCAGAATAGTGTAACCAAGGCAGTGTCTCTGGCCATCAAGGTTTATAAATATAGAGCACAATCCGCAACACTATATGGCGCAGAGCTCTGGGGGGTAACAAGACGGAACATGTTTTTAGGGGAGGAAATAAGTTCTTAAGGATGTTATTACGCCTCTCCGTACGTACACCCATGATTCCTATCATTCCGGATCTCAATATAAAACGCATAGACCAACAGGCCATACTGAGACCTCTGTTATTCTGGGTCCGTCTGTGGACCACAGAAGAACTTATAAATTACAAAGAGGGGCTAATTGAGATTTTAAAATTAGATGAGCAAACAAAACTGCAGTGGGTTAGACATGTGCGCCTGTGGTTCTGTAAACTAGGTCTAAATAATTTCTGGGATGCTCCCAGCTCATTAACGCATCTTTCAAAAAAGATCTTGAAAAATACATACTGGGATATATGCAAAACAGTATTCATCACTGCACGAAACTAGGTAGGCTAACATCCCATTTCTTATTAACAAAACCGCTCTCTCTTTGGATAATACTTAGGTGAAGTCCAACCGCAACTGGCCAAGTCTCTATACATGAAGTTTCGCTTCGACGTCTTACAGGTCAATTGTAACACAGCCAAATGGTTACGCAATAACAGTGAGGAACGAGAAGTCTATTATGCCTTATGCCAACCCAATGCCGTAGAAAATGTCTCTCACCTGTTATTCTTTTGCCCAGCATATATCATTCCTAGGAAAAAATGGATTAAACGTATTTGCCTGGTCGCAATCGGGAGCTATTAGGATTTTTAAAACGGATACATCCCAGAAAATTGTTTTTAGTGTAAGCCGATACTTATTTGCTGTTAATCTAATACGCAAGGGAAAAGGCTTGAAATTCTAACCAACTGCTGCTGCTAATATTTTAAGATGATTTTAATATTGTATACTGTTTGTGTATGTATAAGCACTTACTTGCACTTTAACTTCTGCCTTGATCTAACATCATCCAAATGATAGGAAATTATATAACAGCATTAGTACTATAATCTATTTTTAACATTTACAATTGTTGTACCCGTTATTTATTTATTAACTTATCTACTCTTCTTAAAACAAACTATGTGAATACTGATTGTCATTGGAAGATTACGGGTGCGATTTGTTGTTTTAAATTTTTTTATGTATGTATGGACAGTTTAAACTTGTATCTTTTATGGTTTCTTAAACCGAATAAAGACTATTGAATTGAAAAGAATAAAAGCTCAATTAATTACGCAATCGCAGAAAATATATATTTACAACATTAAGTTATTACTTGGCCTTCGCCCTTCATTCCCTCATTGTAAGATTCGGCTGGAGTTGCGTTAACTTCATTAGCCCTAAAACAGACTGGTTCAGTTATAAATTATATATTTGATTGTTTTAAGGCTACAGAAGACACATTGAAATATTATATATATAATGAGTTGCTATCATCGAGTGATTTTAATTCAACACTGAGTATTGCGGGCATTAGTAAGGTTTAAGCCAGATTTACTTACCTCCTCTGTCGATCTTTGCAAAACTGCCACGGTCGTCTCAGAAAGGACGAAAAAGCAGGCTACGAAAGCCACCTTGCAAAAGAAAGATTTAGTACTCTTACAGGCTTACAAACACTCAGGTTATACCTCTGATACCCACCTGAACACAGCTCAGGGTTACCTTTCCTGTACCTTAAATCCAGCTTGTAAGGTTAAGTACTTGAGGTTTCGTTTTCTCTATATACCAATCGCCCAATTTGCAAGATCATGGAATAAGAAGTGGCATCCATTAAGACATTGTTGACTTTCTGGCTATAAGGAAGAATCAGTAGAACATATTGTATGTCTGTGCCCATCTTTGCTGTCTGCGAGGAAAAAATACCTGAAGTCCTCTTTTATAAAAGTAAACTGTAGAACAATTCATGAAGCAATCAGACACTGTTTCTCTACTAATGAAATGCAATTTATTGGGAAGTTTATGAAATTTTTAGACTTCGCATATCACCATTTTGGATAATTTATGTCTTTTAAATTCATGGTTATTACTTTCTATTTTGTTAGTATTTACGATGATTTTATTGTGTTATGATTCTAATTGGTATTTTATTATATCTATGCAATAAACTTTCATTTATTCATTCATTCATGACTGCTATGTTACATCCAGTCCTCATTTAGCACACATAACTTTGTCAGGCCACAGGACAAGCAAGGGCTATTCACCGACAACTGTAGAGGTTGAGTTAATTTACTTCTGATGTCCCTGGGATTGTCCTACTAAATCTCTGCAAACTGAGTGAAGTACAAGCCCTTTACCACTTGACTCTCAGTAGCAGCAATAGCCAGTGGTCACAGGCTTCTCAGTGAGGTAGTGTAGGGGTGCTCAGAGCTGAGCACGCAATAAACACAGAATAGTACACAAAATGATTGCCAACCCAGTGCTTGACTTTCAAAATGAAAGTATTTTAATGCACGCCAGAATTAAATACTAAACATTGGAAACTGTGCACAATTCCATTTAGTGTCCTAGTGTTAAAATAGGTTGGTTCCTCTTCCGACTGTTGACCCGGTCCACCCCTTGTGGTCCAAGCAGTTCCTTTCCCAGATTTGGTTCTAGCATGATTAGGCTCAGGTGCAGATTACGCTGAATAGTCTTGCGTTATTGCACAGTCTGTCTTTTTAATTCAGTTCACTGATTCACACCAAACTAATCTCTTTCAGTTCAGGGGCATCTCAGGCGGCCAACTGGCTAGTGCGAAGCTTGGTCGCTAAACCTCTTTCAGGCTGAGTGCAAACTTGCAGTTCCTCTTGGCCTCCCCAGTTGTCATGTCTTGGTGATGTGTCAGCAATCAAGGATGGCTGCTCAGGGAAATGCCATATTTTGTCACAGCTGGTCCAGCAGGTGCTCAATGCTGCCTCACTCGGGCTGCTGGGTCTGGATTGGTGCAGCCATGCATGGCAGGTCTCAAGCAGATGGCGAGACCTCGCACAGACCTAACAGGTTGGATGGTAGACCCCAGCTTCAGAAACAGCGCTGTTTCAAGTTGCAAGCTAGCTCTGGCCCATGCAGCGATTGGGTTCAGGCTAAACTACGATTTCACAATTCTGGTGCACCTGCTCAGGACACTGCACTTCACAGAGCAGGTCCAGTAGCTGAGGTTCTGCTGCAGCTTCAAAGATCAGTCCGAAAACTCACCATAAATTCACAGATCAGGTTCAGCACCTCAGGTCATGCTGCATCTTCACAGGTCAGGCTCAGCAGCTCCAGTCATGCTGAAACTTGACAATTCCCACCAGAAATCACACTGGAGAGTGTGAGGCCTACCAACATCAGGGTACACAGATTACTCTCCAAATCAAATTCATCTGCTTTTACAAACCTACTGTACCAGGATCATGTTGCACCTCACGCCTCCTGTGCAATCACTCCTCCTACAGGGTTGGCAGGCTCATTCCCTCTCTCAGCAGGCAGCTGGTCTCTCGGTGCTTCAAGACAGGTAATTAGCTCTAGCAACAAGTGTAGGACATAGGAGATGGCCCTTAACATCTGAGAAATCAACTGTCAGGCAGACACCAGCTCTGGGTGCACAGCAGAACTCTGTGGAGAATTCCTTTCTTAGTCATAGGAACCTTGGAAATGGATCATAAGTTGGGTCAGTGGGTCTGACGTTTATACAGTCACAGCATACTGGAGATGTGGGTGCACTGTCTGCACTTTCAGATTGGGTTTGAGGTGGTTCTCCTTTTAAGTATCACCAGGCTGCTGCCCAGACACAACCTTTGTGTAGACTGATATTCCTCAAAGCAGGGTAGTCCCCAAACTAGAGCACCTACAACAGAGGCACAAAGATGTGTGAGCTTTCTGCTCCTTGCGATCATCAGCCAGACTGAAAAGTGATCAGGGGAAAGACAAAAGACTGGCCTCTCATAAGGGGTCCCTTTTACCTTGAACATCAGAGCCTGCAGTCCCACCCTGCACCCCCACCATCTAACAGAAGGTAATGCTTCAGGGAGTTTAATCAGAGTTCCTCTCATCAAAAGGCCTAATCAAATTTCTAAAGGAGCCATGTCTCCTCTGTTACCACTTCAGTGTCTGTGTGTCCTCTCTCCATGTTCAGAGATATCATCAATGGCCCTGCAAAGTTTAGGAACACAACTTCACCCCCATATTGTGCACAAGGCCAGGCCTCCATTACTGTGGGCACCCATACACACAATGAATGCACCACACAGAACACATATTCAAATACACATGACTTTCCCTGGGGTGATTAGAGCTAGGATATGGGTTAGGGCATAGTAGCAGAACAGTATATGTGTGAGCCAGTAGGCATTCACTCCAGTGGCACAGATAAAAAGGTCTGGACACAACTATGGACTCCCATAACACTGTACACTGCCGCTACCACTCTATATATTAAAGCCATGAATAGGACAGTAGTCCATTATCTGTACAATGAGGGCACACTTGGTGCATGCTCCCAGGTCACATGACCGGTCCAGGACCTCACTCATGTCAAAGGACATGCCTAGGCCTATGGGAACACAGTAGATTAGTTTGAGGTTAGGACCAAAATCAAAAGTCAGGATACCAGATACACACATTTGGGCACACAGGGCAGGGGGACACAACTGTACTCCATGCATGGGACATACCGTCCTAACAGTTTTTCTTGACCATTAAGCTGTCTTATAATTACCATTTCTCAACACTAATGATAGCCAATAGCCTTTTGAAACACACCACTACCAGTTATCAGATTACAGACAACCCTTAGCATTTCATTCATGGCAGAGCCAAGATACCCAGTCATGTACCCTGCCAGTTCCCGAACAGGCTAAAATGTTACATCCAAGCCAAGTAAATTTCATCCTTCTAACCTCATAGGTGTATTTAGCTACATATGGAAGCACCAGATTTAGGGTCCCTACCCATATCTTCTGGTGTTTCCAGTAATGTTTACCTTGCGGACAAAAGGGAGTAGGGCTGGGAATTACTGCTCCTAACTCCTTACTTCTCTTCTTCGCCGTGATTCTCTGGAAGGTGGGGAATATTGTCTTGACAAAATATACACCATCTTCTACGTTATATGTTCTAAAAGAACTGAGAGCAGTCCCATTCATTTCAATTTCTACACCCCTGGATTTGTAGCTGGGGATATAGTGAGCTGTGGAGGGAGATTGAAATTGAATGCCAGTCCCTCCTCTGCTCTGTTCCAAACACTCTCCCATGAGAAGCACATACATGAGGACAGAGAAAAGCGCGTGGTAGCAGAGGGGCTGACAGCAGTGATCAGAGTCCACCAGACCTTCAGTGGAGGATCCTGCTGTGAATATGGAATCCACTTCCATGACATCCTGATAATTATCAGCTGATGTGCCTCCCTACTCTGACCACACCTTATTGGGAGATCACAGTAAGTTCAAATTTGTCATTTTCCAGTAGACAAAAAAATTACCACCGCCCAGTAATTACAATATTTTAAGTTCCCACATAGCTCAAATAGCTCCCAATTTCGATAAAACAGACACTTGCTAGTTTTGAGTAGGAATGTATGTTCTCAAAGCGCTCACTTGCCTTTTCCAATTGTGAAACACTCCCCAAGTCCTAATGTATGTGCACATACTTGACAGTTTCTGGTGGGAACAGACCTGCCAGTGCTCAGTGTACACACAATATCCAGTTACCAACTTGCACAAATTTGGCAGTTCTAAAGGTATACTTGCTTATCAGTTCCCACACTTCCTTGATGTCTTCTGAGGAGGGGAAGTGGAAGAGGGTTTTTTCTTTGCACTCTCCTGATTGACTGAGGATCCAAGAAATTGTGAGCAATCTGATGGCTGTGAGATAACTTCTTTACTATTTAATAATTGGGCAGCATTAGTTATACGTTTCTCATCTCACTAAACAGTGAGCTGTAAAGGGCTGAACAAAGTGATCACTCCTTTCTGTATAGTTTTGATTTCTCAAAGGATGTGCAACCCTTTCCAGTGCCAATGGTGCCAACCTGCACAATCTAGACTTTGGAAACGTGGTGAGTGCCTTTTAGAATTGGTCTCAAAAGAGGAAAACACCTTAGCAATCTTGTTGCACTTGATTGAGAATGAAGATGAAAAAAGATGCTGGAGAGATGTTCAAGAAGCTATATAAATGGACAATCAGTGAAAAAATTATAGCAAGTTGGCTTTGAACATGCTGTGACTCATCCACTGTCAGTTCCAGTAGCAACTGCTACCGCGCATCAGTGGTGAGGTGGGCATAGGGAGGGTGGGGGTTGTTGGTTAAAAAAGAAAAACTGAGAAAATAAAAAAAATAAACGTACCTTGCTGGCGGCTGCCTCTCCTCTATTCTTCTTCCACAATGGCAGGAACAGGAAGCACCCAGGCTTCCAGAGTTCTCTAGCCAATCATGATGCTGCTGATAGCAGCGTCGTGATTGGTCTGAGCACTGTGGATCAGCGCTCAGATTGGGACTGGGGGCCTGGGCATGTTCCTCACCAGGCTGTGCATTGCAGCCTGGTGAGGAACATGCACAGTGTGCATGACTGTTTGGCCAGCCCAAGACGGCCGGTCAAGCAGTTATGCGCACTTGAGGAGTGCCTACCACTCCTCCCTTGCTCTTTGTGCAAAGCAGCCCAGCCCCACCCTGCCACGCACAGATCCACTAGGGAAAAATAAAATGATAACCTGGTGTTATCATTTTATTTTTCTTGTGGGGCGACGCACCTCCGCTTTAGCGGAGGAGCCACCACTGCTCAGTTCCAGCTTTCTTATATATGATTTAAAAACAAAATCCAGTTGAAGCCATCTTGGGTTAGTAAGTTTCATAACATACATTTAAATGATTTGTAAGCTTAAGGGGAGGAGGGGTTTTGGCCCCCAGGATTCTTTGTCCTAATAATGGGAGTAGTTTTTAAAAGTTCCAGATGTCCTGAATGGGGCGACCCCTAACCCATTGAAGCAAGGGATTTGCTTTAGGAAGGTGGACAGCGCTGGACAAAATCTTCTGGTTGTGATGAAATTTCCCAGTAAAAAAGAAAGATGGGTCATTGTTTTGGACTTTGTTAATTCTGTTTAATATTGTTCTTGCGAAGGCAGGAACAAATGTGCACAAGGACAGCCGACATGTTTCACCCACAATGGTGGGGCTTTTTCAAGGTGTAAGTACTGTTTAGGAACTAGTAAAGTACTTGAAGGTGTGTTTGTGATATTGTACTGAAAATAAAAGTACTGTGTGTTCTCATCCAAAGTAAGGGCTCAACACTCAGAGCCTGGGAACTTGGCCTAATGAAGTGTAGACAGCGGGCTGTAAATTCAAAGTCGGTCGGGCAACATTAATAATTTCTGCTGTCGGGACACTATCTCTGTTCCGCCCTTACTTTGGATGAGACCATACTTTACTTTTATTTTCACTTGTTTTGCCATGGCGGGCGAAACACGTCTGCTCTCCTTGTGCACATTTGTTCCTGCCTTCACAAGAACAATATTAAACAGAATAAACAAAATTCTAAACAACGACCCATCTTTCTTTTTTTATTGGAAAATGTAATCAAAACCAGAAGATTTCATCCAGCTCTGTCCACCTTCCTAAAGTAAATTCAAATGATGGCATCTTGGTGTGGGGACCAAATAAACGACTGGCCATGCCCACATAAGCAAAAGAAGACAAAAAGGCCCCAGTTATCAGTTGCACATTACTTCCAGCGTGATAACTCTGCACCCATAAACACCAGTACCATGTGGTAACAATCCACAAGTAAGGTGCAATTATGAGTTAATCAACATGGAATGGCGAATAACTGTACGAAAATGGATTAACTGGGTGGAACTCCACAGGGTATTTCCTTTTATGTGAGGATAAATCCTTACATTTTCAAAGAGGGAAGCATTACATGTTCCCCGTGCGCGTTGAATGGGGTAAGGCCGGAGGGCAGGGTACAATGCTGGGCTGCACTGCAGCCCATTCCCCAGGTAAGTTTATCAGTTGGATTTTCTAGCTGGGAAAAGTGAGTTAGTTGTTTCTGCACTTTTTAAACAAGCATACAGGAATAGCGGCCCACACTGTGATTGAATGGAGCAGAATTCCACAAAGGAATTCTTCTTCAATCAACTTGTAATCAGGGCCTATTAAATAAGGCAAAAAAGATTCCAATCAAAATGTATTGCTCCTGACTCCCTCACCCCCATCCAGAACTGCCACACACAACCGAGAGCAACAGCGATGAAAAGCAAGCACTATCGCCAGTGGTGTAGCTGGCCCTGAAAAGCAGGGGGGATGTTGGCGAGATTACTCTGTTTGACCCGTGGCGGCCGCATTGAAATGCGGGGGGGGTGCTGGCGATTGCTGGCCCGAGACTGCAGGTAAGAGCAGGGGGAGGCCGCCACCCCCATAACTCCTGCTGCCCTCCCTCCCCACCCCTTACTACGCCACTGTGTCTAAAGCCACAGCAAGGCCTTCATTGCAGCTACTGCATTCTCTTTACAGAGTGGGCCTGCACGTGTTCAAGACATCAGGATGCTTCCACTGCCACCGGAATACCCCAGCCAAGGTAAGAAGATTGGTGGTATCTGCAAAATGGAGATGGGCACCACCAGCCACGCAGAGACTGGTGCAGGACATAGTAATAAGAACCTGCTATTGGACATACTGCTTACTCCCTTTACTTCTGACAGATGGCTGTAAAGCTGGCAGTACAAGTGTGTTTGGGTAGCACAGTTCCTGTTCCTGTTCATTATCTGCAAAATGAGCCCTTTAATTTATCCTTTAGTTTCCAGTAGAAGATGGAATCCCTCCTGGCTCAGTCAGAGTATCAAACCAGAATTTTAGGTCTGGCTAGAAACCACTTTCTGTGTCTGCCATGGCTCATGTCATCAAAACAAAAACAAAAAGGGAGGGGGCCTGTTATAACCCCCCTGTTAGCCCTTTATTTATTTTGGTTATCACCATCAGCCATTGCTTGACAAATGCATCATTCACATTATGAATCAGGGCAAAGGAGCGTTTTAGTCTCACCGATATTGTCATTATGTATGTTAATGTGTGTGTCTAAAAATGCATTCCATTGCAGTGCATGGACAGGGAGGTGAAGCATCCATGTACTGCAGTAGAGGTAAAGTTGTAGTATCCCTAAAAGTGTTTACACACTCCTGTTGATGCTGCACCAACAGTTTTCACACTCATATTGATCTTGCCCTCAATGCGCCGTCAGCAAAGGTGAAGTTGTAGTAATCCTCACCTTAACAACTAATGTGACATCTTGCAATCAATTTTTCTCTCTGTACTCAGTGATATTTACCTAAATGTGATAGCACCCTCATGTTGACTTTGTACCAAGGATGCTTTTGTAATGCAATGTGTTTTTTCGAACATATGTCATTTGTGCTTCTAAAAGTGTTTTCAAGTTAAGTTGATGTTGGAACTATGGTGACTTTGCACCCTATTGTGTTTTTGCTCCTAAAGTGATATCACAATGTTGCTTTTAAGTTCTACATTTTAATTTTGCACCATTATTGTGATTTGCACTTACATGTCATTTGTGCTCCTAAACGTTTTCCAAACCCAGGCTGATGCTGAACCCAGGATGTTTGAATCTCAATGTGCTGACATCATACATTATGTTGTACTCATGCACACCTTTTAAAAGTAATGTGGCATCTTTCTCTCTATATTGAATGATTTTGCACAGAAATTTGTTCCAGCATCCAGCAGACTTTGCACCACGAGAGATTTTGCTCCTATGTGTGTTTGTGCAGACAGATGTACAATTTGCTTCTAAATGCCCTTTGCACCTAAAATTGTTTCCATGCTCCTGACTATTTTACACCAGTAGCAATTTTGCACTTTATGTCCATTCTCTGCCAAGTGGTTTAACAATACAATGGTGTCTTGTTTACAAGCTTCCTGGGTATCTGATGCTACTGTAAGGTTGTCAATGTACTGAACCAAGACAGAGTTACAGGGCATTATCAGGGATTCAAGGTTCTTCTTAAGGATTTAATTAAAGATCGAAGGACTCTCTGTATATCCTTGTGGGACTCAGCATCATGTCAATATAAGGTTCTGGAACCAGCAGGCTAAAAGGTACGGACTGTCCTCATGTAGGGGTATAAAGAAGAAAGCTTGACACAAATCAATCACAATGAACCACTCAGCCTCACATGGAATCTGAAAGAAAGTCACAACTGGATTCAGCACCACAGGGCAACAAGGAACAACAATATTATACATTTTTCTCAGGTTCTGCATGATGAAGGAACTTACCGCTAGTTTTCTGCAGGCTCATGAAAGGTAAAATGCATTGACTCTCCATTATCTCCTTGAAAATGCCTTGTTGTATCATTGACTCAATCACGGGGGAATCCCAGCTATGGTTTTGTGAGTCAAATTGTACTGAGGAGCTATTGGATATTCAGCATTAGGTCTAACATTTATACGGACAGGCTCAACTCCCTTTATAAGACCTATGTCCTTTCCTGAGATATACCAGACTTCAGGCTTCACCGTATCTCTGAGATCCAGTGGCAAATCATAAGGCGTCATCAAAGGGTATAGTCCAATGTCTGGCCCTAGACTCACTAATTTGAAATCAACATCCTCGTCATTGGTTTGAAACTTCACACCTTACTGTGTGCAATAAATGTTGCAATTTAGCATGCACAGCAAATTGCGTTCCAAAAGATTCACAGGACTAGAATCACACACCACAAAATGATGCCTTTCTTCGAATGATCCAATTCCAGACACTTCGTGTGTGACAGGGTTTGTCATTTGTTTATTTGCAACTTCTACAACTTAGAATCTTTTTCCTAAGAGGGTTAGGTTTGGGTTTTTTGCTGTTCTAACAGTGGAACAGGTACCACCAGTGTCAATCAAAAATGACACGGTGGCCATTCACTTCACCTTCCACAAATGGACCATTCTGGTCTACCTCTAAGACTGTGCCAAGCAATCTTTCTCCCTCCTCAGGCAACGTTATTGTGATAGGTCAGAACCATAGTCCTCAAGTGAGTCAAACACAGGAAATTGCTAAAATGCATTTTGGTACTGGAAGGAACTCTGATTAAAATTTGGGACCTGGATGGGATTAAATCTAGGACCATTCCCATTTTGGTGAGGCATTGGGGCTTGAGGAACTTGAATCACTGGAACTTATGGTATATTAGGACCTTGCATTCTTGGCCTCGGCACATTGTGTGGGTGTATGGGTTTGCTAATCTGGGTCTGCACAAATCCTGAATTTGACATAATTTTTGCTTATTCCCCCATTGTGGTTAAGATGTCACTCATGCGTCCAGTGCCTTAATTTCTTACAATAATGACATGAATTAGATCTCTTCAATGTTGCCACATCGATCCCAGTACTCGGGTCAATCGGGACACCAGGACATCTGTACTGTGAGTAACCATTTCCACTCTGCATCACAGGAGCTCCCTGTGGATGCACATTGCCTTGCATAGCACCAACATTCCCTATATACAGTTGATTCTGACTGCCCCTCTGTGTTGCTTTCATCTGAGCCAGCATGAACGTTTCCTTCAATGACTTCTATTTCATGTCCATTTCATCACTACGATATTGTCATAACTCAAGATCTCATAAATTGACTTATTTTGCCAACAAATTAAATGCTGTTGAAAAACTAAACTCCGGCTTCAATCCTGTCACAAACTGAGACACAACATTTCCCATATCTTTGGCTTTGGGCATTTCTATCCCACTATGCTGATTAAAGACTTGCAGCAGTCTCCCTTAAAAAGCATGCAAAATCTCTTTAGGAACCTGAGTTGTTCTGTCGATCTCAACCCAATCAATGTCCTTCATCAGCACCTTCCCTTTCAAAAAGATAATCACCTGTTGATACTTTCTCATCACTAATGGTCACGGGGCATGAGAGATTGGATTTCTCTGAGGATCCTTCTCTGGCCACTGTATAGCCACTTTACTCTCTGGCCATAAGTCGCTTGGTACCACAGTGTCGAAAAGGGTATTCCAATCTACTCACAGTACCTGAGAAATCTTTACAAATTGATCAACCTGGGTATACCACAACACTGGTTTCTCTCTCAATTTAGGGAAATCGTTCATAAATGCGGCAAGATGACCTCTACACCATGGTACATGAATGTAACCTCCACCGGGCACCCCTCTCAGGTGGGAATTTGAAAACCCTTCTCTATCTATCTAATAGGGAGGTGGCTGCTCCTTGAACTATGTGGCCGATACCACCTTCAATCCACTCCATTTCTGGATGCTACCAATTAACTCCATGAATTCTCTAATTTTCATCCCTGATGTCCTCATACTAGTTCTATCACTTTTGTCAAAACATACGCAATACCTTTTCTGTAAAGATTTAGTTCTACTTAATTCTACATCATACACTCGAGCTAACTCGAGCTTATTATGAGCTTGTCCTGCACGCCTAGTAACATCCTTGCACATGTATATCATTTCATTTTCTTCATAGGAAAAATCAAGATTTCCTAATATCTCATTCAGTTCTAATTTTAATTTGACCACATCCACTGTAGTCTCCCTACCCAGAAACTGTAGTTCCCTGCTCAGTTATGAACCCTCATTCTCGTGGAGACCCATTTAAAAACCTAATCAAATCATCCAACTCTCGTGAATTAACACCATTTTGGACTTGAGAGGTATTTGTCGTTATACCTTCCTGGAGACTACTGCTTGAATTTCACTGAGGTGAATTCCAAATAGACGAGTGGGAACATTTTGACCTCCGATTAGGTTCCCTTACAGGGGTGAGTCCTATCTTATTCATTGCCGATGATACAGGAGTGACATATGGTGGAGTCACCTTATTTGGAACCAAGAGAGTTCTTCCCATTCCTCCACATCCATGGGCAACAGGCACAGTAGTTGACATATTACTCAAGTAGGAACCATCATAGCATGTGTTGTGGTCCCATAAGACTCAGGTTTATATAAGGGAACTGCATGACCAAAAGTAACCAGAACATTTATTGCATCAGGGCAATTAGAAACAGAAGAGTTAACAGGGACATGATTCCCCAAATTTTCCTTCATAGGGTTCTGACTTGTATTCACTGGGGTGGCTCTCTCAGAGTCTCCGTCGGTAACAGCGCCACTCACCACTTCAGATTGGGTCACATTATAAGGCGGTGGGCAGGTTGCCAATAACACATTCAGAAAGTCATCACTAGAATCACGGGGCCCGATTCACAAAAGTAATCTAAGATAAAATCAAAATCCTAACTTTACGACTTTCGGTATTCACAAAGGCATTTAGGAGTAGTAAAGTTAGGATTCCTAACTTCACTACTCCTAAATGCCCTTTGTGAATACCTAACTTTACTACTCCTAAATGCCCTTTGTGAATACCAAAAGTCGTAAAGTTAGGATTTTGTCTCAGTTTAGGAGTCGTAAAGTTAGGAATCCTAACTTTCCTACTGCTAAATGCCTTTTGTGAATACCGAAAGTCGTAAAGTTAGGATTTTGTCTCAGATTACTTTTGTGAATCGGGCCCACTATCACTATCTTCTCTCCAGCCTTCTGTACTCTCCATTTAATCCTCTTTTTTCATCTTCTTCTTCTCCTTCTGGGGTTCCTCACTGATCAATACAGGGTATAACTTAGTTCCCCAGAATATTTCAGTTTGCCATTTTTGTTGTTTCGCATCCCACCTAGCTCCAACACAGCTGTGCACTGCCTTCCTGACTTAACCCTGATACCTCTCTTTTTCCTTAACATGAGCTGCACATTCCCAGGCATTAGGTGCCTCAAAGCAGCTACATTTTCAGTGAACTTATGCTACTGACACAGCCAATGCACGGTGCACAGACAGAATATCGAGTTTTAAATGTCGACATACACAAATATCGAGTTGGAAATATTGTGATGCAGAAATATCGACAGCAATAATATCGTGGTCAAGAATATCGATTTGAAGGTAAGAAATATTGTTTTTGAAAATATCGAAGTCATTAATATCGTTTGCAAAAATATAGTTGTTTAAAATATCGATATTTTAATTAGTATTATGTATTTTAGTATGTATTTTAAAAGTATCTGAACTATTTTTGTGTGTAAGTATTGCTTTTGTTTTTTAATATATGTATTAAATTTGTAGTAGTTATTAATTTTATTTTAATTAAATTTTGTGTTTTTTAGTTCTGTAGCGGGTTGTGGGTTTATAGGGGAATAGCGTAGGAAGTAATTTAATTATAATAATTTTTTTATTTTTTTATTTATTAGTATTTATTAAATTTAGATGTTATAGTGTTAATTATGGGAATTAATTTATTATTAATTAATTATTAATTGGTTGTTAATTAATTAATTGGTAATTATGTTAATTGTGTCATTTGTTTAGGAGCAGGTTGTGGGTTTATAGGGGAATAGGGTGGGAAGTAATTTAATTATAATAAATGTATTAATATTTTTTATTTTTTCATATTTAATTTACATTTTATAGTGGTAATTGTGGGAGTTAACTTATTATTAATTATTTATTAATTGCTTGTTAATTATTAATAATTAATTAATTGGCAATTATGTTAATTGTGTCATTTTTTGGGGGGATTTTCGAAAGTTCAGGGGAACATGGCGGCCGTCAGCTAAGCGGCTGCGGGTCGACAGTCCCGGTCGGGCGATGTAATCCCCGGACTCTCTAAGGGACCTCCCGCACTCCATTTGTCAGCTATTACCTTACTTCTTTTCCCTCTCGAAATACCTTCCTCGCTCCGTTTTTTTTTCTTTCTGCTCCTGTTGTCTCAGACCGGCCGATGGCCCCAGAGCTCCGAGAAGCTACTTCCACACTCCAAGCCCCGCGGTGGGAGGGCGCGGCTCGGGAGTGGCGTCGCAGTCGTGCGGTGTGTTTCCAGGCCCGGGCTCTTAGAGGCAGAGTCAGCACTGGAGCTTGTGCTACGGAGGTGCTGGGACATGCTTGGTGGAATAAGTCGGGGGGAAAGCCCTCAAGGTAGGAGGTCGGGTGGTAAGACCTGAGCCCGGAATTGTGTTCGGATGTAAATTGCCTAAACGAAAAGGAGGTAAGACTGTCCAAGAGGGAGGCAGGGCAGCCAATACTACGCACTTGGGGCTCTTCCCCAGCCTGGTTCATGCTTATTTCGGCAGGGTGTGCTCCCCGTGGCGGATGGAAAAGGCCTAGGAGGAATCTTGTGTGCGGTGAAGTCAGGAGGAGGGGGTGTTTTTCATTCTATGGAGAGGAGTGAAGGCCAGCAGATAAAACCCGACCCCTCAATGAAAGTGTGTAGACACACACTTCGTACTAGGGCCACACAATTTTTACCTCTTACTGGTGTTATTATCCAAGACCCTCCCTCTTTAACCAGTATAAATTGCCGGAGCAGACTCAGATCACCCGAGGTGTTTGAGGCACAGGAAAAGAAGAGGGGAGGGGAGGAGAAGGTGAGGGAAATGGGAGTAAGAACAGAGCCTTCTGCAGGTGCCAAGAGCCTTAGATCTACAGGGAGAGGTAGAGGGGAAAAAAGTACCGGCACCAAGAGTGAAGATTACACCCTCCCTAAAGTCTTACTATAAAGTTCTTGCTACTCCAGCTTCAACCTCAGCTCTTACCAAAGAAGGAGTTCTCTCCTCTGCTATAAGTAAGATGGACATGAGTCAGCCCCAGACTATGCCAGTTAAAGTTTCCCAATCCCTCCCTCCCTCCTCGGACCCTACTCATTTGCCTGAGACGACGCCTGAGGACTCTAGCAGCCCTCAAATATTTGTCCATTCCGCAATCTCTATTTCAAACCGCTTCAGCGCGTTGGAGTCGTCAGATGCCCAGCCAGATGCCCATACAGAAACAGCACAACACACATTGTCTCCGCAGCATCCCTCTAAGACAAGCTCTGAATCCCTGGCAGATATTCTCCTAGCTCTCAAGGAAGAGATGGGGAACAGATTCACAGTCTCCGAAACCAATCAAGTAGCAATACAGGCCTCCTGTGCAGTGTTAGCCCAGAAATTAGAAGAAGTATCTTTAAGAATGGATACTCTGGAGCAGGAGATTCCGAAGATTAAAGAGGCACTTGATACATCTTCAGTAGAAATGGCCAGACTAACGAGGCAAAATAGAGTAATGAGGGATGACTTAGAGCGTCTTGAGAACCATTCTAGGAAGAATAATCTGAGATTGATCAACATCCCTGAAGCTCTTGAAGGCTCTGATAATAGGGGTTTTGTGACCTCGTTACTAAAAGATACAGTCCTTAAAAATTCTCCAAATATAGATCTATCTACAGAGTTACAACGGGTTCATCGGGACCCCTACAAAAGAAACCCTGCAAAACAGAAGCCGAGGAAAATTCTAATAAACTTTCTCACTTATACTGTAAAAGAGACAATTCTATCGGCAGCACTTAAAGAAGGTACCCTAACATCAGGCTCATTCTCATTTGCTATTAGATCAGGTGTGTGCCATACTACTGCTCAGAAACAATGGGAGATGGACAAACAGATGGAGGAGCTGAACAAGCTGGGGGCAAAGGCACAAATGAAGTTTCCAGCGTCACTTTGCTCTATGTGGAATAACCATATGTACGTACACCGCACAGTAGAAGAGGTAGATGACCTAATAACAGAAATTAAGAAAAAAGTGGGTGTATAGGTGCGGGAGGTCGGAGTGAGGGAGGTCAGAGAGTTCAGGGAAAGGAAAATGTGGAAGAAACAAGTTGTTCTCGCCCGGGGGATTGAAGCCCTTTAGGCTCTAAGCCCAGTATAGTAGGGAGGGTTCCCCAGAGGGTTGGGGAGACGACAGGGACACGGGGGTGGGGAGGGGGGAGGGAAGCATTGGGGGAGCACGGGGTGGGGAGCAGTGGGAGAAAATTAAAAAATAATCCCCTATCAAATTTTTTACATCTGATAGCCAGCTCTATGTCCTTCTTGTTAGCTATAGCTATGCTTAGATTGGCCCATCGATGGATGATCTTTTCTCATGGGAGATAGAGATCTAAAGTTTCTTTCGTGGAACGTCAATGGTTTCAGATGTCTGCGTAGACAGAGATTAGCTATGAAATATTTAGAGCAGAGTCCAGCCCAGATATGCCTCATCCAGGAGACCCATCTGAATCTCTTAGAGAGCCGTACCATCTTTTCAAGATACCCCTGGATTAAATATTTTTGCACATCA
Organism: Calotriton arnoldi; assembly: GCA_963921515.1. Classification (NCBI taxonomy): domain Eukaryota; kingdom Metazoa; phylum Chordata; class Amphibia; order Caudata; family Salamandridae; genus Calotriton; species Calotriton arnoldi. Next base: position 81,549 of record CAWUFW010006764.1, read on the forward strand.
GAACAGACTGCCCATTGTAAAGGGGTCGCTATTTTGATCAAACAAGGGGCGGGATGTGTAATAAAATCTTTTAAAACAGATCAAACTGGGAGATGGATCATAGCTAAACTAGATTTTGGCAGAACACAGTTAGCATGTATATCCTTCTATGGGCCAAATATTGACGATCCTACACATTTATGCAAACTTCAATGGAATTTGATGGAAGTTAATATTCCCATAATAATCGGGGGGGATTTTAATGTGTTGCTTGACCCCCTGTTGGATAGATCGAACCAGAGTCGTTATGTAGGGGCGCCTCGGGTTCGTCAGGCTTTAAATAATATGATGCACAATCTAGAGCTTTTAGATATATGGAGGGCTAAGAAGGGCAATACACAGGGTTTTACCTTCCATAGTAAGAAACATGGACATTTTTCAAGAATAGACTACGCCCTGGCAGATAGATCTATTATAGACGATATGACGTCAATCAGCATTCAGCCAAGTCATATATCAGACCATTCTCCTCTTGCCTTCTCTTTAGTGGGGAGCAGGTATGTTTTAAGATCTAGATGGACACTTAAAAGATCAATGTTGGCGGATCCAGAGATAGTCGTAGAGATTAAATGGGCATGCTTTGACTATTTTACTATAAACATTGGATCTACGTCTCTTGATTTTGTTTGGGATGCCTTTAAGGCATATTTGAGGGGCTTTCTGCATAGTCTTATATGTACCAAGAATAGAGAGGAATCACGAGTTCTAAAAACAATGGAAGATCAAATCTCCCAATGTGAAGCAGATTTGCTTCAGTTGAACTGGGGGAATTCCGAAAGAATGCTACAAGCACAGAGGAAGCTTGCGAGCGCCCGTCAGGACTATAGGATCAAATTAGATCAGAAATGCAAAGCACAATGGTTGACTAAGTCTATGCAGAACTTCGAGTACGGAGAAAAGTCAGGAGAACTCCTGGCTTGGAAGGCTAGGGTGGATCGGGCAAAGAACCATATAGATGAATTAATCATAAATGAAAATGGTGAGACATCGAATAAATCGGAAGATATGCAAGCCTGCCTACTCACCCTATTCTCTGAACTGTATAAGGAGGAGACTTTTCCAAACCCTGAGACTCTTAAAATTTGGTTAAGGGAAAAATCCTTGCCTATCTTAACAGATAGCCGTGAAAAGCTCGATGTCCCAATAACTGAGGACAAGATTCGACTGCATCTTGGGAAAAGTAAAAACAATAAAGCGGCAGGTACGGATGCCCTTCCCAATGAGGTATATAAACTCCTAATAGAGGAGCTGGTCTCGATAATGGGCACTCTGTTTAATTCGATCGATCAATCAGGGGGTCAAGTACCCAGGTCCTGGAAGGAGGCAACGATTGTGCTCATTCTGAAGCCCGCTAAGGACCCTTTGAGGGCCGATTCTTATAGACCAATCTCCCTGCTGAATGCAGATTATAAGATCTTCATGAGAATTCTGGCGGGGAGACTGGCCAAGATCGCACCACAACTGATCAATTTGGACCAGAAAGGGTTTATTCCCAAGAGGTACATCCAAGAACAGACGCAGCAACTTATTGGCAATATAGATCTGGCAACAGGTCGATCTGAACCCTTGGCTGTGGTGGCGCTCGACGCGGCCTAAGCGTTCGATAGAGTCTGCTAGGTGATGTGTTGGAACATTCAAGACTGGGAGGGGAGAACAAGTCAAAATTTTAAATATTTGGGCATTATAATCATTAAAAACATTGAGAAGATTCCACAGATTAACCTAAATAGGGTTGTAAAAGAAATTGATCGGCTTTTCGCAAGGTGGAAAAACCTTCCACTAACTATCTATGGAAGGGTTAACCTAGTCAAAATGGTTATACTCCCTGAATTAACTTACTTATTTAATGCCATCCCCCTTGGTTTCCCAAAGCTGGGTATTAGTAAAATCCAGGGGAAGACTATGTTTCATTTGGGCATAGAAGGGTGCAAGGCTGGCCTGGAAGAAACTTAGATGAAGGCTTGTTAAAGGAGGATTGGCCCTCCCGGATATTAATTGGTATTGTGTAGCTTTTCAATTTAAGAACATTCGGATGTTGCTTGGAAAGTCCGATGATTCAACTTGGGGAAGACTCTTGGGTGAAATGACAAGGCAGGAAGGTGGAGATGGTTTTCTATATAAATTTGGCGCACCTAGGTACTTCAAAAAAGTACGGTTAAAAGTACTATTGTCCGCCCTCCGTTTGTGGTATAAAGTTAGGAGCAGATGGGGGTTAGGTTATTATTCCGACCTCGCCCCAATTTGGGAATCCCCTGGGACCCCGCTATGCCTTAAAGATAGCCTAAGTATACCAATTAGAAAGGCGGGCATCACAAAATGGTTGGACTTGATAACACTGGGGGGGGGGGGGGTCCATCCTTGGGAAGCTTTAAGAGCAAAGATTGGAAGTGACTTCTCCAGGTTTAAATATATACAATTAGTTTCATGGTTTACATCTGTAAAGAAAGAAACCTCAGGTGATTGGGAGGTGGAGCAATCTCTTCAAGATATAAATCTTACGAGTAAAGAAATTTCTAAATGGTACGAGAAGCTCTTGGAGGCAGACGATAAGGAGTGTTTGCCGCTACACTCAGGGGCCGATTCCGATTCGGGCCGGAAATCTCTCCAACCGAGCCGGACCCGGAGAGATTTCCGACCGAATCGGACCCTAGCAGCCCGACCGAACGAGTACGATGCGCACGTATGCTATCGGACTCGAGTCGGTCGGACTCCTATTGAAGTCAATGGGAGCCGGTCGTACAACGCGTATGCGGGCTCGCATTGACTCAATGGGTGTGAGGCGAACAAGGGCGCCCCCTACAGCGGGTACGCCTCGAAGCGACTCGCGGCATACATGCACAGGTAGGGGGGGGACCCATGGGTCCCCCCTGTGTGCGACTCGCGCGGCTACGCGTACAGGGGGGTCCGACACGGACCCCCAAAGTACGGCTCCGACTGCTTCTTGGAGCCAGACGGCGCGAGTCGGTCGGACTGGTCGCGGCGCGCATCGTACTTGCCCGGTCGGGGAACGTCCCCATTGTGCGGTGCGAGGCGCATCCGTGCGAGATCGGTCGGAGCAGTTGGGACCCACGAACGAGTCGGTCGGCGAATTCGCACGCGCTTGCATCGTACTCGGCCGGACGCACGTACGAATCGGTCGGGAAAAAGGGCTCCGAATCGGATCCGGTTCAGCCGAATCCGATTCGGTGCCCTACCGGCCGTGATCGGATTCGGCCCCACAGTATGGAATGGGGTCTCCCTTGAGTGTGATACTGTAGCAGTGTGTGAATACTCTTTGAAGCTTCTATATAAATTTGTAAAACCGCCCATCCTGAAAAGAAATCACTTTTTCATCAATAATAGTTTGTATTGGACACCGGCTAAGACAGCAAAGTTTGCTCCATCTCCTCCCCCCAAGTGTCCAAGATGCGATTTTATAAAAGCCAATGATCTCCACATTTTTTTTTAATGCCCAAAGCTGAGAGGATACTGGAGGGGAATCGAGAACGCTTTCTGCGGGATCTTTGGCAGGGAAATTGCTCTGAATGTGCCGCTCGTATTATTTGGTGAAGACGGCACGATCAGCAAGAAGCTGAAGTATTCACATAGAGGCCTATTGCTTTATCTTATTCTGATAGCCCGGAGAGAAATCTGTATAAAATGGAGAGACCCCCTACCTCCAAAGTTGGAAGATTGGGTAAAAGCAGCTACTAAAATGGCCCGACTGGATCGGGGCGGAGGGAAGGAAAATCGCCTTGATATTTGGTTGGATTTTACATCATGGTGTAGAGACTCGGGACTCGATCATCCCCTCATGGTCCAATGATTACACCAAGGTACCAACAAAGGTGCGGGTCTGGATTGGTTTACAGACCAAAGCGAATGCAGTGGCCGTGGGGTGCACAGATCAGAAGGGCGGCTTTACAAAGTATTGCAGACGCTTTTTGGTGATATGAGAGAAAAAAAAATATATATATTTTTTATTTATCAATATTTATTTAGTTGATATTTTAAAGTGTTAATTGTGGGTATTAATTTATTATTAATTATTTAAACAATTGTTTGTTAATTATTAATAATTAATTAATTGGTAATTAATAATGTTAATTGTGTTATTTTTTAGGAGTGGGTGGCAGGGTTTATAGGGGAATAGGGTGGGAAGTAATTTATTTATAATTAATTAATAATTATTTGTTAATTAATGCTAGTTAATTAATTAAAATTTAAATATGGCAATGGTGTAATTAATTTTAGATGTGAGTTGTGGGGTTTATAGTGTTAAAGGGTGGGAAGTAATATCTTTTTAATTAATTAATAAGTTGTTGTTAATTGATATTAATTTATTAATGTTAAATTAGTTATGGAAATTGTGTAATGTTTTTTAGGTGTGGGTTGTGGTGTTTATTGGGTTAGAGGGTGGAAAGTTATTTATGTTTAATTAATTAATAATTAGTTGATCATTAATATTCATTCATCAATTGATAAATATTTAAGGTAATTGTTTATTTTTATTTTGTGTGTGGGTTTCGGTTTTATAGGGGTAACGTTTGGGTAGTAAATTAATTTTTATCTATTTTAATTTGTTTTTTAATTAATTATATTTCTTTAATTGCTAATTAATTATGTTAATTATGGAGTTACATTTTTTTAAATTTAGATGTGTGTTGTGAATTGTGTGGTGTTATAGGGTAGGAAATAAAAAGATTATATTTATGTAATAATTAATGTTTTTTGATTATTAATAATTTCTATTAAAAATAGTTATTTGTTTGTAAATTATTTTTAAATTAAAAAAAATCTTTCTAGGTATTTGTTAGATCTTTTTAACATTATAATATGTTTTTATATTTTGTACATTTTTTATTTTTTTATATATGTTTTCATTTTTGTTTTTTAAAATCTTGTGTTGTAGTTGATATTTTGCTTGTTTTTAATTTTGAACTGACTCCAATGGGAATATTAATTTTTACCCCTCTGATATCCAACACTTTCCTTACTGTTGCACTCACTGGAGTGGGAATAGTAATTTTTACCTCTCCGTTATCCAACACTTTCCTTACTGTTGCACTCACTGGTGTGTGAATAGTAATTTTTACTCCTCCGCTATCCAACAGTTTCCCTACTGTGGCACTCACTGGAGTGGGAACAGTAATTTTTACCCCTCCGCTATCCAACACTTTCCCTACTGTTGCACTCACTGGAGTGGGAATAGTAAGTTTTCCCTCTCCGCTATCCAACACTTTCCCTACTGTTGCACTCACTGGAGTGGGAATATTAAGTTTTACCCCTCTGCTATCCAACACTTTCCCTACTGTTGCACTCACTGGAGTGGGAATAGTAATCTTTACCCCTCCGCTATCCAACATTTTCCCTACTGTTGCACTCACTGGAGTGGGAATAGTAAATTTTACCCCTCCGCTATCCAACACTTTCCTTACTGTTGCACTCACTGGAGTGGGAATAGTAATTTTTACCCCTCCGCTATCCAACACTTTCTCTACTGTTGCACTCACTGGAGTGGGAATAGTAATTTTTACCCCTTCACTACCCAACATTTTCCCTACTGTTGGACTCACTGGAGTGGGAATAATCATTTTTACCCCTCCGCTATCCAACACTTTCTGTACTGTTGCACTCACTGGAGTGGGAATAATAATTTTTACCCTACCCCTATCCAACACTTTCCCTACTGTTGCACTCACTGGAGTGGGAATAGTAATTTTTACCCCTCCGCTAGCCAACACTTTCCCTACTGTTGCACTCACTGGAGTAGGAATAGTATTTTTTACCCCTTCGCTATCTAACATTATCCCTACTGTTGCACTCACTGGAGTGGGAATAGTTATTTTTACCCCTCCGCTATCCAACACTTTCCCTACGGAGTGCAAAATTTAAGTTTAAAGACTATTAAATATTTTAATGTTTTAATTTATAATATAATGTTTTTTTATTAGATTTTATGTTATAGGTGTATGTATATATTTATAAATTTTTATATATTTATAAAATTTAAAAATAAATTAAAATTAATAGTTTATTATTTGTTTTAAAGTAAATATATATATATATATATATATATATATATTACATTTTATATATGTATGTTTACATTTTTTTAATTACATTCATTTCTTATATTTGTTAAAATGTATATTAAATCCAAATAATTTTTTTAAAGTTAATTTTATTATTTAATATATTTAACATTCTTTTTTTACATATATAAAAAAATAAAAAATCGAAATTTTGTACATCGATATTTTTTACATCAATATTTTTTTCCCCGATATTTTTATACTTACCATTATAAATATAGGATGTCGATATTTTTTACATCGATATTTAAGACTCGATATTTGTGTATGGGGATATTTTGGGCGTCGATATTCTATCAGTGAACCCCAATGCACGTGGGGAGCCCCACATTTATGGCCATGGAATGACTTTGCGTTGCCGCCATGGAAAGGCTGCTCTCCGCCACCATTCTAATATGGATGGCGGTGTCTTGCAGACACCCCCACCATATTAGCGCCCTTTTCCGCCCGGTCCCCTGTCAGACCGGCGGAAAACCGGCGGACGGTCTTTCCGTCCGCCGAGGTCCCCCCCGCCATCGTAATATGGCAGGGGGAATTGGCATGCGGGTGGTGGAATATGGCGGGCGGATCGCCACCGCCATACGGGCGGTGGCGATCCGCCCGCTATTGTAATGACCCCCTAAGCAAGTATAATAAATACACACTAAGCAATTTGAACAAGTAACTTTTTGTCTGTTCCTCTAAAGAATTCAAAGTATTCAATCACACAAGAAATAGTCCGGAGTGATACTTTCTGATGTACTCAGACACACACTCGAGTGAAACCTCAACCAGCGGGGAGTCAACTTAATTAATGAAGTTTCTCCCTTGCGCACCAGGATCCACCGCACCAATCACAATTTACTCCTCACAAGAAGTTATATGTCCCTATCTCAGTTGTGCAGCCAATGGTACCTCACAGCTGACACCATAAACCTAGTAGACAAATTACAACACAATGTATTCTCACTTATCCCAGAATCTGGGGCTATGACCAGCCCAATAACAACTTCAACTGTTATAAATCTTTTTATAACTATGGAAATAATGCACTTTATACCGATCTTAACCTAGCATGATTGCAATGATTGTAATTAATTGTGCAATAAAAACTATCTATCTATCTATCTATCTATCAACTGCTCAGCATTAAGCAGATTCACATCTATGCAACAACTAAAAGATCATTGCATCACACAATCTTAACGAAATACCACCAGCCTGACATACACAATTGTGATGCACAACCCTATTAATACTCACTCCTCAGCTGTTAGAACTTTTTTCCGAACCGCTGGAACTCCTCTGCTCCTCTGAACCGAGACATTGGCTTTAAGGGCTAGGACAGGGTTTGAGCACATCTAGAGTTCCTACAGGGGTATTCTAACTCCCTTTGCTTCAATAACCAACCATCCGACGTGCAACGGTCAGACACCACGCTGGTACTTACACTACAATCTTTTAGTGAGGTCGTTAAAGATTTGCCCCATTGGTCATATGGACCTTTGTTGGTTGACTTGAAGTGCTGTAAGGGAGAAGGTATCAACAATAAATTTCAGGCATGTGAAGTCAATGTGACTCCACAATAAGGACAAGGAATCGTCAAATATGGTTAAATGGATTTTATTGTTAAGCTACTACTCAATCCAGAACATAAGCAGAATAAAAATAAGTTCAAGAGATACAGCAATGCAGATGATAAGCTGAAATATTTCAGTAGATTGAGTCGTAATAAACTGAGATACAGAATAGCAACAGCCACAACAATAATTAAACAAATTAAAGTAAGTATGTGTTCCATAAAGTAACTTCCCTCATCTATTCAAAACCTAGATCAGCTACAGGGCCATCTATCCATTATTTCTATTTAGGGAGCTTAGAAGGTGTCAGTATGATATAGACTTCTGTAGAAGTCTTAGAAAGAATATAAATGTCCAGCCTAAAGCTTTACACTTACAGGAAAAAGGTAAGCAGAGAGCTCCATCCCTCTTCAAGTCTACAGGGAATCTACCTTTCTAACTGTGGGAACACCAATTAAAATAACTGGAGATTCTGAAACATTCTTATATCCTTTCACACCACCTGGAACCAACCAAATTGTTACTTCAGTGGAGCATATGCAACCTTCCTTAAGTTTCCCATCGCATTGAAACTTAGACTGTAAACCGCAATGTCAGGGACTGTCCGGGACTATGTCGGGAACACAGTCAGGGACTTGGGCAAGGACTGGGAACTGGGTAGAAAAGGTACATAGAAAGAGGAGTACAGCGCTGCCCAGGATCATACAGGGAGTCAGAGGAGAAAAAGGGATCCAAAGGGGAAGCCTGTACAAGTGAACAAGATGGGTAAGACTCAGAAAGGAAGGGCACTCACGAGGCAATTTAGCATTCAGAATAACTACACCCAGGACGAATGTGCAAGACATATATATGAAACAACATTAACAATAAAGGGGTGTGGGGTAAAGCGCTCAGGAGCTCCACACGGTAAGACTGAAGCTCAGTAAGTTCCTCACCCACAATTGCTGTTACAGATACTGACTGAAAATACCCACATATAGGATATGTATGCAAAGGCAGGGTCTGTGGAGCTTATACCTATGGTGATGTTATAACAGTAACTCAAAGACAATACTCACAGTGAACAAGAAACACCACCTAGGTAGTCAGCTGTGCCCACGGATCCTGGCGATCAAACAGGAACACGCAAGGCAGTAACAGCAAAGGGGTAGAACTAAACACAAGCACAATAGACAAGGAGCTAGCAAGGAGGAGTGCTTAACAGGAAAGGAAGGAAATCACAGGGCACACTTGGCAGAAAGCAGGTAACAAACATACAAGGTAACAGAAGCAAGACAGCAGAATAGAAAGACAGCAAACTAGAACTGGAACCAAGGAAATGGGAAGAAAGGCAGGGACTGGAAAAGGATATACAGAAGGGGAGGCTACAAGGGTATACTAGAATAGTGCAGGTTCAGGAATCAAGAAAACAAAGCATAGAAGGCAGTGCTGGGGCAGGAACAAGAATTGAGCAAAAGCTCAGGAGTCAAAGTAGCACTGCAGATAGTGCAAGTACAGGAGAAGGGAAACTGCTGCAGGTCAGGAACAAGGAATGCCAAGGCTCAGGAGTCAGGGTAGCACTGCAGGCAGTGCTAGGTCAGGAGAAGGGAAACTGCTGCAGGTCAGGAACAAGGAATGCTAAGGCTCAGGAGTCAGGGTAGCACTGCAGGCAGTGCTAGGTCAGGAGAAGGGAAACTGCTCCAGGTCAGGAACAAGGAATGCTAAGGCTCAGGAGTCAGGGTAGCACTGCAGGCAGTGCTAGGTCAGGAGAAGGGAAACTGCTGCAGGTCAGGAACAAGGAATGCTAAGGCTCAGGAGTCAGGGTAGCACTGCAGGTAGTGCTAGTACAGGAGAAGGGAAACTGCTGCAGTTCAGGAACAAGGAATGCTAAGGCTCAGGAGTCAAGGTAGCACTGCAGGCAGTGCTGGTTCAGGAGAACAGGAAATAGCTACAGCTCAGGAAACAAGGAGTCAAGAGAGCACTGCAAGCAGTGCAAATCAGGCACAAGAAATAGCTGAAGCCCAGGAACAGGAACAAAGAATAACTATAGCTCAGGAACTCAGGAAACAAGGTAGCACTGCAGGCAGTGCTAATTCAGGTACAAGGAATAGCTATAGCTCAGGAACTCAGGAAACAAGGTAGCACTGCAGGCAGTGCTAATTCAGGCACAAGGAATAGCTATAGCTCAGGAATCAAGGAACAAGGATTAACTATAGCTCAGGAAACAAGGGTATCAAAAGCTCAGGAAACACTGGAAACAAGGATTGGCCTCACCGGTATACAGCTACAATGACCAACCCTGGACTGAAGGGAGCTGGGGCTTAAAAGAGCTCACATTAATCACATGCATCAGGTGTGAGCAGGCTAGCAGCAGCCAGCCACAGGTGAGCTGAATTCCTCCACCCATCCTTGGCCTGCAGGGGTGGAGACTAAGCAGTGAGCAGGGAATTCTGGGTAATGGAGTTTCAGGCATGAGCAGGATGGCTTCCACAAAACCCGGCATGGATTGGGAATGGATGTCAATTCCCAAGTAGAGTCGAAATGGCTGGAAGTCAGTATGTACATGAAGGGGAGGGTCTGGAAGCTTGTTAGAACACTGGGTAGCCCCACAATTCGGCCCCCTGGTGGTGGACATGAGAATGCAGGGAGCGAGTCGTGACAGTACCCCCCCCCCTCCAAAGACCGTCTCCCGGAATCTGGAACTGAATTCAACGCCTTTGCTCCTATGAAATAGGTCCATTTCCATCAGAGATGTAGTACAAGATACCAGAGGACTGTGGGAAAAATGTGATGGTCTGGAGGGTAGAATATTAGGCTGTAAATTAACAGGAGTATTGGAGGCAGAACCTGAAGCATCCAAAGCCAGTAACGGGGGCTTAGAACCCCGAATCAAAGGTGTTTGAAGTCCAGATGATGGCAGTCTAGAGTAGCACTCTAGAAACGAAGGCAGATTGACTGTAGGGTCAAAAACAGATAATGGATTGGCAGGAGGCACAGAGGTCAAAGGCAAGGTGGCTGAAGTCAAAGGAGGTAACAGGAAGCAGACTTGAAAATCTGGCCCTGGAGGAAAACATACAGAAGACTCACATGCAGGAGACGCTGGAAGCAGGTATGCAGGAGACCCAGGCCCTGGAGGCTGACATGTTGAGAGTTTTGTCTCTGCGGCTAGAAGTTCAATCTCTGAAAGTATATGTGCTGAGACCTTTGAAGGCTGGTTAGCTGGAAGCACAGGGTCAAAAAGTTGGCAAGATAGAGGCTCAAGGTCGGAAGGCAGGGAGCCTGGAAGCTCTGGTGCTGAAGGCAGGCAGCCTGGAAGCTCTGGTGCTGAAGGCAGGGAGCCTGGAAGCTCTGGTGCTGAAGGCAGGCAGCCTGGAAGCTCTGGTGCTGAAGGCAGGGAGCCTGGAAGCTCTGGTGCTGAAGGCAGGCAGCCTGGAAGCTCTGGTGCTGAAGGCAGGCAGCCTGGAAGCTCTGGTGCTGAAGGCAGGCAGCCTGGAAGCTCTGGTGCTGAAGGCAGGCAGCCTGGAAGCTCTGGTGCTCAGAGGCAGGCAGCCTGGAAGCTCTGGCTCTGAAGGCAGGCAGCCTGCAGGCTCGGGCTCAGAGCAGGAAGGCTGCAGGCTCAGAGGCAGGAAGGCTGCAGGCTCGGGCTCAGATGGCAGGAAGGCTGCAGGCTCGGGCTCAGATGGCAGGAAGGCTGCAGGCTCAGGCTCAGATGGCAGGAAGGCTGCAGGCTCGGGCTCAGATGGCAGGAAGGCTGCAGGCTCGGGCTCAGATGGCAGGAAGGCTGCAGGCTCGGGCTCAGTAGGCAGGCAGACTGCAGGCTGAAGTTCCGTAGGTAGGCCGGCTGAGGACTCGGGCTCTGAAGGCAGCGGGCCGGCTGAGGACTCTGGAGACTCTGCAAGAAGACAAGCTGAAGGCAGAGTGACACATGGTTCATAGACTTTAAGCTCTGGGAATGGTAGTAGCTTGTGAACAGTAGATTTGCTGTTGTCAGTAGTGACATCTTCACAGGTCCTTGTCAGATTAAAACACACAGGAGTACTTTCTTCCAGATGGCTCAGAATAGTGCTTATCTTAGAGTTCCTGATGCTCAGGCTTCTTTCACAATTTGGTAGTTCACACTTCACAGTCAGAGGAAATAGGTCAAAGATTCTTTGGCCATGGGAGCTCTTTTCATTTTCTTCTGCAATACAAGGTGGTACAGGTGCAACAGAGCATAGAGTACTATAATTTCCTGACTTTTCAATATGTGGTGTGCTTGAAGGCAAAACAGCAAAGAAGGGGTCAGGATTTTGTTTCTTCTCAGTGAGGAGGTTGACTTCAGTTGCAGCAGTTAAATCAAGAGCATGGTCTGAGTCACAGGACATTGTCACATCAGGGAATATGTGGGTCAATGGTTCGGGTTTTGTCTGCATGTCAATGGCCAGTGTATGTGATACCCCCGGGGTGGAACTGACATCACTACCAGGAAGAGAAAGCAAACAAGTATTTAGTGTCTTTCCTGGCATCTGGGGTTCCTTAGAAGTGGAGGGACACATCTCAGATGTAGTGCCTATACACAGTTTAGCACTAGAAGACAACACATCAAAGGAGGTAGAAATTTCAGAATTCAAACAATTACTTTCATTAACAGGACTGTGAGACAAGGTACTATGGTTTTTCTGAATGGAATCTGAGGGATCAGCCACTGTATTGTTCACACAATTGCTGGACCAGCTCTGAGGGGAACGCAAAAGAGAGCGCAAGGCTTCATTCTCCATTTCTAGGGAGGCTAACATAGAGGTGGAAAAGTGGTCTTGTACAGGGGTTTTAGATTCCCACTTGAACTCTGGGTTATAATTTTTTAACAGAGTCTGAAACATTTTATTCTCTCGTTGTAATTCAAGAACCTTAGATGTAATTATATCCTGTGAAGGCTGCAGATCTTTCTCTACAAGGACAGTGGTAGACTTGGCAACTTCACAACAAGCAACAGAGCTATACCTTGGATTTTGTTCAAACTGGCTATTAGCTGCCTGTGTTCTAGTAGGTCTTTTCTCTCTTTTGTTAAACTGATTATTGTTTACTTTGAATGTGGTATCTAACAAGGTCCCTTTAGTAACCGGGACTGTGCTCTTTACTGGACTACAAGACTGGGTAACATTATTTGAATGGAGACCAGAGGTTATAAAATGCATCTGCTCTTTCTTTGGTTGTGTGGTTGAATACTGTATTTTACAGCCACTTACAGCAGACATGCGATAATCAGAATTCTTGTTCAGCAAACTGAGTAAGGTAGCATTCTCCTTATGCAATGCTGACACAGACATTGAATCTGGATCAGAACAGAAGATTAAGTCCGGATCTGGCAAAGAGGTGTTTGAGAGCCAATGAGTAAAATATTCAGAACGTAAATGTCCATTTTTCATAAGAGGATTAATTGTTTCAGGACTAGGGTGAACATTCTCAAACTGTAAAGTAGACACTAAATGTCTCTCATTGGTGGGCACTGGTGAACTGCCCTGCACAAACTTGAATGATGCACTGGTGTGTCTCTTTCTTAAACCTCTCATTATGACACACCTTTAATATTTGCACACACAAATGAAACAGAAAAAGGGTAGCTAACTGAACGCAAAGAAACCTCACAAGTAACCCTGGAAATGTAGGTTGGTCATTCTGTCAGGGACTGTCCGGGACTATGTGGGGAACACAGTCAGGGACTTGGGCAAGGACTGGGAACTGGGTAGAAAACGTACATAGAAAGAGGAGTACAGCGCTGCCCAGGATCATACAGGGAGTCAGAGGAGAAAAAGGGATCCAAAGGGGAAGCCTGTACAAGTGAACAAGATGGGTAAGACTCAGAAAGGAAAGGCACTCACAAGGCAATTTAGCATTCAGAATAACTACACCCAGGACGAATGTGCAAGACATACATATGAAACAACATTAACAATAAAGGGAGTGTGGGGTAAAGCACTCAGGAGCTCCACACGGTAAGACTGAAGCTCAGTAAGTTCCTCACCCGCAATTGCTGTTACAGATACTGACTGAAAATACCCACATATAGGATATGTATGCAAAGGCAGGGTCTGTGGAGTTTATACCTATGGTGATGTTATAACAGTAACTCAAAGACAATACTCACAGTGAACAAGAAACACCACCTAGGTAGTCAGCTGTGCCCACGGATCCTGGCGATCAAACAGGAACACGCAAGGCAGTAACAGCAAAGGGGTAGAACTAAACACAAGCACAATAGACAAGGAGCTAGCAAGGAGGAGTGCTTAACAGGAAAGGATGGAAATCACAGGGCACACTTGGCAGAAAGCAGGTAACAAACATACAAGGTAACAGAAGCAAGACAGCAGAATAGAAAGACAGCAAACTAGAACTGGAACCAAGGAAATGGGAAGAAAGGCAGGGACTGGAAAAGGATAAACAGAAGGGGAGGCTACAAGGGTATATTAGAATAGTGCAGGTTCAGGAATCAAGAAAACAAAGCATAGAAGGCAGTGCTGGGGCAGGAACAAGAATTGAGCAAAAGCTCAGGAGTCAAAGTAGCACTGCAGATAGTGCTAGTACAGGAGAAGGGAAACTGCTGCAGGTCAGGAACAAGGAATGCTAAGGCTCAGGAGTCAGGGTAGCACTGCAGGCAGTGCTAGGTCAGGAGAAGGGAAAATGCTGCAGGTCAGGAACAAGGAATGCTAAGGCTCAGGAGTCAGGGTAGCACTGCAGGCAGTGCTAGGTAAGGAGAACAGGAAATAGCTACAGCTCAGGAAACAAGGAGTCAAGAGAGCACTGCAAGCAGTGCAAATCAGGCACAAGAAATAGCTGAAGCCCAGGAACAGGAATAGCTATAACTCAGGAAACAAGGTAGCACTGCAGGCAGTGCTAATTCAGGTACAAGGAATAGCTATAGCTCAGGAACTCAGGAAACAAGGTAGCACTGCAGGCAGTGCTAATTCAGGCACAAGGAATAGCTATAGCTCAGGAACTCAGGAAACACTGGAAACAAGGATTGGCCTCACCGGTATACAGCTACAATGACCAACCCTGGACTGAAGGGAGCTGGGGCTTAAAAGAGCTCACATTAATCACATGCATCAGGTGTGAGCAGGCTAGCAGCAGCCAGCCACAGGTGAGCTGAATTCCTCCACCCATCCTTGGCCTGCAGGGGTGGAGACTAAGCAGTGAGCAGGGAATTCTGGGTAATGGAGTTTCAGGCATGAGCAGGATGGCTTCCACAAAACCCGGCATGGATTGGGAATGGATGTCAATTCCCAAGTAGAGTCGAAATGGCTGGAAGTCAGTATGTACATGAAGGGGAGGGTCTGGAAGCTTGTTAGAACACTGGGTAGCCCCACAATTCGGCCCCCTGGTGGTGGACATGAGAATGCAGGGAGCGAGTCGTGACAGTACCCCCCTCCAAAGACCGTCTCCCGGAATCTGGAACTGAATTCAACGCCTTTGCTCCTATGAAATAGGTCCATTTCCATCAGAGATGTAGTACAAGATACCAGAGGACTGTGGGAAAAATGTGATGGTCTGGAGGGTAGAATATTAGGCTGTAAATTAACAGGAGTATTGGAGGCAGAACCTGAAGCATCCAAAGCCAGTAACGGGGGCTTAGAACCCCGAATCAAAGGTGTTTGAAGTCCAGATGATGGCAGTCTAGAGTAGCACTCTAGAAACGAAGGCAGATTGACTGTAGGGTCAAAAACAGATAATAGATTGGCAGGAGGCACAGAGGTCAAAGGCAAGGTGGCTGAAGTCAAAGGAGGTAACAGGAAGCAGACTTGAAGCTCTGGCTCAGGAGTCAGGGTAGCACTGCAGGTAGTGCTAGTACAGGAGAAGGGAAACTGCTGCAGTTCAGGAACAAGGAATGCTAAGGCTCAGGAGTCAAGGTAGCACTGCAGGCAGTGCTGGTTCAGGAAAACAGGAAATAGCTACAGCTCAGGAAACAAGGAGTCAAGAGAGCACTGCAAGTAGTGCAAATCAGGAACAAGAAATAGCTAAAGCCAAGGAACAGGAACAAAGAATAACTATAGCTCAGGAACTCAGGAAACTAGGTAGCACTGCAGGCAGTGCTAATTCAGGCACAAGGAATAGCTATAGCTCTGGAACTCAGGAAACAAGGTAGCACTGCAGGCAGTGCTAATTCAGGCACAAGGAATAGCTATAGCTCAGGAATCAAGGAACAAGGATTAACTATAGCTCAGGAAACAAGGGTATCAAAAGCTCAGGAAACACTGGAAACAAGGATCGGCCTCACCGGTATACAGCTACAATGACCAACCCTGGGCTGAAGGGAGCTGGGGCTTAAAAGAGCTCACATTAATCACATGCATCAGGTGTGAGCAGGCTAGCAGCAGCCAGCCACAGGTGAGCTGAATTCCTCCACCCATCCTTGGCCTGCAGGGGTGGAGATGAAGCAGTGAGCAGGGAATTCTGGGTAATGAGTTTCAGGCATGAGCAGGATGGCTTCCACAAAACCCAGCATGGATTGGGAATGGATGTCAATTCCCAAGTAGTGTCGAAATGGCTGGAAGTCAGTATGTACATGAAGGGGCGGGTCTGGAAGCTTGTTAGAACACTGGGTAGCCCCACAATTCGGCCCCCTGGTGGTGGACACGAGAATGCAGGGAGCGAGTCGCGACACGCAACCTTGAACATCCTGTCGTCCTGGTGCATGATGAACAGAAGGCCTCTTTTGACCATTAGTTCTTCATGTTCACTGCCAAGTTCCTCCCTTTAAGCCTCACTATCAACAGTCTAATACAAACAACACGCCTTTTTCTAACTAACGAGAAGCACGATAATGCACCTGCAAAAAAGAAGTGAAAAAAAATATACTGTCAAGACTAAATGCATTTCACTTGAGGCCTGTAGTCAGGCTCAGTTAATTTAGCAGCTAATAGGAACTTTGAATACATGGTCATACATACATGAGTATAGCTTTAAGAATAACTGCAAAACATTTATAAAAGAGGACATGATTACATGTTTCAACTGAATATTAGTGTGCTCATATATAAATCTCTAATCCCTACAATGATTACATTTCATTAATACATTTAAATGTTTTACACACATGTTAAGCAGGTTAAGACACACAATGAATAAAGTGTCAGCTATTAGTATATAATTGCAATTGTAACAAAGAAAAGGGTGGAGCCTAAATTCTGCTGCTTCACTAGTTCCCTCCTAAATGTGATTTGTGCTTTTATAAATGTTTCCATGGTGGTGATGATGTTGCACTAAGGGTGTTTTTCATCTAAATGCGATGTTGCTCTTAAATGTGATACTACAATACTGTGTTCTATGCAGGAATGGTGATTTTACATATAAGTCTTTTTGCACCTGAAAGCAACTTTTGCTCCTAAATATGATTTGGCACATAAATCTGATTTGTGCTCCAGAGATTTTCCACACTCAAGCTGGTGTTATTCCGAGGGTAATTTTGCACTTAGAATGTGATTTCACAACTAAGGGGCTGATTACGATGGCGGGCGGAAGCACATCCGCGGTGCTGGCGGAAAATGCCCTTTTCCGCACTCGATCGGCAGTCCTTGCGTCCGCCGTATTACGATGGGCAAATATAGCCCATTTCCCGTCCGCTGAGGTGTTTCGGGAACCGCCAGGAATCCCCTTCCGCAGCGGTGGTGGACAGAGCCAAAAGGGAGGGACCGCCGTGCGGAATGCGGTTACGACCGCCGGTTGTATTACGATGCCACAAACAGCCCATCACACCGCTGCGGAGAATGCGGCCAATTGAGGATGGCGGTGGCAATACTGCGAATAGCTCCATGTGTTCCTGTCCGCTGGGGAAACGGCGGTCTTTGGCCTTTCCGCAGCAAATCCGACCGCCGCGGACGGATTTGCAGCTTTTCCGCCGCTGAATCCTGGAATCCCACCGCCATGGTAGGGTGTTTCTGGCAGTGCATCCTAATCTGGCCGGCGATTTTGCCGCGGTCCCTGCGGGCGGAACTTTCCCCCTAGCACGGCGGTCGGAATGCTTTTCCGTCCGCCATCATAATAAGCCCCTAAGTTTGGTTTTGTACCTACCTATGAATGATTGAATGAATGATTGAATGAATGATGAGTACTTCTATAGCGTATGGCTATTGAGAAAGAGTGTCCCGGTGCTGTTTAGGAGACTCAAATCGGAAAGGAGGCATGGGCCACTGATCTCTTGTTATCATACGGTCTGAATAGAAGAGCTTTCAACTCCATTTTAAATTTAACTTCACCCGGGATAGCCCTCATCTGTTGAGGCAGTTGATTCCAATTTATTATTTTTTTTTTACACACACACACATAGCAAAGGGGCTGCGCAAGTTATGTCGCTATGATGTGGAGGAAAAAAACACTCAAGTTTTTAATACTGCCCTCTCCCACAAACATCTGTGGCATGCTTCATCATAGGGCTGCTAACACACATCAGCGCAAGCCAACGCTGGAGGTGGAGCAATAGGGAGAGGGAGACACAACAAACAAATAGAGAAACAGTGCGGGATCAAAAAAGAAGGGTGCAGAGGAAATAATTAAAACTGACCGAGGGATCTCCGACCAAACCCTTTAATGATGGACTCCCTGGTCAGAATAAAAAGGTCAATCAACGACCAGTGGATGGTGGTATGGTGGGCTTTAATGAACCCCCTACCTCTCCAATCTGCAAACTGTCGATATGTTTCAACCGGCTAAAGCAATGTCCCCGGCTTTCATCAGGACTATGAAAAGTAGATCCCTTAGACACTCACCCTACCTCCTTACTTGTGGAGTGGAGCGTAGTCTCAATCTGAGTAAATGCTCAGGTCTAGTGGTAGAGTAACTTACTCCCAGTGAGATTCCTGCAAGTAATGAAAAAGTTACCAATATCAACATATTATATTAGGTGCCCTTACTGATAAATGTGATTTAAAAAAACGTACAAAAAGAAGTGGTTTTGTCCCTCTAGATCAATCGTGCGACCCGGTGGGTGCTAAAGTTAAGAATAGGCACCCCCGGTGTAGAGGACCAATCGTCCCACAGGAGCGCTATAATTACTCCAACACAGGGTCATCATTGCTTAGTTTTGCGACACAGTCATGAACTCAGCCAATCTTACCGAGTTTCATTAAGAACAGTGCTTGAACTGGCGGGGGAGCGAGAACAGCTCCCTATAGTCACACGCTGTAATGGTGGAGATAAAAAAGAGAAATTATTGTTTTTAGTAATTAATACTAAATTCTCAACTCATCGGGCGCAGATAGGCACGCCTGGTATGCCTCTAGGTTTCTGCCTTGGGCCATGGTGCCAGGATCGAGTGTTTATCCGATCGGATGGAAACTTCAAAAGAAATAGACTGTGGTATGGAATAGACTCCCCTTGTTAGAAGGGGCCTGGGCGGGTCTGTACCATGTATGCCGTCAGCATGCCCCTCCACCCCCAGGACTTACTTCGTCAAGGTGAGCTGTCTCCGACCAGTCGTCTCTCCCTGCGCCGCATAGTTGCTCTGAGCTAAGCGGCGAGGGCCGGTTAATCCCCTGGCTCGGTCTGTACGCATCATCACGTATGAGATGTACGTGGCTGACGGCACTCTACCGGTCTGGATGCCGACTGAACCGCTAACCTCGTCCTCCATCTTGGAATGTATATTCAAGGCAGGGACTGTGAGTAGGGTTTTTGCGCTGTCACATGTAGTAATAAATCAAAGGCAAACGGACAGGCTGCCCCAAACAAATCATATATTTAACCCCAAGTGCGGTGGAATATTCGTACTGCAGGCAAACAGTGTGGTTATAGTATACACGCTATTCAATGCTATCGCGAGGAGCCGGTGGAGGTAAGACTCTGTTCATTGATGCTGCTCCATGGTTCTGAGCCTGCGTTCCTTATTGGAGCAGGGTAAATCACCGTCTTCCATGTGAATAGATTTGCCAGAACCATAGGTCAGCCCAGCCCGAGTTGCGGATGTTCTATGACTTGCTGAGCCCTTGTTGACACATACAGAGAGGGAATGGTCTAGGCAGGTAAAAACATGTGGTAAGACGGGTGTGACCTACCCAGGGCACTATCTGTGTGTTAGGTATCAAATGGGTCCCGTCATGTAGCCCATAAAAAACATCAGACAGTCTTATGATAACCCCCATGTTTATAGATTATTCAATGTGTTCCAGGGGATATCATCGGACATGGCTACGAACTCTGCAGATCCATTTCTGCTCCCTTAGAAAAAGGGAGTTCTCAGTATTTCTGGCTGTAGTAGAGATATTCGGCTTGTTCAAGACTGTCCAAAATAAATCATTGCCCGTGTGTTTCTTTTCTTTGTAATGTGTCGTCAGACGTGTTGTTGTCCTTTGACATCTGATGGTGGATCTGTGTTCCATTATTCTTATTTTGACTTTTCATGTTGTCATCCCAATGTAGATTAAACCACATGGGCATTTAATCATATAAATGACGCTGTTAGAGTTGCAGTTGGTGTGCCTGCGTTGTTCCCATGGGTGGGTCAATCTAATATCCACGGTTTTCGTATTGGCAGTCAAATGGCAGATGTCACAAGCTCCACACCTCATATGTCCAGTGACTGGGGGGAGTTCCCATATGTTCTCCTGGTTTGGCCCAGCAGTGGGTCTTGCAGATGTATTTCTCGGTCTGGTATGTACCAATAAGTCCCTAATGTTTTGACTTCTTTTGAACGAGAAAAGGGTTTTTTCTAAGTGGAGCCCATTGGAGTTAAGGATTCTCCAGTTGCGTAGTATTATCCTTTTGATGCTGTTGGATGCGGTGTTGAAAGTAGTCACACAAATAGCTTTGTTAGTAGTAGGCTTGTCCACTGTCTCCAGAAGCACTTTGCGGTTGCAGTTGAATGCCCTTTTCTGTGCCCTTTTGATTATCTTGCGTGGGTACTTCCTCTTCAATAGTTTTCTTGCTAGGGTATCAGCTTCCTCTCTGAAGTCTCCTGTTTTGGAACAATTCCTGTGAAGGCGCAGGAGCTGTCCCACCGGGAGGTTGTCCCTTAGTGACTTCAGGTGGAAGCTTTCAAATAGGAGGAGGCTGTTCCTGGCGGTGGGTTTATGGAACACTAGTGTTTGTAGGTGTCCCTCACCGGGGAAAATTACGAGTTCCAAAAAGGGCAAGCTCTCCGTTGTGATGGTCAATGTGAAGTGCAGGAGGGGGTTCTGGTTGTTAAGCCAGTCCAAGAAATCACTAATAGACTGGGCATCTCCCTCCCAAATCAGGAGCACATCGTCTATGTAGCACCTCCAAACTTTG
Source organism: Calotriton arnoldi (assembly GCA_963921515.1). Lineage (NCBI taxonomy): Eukaryota > Metazoa > Chordata > Amphibia > Caudata > Salamandridae > Calotriton > Calotriton arnoldi. The sequence goes on from CAWUFW010006764.1 coordinate 102,436, forward strand.
ATATTACCTCTCCAGGTGCTGGTGGGGGTGTAGATGAACTGGTCTTCAAAGGCTGCCACGTAGAGTCCAGCCAAACTAGGGGCAAAGGCGATACCCATAGAAGTACCATGGGTTTGAAGGTAATAAGTGCCTTGAAATTCAAAGAAGTTATTTGTCAGCGCTATCTCCGCGAGTAAATGGCCTCGGGGTGCAAAAACCCCAGTCCTGGTCAAAAAAGATCTCTTCCACCACCCGTAAGGTTTCTCTCTGAGGAATGTTTATTATAAAGTGACTCAATGTCTAGTCCCACCAGGAACTCTTTTTCAGGATCAAATGTGAGGTCCTTTAAGTAAATTGAGAACGTCTGTTGAGTCCTTGAGGTAGGCTGTCCTGTTCTGTACCAAGGGTTTTAAATTGAAATCACAGAATTGTGACAAAGGCTCCAGAACTGAGCCTATTCCGGATACGATTGGTCTCCCTGGCGGCGGTCTCTTTGGTTTGTGTACCTTGTGGAGGGTATAAAAGTATGGTGTCACAGAGTCTTCTTGACACAGGAATTTCCCTTCCTTCACAGTAATCCAGTCGTTGTTAACTCCTTCCTCCACAACAGAGGTTATTTCCTTCTTGATGTCCGGGGTAGGGTCACTCCGGAGCACCCTGTAATTTCTCTCATCTGAGAGGAGTCTCAGACACTCTGCTTCATATGTGTCTGGATCACAATGGCTTCCCTCTTGTCCGCCGGTTTTATCACAATGTCCGGGTTGTTCCTCAGCTGTTCCAGAGCTTCCTTTTCTTGTCTGGTTAGATTCTTGAAAGGGAGTGTCTCTTGTCTCGCAAGGGTTTCAACCTCATGGATGACCGCCTGTTCGAAGGTTTCCACCTCAATAGGGAGGGCTGCATTCGGGGTGTAAATTTAGACTTAGGGCGGAAGTGGGTGTCACCTCCCCCCTCACTCGCCTCCGGTTTCCGTTTGGAAAAAACCTTGAGTCCAATGTTCCGGAAGAACCCTGCTAGTTCCTGGCGAATCCTGAAGACATCTAGGGTATTGGTGGGGACAAATCTGAGTCCCTTGTTAAGGAGTGTTTCTTGTGGACCAGTAAGGGGTGTGTCTGTCAGGTTCATCACCAAAGTCACTCCCTGCTCGTCCCCGGTGAGGTGTGGGCAGTATTAAAAACTAGAGTGTTTTTTTCCTCCACATCATAGCGACATAACTTGCGCAGCCCCTTTTCTATGTGTGTGTAAAGTTGTATTTTAGGAGGTCGGAACGGGGCGTTTCCTCCTACCCCTTATTGACTGTGTGTGTTAAGTTGATTCCATATACCTGCTGCCTTAACAGTGAAGGAAGAACCTCCCCTCCGTTGCCTTTTGTAGCAGGGAACTTCCCAGGGCTGTACTCTTTAATTCTTTCGTTCTGGTACGCAGGCCCGTAGAACAACCTAAAAGTGATTTTTGCTCCTCCAAGGGTTTTCACACTTCTCTTGATGTTGCATCAGGAAGGATTATAGCCACATTATCATTTTTTATCCTAAAAGTTTTTTTTGCATGCTAGATGTGATTTGTGATTCTAAAATTGTTTTCGCACTTCAGATGATGTTGCAGCCAGGGTAATTTAGACTCAAAATGCGACTGTGCATCTAAATGTTCTTATACTCATAAACTGCACACTACAGTCGTTATTACTTTTCACTAAGTGTAATTTTGTAAACATGATTTTTAGTTTTCGACACTCATGGTGATGCTTCATCAGTGGTGGGTTTTCAACCAAATGTGAGGTCATATTCACTTACAACTTCTACAACTAATGTTGCATCTTACTACTCCATTTACTCTCTGAACGAAGTGATACCTCAGGGATGAATGTTGCATCTGTAACTCACTGAATCTGCTTCTCAAGATCGATAGCCTAAACATTTTTCATATGTTCTTATTATAACCATCATCTCTAAATCAAAGAGAGCTTCACATCGTATTAAACTCCCAGATGCATGTAACAACACATCAGATATACTATTCCCAAACTACCATCATGGCACATGCATCAAGCCCTGATGACCAACTTGGAAGCCTTAATGGTTAACAAATGCAATAGTCTTACACTGATCTTCATAAGTATGAAAATCAAATGTTTGTAATCCAATTCTTGTACATTAATTTCAGTATCTTCACTGCATTGTTGGATACCCTGACGGTCCTAAAACATTCTGCATGGCTAGGGATATAACTCATTTCATGCCTACTATCACTACTGACTGTAAAACCAATTAGGGTACCTTTCACTAGTCGCTCATGTCCCTCTTATCACCTATACACCCTTCATGGAAATGGAACCATACCACATATTGTCAGCATAAAATAAAAGCTATTCTGAACCATAACCTGGAACAAAGTTACTCCTACATTGATCCAGACCACGCTACTTCCAATGACCAAATGTCTATGCTTCAGAGCATTCCTCCATGCGCACAACCTCTAATGCACCCACAGACCCAAATGCTCTAGGATCACAGATCCTAAAACACATCCTATTACCACAGTCTCCGTAGCTAAGCACAATCAAAGATCAAACTTCCCAGTACTCTCAGATGAATTACTTATTCTCACCCCACTGACCGATTTCTCGCACATAAAAGTTGCCCTCCTAAACAGTAGGTCTCTGGTGTGTAGTGCAACTTCCATACCTGCCCTCATCCAAGATTTTGACCTTGATGCTACTGAACTGGCAGAAGTCTGATTTTGTTCATCCTCCATACTATTATCTTCCCACTAGGATACAACACCCTCCTCCTTGATAGAACAGAAGGAAAGATCATAAAGCATTTTCCAGCTGTGGTTTTAGCATTTGAGGTTCCTGATACTACCAATTTTTGAAGGAATTGTCTGGGGCCAAAACAAGGGTTCCTGACAAGGAGAGTTCAAGGACTCTGTACAAACTAGGTAGCGGAGAAGATACAATGCCACTGAAAGAACCATGCTCACCATAGGCTTTTGTGGGTACTGAATGACAGTACCATCTTGTGGATGAGGGATTGATCTCTGTTGACATCCAGCTCCATGTTTTTGCCCAGATGGTGCAGCCACCCAGTAGTTTAGTTAAATTATGTTTTGACCTTTTTTAGTCTAGAAGGGTCCAAAAAGGAACATACATTTAGACTGCTTTTTCACTTTGTGATTCCTTTTAATTTTTACCTTTACTGCAGGAAAACGTCCACAAAAGATTTAACTGAAGCATTATTACCTTGATGGCACACCATCAGGTGACTCAACTCAGGAGGCTTGTAATTATTTAGTTAGGAGTTTGCGTCCAGGCTATTTTGAATGAGTTTTTTTTAACTGTGTCTTTTTGATTCTTAAGTTATTTTGTGCGTGATGGTTAAGTGCTAATGTATGCATATATCCTAAGATTCAATCATGAAGTTAAAAGAGGTAGCCTGACAAGATGTTCATTTCCCTACCATGTTACATTCTTTCTCTAGATCTAGATATTTATCCAAGTTGAGTGTTTGGGGTGGGGTGGCTTTGGGAGGATAATAGTCATGGTGGAGGACCACTCACCACCGCCCACTTTCAGATGGATGGCAGCTGGCTTGACCATTCTCCCCATTACTGCGGGTCAGACCAAGGGAGGGCAGAGGTATGGTAAGTATTAGCAACATTTATAGGGGAAGAGTGGGGCCTCGATTGGGCAATCAAACCCTTCACTCTCATTATGATGTTTTTATCACCTTGGTGTCATGCTATCAGACTACTCGGCTCATGGATTTTCCCCTCTAGAATTGCTGTTATTTTCAGTAACCTAAATATAAAGTTTATTGTAATCTATTTTAAATCCAATATTTTGTGTTGCATTATTGGTGACTTTGTTGTTTTTGTGTGTTAAGGTATTGTGTGGTCAAAGGTGTATCTCACAAAGATACACGAGGGAAAGCCACCCACCTAGTTCTTCTCCCCATCCCATCACAAAGGACACCATCAACAGTTTATGCAAAATTAGCCATCATGAGTTCCCTCGTTTGTCAAAACATATGACAATTGTTGTGTAAAACCTCTAGGCATTTTTTATTCCATGAAACAATTGCTAAATGTGAGACAACTGCATGTAGGTTTCCCTGAAGAACACTACTAACGTGTGCGTCGTAGAAAATAAACAATTACAAAACTGCTATATATCTTAAAGAGTTGTCATCGTCTAAAAGGAAGGATCCCAACTTGCGTTCCATATTTACAAAAACTCTCCACACAGCACCCTCAGGTTTGCTTGAGGCCTCCAAGCGAGGGATTTCACCAAGGCGCTTAATGAGGGCGGGACTGGAGCTGGGGTTGAGCAGCTGAGCACGAGTCGAGAGCTTAGCTTCAGCCGTCTTTTGACAGATCAACTTGGCAGCCATCCAGCCCCTAATGTCTATAAAACAGTCATGAATGAGGATGTGCAATGTTGAATAGACCTCGCGATGGGTGTATAAATCTGAGAGCGCTAGTTAGTAGGGAGAACGAGAGAGCAGCCCAGCAGTGCGGGGTCTCTACCTCGGCGATAAATTTGAGTGATAAAAAAACGGATTTACCCAACTGTTTCGTAAATGTAAATGCTTCGTAGATATTACAGAAAAAGACACACGTGCATGCAGAACGTATCTTACACGTGGTTGGGGCAGCTTATAAACACATCAATTCAAATACCATATTGGGTAAATGCACCCACTGAGCCACAAAGGCGCCGTGGCTTGTGAAGGGTCGGGGGAAGCTTGTGTTTCTACCAAAATATAGTGGCTGTGATTTTCAAAGTTTATTTATTCATCACAAACCTATTGCTTAATTGGTAAATAGTTGGCGAATGTCTCGTTTTTATATTTCTTCCTATACATGGTATATGAAAGAAAAATGAGTCACAACCAGAAATAAATAAATACAACGTGAGGGATTTTTTTGTAACATGTCATAAGATATTTCTTTCTTGAAATCAGAAGGTCAGCGTTTTAATGGTGTTCATTTTAAATTCAACAAATTCAAGTCTTTTGCACCAAAACTTCAAAACTTACAGGTGGGTCCGGCATCAAAATAGCCCGTGTACATTGACCCAACTAGGCAAATGTTACAGTTACATATAAACAGCTTACTTAGTAAAATCAATATTTTAAACAAATATTGACATGTTTAGTATCTTTGTCTCGATACAAAACAATAGAGCAAACCCAAGTTTGCCACCGATGTTTCGTTCTTCTGAACTCTTAACCAGGGCAAATAGTCTGTTGTAGGGGTGGAGGAGGGGGGGGGGGGCATGCCCTGCTGCTTAGAATGTGGATACGTGCCAAACAGCTCACAGGTGTAGACTCCTGGCACCGGAACCCCATCACCAGCCACACCAATACATTGCTAAGGAGTGGACGCCCACACTGGCCTCATGTTTGTCCCAGCCCTCCTCAGTGCATCATGGTAAATGCATCCTGAAGAGATTCCTTGCATGTGGCCCATTGCAGATTTGCAATATAGTAAACCCTATTGTGCTGCTGCTCACTGTGCAGATATGGCTGCATCTGAGAACATAAGGCTGAGTTCCTGCCCATTTGATGTTGCCTCAAGTGTATGTTAACTGGACCTTAGAATGCACAGCTTTACCAGTCAAAGATTGCTGTAACAGATCATGAATCTGTAACTGCTTTTATGAGACTAAACTTGAACTTCAGAGTATTTTCCGTGGCATGGATGACTAAACCTGGGCACATGATGGCTGTGTCTAGCATATTATGCTTGCACCTAGGCATAGGAGAAGGTTCTGGAGAACACGATGACTGCAATTGTTGTGTTATGAGATCTCCTGAGCATAGGAGGCGACCCCATTAATATGATGGCTGTGCCTTGCCTTATGAGATGGAACATTTCATGTGATGTCAATGTGTGGATATATGAAGTTGCACCTGATCATATGAAGATGTAACGACCCTGATAATAGGTGTATATTGGCATGCAAGTTGGCACATGTATAACAACAGTAAGTGATCAATTGAGGCTCACCTGGCCATTTTAATTTGGAAATAGGCATTTAATAGTTTAGTCTGACATGTGAAGCTGTAACTGGTATATTATGCCTGTACCCGAAATATATGGTCAAATGTGACTTCCTCTATTACAAGACAACTATACCCCCATTCGGTGACTTTATAATAGCATATGAGGATGTAACTGGCATACGATGGCAGAGCGTGGACATATGAGCTTGTTTCATAGCATATGTATTTACTTTAGGTGTTTCATAATGCCCGAGTGTTTTTTCAGCCACACCAGAGCTGTGGGAGCACTGGAAAATAGATAGGGGTAGGGTTTAAATTCACAGAGATGGCAAGAGGGAGAAGGCAAAGGCAATTTTTCAGCTGTTCAAAATCATGGAGAGAAAGAGTGGAATGGAAGGAAAGTGTGGTAGAAGGAGGGAAACATTTTGAAGAGTTGTAGAAGAGGACAGGATGAAATATGGGAGCACACAGTACTTTTTTATTCTTGTAGTTTTCGTATAATAAACATGTTCATTTTCTGCCACTTCGGAACACTGTGAGAAGGCATTTTTGACAAGTAGATTTAGAGGGGAATAAAAAGTTGTCGTGTGACTAGTGTTGCCTGTTTTGCTAAGTTCATTGTTAATTGACTGTTTCCAGGCGTTTCCCCACTCTTTCTATTGCTCTGAATCACACTTCTCATGCACTCTCATTGCTTCTGCTTCTACATGTACGCTAATTGCTCTCAATTTGTAATCTCTCTGGTTGGTCTGTGTCATCGGCTACATCCATCCACCTCTGTTTGAAGCAGATGAAAACTATTACTGCAGGTGACCCAGAGTAACCCATTAGAGAATAATATTGGCATTGCAAAGTCAGCAAGCACTTGCTACTTTCCAGCCACAGCCTTTACGTAAATTAGGGGTCAAATTCAGTGCAAACGTCACAGATATCTCAGTTATTTTAATGAAAGGTTTTTACCTACAGTGACTAAGGAAAGCTCTTCTGTTGCTGAATCTGAATGGTTAAAGCTCCTATTGTATTGTCCCGTGTAGACTACTCAACCTTTACTTACCAGGTCCTACTGATGTACCAACTTCAAAGAGCATTTAGGCTTACTGACTCACCCCAGTTCAGGTTGTACTAAAATCCGGATTGCTGCTCTGCATTTTCTCCGGACTGAGGACCAATTAATGTTCAATTTGATGTACATCGTTTAAGCATCTTTGTATAGTTGCTCACCACCTCCTATTAGGATGATACTTCTACCTCACTGTCCTTTGCATAAAATCAGACCTGCATCTGTGGTACTTCTCATTTTTTCCAGATAGAAGAAATCCTGCATTGATGGCTGTCGCTCTGCAGTCTTTGTCCCCCGATAGAGAGCTCACTTCTGCTATCTCTGTGAACTATTCCATCTCTTGCAGTTTTTCAGTTGGCACTTAAATTCCTTGTAAATATCTAGTAATATTGGATTACAGCTTCCTGCTTGGGCCTAGAAATGCTGAATGATTGCTCAAAAAGCAGTTTAACATAACATACCCTAGCATTAGTGTTGCAAATGGGTTCTGCCCATTTAGTCTGCTAGAAGTTTTTGCTTTTGATCACCCGAGTTTTGGACCTTTTCAGTGAGTGAGTCTAACTGGATCTCACTCACAGTAGTTTTGGACCTTTTCAGTGAGTGAGTCTAACTGGATCTCACTCACAGTAAATGCATGGTCATTGGACCTAACATGTTTACCGGCACCGTCTGCCTTTAGGATAAGTGCACTGCGATGCAGATAAGAAGGGGCACTGGGCTAGTTACATGTGAACATGTACGTAGAGGCATTTGCACAAGAGTTCAGACTGCATTTGAGAAACTACTATTGTGAGCAGCCTGGTAGTACACAGGTAACATGCCTGTGGGAATTTTAAACTGTAAATTCGACCTGTCAAAATAATCCAAATTGGCAGGCCTATAACTTCCTTTTAAATATTAATAAGTCGTACGTATGTGGGCCTTATGCCCATAAAGGCATGACATTTAAAAGTAGGACATGTAAAAGGTAATGGTGAACATGTCCTTATAGTGAAATATCTCTCAAAAGCTATTTTCACTGTCCTGCTACCATAGTGAAACAACAGGCTGCATTGTTAGATTTATTAAATGCTAAATTTTGTTTGGTAGTAGCTAGAGAAATAAATCAATGACTCATTTTTATAGTAATTTAAAGTCCAACTTAATATTTGGTAAATTACACTTTTAGAACATTGTCATTTTCTTGCTTAAAACCAGCCTTTCTGTCAATGTTCAATGTCACGTAACTGCTGATGGCTCTCCTGTAGTGAGATGTGTATTGCTCCCAGACAGTGGGCAAAGGGCCATAGGAGTTGGGTAGAAGTTTTCATCCTTGACAGGATGGCCTCAGGGCTATGCCCACTAACCTGATTAACTTCAAAGGAGCCTCCCCTGGCATAGGCAGACACTTTGGCCTGCCCTTTCTATTATCCTGCTAGGCCATTTGTCTCAGTGAGAGGGGGGAGCTGCCCCAGAACTTGTTTAGAGGACCACAGAGGTGGGGCTTTTCATTTCCATGGCCACACCTCTGGGTGGGCACAAGTGCTCTGCACAGGGGAAGAAGGGTTCTGCCATATTGGATTGTCCAAGAATGCTGTGCAGGAGGTCTGGGACATGGGTGGAGTGTTGATGTGGTATCCCTGTATGGGCCAGTAGCCCCTAGTATCAAAAACACACACTTCTAAACCGCTGCACAAGGGAAAGGTAAAGAGCAATCTCTGGACCTGTACAACAACAATACCAGATTGATCATGGACAGCGGGAAGCAGAAGCCACCTAATGACACGATGGACTAAGGACTTTACTCGCAGCTGAACCCCACGACTAGATGGGCCTCTTCAGGGCCAGTAGTGCTGGCCCCCTTATGCCCTCTGAGGACCAATTGAGGTAGATCTGGACTGCAATTGTGCTGCAAGACAGCCAGGAGGCTCTGGGGCTTGAGAGCGTTGGTAGAGTGATGTTCTGCTTGCTGGTAGTGGTGGAGATGTGCAAGGAGCCTCCATCAGCAAGAGAGGAACACAAGGAGGGGAGAAGAGTGGAATAGGGAGCCAGTAAAACCAACTTCCCAGAAAGTGTGCCCTGTTAGAGGCAAAGAGGCCTGTAGAAAATGCAGCTGTGGCTAGAACTTGCCACAAGGAGTAAAATGGGTTCAGGATCGTTGAAATCAGCCCATCTGGGTCCGAGTTGTGCAGCTTTAAAGAATTCGATCTTTGACCCCTAACCGTGTAGCTGAGCATGTGGTGCTCTGCCTGATCAACTTCAAATGCCTCCAGGGTGGGCCAGTGCCCGGGGGTTGGCGCATCTCTAGTTTTATATATCTCTCAGGGAGGGGGCATGTGTGGAACCCCCTTCCTACATCTTCTATTGCCCTCAGGGACCCACCTCTACCGGGGGCACAAAAGAAATGCCAGGCCACATGACCAAGATGGGACCAGCGAGTGGAAGGCAGTGACCCCAGACCAAGGAGAGCAGTGGGTGTCCTGGGTGGGACCAGAACATCCAGGATTATAAAACAAAAAGGAAACACTGCGCGGCTGAAGCCACTGAAAAAATATTTATGTAGCGCCCCATAACACAATGCTGGGCCTTCATTTGCCTATTCTTTTTCTTAGTGGTGCCCCAAGGACGGGCTGGGGCATCACCATCATTAAGTTCTAGATTTGTGGGGGTTGTCCAGAGTGCAGCTGCCCCTCTTTAAAAGTGATTACAAAACTTGACCTAACTTTCAGGGGCCAAGGAATCTAGCCCCACTAGACAAAGTTCAACGTATTTTAAATATTCCTGGAACTGGGGTGTGATGCTCTTCAGCTCAATAGTGTGGTGACCTCCAGTGGTTGGTCCTATTCGTGCATTATGCGGCCTGAAGTGGTAAAAGAAAAACTCTAACCCATATTCAATGTAATTTTGAATACAATTGCTTTATTGACAATTTTTGTTGATGAACAATACAATGCTTAATATTAGTGAATGCATGTAAACGTGGTAACAGAATCCATTGATTTTAATACAGAATCTTAGTATGTAATTGTTCTATTTATTTTAATGTGGTGATCTCTTCACAAAGCCTATAGGCTTGTCTTATATTGTAATGTGGTCAACCCATGACAAAGCCTATAAGCCTGCTTATTTTTAAAATGACACCCCATTAGATGGTGATGTTCTACCTGGTAAAGGTGAGGTATTGTGATTTGATGGATATGCTTGACTAAGTGTCAAATGTCATTTCAGAATGTCTCCAAAGATAGTTGCATCTACCTTATGTATATATTTGTAAATTAATGTGTGTATTTAGTAGTTTGTGTGTGTGTAATTAATGTGCTTTTCATTTTTCAAAGAAAAAGCACTGACTGGGCAATCATTTATTAAGTGTTTTTGTTGTGTGCCAGTGGACCGATATTACTACATATTAGCAGGCCTTGGACTGCTCTGCTTCACTGCTCTGAGGAGTCAAGTTCTACAATGGGGTGCTTCTTTCACAGTAAGGAGACAATTCCCAGCCTATTACTTGTGCAGGAGTGCAGGACTCACATTCTGCACAACTAACACTTCAATTTCATGCACCCCATAACATATGTATGTAGATCTTACATAGGTGATTGCTTGGTGTCAATGCAAAATTGAGCATTGAACGCAGGAGGCTTTCCTTTTTAACAGCGTTTAGTGCCCCATAAAACATCCCCACATGAAAACGCATTTGTCGCATCAATGCAAATACACCAGTACCATCAGTTTCCACCATCCCTAGGCACTACCTCGCTACCATCACCAATTGACCTGTCCACAACTCATGAGCTCTTATGCAAACTCCTCCTTCATTAGCTGCTCAGGCACATTAGGGGAAGGTATTTTTGCCCAGTCTCTCTAGACAGAATTGTTCCAACAATATCTCACACTCCCAGACACCCGGCAATGACATTAGGTTATTTCCTCCCTTGGGAGCACATTCATAGGATCGCAAGTAATGGCTGACTTTCCTGAATTTGCCACAGTGCCACTTCAAAACAATAGCAGGTATAGTACTTTCAACACAACTCACTTTCAGCAAGGGAATGCATGAATGCCTATAATCACTTATTGGTTATGCCCTGAAAAGAGGCATTTGTGACATTGCTTGCTTGCAGCTTTTTTAGTAGGTTTTATTAAGTTCCAAAATGAAGAAAATTTAGTAATGTTTATTTCCAATTGTAGTATGACTAATGAAATTTCATGAGAAGAATTCAGCACCCCACCAAGATATTTTTCATTTGCTCTCTTTATAGAATTAGATTATTTTGCTAGATTTCCTTGGGGCTAATTTTTTCATGTTCAAGAGACAAGCGTGAAGACGAATATAATCCTGTTTATGAATATCTATAATCTGACCTTTCTTGTGACATATTTTGAGTCACAAAGGCAAAATTTGTGTTTGACTTGGATCCATGTGGAAACATATAACAATGTCATTATATGTTGTTAGATATGGAGTCTAATGATTTCCCAGACTTTTGGGCACATAATTTAGAGAATTGTTAATATGTTGCTGTGGATTCCATGGCATTGTTAGTATGATGATATTGCCTGATTAACAAAAAAGTACTCTTCTTGAATTTTACAGGATGTAAGCATTGAAAACTATTGGATGCTAACTTTACTCATGTGTTGATCTGTCACAGACTGACTATTGCAGGCATCCAACTTCTCGAATTTCGGTACAAAATATGTCCACTACATGCATTCAACATGATTCATGTTGTTGACGCTCTCTGTCAACTAGTGAGATTTGTCAACCTATAAATTTTGGCTGTGTGAATGTGGCCTCAAAAGGGAGATTCCAGGTAGTCCTCTCTTCTTTTTACACCTATGTCTGATCTGTAATGAATATACTCAACATGTGCAAGTTGAAGACCTGTTCCTGCTCTGTTAGAAATTGGGGTCTCTAGTTGGCAAGGGCTTGCACCTTTGTCCAAGTAGGGACCGTTCCTTCTAGTCAGGATAAGGGAGTTACACTCCTAAAATAACCCCTGCTCACCCCCTTGGTAGCTTGGCACGAGCAGTCAGGCTTATCTCAGAGGCAGCGTGTAAAGCATTTGCACATAACCAACAGTAATACAGTGTAAGCACTACAAAAGGACACCACACCAGTTTAGAAAAATATCCAATATTTTTATATACTTAAGACAAGACCAAAAACTATAAAAAATCCACAATACAGTACTTAGAAATCTTCAGTCATCAAAATAGCATTGAAATAAAGTTCCTTGAAGTTGATAGCTCCGTCTGGGGCTTTCACAGCTTCGTGAAAAAACAAATCCAAACAGTTCTGGCTGACTGCGGCATTGCGGGCCAGCTACGGTGTCGGGGAGACCCGCAAAACAGTACCTTTAGAAATGCAGGGCATCAGTGACCTCTCGTTGAGCTTCCGAAAGCATGCCGTCCGCAGGCGTCAGTTCCGGAGGTCGGTGCAGGAGTCGTTGGGCCCTCGAAGTCACACGCGTTGCAGATCAAGCTCCTCGCGGTTGAAGTCAGGAGCGCTGGCGTCAGCGGGCATCGGGTGCTGCGGTGCGAAGTGCAGCGGTGTGACGTGCGATGCCCTCAGGTTGCATGCGAGCAGCGGCTCGATGGCGGTATCAGATGGCGTCGTCGGTGAGACCAGGGTCGCGGTGCGAAGTGATGCGGTGCTCATCACCGTGACCTGCCAGCACCCATACTCTTCTGGCTGGTCTCCATACTCACTTACCAGGGCTTCTACCATGGGGGAACCCCTCTCCCTGCACCTCTCATCTAGAGTCAGTAGAGTGTCCCTCCCACCCCTAGGAATATGATCCCCTGTGTCAGTACCCCAATCCACCTCAGGGATACTGTGCACCACTGGAGTAACCTCACAATCCTGAACCCCCTGGTTTATGTCAACCCCCTCCTTGAAGCAGGGCACCAAGTCTGTATGTGTGTGTACCTCATCCTCAGTACTGGACCTAATACTTTTGCTGCCACCATCTGGGCTGGGCCTAGCCCTACTGGCTTCCCAGTCCAGCTCTCTCATTTTAAACTCATGGTCTAACATCATCCTTTTCTCTTCCATGGCTAACTTAAGCTTCTCCAGTTCCATTGCAACTCTCCTTGCTTCCCGCCTGTCATCCAGCTCCTCTGGGGACAAGCCACTGCTGCCTGGTTTAGAGTGTGCCCCCCCTCCCAAAAGCACATCCATCCTTGGCATAGGCTCCTCTGCCTCCATAACAAGATGACCAGACAGCTCACTAGCATGTCTGGCTGCTACCCAGGCCCTCAGCACCTTTTGTAGCTCCTCTTTTCTGATGAGGCCCCTAATTTGGACTTTGAGGTTTTTGCAGATCGCCTTCAATTCCTTCACATTGTAGGTTTCTAACCTCTCCTCCTCAAAGGCCACTTCCAAGGATGCAGCAGATGATGCAATTGATTCAGGCATGTTGTCCTGGAAAGTTCAAGTTCAAGACCAATGGAAAGGCAAAAATAGACCAAAATAACAGTATGTGGTACGTAATGGTCTGCGATATGGTAGTAGTGCACACCAATCACTGTAAGTCAAGTGCAAATGCAAGTCCTAGCCTCACCGCTGACAACCAATGTTAGAAATGGGGGTCTCTAGTTGGCAAGGGCTTGCACCTTTGTCCAAGTAGGGACCCTTCCTTCTAGTCAAGATAAGGGAGTTACACTCCTAAAATAACCCCTGCTCACCCCCTTGGTAGCTTGGCACGAGCAGTCAGGCTTATCTCAGAGGCAGTGTGTAAAGCATTTGCACATAACCAACAGTAATACAGTGTAAGCACTACAAAAGGACACCACACTAGTTTAGAAAAATATCCAATATTTTTATATACTTAAGACAAGACCAAAAACTATAAAAATCCACAATGCAGTACTTAGAAATCTTCAGTCATCAAAATAACCTTGAAATAAAGTTCCTTGAAGTTGATAGCTCCATCTGGGGCTATCACGGCGTCGTGAACAACCAAATCCAAACAGTTTTGGCTGACTGCGGCGTCGCAGGTCAGCTACGGTGTCGGGGAGACCCGCAAAACAGTACCTTTAGAAATGCAGGCCATCGGCGACCTCTCGTTAAGCTTCCGAAAGCACGGTGTCCGCAGGCATCGGTTCCGGAGGTCGGTGCAGGAGTCGTCAGGCCCTCGAAGTCACACGCGTTGCAGATCAAGCTCCTCGCGGTTGAAGTCAGGCGCGCTGGCGTCGGCGGGCGTTGGGTGCTGCGGTGCGAAGTGCGGCGTGTGATGTCCTCTGGTCATGGAGCGAGCAGCGGCTCGATGGCAGCATCAGATGGCATCGTCGGTGAGACCAGGGTCGTGGTGCGAAGTGATGCGGTGCTCGTCACGGTGCTGGCAGATCACGGTGCTAGCAGCGGCGTCGTTGTTGCTGAAGCGCTGTCGTCGGCTGACGAACTGGAGTCGATGGCGCCGGCGTCGGTAGGCCAAGGCTGCGGTGCGGGATGATGGCGGTGCATCGTGTAACTTTACGAGCGGTGCCCTTGAACCACGGTGGCGTCAGATGGCATCGTCGGTGAGACCAGGGTCGCGGTGCAGCGTTGCGACGGTGCCCTCTGCGGTGCCTTCAGGGCGCGGAGTCGGCAGCGGCGTCATAGATGGTGTTGGGTTGCTTTTTCTTCTGTTGCAGCACAAAACACACAGTCCCCAGTGCTGAGGGCAGAAGAACTTGAAGTCTTTGCTGTTCCTGAGACTTCTTGAACAGGGGGCAAGCTCTACCTCAAGCCCTTGGAGATACTCAAAGAAAGAAGTTGTAGAAAGTTCAATCCAGTCCTTTCACTGCCCAAGACAGAAGCAGCCACTGCAGGCCAACACAGCAAAGCACTCAGCAAAGTGGTAGATCCTCCTCACAGCTTCGCCAGCTCTTCTTCTTGGCAGTCTTCTTGGTCCAAAAGAGTTCTAAAGTTCAGTGGTTTGGGCCCCACTTTTTATAGCCCAAAATCCTTTGTCCTCTCAGGCAGAGAGTGTCTGTGCCCAGCCAGAACCAGTTCTGTCCTCTCTGGCGTAGCTTCCTGGCAGGAGGTGGAGACGGCATTGCCAGAGGTAGACCAGGCCCATTCAGGTGAAAGGAAATCTCCTCCCCCTACTCTAAATGCAGCCCAGGTCTATTCAGCCCTTTCCTGACCCACCTAGACTCTCTGGAGCCACTGCTCCTCCCCAGCCCCTGTCATCCAAAACTCAGACAGTCAATCCACAAACCCAGCAGAGGCCTACTGGATGGCTGAGCAAGAAAATACCTACTTTCTAAAAGTGGTATTTTCAAACACAGAATGTAAAAATCACCTTCACTAAAAGATGCATCTTTAGATTCTGAGTTCAGGCATACTAAACTTTATTTTTCTACCTTGTTCCTAGGCCCAGTTATGTTTATAAGATGTTATAAACAAACTCCCCATTCTGTCTTATGGGATCAGGTAGCCTTGCAATAGTGAAAAACGAAATTGGCAGTAATTCACCATCAGGACATGCCACACACACCAGGGCATGTCCTACCTTTCTCATACACTGCACCCTGCCCATAGGGGTACCTTGGGCCTACCTTAGGGGTGACTGACATGTAAGAAAAGGGAAGGTTAGGGCCTCGCAACTGGGTACACTTGCCAAGTGGACATGGCAGTTCCAGACTGCACACAGGCTCTGCAATGGCAGGCCAGAGTTACATTTACCAGCTGCTTGTGTGGGTGGCACAATTCAGTGCTGCAGCCCACTAGCAGCATTTGATTTACAGGCCCTGGCACACTCAGTGCACTTTACTAGGGACTGAACAAATAAATCAAACATGCCAATCATGGAAACACCAATCCATAATACAATTTACAACAGGAGCAATTGCACTTTAACACTGAATAGCAGTGGTAAAGTGCCCAGAGTCCTAAAACCAACAACAGCAGGTCAGGAAAAAATAGGAGGAAGAAGCAAAATGTTTGGGGATAACCCTGCAAAAAGGGCCATTTCCAACATCCTCCAATGTGTGTCATGCCACAATTGT
This sequence comes from Calotriton arnoldi, assembly GCA_963921515.1. Classification (NCBI taxonomy): domain Eukaryota; kingdom Metazoa; phylum Chordata; class Amphibia; order Caudata; family Salamandridae; genus Calotriton; species Calotriton arnoldi. Next base: position 118,453 of record CAWUFW010006764.1, read on the forward strand.
GGGGTAAACTTTGAAGACGAGTAAAGAAATGTATAAAAATCTGCTTTTATTGTAGCTTGCCCATTTTAGCGAGTATTCACAAGCCTGAAGAAGTCTTTTGTTGTTAGCAGTAAGTAATTGTTTTCAGGACAGTATAGTCTAGGAACTCTCGCATAAGCAGTGCAAGTCACAGCTTGCTAGATTCCATCTGAAGTCTGTTTTTCATAAATCTATGGTGTTGCTAACTTTCATTGATGCTGGTCTTCCCCAAATACATATGTTGTGAATGCACTTGATGTGGTTGATGTTTTGGATTTCCTGTGGTGTATCAGCCCAAACATGTGGGATATAATTGTTATCAGGAAGAACGTTAGATATAAGAAATTCGCTTTAAGGGATGAATTTCAATGTGCTGCCTCATGTAGAAAGAAAAATAATTGTTATATCAATATTGTACAATTTAGAGAACACTGTGAGTAAGGAAATGTTGAACAATCAACACAACTCACCTAACTTCAGTTGATTCCCCTCGATATTTACCTTTCAATTTGCATTGACAAGGCCAATAGGTCTCATCTTGGGGACCTATTAGCTTTGCCAGTGCCTTTTGGCAATGCTTTGTAGCATACCCCCTCAAAAAAAGCGCTATGACACAGTCACAACTGATGGCTGTGTCATATTGTAGGCATGTGCATGCGTGATGACAAATGAGTTTGCATGCATCATCACGCAAGCACATGAGGAACACAATTTTGTATTTACTTAGCTGAGTTTAATCAGTCAATTAAAAAAAATAAAATTGAAGTTGTGGAAAAGTGCTTTATTTAAACAGTGGCCCTCCCAAAAAAATATTAATAAAAAAAGGACTGCAGGCATGACAGCGGAAATGAAGGAGTGAGTGGTGGGAACAAAACTAAAGACAGCTGTGGGAGCAGGAGGGGAAAACGGCACAAGACAGAGTAAGCAGCATGGAGAGTGGGGGAAGAAGCACATGATGGAAATATCAACAGGAGGGCGAGATGTGAAGCACTCAAGGGAGAGAGCAACACAGAGTGCAAAGGTGGGAGAGAAGCACACCGATGAGAAAGTGAGCAGCACACAAGAGTAAGAACAGAATGGAGCATGCAGAGAGAAGTACACAAGGGAGAGAGTTGGAAAACATATGCACTCACATGGAAAGCCTAACCAAAAAGGAAAAAAAGGAGTCGCCTAAAAGTAAGTAGTGGAAGAATACTGTCAAAAAGATGGTAAAACTGTTAATCTCTAGGGGAGGAAGCCAAGCCAATGCAAGACAATGAATAAGAAGCAAGCAAATCAGAGTGACAAAGTCAGCAAATGGTAAGCAATGCAATAATAGAGTGGCCCCTATGAGTTGGCTGGTAAGTTAGGGGGCCGAGTACAGGCAGTGAGTTTCATAAACAAATTTTGGTCCAGATACCACCTCACGCAAGCTCTCCTGAAATAATTTGGCGCACTTTGTAACATGTATCCCAAATTTTAAGCGGATGTATGGTAGACTGAGACATCCAGGTTTACTTGAAGATGCCCCGGTGCTCGCAAATCCAATCTTTGAAGTTGTCCTTGGAAGTCATTTGTGGCCCTCTTATATGTATGGGATTATTTTTGCCTCAATCTTTGGCTAGCCAATTTCCACTTTGAAGTTGCTCCTAGATATATTGTCTGACATTTGCATGATTGTGGGAATTTCTGCCGCAATCCTTGGGTGTGCATCCTGATGATGACCCTGCACTAAATATCTATGCTCAGGGGACGAAACACCAACAAATAAACATATGTGGACTTTGTTTTTAATAATTTGATGGTGGATATCAACACTCGTTCCACGGGTGTTAGCTCCAAACATTCTATTATCCCTATCAGCCACATGTATATATTTTTGTACATAGCACAAATGCACTTTTATTCACCCTATATCACCTTCATTGTGCCATCACCTGTTAGGAGCACTTTGTATACTATACTGTTTGAATTGATTCATATATTCCTAAATGATATATGTATAAATAAATGCACTAAATGCATAATTGAAACTTGCCATTTGAGAGGTTTTCTTCTATCCCTAGTATAACTCTATTGCTGTGGAAGTCAAGGGATACACTTTCCCATAGGGACCACTCTATTACTGCATACCTGTTCAGCCTAGGTCCCTGGGTTACTGGGTTGCCCCTTTGTAGGTCTCGCCTAGGCAGCGCTTGCGCTGTCTCTTCGAGACATGCTGTATTCAGGATATGTGAAGGAAGCTCCGCCTGCTTTCCGCCCATCTTCTTAATTGGCTGTTGTCCCTGTCCTTTGTAGATGGTGATTCTTCAGTGGTCAATAGGCTTAGTAGTCCCTCCTTAGTAACGCCTTGTCTCTTCTTGTGACCTCCCATGAGGACACTCCCTGTTACTTGTATTGTTCCCTGCTATCTTTCAATTTCAGCCTCCAAGAACTATTTTTTTTACAGGGCTTTCACCTGCCTGCTGTTGGACACGCTCTCCCGCACTGCACGCCAAGCTTGATATTCATGGCGGCGTGCCTTTCCCCCGATGCCTTGAACTTCAATAATGGCAGCCGCGCCCTTTATGTAGTGCGGCTCAAGCATATCGTTTTTAAATTTTGTTTATTACATTTTTTTATAAAGCACATATGGTGGCCGTGCAACTTTACTATCGAGCGCGCCACCAAAATGCTTTTCTTTTAAAATGTATCTGCTTTTATAAAGTGCGGCACGCCAAGCTTCGTATTCATGGCGGCTGCACACCTATCTCTCACTTTGGCGTTCTACCCCGGCCACTGCTGATACAGAGGCGAGGAGTGGGGACAGCGAGACATACAAAGTTCCCCAGCCTGGGCAGCTGCCTATTCTACCATTCCCAACGGCCCCCTAGCGACCCATGATTCGCTCCCAGCAACCATGTGACCACTGTTTACAACGTTGCTGGGAGCGATGCCGCTGACATTGGGTGTAATCATGGAGGGCAGCAGTGGCCATGAGCAGCTGCTAAGCGGGCTGCTAGAGGGAGCCGCGGGCAGGGACGGCATTCCAACGCAGCGGCAGCCAGGCCAGCTCCGGGGTGCCAGTGCTTCGCCTAACTTCCACATTCGGCCGGGCCAGGCATACTATGCCTCAGGGTTGCTTCCCTCTTGCTGCCCCACTATTGATACGGGACGGCTCCCCGGAATGGCAGAAATCGACTGAGCTAATGGGAGTATCAACATTTATTAAAGGTGAGGCGTTACCGAAGACAACAGCGTATCACAGCCCAATAATTACTGTGCGGCCTAACCCCAACTTTTTAGTAGCCCATTACGTCTTCGATGTACAACTTTTGTTTTTTAAAATAATTTTACATTCTTTTTGCTTTTCTCTTTCGTCTTTTAAAAATTAAAAAGGAGTAAGAGCCCCTTTATTGTACATTTTACGTTTATGATCTATTGAAGGGTGTGTGTTGAAGGATCGCTGAACAACGTAGAGAGTGCAGGAAAGAGAGAGAGTGTGTTACGTTATGTAGTGAATCCCCAAATCGGGCCAAGTAAGGTTGCTGGCCATTTGAGGCCCCAACTGTTGAGTCCAGGTGACCCCGTGAAGCATGGATTGAGATTCAGCAGTGTAAGGGGACATACCCTCTCCTACACTCACAGCATGATGCTGATTTATAATGTCTGACTACGAGGTCCCTAAAGACTCAAAAAGTGCTTAGTATCGTGTATCGGGGGAATATTTTTAGTTACATTCCTTTTGTTCCAGGATATCATCTATGGACATCCATCCCTTTACAAACCCAATAAACCAATTGTACGGTCATCTGTTCCACTAAAGCCTAGAATTCTCTCTGAGCCTTTCTAGCAACCCAGCCGTCTGGTAAACATCAGTTTGATGTTTTAGTGCTGCCTGTATGCCTTCCAATAGTGAAAACCACCATGTGAGTGTTCTGTACATTTGCGACAACAATAAACACAAAATAAACACAACCTTCTTTACTCTGGCGTCTTCCTCTGGCAATATATAGTTTCATAAAGCAGATGGACGTACAAAACAAATTACAAAATAAGCTGCACGTTTTGAATTATTCAGTATTTTCCCTGTTACATTTTCCAGTGTAAAGAAACACTGCCAAAAATGTGCGCATTATTAATTTAAAGTTCAGTATTTAATTTATTTGACTATAAACGTCAACACATACTAAAACAACTTTAAAAATATCATACTAACCAGAAGCCTCCTTTTGCCTTCAAAATAATCCAGAAATGTTGCCAGTGATCTTTTGGGATTTTGGGCAAAGGGTTTAACCGCAGGCTTCATAAATTCCTCATTCTCGCTATTGTTTGGCTTTTTGTTTTTCTTACTGCGATCTTTCTCTGGTTTGGCCTTCTTTTCAGCTTTTTCTTTTTTAGGAACCTTTTCGTTTCTTGTGAGTTTCTCTTGTTTTTCTAGTTTCTTTTTCTTTTTTTCAGCTTTGTCTGATTTCTCCAGCTTTTTCTGTTCTTTTGCTATTTTGGGCGGGACATTTGGCACATCCACTTCCTCTTCGAGCTTGGCTGTGGGTTTCCCTGGCTTGTATTTATTTTCATATTCGTTGGTGAGTATTTTTTTAGTTGCCTTTGTCTTTGGCACCTTGGGTTTGGGCAGCTTTGGTTGACTAGGGACTGGCTGCGATTCTCTAGCGCTGCCTGTCTTTTTATCTGTTCGGTTATCCACAAACTGAAATGAGGTTGCTTTGGTGTAAGGATATGCTGTTGTAGTTGGAACAGTAGGAGAGTGTGTGTAGGTACCATAACCAGATTCTTTTCTGGGTTTGTTTGGTATTGCTGCATGCTGTCTTTCTTTGCGTTTGTTCGTCCTTACTGGAGTATAGGAGCTGTCTGTGGTTATGCCCTTGGTTGTAACCTCCGCAGTTGTGGGAAACCTCTGAATTTCAAATGTGATGTGGTCCAAACACGCTGAGTAGTGGGCGGTGCTGTTGTGGTTGTTGGAGGTCTTGTTGCAATGGTTTCTATTCTGGTTGTAGCCCTAGTAGTTGTGGTGGTCACTGGAGGAAGGGTTGTAGGAATTGTTGTTACCCTGGTGGTGGGTGGTGGTGGGGGAGGAGCCGTTGTAACGAACTTCCTTGTAGTCTTTATCTGAACATCTCTCGTTGGTTGAACGTTATGACTCTTTTTGGGCTCTTCCTTCCTTGTGGGAACCTTTGCGGTATCGCCGCTCTGTGTGGGCTTTCCAGCTTGGCTGCCTCCATTTTCACTCAACTTCCATGGCAGGTTTTCAGAAAGGAATTTCCACACTTAACTTCTGTGCAGAATTACAGTTGTGTGTCATTGCTAAGTTTATTTTGTCATTAGCAGCAAACTCTTCCAAAGCAAAAGAAGTGATCAGTTGATATAATTGATGAACCTTGTGATATAATGCCAAGTATGACGATCATCGTCCTCATGCTGATGTATCAGCATAAAGCTGGTTATGTTAAATTATTTCTTTCTTTATTTAATTATGTATGTATGCATGTATGTATGTATGTACGTATGTATTTAATTATTTAGTAGAGCATTATATACCAGTAAATAATTCTAGCCTCAAGGAGTGTGTGGAGGGCAGCGGTGAAGCTAAGCCAAGAGCAAGCACAAACAATTACTGAAAAAATAAAAAGTTCAAGAGACCATTAGTCACTCAGGGAGAGCTTGTTTAAAATGAATTTTGTCCTCAGAGACTTTGAGGATCTTCAGTGTTTGGGCAGTTTTGTCACAGGTGGGAAGATCATTTCATAGCTCTGTTAAACATGCTAAGCATATTTGTAAAGCACATTGTTCAAGGTAGTTTCTTGGTGATCAAGACCCACGATAACAGATTCTAGAATTGCAAGCTTGGTGCCTTCCCTCCCAAAATGCATTTCTTAATTTCGATATCTATAACTTTAAGGCATGTACAAGAAGCGGAAGCAATAGCATTCATAACAAACAAGTAAATCTGTGTACCATCACTATTTAGATCTCTAACATCTCATCCCAAACCTGATTTGTAGCTTGTCATATTATACAAATGCAGAGGTTTTTGTAAGCACTGGGTAGTAGTTGGCGGGCACTTGGCATCTGTTTTATTTGAGGCCAAAATACATAATGCTTTCATGCACTTATGTAAAGTCATTGCCATTTGCCTAAGTCCACCAGAACGGCAATCTGAAACTGAGAACTCCACTCGCCCATATCTTTTGTTTTTCCTGCTGCAGCCTTTATTCCTTGCCTCTAATGGACAACCTTTGCAAGGACATACACATGCTACTATAGAGAGATAATTTATGATCAGGAGTAAAGTTTCCTGGTACACCTGCCTATCTCAAATGTTTCATATACAAAACCTTTGCAACGCATGTGTACAATAGAAGTTCAATATAGAATCTTGGGGGCCAATACCAACAATTTCCTTTTTGAGCAATATGTCATTGTATTCATCTCAGTCAAATACATCATTGGTGTCACTGCAATGATCCAACAAAAGGTAAATCCACACTTTCAAATGACTATCCAATTGAAATGAAAAATAAAATGATAACCATGAAGGACCTTGGTGTACCTGGTAGAAGCTGCAATCCAGTTATGCTTGACACCAGTAATGCCACACACTCCATGGGGGAAGTGATCGTACTTCCTTGCAGCTAATAAAAGGAAACAGAAACACAGCAGCATGAGCCAGTTAATTGTCGAAGAATTGAAGAGGTGTCTCCTCAGCCCGGGTAGAAACAGACACAATTATTGGGACTGGATCAAATGCTCTCCACTTTACTACGAATATGATTGAATCTTACCATTAGTAATCGCTGTTTATATTACCAATTTTAGACTCAAGGGAAATGTGCCCCTATTGGTTTGATCAGTGAAGGTGAGCTCACAGGAGTTTCACACTGGTGTGGTGTCACCTAAAAAAAAATAACACCAATGGTCCTATCAGCAAACTCGTTTTTCATTGTCTTTTTACAAACATTAAAAGATTGAAGAGAACCTGGTATGTCCCAAACAAATTAAATATGTGAATACATTCGGTATAATGCCTATAAGTATGTATAAAAATTCTCACTGCATTTAATGCAATTGCACTTATTGCCTTTACATTCCAATCCTACTGAAGATCTCTCAAGTATTCTAGTCTACCCCTTGCGATCGAACCGCACTGTGTTGAAACCACACTGAGGTTGTATATAGATCACAGGCCTAATCCCAGAGTGCAGGCAAATGTTATACATGGTAAATAGGACCCACATGTGAAAGACTTGGAGATGTTTTCACAATTGGAAGTCCAAAAATTCCAGCAAAAATGCAGAAAAAAACCCTTAGCGTATGGGGAGGACAGGGTAGGGGATATAGGGATGCTGTCTATGAAAGCAAGAAGGTTGTAAAAAGGTGGGTTTTGATATCTTGGCTTCTGCAGCCATGAACAGCTTTCAAAGAAGGAATTTTACATGGATGGTTGAATTTTAAAAAATTCTCACAATAAGCCATCATCTTTTGCTGAAATCCCTGTGTCAATACAATAAATAGCCTTGATGCCCAACCGATTTTGTCTTTATAAATATTGCCAATTAGTTTCGTCTAATCATCTGCTTGCTGTTGGGAAGAGTAATTCTTGACATATTATGATATTTCACTTTCTTGTTGTTGCCAGAATGAGAGCCATATACCTTTAGAAAAGAACGAAGCAGTTTCTCTGGTTTACTCCGCTAATAAGGTCAGAAGCTCACCTGTTTGCTTTTTAGGTCGAGCCTGGGCAGCGCATGCGCTGCTCTGCGAGGCATTCTGTATTAGAGTATGCACTTGAAGCTCCGCCCACTCTCCGCCCATATTTTTCATTGCCTTGTGTCTTTGTCCTTTGTAAATGCTGGCTTCTGATTCAGTAATTGTCTTGTTAGTCCCTCCTTAGTACCGCCTTGTCTTAATTTGTAGCCTCCCATGTGGACTGGCCTTTTTACTTTTGTTGTTACACTGTCTGTGTTATTTAGTCTGTAAGCACTATTTCTTTAGTGAGTTTTGTCTTACTGCAGGCATGACGGGCTTTGCAGCAACATTCAGTGCGCCATGCGTGCTTTCACTTTCCAAGCAGCCGGGACAATGGCGGCAGCTTCTTTGGAATGCCATAGGTCTCACATTTAGGAGAGTTTGAGCTATTGGCATTGTAAATTACAATAGCTCAAACTCTCGTAAATGCGACACCTATTGTTTTACAAATATTTTTTTTGTGGGTTGTTTCCAAGCGCCCTATGCCGCGCTTGCACTTAATAGAGGCCACGCCCCATTCTTTAGACGTGGCTCGTCTAAAGAAAGGGGCGTGTCCTCTATTAAGTGCAAACACTGCATGGGGCACTTGGAAACAAACAATATTTGCAATTCAATAGGTCTCGCCCTTGCGAGAATTTAAGCTATTGACATTTACAGTGCCCATAGGTCAAAGTCTCGTAAATGCAGGGCTTTAAGTGGGCCGGGTCTCACCGGGTCTGAGCACCGGCAGTTTTTTTGAGAAGGCCTCAAAACGGGTCTCTATCGGGCTCTGTTTTGTCCTGGCACAGGCGGTCCGTTTTTTTCCTGACTGCAGTGACAGCAGGCACATCGATGTGCGCTGCTATCGATGTGCCTGCTCACACTGCTCTCTTCTCACTAGTGGAGAAGTTAGGGTATGACGTCATGCCAGGTGAGCGTTGTACGGGAAGGGAAATCCTTTGAAGAGAGTCATTTTCTCTCTGGATTTCCCTACTCGTTTTGAAACACAGGAGCAGCAACATTGTCATGGTGTCACCAGGGCTGTAAGTGGAAGCTTTTTCAATATTATATACAAGCCATAGTTGCTGCTTATTTATCTTGTGCAACTAACAACCATTGACAAAGCCAATAGTCCTGACTTGTTGTAAGTATGATGTTACTTGTTGTATCATATCTGGATGCAATGATAGAAACAGCAAACTACAACTCCGGCGGCACACAGTATGCTAAAGACAGATTTTTAGCTTACGTGTTTTAAGCCACGCCCTTAATTACATTGGCCACGCCCTTTTATGAGACCCCCAGTTTTTCATCCCACTTAAAGCCCTGCGTAAATGCGAGACCTATTGCATTGCAAATGCTTGTTTCTAGTGACAATGGTAAGCAATAGGCAGGCTCGAAGTTCACTGCATGTTCTTGGTAAGCCCACAATAGGTCTTCTGCAACCTGAAAGGGTTTGCTAGTATTTCTGAGTGCAGAGCTTTCACAGCTTACAAATTGCTGACATGGCAGTAGACAGATTTATGCAAAAAAATAAGTGTCTGTTTTAAGTTATTGCTCTCCTTGTAGCATACCAACCAACTGCAATTGATTTCTATTACCGTTTCCCTTTGGTGTTCACTGTTCACATTCAACTTTTTAAAATGCTCTCCTAAAACTGCCACAGCTGCACCACAGTGTCTTGGGAGATAGGCAAGTCACATATCACTGCACCCTGAATGTTGTCTAATTTTGAAACTCATTTAATGTCCAGGGCTGGAAGGTCAGCGTACAGTGAAAAGCATCTTTCACCTACATCTTTTGTGTTGCCTCTGGATATTGAGGGCCTGATTTATCATTATTTGATGCAGTGCAATGCAGCAAAACATCTTGCTGTGTTGGACTGTACCAAGCGAAGAGAGCAGGAATGTGCCATATTTACTAACATACACACACAGTGCAGCCTAGCGCCAACGCAGATACCTTCCTTCACAAAAACAATCCTTAGAGGTGTTTGCCTCTTTCTAAGTGTGCTGCAGAATGCAGCATTCTCAAAAAGAGGAAAAACGAGGAGAAATAAAGATATTTCTCCTTGTTGCACCTCGATCGGGAAAGCGTGAAAGTTTGATGCTTTCCAGGGTTTTAATTGTCTTGGTAAATATAGGCATGTGCCAAAATCCATGGCTGGATGCATGGGATCACCCACTCTCCACCCATGTAACGCCTTCCTGGCACAGAGTAATGCAGGACAGCAACTTGCACTGCCTTGTGTTACTCCAGGTAACTTTGCATTGCTTGGTAAATCTGACTTAAGGATTGCGTTGCCCTTGCATCACCTTGCGTGACGCAAGGGCAGCGCAATCCTTTGATAAATCTGGTCCCAATGCTGTCAGACTAAAAATATAAAAAGTATGTACCTTAACTAGTAGAGAACAGGAAATGGAGAAACGTAGCAGATTACGGTTTTCATTGCTGTGTTTTCAAGGCATAAATTGTAGAGGCAGACACCAACGACATCTCCATTTACTTTCAATCCATTTAAATTTTCATGTGAATTTTGAAAAGGGACGTTTTTAAAAATCAAGGCTCATTAACCATTTTCCTACTCTTGCCTCCCGCTATTTGTTTTCATTTAAAACTTGACCACCTCTTACAAAATAATGAAATAATGGTGAAAATATACTTCTACACATACAGTATACAGTTCAAAGACTTCCAGAGTTCCCAGGACATACAGTGGAATTTATGGGAACAGGTGAGGGTGAAGAGCACAGAGCTGCTCTCAGATCAGGGGTGGTTGTGGTGCACATGGGGGTTGAGTTTGAGAAATTTCAGACATCTTGGTGGGATTAATGGCACAGATTTCTAGAGAAAAAAGAGCAAGCCACTATTAATGTGGCCAACCCTATGGGGGCCACCAAGCCAGGGACAGAAAATTAGATGCAAAAGGAGGGCAGGTGCAGACAAGGCATTGGAGAAATTTGCTTTTTTGGAGAACAGCAGTTATAATTTGGTGGCTGGGGAGAAGAAAGATGGTAAGAAGAAGGAAGGTGATCCCAACAAAGTGGTTATGTTGCCATATATGGAAGTGGTGGCTGTGCTAAGTGAACATCTACATGTGCATACAAGGATATGGGCTACTGAATATATTTCTAGATTTAAACTGCTACATAAAGAGACTAGATATGATGGGGCTAAAGCTGAGGAGAGGGAGCTGGTAAGTGAGCCAGTGTACCAACTAACAATGATACATGCACTGTGACATTAACAATCTACACCAGCTTGTTTTGCGAGGACAGCCAGTGTTAGTTCTTCAGGTATGGCTATGTTATGGTAAAGAGTTCAGGTCTAGGAGGTGTGCGAACCCCAACAAATAACTGATTGATTTGGACAAAGAACAGTGGTGAAATTTCGTGACTCAGGGGCTGTCCATTCCAAAACTTCATTCAGCCAGCAGTCTGTCTGTGCTGCACATTCCTCTTTCGGTGGATCCCACCCCCATAGGAGTGGGGTGTGCAAGAAGGCCCGGCCCCGTTGGGCATGTTAGAATTTCAATAGAGGAAAGACTTGCCAATTTCCTGGCAGACTCAAACATGATTATTCAAAGAGTGGGGACCAGCATTACTTTATGGAGTGCTTCTGGATGCAAGGGGCAGGAGATAGAGACAAAAGAGGAGGAGTAGTGGGCAAGGGTTTTTGTGCCAGTTAAGAGGGATAACACGGTGAGGTGGCTGCCTACCCAGACAGAGCAAGGATTTTAAGGAACAGTTTATATTCAGTTCCAGGAATCCATATTCATTTCACTGGGGCAAGCCAGTGAACAGAGTATTGAAGATCTTGCAATCTGCTCAAGGAAGTGCTTTGTGGGAGGATGGCGAACCCCTTCCCAAACCTACCCATTGGAAGATCTGGTCAGAGCTTCTCTAGGTGTTGTACCAAAAAAACGTTGAGGGTGAATTCAATCTTTGGCATGGGCAGAAGGTGGGTTGAAGAATAATTTTATTTAACAGAGAGAATTTTCAGTAACATACTTTAATAATGATGCTGTTGTTCAGCTGTTGAGGAAATGCAGGAAACGAGCCACAATGGGTAAGTTTGATATCATGTGAGTGTTCTGGCTGCTGCCAGTGCATCCTATCCACTGGGCATTCAGGTAGAAGGACAGTTTTGTTTTAGACAAACACATGCCGATGAGTGACTCTGTTGCATTTGCTGCCTCTCAGAAGTTCAGTACATTTCTAAAAATGATGAAGAGGGATGCATTGAGGACTGAGTAAGTGCTACACTAACTGACAATATTTTGAGGGTTGGCAGAGCAGGAGTGTCGGGTGAATGTTGAAGTTCTTTGGTATTTCTTTGGCTCTGGATCAGTCATAAGGACATTGCACATGCCTGATGTTTCTGGGGATTGAACTGGATTCAGTGGCCATGGTTTTGCATTTGCTGACAGACAAATTTGCAGAACTAAGAGCTTTGTTGATGGAGGTAGCATGCAAATAGAATTGTGAGATTAGATTAATGCAGCAGGTATCGGGTCACATGAATCTTGCCAGGAGAGTGCTGGTGCAAGTGAAGGCATTTTGTAGGCAGATGGTATTTAAAATGAAAGGGGTGTCAAGGTCCCACCATAAGATTAGGATCATTGACAGAGTGAGGAAGGACATGCAAATGTGGCTGAGAGTTTGGAATATTACAATGATGTGACTTTTCAAGTATACCTAGTCAGTTGCATGGTGGATATTTTCTCTTATTTATCTGATGAGGGAGGCTTTGGCTTATATTGGAAGGGTTGTTGGTGTGCTGAACAGCGGCCAGACGAGTTGAAGAAAAGGCATCATAGTATTACCTTTTTGGAATTCTTTCCAAAATCAGATGCTATCAGGTATCAGATGCTAAGAAGGCCGCCGTGCTGGAGCTCTGCGAAGTAGCTCCGGGGCTAGGGATCACTTTTTTGTGAATATCCCCGTTTATGCCCCCCCCCATCCACCCCTCTGCTCGACATCCCCGCAGTGAGGATTGCGTCTGCTTTGCAACGGTTTGGCACCACATCCCCGCAAAGAAGTTTTTGATGTGTATGCAGCCATTTTCCCGGCAATCTACCCAGGTAGCCGACTACGACGTGGATGCTCCCCTGGGACTGCGTCTGACCAGGGAGTGGATTTCCACATCCCCGCATGGAAGTTCTAGACCTGTATGCAGCCGCTTTCCCGGAAACCGACCCAGGTAGCTGACTACGAAGCCGATGCTCCCCTGGGACTGTATCTGACCAGTTAGTGGACTTGAGGATTTGAGGCTGCCGAGTCCTGTCGTGCAGTCGCTGGTGAGTCCCGCTGATGCACTGCGACGTTCTAGGTGCAATGAGTCCTGATGCAACCGCTCTACCGGCAACCTACCCTGTTGACCGTCTACGGTGACGTCGCTCCCCTGAGACCGCTTCTGACACAGGAGCTGATCTGAGGTTGCCGAGTCCCGCCCCCGCAGCCGCTGGTTGAGTCTGATACCCTGCAGCGCACCCCGGGCTCTGAACATTGCTGCGGCAGATCTCTGGGCATACTTGGTGTGCCCACCCCCACTGCCCTGATCCTGGACTGGGTGCTGTGCTCGAGGATCCGTGCCGCCTCTGCAGCGCGCCCTGGGCTCTTACCGTTGCTGCGGCTGATCCCTGGGTAAATGTGGAGTCCCCCCCCGCCGCCTTGATCCTGGTCGTGGGGCTGTGCTCGAGGATCCGAGTCTCCTCTGAAGCGCGGCTGTCTGGATCCTGCTTTCCAAGTGGCTTGGTTGAGAGGCGGACTGATTAAGACGCTGTACATTATGGCTGCCTTTAACTGTATGAAGACTGTTGGGGGCTGCAGCTCTATTGCTGAGCTTAGCACGAGTCACACCGGCTCTTACCTGCATGCATGCGACGCCTGCTCTTCCTGCCTCACACATGGGTTGTCACTCTAGCCAGGTCGGTTCGGCGGGTCCCGGATAGGTTGTCCTGGACCTGTTGTCACTTTGAATGGCCCTGGGCTTGGCTCTCTGCAAGGAAGGGCACCCTTTTGATTGTTTTTTGTGGGTTATTGGGGGACACCCATTTTGTCTCCGGGCACACCTTATGGGAACTGATGAGGGGTGCTCCCTGGTCTCTCTGCTCGCCTAGCCATGGAAATAGAAATATGTGTGCTCCATCCTCAACACTCGGTGGCCATCTTGGAGTGGTCAATTTACTTTTACTTCTACCCCACACACTTGGTCTCTGCGTTCTTCATGTAACATTGTGCATAATCTACTTTACAGGTTCTCCCTTCAACAAATAGGAGATACACACCCATATACGTGGTCCTTTCAGGTGGGGTCAATTTACCTACATCCATTACACTTTGCCTCCGAACTGCCCTTTCATGGACTTCCACGCAATGCCCTGCGTTCACTCCCTACCGCCATCATAATAAATTCTTCCACATAAGGTGGCCTTGCCTGAGCGGTCATCATTCCTCATTACCACACATTTAGATGTGGTGTTTTCCTTTTTAAGGTCCTGCGTGAAACGCCTTGCGGGAACTGCCTACTCTATACAGATGTAAATCCGACCCTTGGAATTGTCATCAAGTGGTCTCGGCCCTTCCTCCTGCCTTTTTAGCCCAATATAGCTAGGTTCACTTTGGTCTTGGTTTACACAAAAGGAACCTGTTGGTTCGCGGTTAGATATTGAGATACAACTGAGCACTCCACCTCTACTCCCTGAAACCCTCCGTTTCCTGGCTTACTTGCGCCTCATAGGTCTGGAGCTGAGTAGAACGCTGATTTGGCTATGGATATGGTTATGGATCCTAAATCCTTGAACTCCATCTCTCCCGCACTTGAGCCGGCTGGCCATAATGCTTTCAGAATCATATATCCCCCTAACCTATCAAAAAAGGCAGCAAAAAACATCAAACACAGACTACTTAAAACCCATCCGGAAACCCTTATCTCAGAACCTTACTTCTCCATCAAAAAAGGTGTTACCATAAATGATCTCATCTTCTACACTAAACGTCACGCTCAATGGCGGAAGGCCATATACGCGCTGCTCCAGATCTCCACTTCCCTGAAGGCTCCTCATGGTCTTAGATTGTTGGTTGCGCCCTCCTCGACTTACAGAGCAGAAGCCACCATCTCCCTTTACAAAAACGGAACCATCCTTATACAAGCCTCAGATCACAACCTAGTGGTATTTGACAATTTTTTCCCCACCATCTTGAATAAAGTGGCTAACATCAAATACACCCCCTCCGGAGGTGTCGGCCTCCGTACGGTCCCCCAGCCCCTCAAAATCTATCCCATACCCCTTTAGCACCATCGTCTGACCCTACCTTAGCTCCGAAGGGCCCCCTTTTAACTACCTTTACCCATAAGAACAATTCTCCTTCAATGCCTGATGGGATTGAGCCGCAGCAGTATAGTCAGCATACTAGTAGGCTTGCTCCCCCCTCCTCAAGGATAGCCAGACATAATTCCCCTAGTTCCACTGCTCACAACAGTGCCCCGATTCTCCCCATGCTCCCTTCCCCCAGCCCTTTCCGTAATCCCAGCCTGTTCCCATTGGCATCTAGGGGTCAATATTCATCCTACCCTTCCTCCTCTATCTTACCCAACCCTACGAACACCCAGCTCCAATTCCTGGAAGCTCTCCCCTCTGAGCACATACATTCGCTGCCTCCCCTACAGTCCCCCGCTTCCACTAGTTCTCTACCAGTGCAGGGTCCCCTGAACCTAGCCTCCCAATCCCATTCCCACACCTCAGTGGAAGACAGACTTAATGAGATCTCACTTTGCCTCCTACAACTTAAGTCAGAGGTATGTAGCCTATTGCATATCTCCGCAGAACTGGCTGCCAACTCCAGGCTAAGCTGCCCCACTATGACCAATCACCATCTCTGCTCGCTCTCATCCAAAGTGTGTATCCTGCGCCCAACCTCCCCCACAAATCGTCGGTCACCGGCCTACATCACCCACTCACCGCATAGTTGGGCTTCCGCTCCTCATCCTAATGACCCTTCATGGCCATCCAGATGTAGAGCCTCCCTGTCTGATAGGGATATCCATTCTCTCCTACTTTCCTATGATCCGGCACATTCCTCCAACATAACCAACTTGCAACAAATTGAATCCATCCTCACTGATCCCTTCAGGGAACCTAGGCTAAACACCAGAGCACTGAATGAGAACAACCTCACGAAAGTCACCACCACACTATCTGCACCAATTGACACCAACACAAAGCTCAAATGCATGCTCCTAAACTGTGGATCGGCAGTTAAACATGCTGCAGACATTGCCGACCTCATCCTTGCACAGGACTTGGACCTCGTAATGCTGACTGAAACATGGTTAAATGACTCAGCTGCTCCCATCCTGGATATTTTAGTGCCTCCCAACTATGATATCATTCGGTTGGACAGAGCAAGCGGACAGGGTGGAGGTATCGCCTGTTTACATCATAGCAATCTAACAGTGAAAGCACTACAATCTGACCTCTTGCCATCCTGTGAATACCTATGCATTGAAGTGGATGGTAGCAACAATCACCCATGCAAACTGCACATGTTCTACCACCCGCCTCGCGACAACCTTCCCTTCACTGAACAGATCATGGACATTATCTCGGCTAATGCAGATTTCCATGGCACTCAGATCTTCCTGGGAGATTTCAACCTGCATTGGAACGATGTGAATGATGTGGTGGTCAATAGCCTTAAAACCTTCCTACTGGACTTCAACCTTATCCAAATCTGTTACAGCCCTACTCACATTAAAGGAGCTACCTTTGATCTTGTCATTGGTAAGCCCAACTCCATCCTCCTGGATTCGATCCTCCCATGTGACTGGACAGACCACTACTGCATCACCTTCCTCATCCTGGAGTCGGTAAGAGCTATTAGAGCCCAGCCAAAGAACCCCAAACAACTGAAAAGATGTCTACGGAACATCAACTCACACGATCTGAATGCGCTCTGCGATAACATCCTACCCCCTCCTATGAACATGTCGGATGTACATGACCTTACGGCCCATTATAACCGCTCAATGGCCAATGTTTTAGACTCGGTTGCGCCACTACAGCTTAAAAGACTGTCCTCCAAACTCTCCAAAACTTGGTTCAATGACAGTCTTAATTCCGAAAGATGCGGAAAGATTGTGGCAATCCCATCCCTCCCTTGAACATCTCTACCATCTGAGATCCCTAAGAAGCATCAACAACAAACGCATCAGATGCTCAAAGGCCACCTTCTTCCGAAATCAACTAGAGCAAGCAAAAAATCGTCCCAAAAAACTGTTTGAACTCATCAAGTCCCAAGCTAACAGTCATCCTATTCTATCGCCACAGCGTCGAGTGCCACTGCCGAACTGCGATGAATTTGCTGACTTCCTCATTGATAAGACAACTAAGATCGAAGCTGATCTACGCTCTGCCCTTGAACAACTGTCGATCAGTCCGCTGAACACCCTCCTTCCCACTGGGTTGGTTGTCACTGTCCCTGTGCAGCCTTACCTCCCCAAAAACAACGCATCCTGGAGCCTTTTCCAAACTGTGGATGAAAGCATTATACGCAAAACGCTGGCTACTCTGAAACCTTCTAATCACTACAACGACCCCCTGCCATCGACCCTCTTCTCCGAAGTTAGAACCTCCTTACTCCCACTTTGGACTAAGATCGTCAATGCATCACTTCGGCAAGGTGCTATCCCTGATTGCCTAAAATCTGGTCAAGTTACCCTGATCCTAAAGAAACCATCTGCAGATCCCACGGACCTTCATAACTTTCGCCCAATCTCTAACTTCCCCACGTTGGCAAAGCTCCTGGAGAAATGTGTTCTCGCCCAACTCTGTAACCACATCGATCACTTCCAACTCCTGGACCAGTGTCAATCTGGTTTTCGCCCGGGCCATAATACAGAATTTCGCCCGGGCCATAATACATAATACAGAATAACTCACATTGTCGATGATGCGCTAAGAATGTTGGATCAAAATGATTCTTGCCTACTGATCCTTCTCGACCTTTCGTCAGCATTTGACACCGTCAAACACGATAACCTAATTGACCTCCTGGAACACAGAATGGGGTTGTCTGGGCCTGTACTAAACTGGTTGTCCTCATTCCTTCATAACAGATCCAAAAGCTTCAAGGTGAACCAGTCCCTGTCTCATCCTTCGCCGGTCACGCTTGGGGTCCCACAGGGTTCAGCGCTCTCACCCACACTCTTCAACCTGTTCATGGAGCCTCTGACAGAAATTCTGAAATCATCCAGCATTCACTATCAAATGTATTCAGATGATACCCAACTATACCTGAAGATCGCTCCCTTGAGGACATCTGGTCCCTCAACTCAGTCCTTCTGGAAACTCAAAGCTGGCTGACACGCAACCACTTGAAGTTAAACTCTCTCAAAATGGAATTCCTCCTAATCGCACCACACAAGCAATCTCCGGTCATCGAACAATGGTTGAATCATCTCACTGCTCTCAACTGTAGGCCGCACCTTGTTGATTCTGCAACCTCTCTGGGAATTATGCTAGACAAAAGCCTGAACATGCAGAAGCACATCAGCTCCCTCACCAAAGGAGCGAACTTCCAACTCAGCATTTTAAGGAAACTCAAACCTTACCTCCCTGCTCATGACCTGAAGGTGGCAGTGCAAGCCTTAGTGATATCAAAGCTGGACTATGGTAGCGCAACACTTTGCGGCCTACCTAGAGTGAAGACTGCCCCTCTTAGGGCTGCACTCAACTCTGCTGCTAGGCTCGTAACAGGCACCAAAAAATACAACCATATCACTCCTGACCTGTTGTCCTTGAACTGGCTGCCATATGAAGCTCGGATACAATTAAAGATTTCATGCATGGCACACTAAGCCATTCACTTCAATACCCCACTGTACCTCGCTCAGAAACTGTAGTT
Organism: Calotriton arnoldi; assembly: GCA_963921515.1. NCBI lineage: Eukaryota > Metazoa > Chordata > Amphibia > Caudata > Salamandridae > Calotriton > Calotriton arnoldi. Next base: position 137,079 of record CAWUFW010006764.1, read on the forward strand.
CTCATGCGGTTTGAGAGCCTCCAGAAGCGCCAGCACCCTATTGCTCAAACCACAAAAACTCAAGAAGAAGAAAACCTACAATCGAGCCTTCTCAGGTATAGCACAGAGGATTTGGAACTCCCTCCCCCCCTGAAGTCAGAATAAATCCTTCCATTGTCCTCTTCAAAAAGGAAGTCAAAGTGCTCTTGATGAAGACATTTCTGCCTCTGACTGGCTATTCCATGGGTCACTGAGGTCACAGTCGCAGATCTGTGGCCCAGTTGCCATGGTCACGAGAATACTTGGCTTTACATGATTGTGTATTTTTTTGTTGCTTTGTTGGTTCTGTTTCTTGATTGTTTGTATCCCTCTTGATGTATAAACTGTAGAGCGCTCTGATACCCGCGGTGGTCATGTTCGCGCTATAGAAAACCTTCAAAATAAATAAATAAATAAATTGGAATTCTTTCCAGTAGCTTTAGCAGTGACACAGTGGGGAGAAGAACTTTGCAACAGGAAAGTGGCATTTGTGGTTGCGAAAGAAGCTCTGGTGCAAGTGAGTAACATGATGTTGACAAGTAACTGTTGTGTGTTGTGCTTACTAATGGAATTGGGTTTGCTGCAAGGCACATGCCTGTAGTTGAGAAATAGGTGATAGCCACATTATCTTGCTCATTGTGGGTATAGTTCCAAGGCTTGGCTCCAGAGCAGATTGGCTGGCTACTCCAGAACCATGGGATATGTGGACGATCTCAACTTAAGAGACCAGCGTTTCACTGAGCAGTCCTTAGAAGTATCAATGAGGACTGCTATTGACAGGTCTATAGGTAAACCCTGGACTAAGCAGAGGAGTAGTTAGAATCCAGAAGTACAGGCTCAGTGCCCTAAATAGATTTGTAATTGCCAGATCGAGAGAGGTCTGGTGGGGATTGCATTTTACAGGAAATGTTTCTGGGGATATGAGCCTTGGACTGGTGACTTCATTATGAGCATTTTAGAAAGAATGAGAAGAGAGGGAAATGAGGAGGCCTATAACTGTGGTTCTAGTGAGAGGAATAGTTGACAGAGTGAAGTCTTGATGAACGTGATGAAGGATTGGTGGGGCAGGGGAGAGAAAGAGAGAAGGAAAGGTGAACCCAGAGGTAGGCTTGGTACAGGTTCACACACGCTAGGCAAGCAAGGTACATCATTAAGAAATAGGGGGTGGAATATATGGGGCAGCAAGAAAGTTATGTTTTTGATAAGAAAGGTGGTGGGCTCTGTATGGGTGGGAATTATTTAAAGGGTGGAGGGAAGAGATAGGAATTTATTGTTAGAACATTGTTTAGAGCATTTTAGATTGTACAAATTAGCAAAAGGATGAATAGATGTGAGCTCATCGCTATTTGCCTCTTAAAGAGTACTAAGGCTAAGTCTGTGAACCTGCGGGTATGTTTGTCTCCCTTGGTTGCAGGCCTCATTCATACCCAGAAGGCAGAATTCAGGAGTGTGTGGTATCATACAGTCTACTTAGTCTGATAGGATTTCTGTCACTTCCATCCATGTGCATTGGAGCACCTGGCAATCCCACACGATGTGGTAGAAGCCGGCATCTTGAAAGTGCCACCTGGGGCATACCGATGGGGCCCCTGGGAACATACACTTGATGTGTTTTGGGGTCAGATAATTAAATTGTGTGTAACAGAACCATGGGTTTCTAGAGATCCCTTTTACCTATTGTTTAGCACCTGCCCATTGTTTGTTGGCCAGTACCATCCCAAGGTCGGTTTACCACTTGTCCCTAGCCGGCAACTCTGTTGCATACTGTTGTGTGTGCAGTACCTCATACAATGCAGTGATAACTTTCCTTGAGTCGGCATGTGTTAGCATTGTTTGCAGAGGCAGCCATGTGGCCAGGCTGGTTATATGGTGTTGTATTCTAAGAATCGACCCACCAGTATCCCATTTGTGTTTCTAAGCTCTTGCAATGACCGTAGAGATCCCTACTTGTAGAGGTCCTCAGCGAGTAGCACCCCCACCTCCGTCCATGCCCGTGTGTCTCTCTGCCCAATAATGTTCCTTATTGCCGGTATTGACAAAAGTGGGAGTTGAGGGGTGTATGGTGGGCGTCTTCCTCTACATGTAATTATTTGTGCCAGCATCTTTGCACGACCACCATCTGACTAGTTTTGAGTGTACATGGGAGGGTATTATGTAGTAGCCAGGTGAAAATACTATCACCATTTAAGGTGTGTTTGACACCCTCCCTCGCCACGTCCGGGGCAGTCTCCAGCCAGCGCAATGGTCACTGCATTGGTGCCGCTGTGCACTATAACTCATAGTTGGGGCACCCAGCCCCCCTCGGTTAGGTGGTGTTGTGTTATATGCAATGTGACTCATCCTACCTGTTCCCCAAATCAAGCCTGACAGCAGGCCATGGAGGCTGCTGAAGAACCGCCCTGGAAGAACAAGTGGCAGTGCTGCAAAAGGATATAGTAGCCAGGGTAGCATTTTAGAGATTGCCACCTGACCCACTGGTGAAAGAGAGGTGGGAAATCCAGAAGTGAAGAGATCACTGCACCGATGTCACTGCTCTATCAAAGTTGCCTTTTATTAAGTCGGCATCAAAGTGGTAGATGTTCACCCCTGGTATTTGATTGTGTCGAAGTACACTGGAGTCCAGTTGGCATTATAGACTCTCTCATATGATCTGGTATATGATGGAGCAGGATTAAACACAATTTAGTTCAGTTAATTTGAAGGCCTGACAGCTCTCCGAACTTGTCAAGCATCTCCATCGATGATGGGAGGGATATGTAGGCATTGCTTAAGTAGATTAGGCCATCATCTGCATGTTGAGATATGATGTGCCACTCATCAAAAGCCCGAAGGCCCCACTGTTGGGCCTGTGTATGCAACAGGAATACCAGAGGCTCCATCACGAGTGTGATAATGAGCAGGGAGAGTGGGTTTTCTTGCCTGGTGCCCTCGTGTAGTTCAAATCTGTCTGATATTGTCCGCTCAGTCCTAACCCTCGTGCTTCGGTTGTCATGAAGCATTTTTACCCATCGTAAGTAGGTCGGGCCCACTCCCAGCCTCTCTAGTACTGCAAAAAGGGGATTTTGCAACGCGGACTTAGGGTCACAAACACCTGTGGACCTCACTAGTGCCTGAGGACTGCATCACCCAACAAAGCACGTGCCAGAAGGCGTGACTGCAGCCCAGTGCACAAGGGGGGCGGGGCCTCCTCTACATCTGCTTAAAACGCTTTTGCCATCCCGCTCCGTGGGGGATTTTGCTGGGGAATTTTGCTGAGCAGACTTGGGGTCCCCAACCTCTGTGGTCTTAGCTAGTGCATGGGGACTCTATCCCCCCACAGACCATGAGCCAGGTGGCGCGATTTCAGCCCGGTGCACATGGGGGTGTGGCCTCCTCTACACATGCTAAAGCGTTTCTGCCATCCTGCTCCAAGAGATGGGCCCGGGCAAAGCCCAGACCAAGGTGGGCCCATCCTGCGCCCGTCATTGCCAGGAAGAAGCAGGGCAGGGCCACCCCCGCCCTTTGCTCCATCACAATACTCTGTGATTGGTAAGAGTTTGACTGTAGTGTCACTTTTATGTACCACTCAACAACACATTATAGCCCCTTCCCCTGTGCTTTGATAATTGGGGTGCCGTTGGGAATCCAGAGGCCTAGGCTACCCTTGAGGCCAAGTGATTGACTTCTAATTGAAGGACAGGGCTCCCTGGACCTATTGATGATTTTGTCACCAGCTGGGTTTGCGCTGGTGGAGTGCAAGCAGTCCCTCGCATCTTAGTGTATGAGACTATCTGACATAAAGACTTACTGTCCCAGCCCACAATGACTTGGTGTCCTCTCTGTTGTTCCCCATTATCAATTAGCTCAGCTTGCACAGGAGTGTGATTATGGACTGCTTTTAGCAAGTCTTTTTAAGGGTCACTGTTTACAGTATTCAGAACTTACTGGTAATGTTAAAATCTAGACTGTCAATTTGTTGCGCTATACTTGCTTGACCTTTATAGAGAAAATCAAAGGCATTTAATTTCAGCAATTTTGTTGACTTGGGCAATTACCTTAGTCCGGTTTTTCTACAATGAGCTTTTATTGGGGTGGCAAGCGCTGAAACATCCGTTGCTTTCCTTGACTTGTTAAACTTATCTACAAATGGTGCTTTAATAGTCTTGTACCCCCGGCCCCCATGGCAAAAAGAAAGGCCAATGACAAGTCACCCACCTCATGGAAAGAAATAAAACAGCCAAGACATGCAGCTGTGAACTGCACACTAGACAAAATAAATGTACTGTTAGAAGAGGTACAAGGCCTCTTAGATACTAAGGCCCCAAAGGCTAAAGGAAATCAGTTGGGGAAGGGCAGTAAGGGTGACATTAAATCATTTTTTTTAAACCAAGGAGTACTGATACACTGGCTCACATCATTGTAGACACCCACACTAGTACTTCATTACCTCTTCTGACTGGGCAGCAAACCCCGATAACAACCCAGCCACCTGATTCGACAATTATAGCATCTGTAATAACAATTGAATATAGCAATCGGTTTGAAGTTTTAGGGACAACAGAAGAACTAACTCCGGAAAATAAACAGAAAACCAGTAATTTCTACTAGTGCTCCTGCAGCAGGTAGGGGTTCCCCCAAATTCGCAGTTAATCTCATTAAAGAAAGAGATAATTAGTTTGAGAGACTACATGGTAAGGATATCTAAGGCCCTTATCAACAAGATGGATAACTTGTCGGCCTTGGTAGTGAAGCTTAATTCCAATTTACTTCAAACAAAAGGGAAGGCTGAGTTAGCCCGCCCTAGTCAAAACACTAACAGGCACATGCATCAAGGTAGGAATTTGCGAGTCCTTAATTGCGATTATTAAAGAATCGCAATTAAGGACTTGCAAAAGCCTATGCATGTAGGAATCGCTATAAAAATAGCGATTCCTACACATCCCTTATTTGCGACTCGCAAATTGCGACTCGCAAATAAGGAATGGCTTCCCATTCAGTCAGGAATGAAGGGGAAATTGCATGCGCAATTTGCGAGTACCAATAGGTACTCGCAAATTGCGCATGCTACTTTCAAGGTGCAAGGGTGTCAAAGGACACCCTGTTGCACCCTGAAATTGATCTGTGCACATATAGTTGCGCACACACATGTCCCAAGGGCATGTGTGTGTGTAAACTACAACTTTGAAAAATGCACTTTAGTGCATTTTTCAAAGTTTCCGCTATTTACCATCTGGTATGATTTCGCTGTAAATAGCGGGCCCAAATAGCGAAATCGCTATTTTAAAATGCATCTTGCATTGCATTTAAGGAATCGCAATTTGCGATTCCTTAAATGCAATCGCAATTTAAGAAATCGCAAAAAATTGCGATTTTTTTAATTGCGAGTGGCAAGTTGTTTCATGCATCGCAAAATCTAATTTTGCGATCGCAAACGGCCGATTTTTGCGATTCGCACCGTTTGCGATCGCAAAAAGCTTTGATGCATGTGCCTGTAACCTGGGAAGTACTTCAGTAGATGGCCTCAAAATAATTTCACTAAGCCAGGCTTACTTAACAAATGCTCTAGGCACCACTAAAGTGACTGCGGGATGCCCTCGCCATTTCTAAATATGGAATGTAATCTCAACCCACCAATCAATCAATCTATCAATCAGGGGTTATTAAGCGCTCTCCTCACCCGTGAAGGTCTCAAGGCCTGGGGGGGGGGGGCGTTTGCAGATCCGTTAGCCGAAGAGCCAGGTCTTGAGGGCCTTCCTGAAGGTGTTCAGGGAGGGGGCGAGTCTGATATCTACCGGGAGCTCGTTCTAGGTTTTGGCCATGGTGTGAGAGAAGGATCTTCCTCCTGCTCTGGCTCTGCGGATGCGTGGGGTTTCGGCCAGTGCGAGGTTGGCAGATCGGAGGTTTCTTTTGGGTACATGGAAGTTGATTCTGTCGTTGAGGTATTTGGGTTCGGTGTTGTGTAGGCATTTGTAGGCATGGGTGAGGATTTTGAAGGTGACCCTTTTCTCCACGGGGAGCTAGTGGAGTCTTCGTAGGTGTTGGCTGATGTGTTCGTGCCGGGGGATGCCGAGGACGAGTCTGGCGGCGGTGTTCTGAATCGTCTGGAGTTTTCGGAGTAGGGACTTGTTTATGCCGGCGTAGAGAGCATTTCCATAGTCCAGTCTGCTGGTGATGAGTGCGTGGGTGACTGTTTTCCTTGACTCCGGGGGGATCCATTTGAAGGTCTTGCGGAGGATGCGGAGGGTGTTGAAGCAGCTGGAGGTGACGGCGTTGATCTGTCGGTTCATGGTGAGGGATGAGTCGAGTACGATGCCGAAGTTTTTGGCGTGATCCGAGGGGGTCGGTGGGCTTCCGAGGGCGGTCTGCCACCAAGTGTTGTTCCATGCTGAAGGGGTGGTTCCGAGGATGAGGACTTCTGTCTTTTCGGTGTTAAGCTTAAGGCAGCTGTTGGTCATCCAGACTGCGACCTCCTGCATTCCTTTCTCGAAGTTGAGTCTGGCGGTGGCGGGGTCTTTGGTGAGGGAGAGGATGAGTGTCGTCGGCGTAGGAGACGATGTTGAGGCCATGTTGTCGGACGATGGCGGCGAGGGGGGCCATGTAGATGTTGAAGAGGGTCGGACTCAGTGATGATCCCTGTGGGACTCCGCAGGTGATCTCAGTGGGATCGGAGAGGAAGGGCGGCAGTCTGATTCTTTGGCTTCTTCCGGTGCGGAATGATCGGATCCAGTCTAGGGCTGTTCCTTGTATGCCGGCGTGGTGTAGTCTGGCGATTAGTGTGCGGTGGGAGACTGTGTCAAAGGCTGCTGATAGGTCGATTAGGATGAGGGCTGCGGAGTGGCCTTGGTCTAGGAGGGTGCAGATGTCATCTGTGGCGGCGGGTAGGGTGGTCTCTGTGCTGTGGTTGCTTCGGAATCCGGATTGGGATGGGTCGAGGATGGCATTGTTTTCGATGAATCTTGTCAGTTCCCTGTTGACTGTTTTCTCTGCGACTTTGGCCGTGAAGGGGAGGAGGAGGGAGATGGGCCGGTAGTTCTTGAGGTCGGTGGGGTCAGCTGTCGGCTTCTTGAGCAGGGGACTGACTTCTGCGTGTTTCCAGTCATCTGGGAAGGTGCCTGTTTCAAGGGTGGTGTTGATGGTGCGTTGTAGTTCGGGTGCGACGGCGGTGGCGGCTCTGTGGTAGATGTGAGGGGGCAGGGGTCGGTGGGGGCCCCTGAGTGGATGCCTTTCATAGTTGAGGTGGTGTCTTCAGCTGTGATCGGCGTCCAGGCGGAGATGGTGGGCTGGCTGGTGCGTCTGGGGGGTGGGCCGGCTGTGGCGTCAGGTGGAAGGTCGACGAAGTTGTGGTAGAGGTTTTTGATCTTGAGGTGGAAGTAGGTTCCAAGCTTGTCGCAGAGGTCTTGGGACAGGGTGATGTCTGTGGCTTCGCTGCGAGGGTTGGTGAATTCCTGGATGACAGTGAAGAGTTCCTTGGAGTTGGTGGAGTTGGCGAGGATTTTGGTGTGGATGAAGGTCCTCTTGGTGGTTCTGATTTGGTTGTGGTAGTCCGTCATGGCGTCCTTGTAGGTGGTGTGGTTTTCGGGTGTCTTGGTATTTCTCCAGTTCTTCTCCAGGCATCTGCAGGTGCGTCTGGCTTCTTGGAGATCGGTGGTGAACCAGGCGGCTTTCCTGGGGCGCTGTTTGTCGGGGTTGCGTAGCGGGGCGAGCTCGTCCGTGCATTTGGAGATCCAGGGGTGGAGTTCTCTGGCTGTGATGTTGGCATCGGACGCTGGAGTGTGGTTGTTTCGGGTGAGGGCGGAGTTGAGTTGGTCGTCGGTGACCTTGCTCCAGTACCTTCGTGGTGGGTGTGGGGCTGGTTTGGGTGTCCTGGGTTTGTCGGCGGTGAAATGTACGCAGTAGTGGTCGGTCCATGGGGGTTGCGTTGTGTGGCTGAAGTGAACGCTGTTCCCTGCTGCGAAGATGGGGTCGAGGGTGTGTCCTGCCCTGTGGGTCGGTGTGGAGACGAGTTGTTTGAGTCTGATGTTGGCGAGGTTGTCGCGAAGGGTGGTGGAGTTGGGGTCGCTGGTGTTGTCGAGGTGGAAGTTCAGGTCTCCGATGAGTATGTAGTTCATTGTGGCGATGGCGTGGGGTGCGATGAGGTCGGTGATGGGGGAGTCGAAGGGAGCCTGGGGGCCGGGGGTTTGTAGACGAGGGTTCCCTGGAGCGTGGAGTTGGGGCTGGTCTGGATCTGGATCTGGCAGTGCAGGTGTTCGGCGGAAGGGAAGGTTTCACTGGAGGTGGTGAGCCGGAGGGTGTTCTTGTGAGCGATGTTATGTTATGTTATATGAATTTGTAACGCGCGCGGCTACTCATGAGTGTCCCGGCGCGGAGCCTAGCCGGGTGTGGGCAGAAAGCTTCAGGGAAATAGATGTGTTTTCAATTTCCTCTTGAACACGACGGCGATGGCGTGGCCCCCTCCCTGCTGGTTGGGGCGGTCCTTCCTCTGGATCTTGTATCCATCCGGGATGGCGGTGTTGATGTCGGGGGCGGAGGAGGCGTTGGTTCAGGTCTCCGTGAAGAAGGTGATGTCAGGTGAGTGAGAGTCGGGCAGATTCCAGATCTCCACGGCGTGTTTGTGCACGGAGCGCACGTTGAGGAGGATGCATCTTAGGGTGTCGCCGGTGTTGGTTTCTGCGGTGTTGGGGGTCGGGGTGGTGATGAAGGTCTGGCGGCAGCGGAGGCAGGAGAACTGTCCGTGGGTCGTGTTCTGCATGGCCTGTTGGCAGTCTCTGAGTCTTCTGGGGTTGAGTGCGTGGAGGGCTGCTGTGCTGTAGCGGTGGGTGGTGGGAGATCCAGGGTCCCTGGTGCTGGTCGCGGTCGGGTCACGGACAGGCGCAGACGGGCTTGCCTTTGGCGCACCTTCGGCACGCCAGTGGCGCGCCCGCTGCGCGCGTCTGCTGCACGACCACGCAGCGCCCGCCATTAAGTAGGGGAGGGGAGCAGTGCGAGAGGCTGGGAGGCGGGAGCGGGGGCTGTGCAGGGGGAGGGGCCACAGGGGCAGCAGCGGCGGAAAAAAGTGGCGGGGAATAAGATAATTAAAATAAAAATAAGGGGCTACTGTGAGAGGAGGAATATGGCAGAGACACTGAAAATTAGAGGCACCTGGCAGGCGGAGGCATGCGTGGCTCCGATGCGGGCAGGCATTGGACTGCAGCCTTGAACCCTGACCAGGAGAAGGGCTTAGCACTGTGGCGAGGTGTCGATGTAGCAGAGCTGCCGGGGAGAGAGTGGACCCAGGCCAGAGGTCACGGTCCTACTTGCGCTCCCACGCAGCGGCCGCCATTAAGTAGGGGTGGGGGGGCGGTGCGAGAGGCTGGGAGGAGGGAGCTGTGCAGGGGAGAGGGGCCACAGGGGCAGCAGCGGTGGGAAAAAGCGGCGGGGAATAAGATAATAAAAATAAAAATAAGGGGCTACTGTGAGAGGATGAATATGGCAGAGACACTGAAAATTAGAGGCACCTGGCAGGCAGAGGCAGGCGTGGCTCCGATGCGGGCAGGCGTCGGACTGCAGCCTTGAACCCTGACCAGGAGGAGGGCTCAGCACTGCGGCGAGGCGTCGATGTAGCGGAGCTGCCGGGGAGAGAGTGGACCCAGGCCAGAGGTTACGTTCCTACTCCACAGGGCTCTCTGATTGGAGGCCCATAGAACCCAAGAGGGGAAATGGAATAACTGGTCACCAAAAAATGAGGAAGGCCATACTATCACTAAATTCAAAAAAGCCACATAGTAAGACCACTAGGAGCTAATATCGAGCAACATGACTGTTGGAAGCCGGAGTCCCCGTCACGCGTCACTGACACAAATGCGCGACCCGGGACTCCCCACTCAACGTTAGGCCAAGTAAGGACACCGTTTGAGATAGCCTTGCTCACCCCCTTAGTAGCTTGGCACAAGCCGCCAGGCCCATCTCCAAGGCACGCCACGCCCACAGCAACCCCCTGGTGACACCACAAATGGACTCCACATGAGTTTGATAAAAACGAGTATAAACTTTATATAGAAAGATATACGATCAGACCACACGTTACAAAAGCCAACATATAATAAAGGGTAATATTCGTTCCGGCTGGTTGGTAGGTTCAAATCCCAACCACCGCTTTCCAAACGCTATGCTGATCATAATGCTAGAATCACACACGTTGTAATGGACAAATAATAGTGCTCTGCTTAACCATACAATCCTGTGCTGGGCACAGGAGAAATAATACAATGCATAACGATACACTCCGGTACCTGCAATGGGAGAAATTATGCAATGCGTACCGCTACAATCATGTACTGCGCAATGAAGGAATAATGCAATGCGTCACACCCCAATCACGTACTTTGCAATGAAGAAACAATGCAATGCGCGCCGCCACAATCATGTACTTTGCCATTAAGGAATAATGCAATGCATAGCTACAATCATGTACGTTGCAATGATGAAATAATGCAATACGGGCCGCTACAATCCTGTACTTTGCAAGGGAGAAATAATGCAATGCATAGCGCTACAATTGTGTACTTCGTTAGGCGGAAATAATGTCAGGCGTCATAAGACAGCCCGGCCGGTCGTTAGCAGCAATATTGTCAATGTGTATTACGACAGTCAGCCTCTTCGATAACAGTTGCCCCCCACATGTATTCACGATGAAATACAGTACAGCTTCCCACTCGGGCCCCAGTACCACCACTCCTTGGTCAGTACGGGCCACAATCTGAGCCGAAGCAAAGGCTCACGTCGTCAGAAGGACTGAGAGGCCGAGAGAATGTCCCTCCGAGCCCACACCCCGCCCAGGCAGTGATCCACGTTACCTGGGGGGCGCGACCCCACTCTCCTCTCCTCCTTCAATAAACTAGGCCTTTCATACAGAACTTCTCAATGGGCCTCAGCGGCTCAGCCTGGCAGCTTAGCTCCTCCGGGGCTGCCGGTCCGGGCCGCGACTGTTAGGAAGGTCTCAGGCGGATGCAGGGCACACGTACCCCACGCCCCTGAGATTACGTTACTCCGGGTGCACGTTCACCACCGCACCCTCCGGGTCTCTTCTGGCACGAAGCCACACACACAACGCTGATGGGACTTCACGTCGACTCCGAGTGCATGTTCAACCAGCACTCCTTTCTGCAGTCTCAGTTGGCACCAAGACACGCACACCATGCTGCAGAGACTCACTTTCTTCCGGTGCACACGATGATCAGCCGATCACCTCCACAGTCCCAGGTTGCACCAAAGCACGCACACTGCTTCACTGAGACTTACTCCAATTCCGGTGCCCCGATATCCAGGCGCTCCTCACCAACGACTCAGGCCGCACCTCGACACGCTCACCGTGTCCGAGCCTCGCTTCTCCTCCAGTGCACTCGATCATCAGGCGCTCTTCACCAACGCCTCGGTGCACCCCGACACGCACCCTGCGCGTCCGAGACTCACTCCACTTCTGATGCACGCGTTGACCAGGCGCTCCTCGCCAACGCCTCCAGTGCACCACGACACGCACCCAGAGCGTCCGAGACTCTCTTCACCTCCGATGCACCCGCTCACCAGGCCCTCTTCGCCAGCGCCTGCGGTGCACCCCGACACGCACCCTGCGCGTCCGAGACTCACTCCTCCGTCGATGCACACGTTCACCAGGCCCTCTTCACCAGCGCCTGCAGTGCACCCCGACACGCACCCTGCGCGTCCGAGTCTCGCTTCACCTCCGGTGCACACTTCACCAGGCGCCCCTCACCGACGCCTCCTGTGCACCACGACACGCACCCTGCATGTCCGAGACTCACTCCTCCGTCAATGCACACGTTCACCAGGCGCTCTTCACCAACGCCTCCTGTGCACCACAACACGCACCCAGCGCGTCCGAGTCTCGCTTCTCCTCCATGTGTCCAAGATCACAGGGCACACCTTCTGAGGTCTCAAGCTGCCACAACACGTGCCCACCGCGTTGCTTGAAACGTCTCCGGAAACTTTTATGTTCCTGTGTTTCCAAACAGGGAGCCATCTCACCTCGGGCCCTTGGGGTTACAAGACACAGCACAAAGCACAGTCTTCTTCAAGCAGGGGGACCCTGCGCCTCCAAGCACAGTCCCAACAGCCTCTCCCTTAGTTAGAACAGCAAACTGCAGACCAGCCCCAGATCACGAAGCAAGGATTGGTCTCCCCCAGCAGTCTCTTCAGTTGCTCCTTCTTTAGCAGAGGTTCCTCTTGACCACAGAATGGGTCCAAGCCTTTTCAGTCTCAATCCATTTCTGTTTCATTTCCAACGTTCAGGGGTTTCAGCTCTCATAGATATATCCCTAAATGTCTTTGAAGTTCGTTGTGCTCAGGGGTCCCTGACCCCTGCCTAAATCAGTTCTGGGTGTCTCCCTCCCAGTGTCACCTTTCTCCCTTTGATACTGGGGTCTGGATCCTTAATCACTCAGCAGGAGATGGGTCAATTGTTTATAGCCGCAACCCAGGCCTCTTCACCTCCCGGGGCTTCTCCTCGCATACTCTCCAGCTGCAGGTCAGCCTGGTGCCATCTCACCCCCTCCCCTCTCAGATCCAGACAGTCAATCCACATTCAACAGAGACACACAGAAAAGCTTAAAACACAAAACTCAGCCACTTTCTAAAAGAGCGGCTTCTGAACACACAGTGACAAAACCACTTTCATAGAAAGATGGGTTATGACGCTGTGAGTTCATACATACCAAACTTCACTTCTCCACTCTAAACTTATGGGAAACTAGGCTAACAAACACAATACCCAGCCTCCCCCATTCTGTCCTATGGGCAGAATGGCCTTTCACCAGTGAAAAACGAAATGGAGTGTTTTTCACTGTCAGGACATAACACACACCTCAGTATATGTCCTACCTTTTACTTACATGGCACCCTGCCCAGGGGTTACCTGGGACCTACCACAGGGGTGCCCACGGTGCATATTAAAGGGAAAGTAAGGCCTGACAAGTAGCTGTACTTGTCAGGACACATGCTAACTTAGCAAACTGCGCACAGGCCCTACACTGTAGGCCTGAGTTCCCTTCTCCGCGCGCCCTTGCATTACTAGCCCTGGCACACACAGTGCACATCACTAGGGACTTTACTAGTAAGGCAAACATACCAATCATGGCCAACCAATTACCATTACACTTTACACAGGGAACTACTGTACTTTGACACTGATCAGCAGTGGCAAAGTACCCAAAGCATCTAAATTAGCACTCTATGTCAGGAAAACGGTCTAGGGGGAAAGCAAAAAGTTTTAGGGAACTTTAGCCAAAAAGGCCAAGTCCTACAATGACATATTTATGATTAATATACCAAAACTTCTGTCAGGAAGCAGGGAAACACAGGACTCGCTATTTAACAAAGCTATCCCCTGGCTTAGAAAGTTAGGGGTTGCTGGTCTGTTATAAGAGAAGATATGTTAAATGCCACTAGGTTCAGCCACGGACAGCTAACATTTGATTATATTGGACTGAAGCTTGTAAACCTTGAGCTTGTTGAAGGGTTGATGGTATTGGAGCACACATTTAGGCCCCCCATAGAGTCACACATAAGGCTCAAGGTAAATGCCCTATGCCCACTAACTATTCCAACTAGTGCTCTCACTTTGAAATCACCAACCAGCCATCAGATACTTCCTTCTCCAGATACCCATGCGGGTAACCTGTCTGAAATTGACTGACTATCAGATAATCACATTGATAGCGGCAGTCCTTTACTACTGAAAAACACATCATTAGATAGACCTCCCTTGACAGAGACCCATTGTGAATTCTACGGCAACTGTTCTAATGCTGGTACATTTACTAATGCTCTTAAATCAGTAGTGGTAGAAAAAAGGCACAGCACTAATCCACTAGACCCTCATGTACGATTGATACTCTAAAACATTTGTCCTGGAATGTAGTGGACGTTAGAGCTAAGTTAGCGGACCCGGAATGGGGTGCCTTCATAGATCAATGTCACATTATGTTACTGCAGGAAACATGGGCGTTAGAGCTGGTGTATAGATCAGGGTACATTACATTTGCTTTTAATGCAGTATCATCACCACCGGGGAGACCCTCGGGCAGGTTGTTGATTTGGCTCAGGATGGATCTGTTTCCTAAAATAAAGAATGTAAAGACATACTGGGTATATATATTCCAACAGGCAGCGCTCTTGGGGCCAGGCATATTGCTATCATAAATGTCTATATTCGCTCTGTCTCCGTAAACCTTCGTTCAGACACAGTGGCTTAACTGTCTGATATGATTGATCCTATACATCATAGCCACCTCAAAATCGTCGCAGGAGACTGCAATACAAAAATGCCAGCTGCCCTCATCCCTACCAATCAGATGGATCAATCACAAATGTCCAGGGCAATGCCTGCCATTACTGCTGACCTTGTAGTTAAGCATTTCAGGGTCGAAGCTCAAATTCTTGATCTGATAATGGCTCAAGGAATAAAGGTTGTGAATGGTTTCACTCAGTCTGACTTTCCTCCTTGCCCAACTTTTAAAAGAGGCCTGTACACTAGTAATATCGAATACATCTTCTTGGAAAGTATATTATTGTCATGTTTGATTGATATGGAGGTAGTCTCCAGGAATGACAGTGACCATGAATCGCTGAGCGTCCACCTTCTTGTCAGATCCTTCTTGAACCCAAGCATACCGAACAATACCACTAGAAGCATGGTTGAAACCTGTAATAATAGAAGGAAAGTGAAATGGGCAGCAAAAGCAGATAATGTCAAAGTCCATCTCCAAATTTACACTCTTTTTGTGGAGAAAATGGCCCCCTTAGATTCGATCGACAGGAGCATGATAAATTTTGTGAACCACCATAATGAATTCATGGGGCTTTTAAAACATCTCTTTACAAAGGACCGACCACTGTTCAAGCAGTGCTAAATTTGTGCCGGTGCTTAGCACCGGCAATTAATTATCAGGGCCGGGTCTACACGCATTGCTGCACGTCATTGATTTTTATTTTTGATATTAATTATTTACCTCACTACTGGACGTGGAGAGTGTTGCACAACTTCAAAAACTTCTCGTCCGTCTCACTCCTAGCGAAGCTGTGGTGGCATCATGAGCCTGGCCTGCCCTGGCTGAGCCAAGAAGAGAGTGGAGATTCATTATGAATCTCAATCTTGTTGATGGTGTGGTGGCGGCCGCGGCCCTTAGTTCAACTTCAGTCATACTCACAGTGTTGCCAGCCCGGTGGGCGGGACACTGATTTTGGGCTAAATTTTGGTTCTACAGGAGTTGGGGCTGTGCGGCAGCAGGCAGCGTGCGGCGCCGCGCGCAGATTTTTTCAGATTGCGAAATTGCCACGTGGCCACGCCCCGCACAGCCGCACCCCACCACCAATCCTCAACGGCCGTTAAGGTCTCAGTGCCTGTACCAGCCAGTGCGACCTCTCCTGACCGTCCGACAACGATGTGAGGACTGGGCCTGGCACGGTAGCAGTAGCGCCAGTACTGGCAACAGCACCAGGTGAGGCAGGCAGGCTAGGGCAGGCGGCAGGCCTAATCAGTTAATAGCCTAATCAAGGCAGTGCAGTAAGTGTATGTCCCCACTGCCCCGGCCGCCCGGCCCACCACGAACTGACCGGAACCGGTAAGTCACTCTTAGTCTTAACAAAGTTAAGCAAGAAGAGCAGAGCTGCAGTACTGAAAAAGACGTTTAGTTAAGTAACCAGTAGTAGCGTAGCCGCCATGCCATGATGCCAATAATATGCCGTGGGTGGGTGGCGGAGGCTGTTGTGAAGTTGTTGTGTACCTCACCTCTTCATTGTGTGCCTGCGATTCAGTGCGTACCTGGACCATGCATTCTGCATATGTGACGTGGATTGTGCTCCTTTAAACAGTATTGTGGCCCTCTAGTGTACATTGCACACCTCCTGTGTACATTTCGTGCCCGCTCAGGGTGTGTGAAGTTAAGTATGTATTTTTGGCGACAATCGTAAAGGTTAAGGAAAACTTCACAAATTTGTGTAGTTTACAAGCTTTCATTTTGGAACGTCCACCTGAAAATCATGGCTTTTGTGAGCATTTATGTCACATATATACTTTTTAAGGCTATGATTCTGCAGAAAATCTATATTACAAAATATGAAGTAGTGTTCGCCTCTGCAAAGCTCCTGTGCCCAAAAAAGCTCAGCAAAATGCAAATTTGCAGAGAAGTATTCTGCATACATTTTACAGCGTGAAGCTATGACGCAAATAGTAACTTAAGACATGACACACCATGTGTTGTATTGTGCATAGCTGCATTGCTTCATTTGTGGGAAAAATATGTGTAAAGCACCAATGTTTTTCTTAGGAGCCAGTCGCCGGTACTTGCGAAAGCCAGACATGCCTAAAACCAGGGCTAGCTAGTCTTGACTCCACCTCACGCTTTCTCCGCCACCTCAAACTTCCGGTTTCTTTCTCTCACACCAACAGGTTATTTTTCATCCTGCTTTCTCCTAATGTCTGTGTTTTCCTATGTTTTTCTCACTCCTTATTTCTTCCTTTTGTACTTTATTCTCTCTCTTACTCTGGGTCTGTGTATCTGATGGGGAAAAATAATTCCACTAGCCGCCTCCGGTACACAGGCACACAGATTTTTTACTGAAAAGTGTGTTGGAAGTGGAACCCCAGCTTGCAATGCGCCGAGAGTGATGCTACTGATGATCAGAAATGATAGCTCGCCTCGGTCTATACAAGCTGCGAAGATTGCCTGCATCAAACATACGATGGATGTGGCCATGTAATGGATGTATGATGAGGAAGGCTCCCCTGCTGAAATTCAGAACAGGTATTACATCTGACTTTTAGTAGTGCCAGTTGAAGATGTGGGTGGAGCTAATAGAGTAAGTGGGTGAAGCCAGTGGAGGAAGTGGGTGGAGCCAGAGAAAAGTAGGTGTGGCCTCCAACAAAAATTTGAGCACCTGCACTTCATATTTTACAAATTAAGCACTGTGTCCAAGCAATCTTTCGGTGTGGTACTCACGTAAATGCAGACATGCTAAAACATTATTAATTCAAGCTGTAAAACAAGGAGACAGTAGGGAGATCACTGATGCCAGATGAGTCTATAAGGCGCTCCTGATTAAAGCTAAAAGAGGTCGGGAGTCAGAGCAGTAGGAAGAACTTACTGAATCACTGCATAACAGGAATGTCAAGGTCTTCTGGAAACTTATAGCGCCTGGGTCTCGCACCATAGAAAACAACCTTGATGCAGTGGTTCAACCTGAGGCATGGGTAGCCCATTTCGGAGAACTAATTAGTGAGTGGCCCAAAGATATAATCCTGCCTATTGAGGACAGCATCGCTAACTATATAGAGCAAAAGGATGGGCTTCAGGCCGGAACCTCTGTTGAATTTGATATAGCAGAAACAGTGCTAGCGCTGCAACTGCTGAAGAGGGAGAAGGCACCTGGACACGATGGCATTCAGGTGATTTATATCTGTCCCAACTAGAGATCTGGTTGCCTTACCTGAATGCCCTAAGAAATGCCATCTTGAGAGGAGAGGAGATCCCTCCCTACTGGCACAGAGTTACCATTGTTCCCATATACAAGAAGGGGAGGAGGGATGATCTATCTAATTACAGACCCATCAGTCTGATTGACATTAGTCAGAACATTTTTGCCAGTCAGATATTATACAGACTCCAATCATGGATAACAGACCATCACATTCTATCAGGTAGCCAGGTAGGATTAGGGCCAAGGTCAGTACCCTAGACCAGGTGTTCCGCTTGAGGACGATCTGCTGGAAGTACATTGTCCTGAAGTTGGACCACCTTTATTTTGCCTTCATAGATTTGAGGGTGGCATTCTACCTGGTGCTGAGGGAAACTTTATGGAAGGTGTTGGCATCTTATAGTATGACAGGTGATCTCCTAAGGATTTTGAAAACCATACATTCTGAAATATATGCTCAGGTAAGATGAAACATGGGAAGAAATCTTACACCTAGAATAACCATAAACTGCAGAGTCAGGAAAGGCTGCGTACTCGCCCCCACGCTCCTTAGCCTATATATTAATGGGGCAGTAGACTGACTGGCAAAGTGCAAGCATGACGCCCCTAAATCTGAGGGCACTAGTACCCCCATCCTTATGTTTGCCAGCGATACACTCCCAATATCCGGAACCCCCCGGGGACTTCAGACTATGCTGGACTGTTTTGCAGCATTTTGTCTTGCAAGGGGCCTAGAGATAAACCCTGCAAAGTCAAAATGTATGGCACTAAACCCCCACTGAGGCTTTAGAGGCAGGATGAGGGTAGAGGGGGCCACCTTAGAGCAACTAAAATGCTTTGATTATTTGGATGTAAGGCTGGCTGATAATATATCTTGGGTCCCACAGTTGGGGAAAAGTGGAACAATCCTGCTCCAAAGGGCGTTGGCTATAGGAAGAAAATAAAAGGCCAATTCCAGCGGCGCAATAATGCCAGCCCTTGCAACATATAGGGCCACAGCCGTCTGAGGGACCACAGTTGGAGCAGAACTTTGGGGTTGTGCTGACGGGTCTTTGCTTATTGAAACTGAAAAACAATTTATTAGGATACTGTTCAATCTGCCTGTAAGCAGCCCTCTCACACCCCTATGATTTGACTTAGCACTAAAGAGAATTGACCGGGTGGTTTTACTAAAACCTTCTTTGGGTGCGTCTATGGACGACACAGGAATTGGAGCCCTATAGAGTAGCTTTGGTGGAGATAATTAACATTGACAAAGGAGTCCGTACCCCATGGCTTAGGAAAATAAAAGTACTGTGTGAATTTGTTAAAACGGAGGAACTTTGGTACTCCTCTGCTTCAATGACAAAAGGTAATCTAATAAAATTGAAGCAATATTTTTGAGACTTTATGCTGGTGCAAACTTGGAAAGACCAAAAAGCGGTAAGTGTCACTGAGAAATTCCTTAGCCACAAATGTTTTTTTAGCTTCGAACCATACTTGGACAGATTCGGGCCGTCACAGGCAAAACACGTTTGTATAAAGTTTAGAACTGGCATCCTGCCGTTACAAATCTTTTACATGTAAATCGGACAAAAGCTGCTCCTTGTCTTCTCATTGCCCCTTCTTCCCGCAGCTGAAAGAGTCAGTGGAACATTTCCTCTTCTTTTGTTTAAGTTATGCCCTGCCCCGAAAAAGGTGGATTACTCCTGTGTACGCTAATTGGCACAGTACTTTACTGGGAAGCTTCCAGGATACTTAGGTGCTACACAAAGGAGCATATTGTTTTTGCTGTCCCTAGATTTTTAGTGTGGGAATGGAGAATCAGATTAAATAAGCTATCTGTGATAATTCTGCCGGAAGGCCCTCTGGTCTTAATATGTGCATTTATATTATAAGCTGTATTTGTATCCCAATCATTGTTGTTGCTAGCCACATTTTTTAAATATGTGTACCTATGTGGGTTTTTAAGAAGGTTTACATGAATTGCGTACTACACTGTTTAAATGTGACAAGATGTTTTAATGTTTTAACTTGTTTATGTACGTACTTTTATGGTTTTACAAGCCGAAATAAAGGAAAGTAAAGGTACGTCCAGCATATGGTGTCAACTTCTTTTTCAGTATAAAGCAACACCACCAAACAACTCTCCGGATCTCCAAGGTGTGCCCCATCAGGTCCAACATTCGACGGATATTCAATAAAGCATTACATTCTGGTATAAAACAATTTTGGTCCATATGCACCAGTTTTCCAATTACCGGCAATAATCTATTCTCTAACGGCTTCCTCAGTATTTTATAGTCCAGGTTGACCAGTGATATTGGTCAGTATGACCATACATCTAGAGGGTCCCGCCCAGGCTTAGGTAGCACAACAATCAGGGCTTCTCTGAGGGTGTCCGGAAGCGAGCCATTTCTTTCACCTCTTCATACAATTTTAACAGTTGTGGAATGAGGTGTGTGCTGTAGGTTGCATAATATTCTATACGGAAGCCGTCCATACCTGGCGTTATATTCCGTCCTATTCGTGCTATGGCCCCACGTATCTCTTCCACCTGTATAGGCCTTGCCTTTCTTGTTCTTAAACTTTAAAATACTACCTGTAGCATAGCGGGAGGAATTGCAAAAGGAGATTAAATCCTCTCATCTGTACACAAAAAAGTATGGCAAGCTCCCTTTAGTTTCCAAAACGTATAAATGTCTCTTGCCACTATTTGATCATGCACCCAGCAGTAAATTGCAATATACTTATGATATACAGTCAGGCACAACCCATATTCTGCATTATTGAAAAACAGTTGGTGTTGCACAAAATATAAAGAGACATTTAAAAAAAAAAAAAAAAAAGCCTACAGCTGCAAGACAGCTTTGATGTAGTGATGTTAGAACTGCATACATTCACCATGCTTCAAAGGGGCAAAGAAAGGTGCCTACTGTCAACATGTGACCGGTGAAAGATTAATCCATTTGTCATCTATGAGGACTACAGCCTACAAATGTTACATGAGACCTGCTTGATTTCCTCAATCTCTTGCAGTGATTTCAATACCATTGATTCACTGCCCACAGCACATACAAACAATGGGACTTTGAGACCCCTACATTTAGTTCACCCTTTCTATCAGATCATATACACTCTGTATGCGGCCTGCTGTCAATGGTGGACTGGCTGTTCTCTCTGGGTTTCCAAAGATTCTTTTACCTTCTCTTTTCCAGGATTTACCATGACTCTTCATGCCTTTGAACCTGCGAATCAGTCTTATTTCTCCATGGTAGTGGATGATGCCAACATATTCAAATAGCTGGTAGAGCAAATGAGTGAGTAACTACTTCCAGAAACTGCTCGCTAGTATCAGGTGGAAGATGTATACTCATTTTCTAAAAACTCAGGGGCAGATTTACAAGCCCCTTGCGCCTCCTTGCGCCGCAAATGCGTCACTTTTTTTGATGCAACGGCAGCACAAACTATGCGGCCTATTTATAACGTGACGCATCTAGGGAG
Organism: Calotriton arnoldi; assembly: GCA_963921515.1. Taxonomy (NCBI): domain Eukaryota; kingdom Metazoa; phylum Chordata; class Amphibia; order Caudata; family Salamandridae; genus Calotriton; species Calotriton arnoldi. Next base: position 158,022 of record CAWUFW010006764.1, read on the forward strand.
ATGCGTCACGTTGTAAAGCCCTGCGTTACATTATACCTGCGTCAGGTATAATGTATGCAGGGTGGGCGTTTCCACGCAGGAAGGCCTCGTAAAAATGACGCAGTGAAATCTACAAGATTTCACTGTGCCACTTTTAGGACGCCACTGCGTCAAAACCTTACGCCTGCTTGAAGCAGGCGTAAGGAGTGACGCAGTACAGTCGGTATAGGCCTCAAAATACATTGCTGGAGTTGCATTGTGCTTGCGACACAACTCCAGCAATGCGTGACTTTTGGGCCAACAGATGCGTCAGAATTTCTGACGCATCTGTTAATCCTTGCGCCATGGAGCACTGTATTGTAAATACAGCGCATCCATGGCGGCGCAAGGACATTTGACTCTGGCGCAAGGAAACTGACGCATGTATGCAGATGCGTCAGTTCCTTGTAAATCTGCCCTTTAGTCTCAATAAATCTGAGAATCCTCTTGCTTATGCATCCTAGCAATAACAGAACAGCATTGTTTGGGCTATATTCATAAATATATGAGTACACAACTCCTGCTATATACCTAAGTGAATGGGAGTTTAAAAAATGCCTTTAAATTAAAATCACTCACATTTTAGGAGCAATAATACGCAGAAGATTTTACCAGGTGTTCATTTTCTGATGGTACGAGGTGCCAGATGTTTATTTTATGGAATATTATTATATAATGGTGAGGAGAAATGTGACATAGAACGAGATCGTTTTCACAAAAAGTGGATATTGCTCTTGTTTGTGATACTCTGACACTCGGTGACTTAAAAATTGGTGAGCCAAATGAGAGGACTGAATGAATGGAACACTTGGCTCACACAAATTGAGTTGAACTGGCAACCTGAGCCACACATCCAGAGCCAATTTGCGAAGCTAATAAGGTAAAGTATGTGGTAGCATGGAAGTGGACTCAGCCCCAACACTTATACTCCTAACATTTTATATGACAGCTTAAAAAGCTTGAGCCTAACCCAAATGAGTACATTTTCTACACACCTATGTCAACATATACAATTGCTGGAATTTATCAAGAAAAAAATACAGTAGTAAATATTGAAATTGCATTTACATAGCACTTGACGAGGCGTTTTTGAAGCGCTTTACAGCGAGGCGAGGCGCAAGCTACCCAGGAGCCCAAGGTTACTGTTCAGTCCATTTGCTTTTGCGGTTAGTCTTGCATGCTAAGGAAACCATTCCATTCATTAACTCCAGTTTCTTTGTGATAATTACTTCAGTGTGATCATTAGAGGGAGCTGTGTGAGATGCATATGCGATCTGCAATAGACGTTGTTATTTTTTCAAGAAAGAACCTTAAGACAGACAGGCATGAGATTTGGAGTAGTTATATAAAGAAGAGACATGCAGAAGGTAGCAGGGAACCAGAGGTGCATTTAAAATAAATCAGGGTTGAAAAAGTAAGAAAAAGTTTTATTGAAGGTCAATTTTTCACGCAGGCCTTTAAGGAATAAAGCAGGGGAGATTTTGTGAATTTAATATGTGTATGTTAAACCTGTTCAAAGGAACAGTTTTAAATTTTGCTCTAAACGAATGTGGCTTGTATAATTTTTCTAGAGGCATTTAAGAGCTGGCACAGATACTTCTCACACTGCAAAAAGGAAGCTCAGTACATGCTGAGGCCCCTTTTCATGTGACTGTCAAGCAGTGTGACATTTAAGTACATCCCATTACCCGTAATTACAATTTTACAACACCACCATGACCCCAAAGTATGCAATGCACACAATACTTTCAATCCTAGAGAGACCAATATTGTACACCTACTACAACAGTATATTTAAAACTATAAGGTATGAGCTTATGCAAATCATTCGCACAATAAATTGAAACATATGTTATGTAAACATTCACCAACTTAAAATATAACAGGGTAATTGATAATCACATTGCAGCAATCATTAGTAAATTCAGAGCATGTTTATGTGACCCATTCACTATCTGGTTTGCAAGGTGATGTCCCCTGCGCCCACCTGAAGAGCCCAATGCCCCACAGGATCAGATACCATATCCTGCAGAATGGATGTGGCTGAGCCCACCTTAACCCTTCAGTACCCACTCTGCCTTGTAGTGGTGCATACCAGGCCCTACACTATCAATACAATCAATATAAATGAAGATACACCAACAGACAAAAAGTAAATATGAACAAAGATATCATGCAGGCAGTTTTCTTTGTGAAACTTAATGGTTGCTAGGTGAATGTGGTCCTTACTTATAGCACTTTTTAATAATGTGAGTAACTTCATTTTCTCAGCTAGATGTTGAGGGAAAATACCACAAACCTAAGGTAGCAGGTGCTAAAAGACACGTGAAGGTATAGGAGAAACCTGTGCAACTGAACGAGTATGGGAGTGATATGGTGAAATTTGTGGGAACCCAAAACCAGGCGCTCCATGGAGCGAAGGACAGCTTGAATACTTAGAAGAGAGAAAGGAAAAAAAGAAAAGCCAAACTGTTAATTACAGCATCCATTCAAGAGATGACTAGTGATTTTACCATGTCAGAGGCCAGCAGGAACAGTTGTATTCTTCTATGGACAGACTGACACCGACTTGCTAATGTGCAATCTAAAGAGTATAAGTTTAAACATAGGTATATTACTATCAGAATCAATTGAGAAATATTCCACCATCATGAAAAAATGTTAGGAATAAGTCACAGGAGATGAAGACAATCATGTATGACTTAGATTTTCAGTGCCAGTGAACATGTGGAGACAGTCAATACAGCAACTGGTGGAGTCCCAGGTATATAAAGGGACAATAAATGAAATAAGCGTGGAGCTGCTGTTACAGCATGTGAAGATAGGAAATCTCAGTGAATGTGACTGGGGAGGTCATTCTTGGCCACTGAATTCTTCTCCCAGGCACCTTCGTTTTGTTAAGGTGAATTTAAAAAAAGCCCTAATTCTGTTTTGAATGTGTATCTTGTGGAGAAAAGGCTGTCATTGCTGAAGTCAGTAACCTTGAACTTGCAGGGCCAGAAAGTTCAGTAAGTCCTGTGAAAGTGTGTGGTGGTCAGGCTTTACTGCAGAATTAGAAGACCGTTGGAACTTCCCTCCACTGTATCAAAGAAGGAATCACATTTCTTGAACCATCTTAACTTTGCTGTGAAATTACAAACTCCCAATATGTTATTTGTGCCTGGGTGGCACTATTGATAACCATGTACTCTATGAAAATTTACAAGATATAAATTCCCCACACTGCTAGTATTGTGCTTCTATATGTGAAGGGTATTCTTAATGATATCGATTCAACTATGAAAGTGACAGCTCAGAGAATTTGGAAGAGGTATTTCCAAAGCAAAGAATTCAAAATGATAGAAACTGCAGTTCCAAAACTGGAAAGAGATAAGGATAGTTAAAACTGCTCATTGTGCAGGGATAGGCAGGAGCAGATTTTGTCAACAAGTTTTTGCTAATCACGTACAACTGTTTGATTATAAATGAGTCTCCATGAGACATTAGCAATAGCATCCCATATTACCCAAAACACCTGCTTCATTGGAGGCTCAACCAAGATTTGGTCCCAGAAAGATATCAACCTGTGAAGAGTTCCTTTGTACTCTCTGTTGCATTGGGGTGGTTAAATATGATCACTGAGACTTTGTCCTGAGGAGCAACAACTCAGAGTATAGATGGTGTGGCCATGGTTCTATCTCAAGAGAGGAACAGCCGTTCACTCTAAAAGGAGCTGTATATTTCACATTGTAGTCATGGGCACCTTAGAACTATAACCACCTTGGATGCACCTCACTCCACCAGTACATTCATGAACTATTATGTGCTACAATATGTTGCTGGCCCATCAGGTGAAAAATCTTGGTGTCTGTTTAGATCAGAAATCATTAAAGAACCCGAAAACATCATGCATTACCATAAGCATCTTTTACCTTTTATCTCAATTAAATGAAAGCAGTCATATGATCCCACACAATCTTCACTAAATGGTTATTAGAGATTTGTAATTGGCTTACACTGTGTTTATATTAATGCTTTGTATCTTGCCAGGGCAAAAGGATTATGTGCAACAAATTGGTGGACCAGTATGTGGTCATTTTCTTTGGCAGCTGACTTGAATAAATGAGACTACATTGCCAATGCCCATAACAACTAAAGTTGATGGCATAATTAAATCCTTCAATCTATTTTCTTATACTCAAATACTTAACAAATTCTATGGATATAGTTTAACTTCTCCCAAGTGACAGGATACTTTGACAAGCATTTCCAGCCCTGAACCTTTCCAGTCTAGTAAAATTTCACTAGATCATTCTGGGTCCCAAACCTTGATATTCCACTTTTGGTACTTCTCCATTTGAATCTATCTCACATCCAAATTTTTCTTATTCTGAGAATCCATATTTTAGCGATGTTGATCTATTCTACAATTCACAATTCAAGGTGGGCAATGAACAAGTAAGCAGCTACCGATAATTTCATAAAGTGTGCTATAAGGGGCTTAGCACTCATCATTCACTTACTTCTGACAACACACCTAACCAGGGTGTTTCCTGTAATAAAATCTCAGGGAAAAGATTGCACCTCAAAGTCAAAATATTATTATTTCTGTGTATGGATATAAGCCATATAATATACAAAACCCTCACAGTATAAAAATAGCACTTACGGGTATCTGTTACACAACACATATGCAATGGATCTCATTTTTGTTTTTATACAAAACAATGACGTTAATAAAAACAATTAATTGTGAAATACAAGGCATTTTGATTTACAGACAGGTTTTTGTTCCACTTCTTGAAAGTGCATTCATTTGCTTTCTAAAATTGCAATCATCTGATGTCAAACTTCAACCCGATCCTCAACACTGATACCGTACTGCTCATGTTTAACCACGACCCTTCCACCAGAGGATTGCAGAACATGCTTCTGGAATGGACATCAAGACTTAATTTGGGGAATTATGTATGGTAGGGCATAAATGTCATTTACTTTAAGCCCTCGAGCACCAGAGTATGCTGACCTTACTGACATTACCCTTTAGGCGCACATATAGACACAATTAATTTAATTTCCCCCTACTTGTGGGTGTCTCAAGTTCACTCTGTCATAATCCCCCCTACAAATCAGTCTCTGATGTTCATTGCCAGTTAGATCAGGACAATTCTCCTCTTAGATTCTACTTTCGCAATAAATAAATTTTCCGCCAAAGCCCGGTCATTCATGAGCAATCAATCATGAGTCTTTCCAGGAAGAATAAATATAAGAAGCCACAGGGTTAAAAATTGATTCCTGGTCGGATTGAAGGCATACGTTCATTGCAGCTTTACAATGTCTTAGGTTGTACATCTTAAAGAGGGGGCAGAGATAGAGCCTCCTTGCAGGTAGTGAAAACAAACATAACAACATAAAGTGTAGAATCATTTTGTCACCTTTTTGTGCATATTTGCAAATAGTGGCCTTAGTCTTATATAATCAGTTCTTTATATACATCAGTACTGGAAGCCAGCCTAGCCTAAATTTTATATATATAGTGCTCTTTTTATTTCTGGAACTAGCAGAACCAAGTATTTTTCATAATGAGAAAAAACACTTAATATCCTGAAACATTAAGAGCTTGCCCCCCTGAGCATCAAACATTTGCATCCACTACATATCTTTGATTGTGTGAAGACCTAGAAGTGGTCATGGACTCTGGATCGGTCCAGCACTATATGATCGGTCCTTCTATATGCTCAAACCAAGGTGCATTCTGTGAGTTACTGCTTTGCCATATTTCACAGACAGATTTGCAGTAAATTTCAAGGTTTGATCCATATTTGGTGCCAGTACAAAATAGCTTCAAGTGCTTGGATGTTGTTCATGCCCAATTTCTGTCTTAAGGCACCAGTTGGGATTCGCAGTCCATGCTGCAATTTGGGGCACAAAAAATTGTTTTTCAGTTGTTATTATTGTAGAATATCCAAACCTCACCTCCATACAGACCAGCCGCCAATGCTTTAGCTTGGTAAGCCTGCAGGGCTGGTTTGAGTAATCTTTGGACGCATTTACCACTGAATTGCAAGATTACATTGGCATGCTGAGACGGGCTAGCTTCACTTTTAGCCTTCTGTCTTGCCCAGGATAAATTTGCTATGAACCATTATTTGTGGAATCAGTGCTAGAACGTAGGCCTAATTTAGTCAACTCATCCTGTTTGTGTATATCAGGTGGGTTATACAAGGTTGTGAAGTCCTCTACCCAAATATATGATGGAATTCCTGGTTCAATGTTTTTGGCCAGGCCTTCACAACCCCATCTGGTCATGCCCCAGAAGTGCCATGTGTTCTTATCTTGTATAGCTGACTATAGTCCTGTACAGGCTTTGACATGTAGATATTTTTTTGTATTTGATGAAGTGTTTCTATTCCTTCTTCAATTCCATGAGATTCGTTTCTCCTTCTGGGGTACTTCGCCTCTGCTGTAAAGCATTGGCTAGCAACATCTTTAATTTTTGGCATTCTCTGTCAAATTATTTGATGTTAGAATTGCTAACATTTTTTAAGTTTTTAATACTGCAAGATATCCCAGTCATGGTAGATTTATTCCTCTGGCTGAAATTTGATTTTCATTTTTTATAAAAATTCAATTTTAAGAATGTCAGACGGATTTACGGACTCCAATAACTTTAGCATGACTTTATATTCAGGGTTCCATTGGATTTCCTCTTTCAGTCTGTCATGGTTTGCAGGACAACAACTAATATTCCACCAAAGGATATTTGTTCTATTTGGTTTCACAATAACTTTAGCTGAGTCAAGTGTAAAAGAAGTTTCTAATGTGCCAGGTCTCCATGTTCATAAACATATATTCAATTCTACCGGCGCGCTTGCCCGATACAAACATGAATTGTGTAGGAGAGTCAGACATGGTTCTTCCATTAAACAAACTTAATTAATTTCTGAGGAATGGGGCACTTCATATAGCTCCACGCTTGGTTTTCTCTAGCCTAATGACATTGAGTTGGGAGAGGTTCCATACTGTTTCTTGTTTACACATCTCTTAAGCCACCATCATGATATCTGGATGGGTGTTAACATCTCCACAGACTATCAATATTTGTGCAGTATCGTTTCTTTCAGACATACTCTCCTCTCCAGTCAGTTTGTTTCAGGTGCCAGAGATGTGGTTCCCTAATTCCTTAATATAGGCAGCATTAACTTTCTGGTTTCCAGAAGATAAGTAAATGTTGAAGATATCAAGGTACACTCCAGTATACAAATTCTTAAATAAAATCTCAAGTAAAAGATTGAACTTTGAAGCCTTTTGTCATTTGTGTACAGTATGGCAGTTGTGTGTTATTTGTTAAACCTGACAAATACTATTCTAGGGCTGCAGGATAGTATTGATCTGAGGCACCTTGTGGGAAGAATGTGACTTAATTTAAAAGAAAACATGTGCATCACTTCAAAACCTATATTTTATGCATTGGTGACCCCAGCTTCCAGGAATCCAGAAGTAGCAACTTTCAAATGTTAGTATGTGTACCACAGGGTGAGCTGCTTTGGAGTCTGCATCCCCTGATGTGGCTGTAATGGGTTCAGGAATGATTGTTACTCAGTGAATAGTAGTGAAGTGGTGAAGACCACAACAAATGAAATCATGGAGTTCAAAAAAATGTCTCCACCTCTATTGGATAAGGTTATGAGATAAAGGTGAGTAATTCATATATTTTTGATGTGTGATGAAACATAATTTACCATACCCCAGATGACCTGGCTTCTCTGCCCTTAACCTGTGGGAGTCGTTGACTACAGTTAGACTGAAAATGCTGAAAGGCTCAAGAAAAGGGTTACTTCACATAAGGCTCAAGAAAAAGGGATTGGTAAATAGATGGCAACATAATCATTAGCAGGGATTGTGATAAAAAGAAAACATGGAATTAGTACATAGATTAAGAAAAGGTCTGTAAAACCCACTAATAATATTCCTTTGAATGGTTGCCATCATTTGATTTTCTTATCATCTGCTATTGTTCTGCATGAGGGAGAATAGTTGCATTATTTAATAGGTTACATCAGTGTTTCACAACCAGTGAATCAGTACTGGAAGTTGCCTAAGCAATATCTAGAATTTGAACCTCAAAATATTAAACAAAAATACAGAAACTTAAATATATTTGACAAGTAAACACATTAAGAACGATTTTATTTGATTCACAAACAAAAAAATGCATTTTTATTTTAATGAGAAGGTTGGAGGTTTTCAACATTTAGGGGCTCATTATGATGCCGGACGGAAAAGCCTTCCGTCCTCCATGGTGTCATAAAAATACCTCCCGCATGACCTGCGGCATTTCCGTCGGCCAAATTACGATGCAATGTACACAAAATCCCACCGCGGCCGATGGATGTCACAAAAGACAGTCCACCACGGTCGGAAAACCTGCAAATCCGACCGCGGCGGATGGGGAAAGCTGTTCAACGGCTTGAAAAGGCCGCTCCTGCCGCGGCATGACCGCACTGCTAATTACAATGAGAATGCGGAGCTGGCGGACCGAGCACTGTGCCCGACCGCCACGCACGCACATAGGCCAAATGAATGGCGGACGGAACCAACTTCACAACAATGCCCGAAGTGTGCCTGTACTCCCTGCCGCCCTCAATCACAACACACGCCACAATGATACACCCCAACTTGCTCCTGGTAAGGAAAGCCATGCGCAGCATGGAAGAGACTTCTGAAGGTCATCACTCATGTGGACCCACCCACATACCACAGTATAAAACCAACCCCTTCCTGGACCAGCATCCTTTGCACACCACAAGCCGAGACAGAGAGACAGGACACACCTCACACACTTCACATATCTCCACCACTACCTTGCACCCTGCACCCCTCATTCAATTGCACCATGCCCCCAAGACAATGCCCAAATCCACCGACTCAGAGTTGAGAGTGAAGGTAGATGAGACAATCAAGGTAGAACCACATTTGTGTGGGCACCTGGTCCAACACACCCTACTTGCGCGCAAGACTCAGATGTGTGCAAGGATCCACAGCAAAGTCAATGCCGTAGGGACCACCCAATGCACTGTGCGTGACATCAGGAAGCGGTGGGGCGACCTCAAGGGCCGGGTCAAGCATCGGGCACAGAGGAACCACGCGGCGGCCCAGAGAACTGGTGGCGGCCCTCCCATTCCACCACTAACCTACACCGAATGGCAGGAGGAGGTGCTTGCCACATTGCAGCCAGAGAGTCTCACAGGAATCGAGGGGGGAGTGGAGGCTGGTAAGTACTAACAAATGTCTCCCATCACACTGCAATGTACTGTTGTGCACAACAAGTGAGCCTCAACCGCCAGCCCACATCAAACTCATGTGGAATGCATGCTTTCAATATGAATGGATCACAAGGCGAGCATTCCCTCACCCAGCTTCAACTCACAGGTAGGTAGTCAGCTCATGCACCCTGGCCTCCCTCCCAAACAGCATGGCCCACCCTCCCCATCCCACACCCATGTGTCAGCTAACTCCGTTGACAGTGCCTCCTAACAGGTAGGTAGCCATCTCACTGGGGAGGGGGTCGTTAAGCCCTGACAGATAGACCACAACTCCCACAAGGCCCTCTGTCTTCCTTCACAGACAGCATGGAGCCAAATGACCCCCACATCCCGCACCTGGTAGACAACTCTGGAACCGCCCATAAGTTGTAGGCAGTGCACATACAGCCAATACCATCGAGAGGCCACATGATTCACAGTGTCGGTGATGAAGTCACATGTAACTGCAAAGCAAAATACGAGAACAAAATCACAAAAAGCCAATGTGAAAGTCCCATTGCCTCAAAGCAGAAAGACTCGGGTCAACACAACACATGCATTGAAACCCTGTCAAACCTCACAAACCACAGGAGGCAAGTACAAAAAGCATAACACAAATCATGAAGTTGCGGCATAGTAGTCAGATACTCATTGAGAAGACACAAATGTCCAAGCATAAACTGAATCGGATGAGCAACAGGTTGGTACCAGAGGACATGTCCTTGGAAATACAATATCTGTACATATGATTTTGTTGCTTCAGCCATGACACATAGCCAACGAGCAATGTATGTACCTCCACATCACGTTCGACTGCTGACAAACTGTTATGAATGCATAGTAATGCCAAACTAAAAAGTAAGGCCATCTCAAATCAAATGTGCCAAACATGAACATCAAAGTTGTGCTGTGTACTGAACATGCTGACAATGTAACCTCTCTTCAACAGGTAACTAGCCAGCAACAGCAGGCGCCCATGCCCTGGACGGATGCAGACTCCCTGGTCTTTTCGGGTGAGGAGAACCGACCTGGCCCCTCTGGCGTGCCCAGGACAGCTCAATGTCTGGCCCTCACTGTCCCCACCACCACCACCATGACTCCCACAACAGCTGCACTGCCAACGCAGACCCCTGCAGCAACGACCTGTGTGGCAGCCACCTCCACCATCACCACCGCTGCCTTCAACACTGTCCCTTTGCCTGCAGTTGCGTATACCACCAGGCAGACTGGGGATGCTGGTGACTGTGTGCTGCTGCAGCGCCTGGCACCGCCACAGGTCCGTGGCAGCAGAGCAGGTGGGAGGCCAACTGGGGGACAGCCACAGGAGGACAATGAGACTGAGGCCCTGGACACCGTGCTAACTGTCCTTGGTGCATACCAGCAGAACCATGGACAGATGGGCCAGGGCCATGAAGAACTGCGGGAACTCCGCCGGCTGCAGAGCTCCATGGACACTCGCTTGGGACAACATGTGGAGTACATGGGCCAGTATGTGGGTGTCCTCAGGGACATGCATGTGGCTCAAATCGCTGCCAACCCCCCACCCTCCGGGCAAGCAGGATGATAGTCACACCACCACCTCAGCGGCCATAGGGAGGGGTGAGTCACACCACGGTGAATCTTCAGACACCTCTGAGCATGCAGCAGGTTCCCCCCTGGCCAAACGGCAGAGGGGGCGTCCGAAAAAGACACCGTTAGGATCATGTGGCACAGCACCATGCCGTACCAGTTCTCGGAGCAACTGCTGATGTCACCACTGTAACACCGAGCATTGACTGTCGTTGTAAATACCAGTCCACATTGCCACAAGGATGGGAGTGTTTGCTTGGACTGTGGAACTCTACCATTGTGTGTCCTACCCTAACTATCCGTGTACCATCACCTCCTACTTCACCCCTCACCTGTCACACATCGCAAAATTAACACAACTCACAACAGTATGCCTTCGTGTCAAGAGCATTCTCATCACAGTAAGTGGCATGTTGACTCACATTGCAATGTATCCGAATATGTAAAAGCGAAAATCCATTGAGAGAGTGGAGGTACCTGGAAAGACACAAGGAAACAACAGTGCGTTACCATATTATGCAATAACCGCAAAAGCACACCACGAGGCAACACTGTACAATATGCATTACAGACAACACCGGCAAACACCATCAACATGGACAGCAGGGGGACTGGAGCACACGACTGCACCTCCCAACACAGTTTAGCCCTTAGCATCCTGGTGAATGCAGTCCCAGTTGAAAAGCTTACTTCTGTTACCGTTGTCGTGTGTCACCTAGGTTGGTGCAGGTCAGTGCTGTGAATCTCTAGACACACGTGTGTCGCGTTATCCTCCCACAACAGTAGGGGTAAGATACATTGTGATCGGTGTCTGCTGAGGAAGCTGCCAGATTCTACTCGGGTCTCTATACCTCTTCCCTGCCCAACTCAGGTGAAACACCTCAGTCACATGACAAGTAAGCATCATGACTGAACTGCATTTAACAGAATGCCAAGGGGTGAACTGTGCTGGGAGGTGAAGCAGTGTGCTCCCATCCCCCTAATAACATCATCATGGACATGACGGAAGTTGTCACAGATCACACAGCGCAGAACAATGAAATCCTTAGCAGTGTGGCCACAAGAGCCAGCATCACAACACATCCTGTCATGTGGACGATGGTGACATTGTCGCATTCACACACTCAAGTACTGTTGCACAGGGATTTTCAAGTGACATGTACAGTCTATGCATGTTTACCCACATGTACACCAGTCCCTGACTACATACCCACGCTAAATCTGTTTTACAAACGTAGGGGCTCATTACGATGGCGGATGGAAAAGCACTCCGACCGGCGTGCTAGCGGGAAATTTCCGCCCGCAGGTACCGCGGCAAAACCGCCGGCCAGATTAGGATGCACCGCCATAAACTCCCTACCACGGCGGTCAGATTCCAGGATTCAGAGGTGGAAAAGCTGAAAATCCATCCGCGGAGGTCGCATTTGCTGTGGAAAGGCCAAAGACCGCCGTTTCCCCAGCGGCCAGGGACACATGGAGCTATCCGCAGTATTGCCACCACCATCCTCGATTGGCCGGATTCTCCGCAGTGGTGTGGTGGGCTGTTTGTGGCATCGTAATACAACCGGCGGTCGTAACCGCATTCCGCACGGTGGTCCCTCCCTTTTGGCTCCGTCCGCCACCAATGCGGAGGGGTATTTCTGGCGGTTCCCGGAACACCGCAGCGGACGGGAAATGGCTATCTTTGCCCATCGTAATACGGCGGATGCAAGGACCGCCGATGGAGTGTGGAAAAGGGCATTTTCTGCCAGCACCGCGGATGTGCTACCGCCATCATAATCAGCCCCTAAGTTATCTTCTCCTGAATGGGCACAAGTGCTGTGGTCACAGGGCAGGCATCGCGTATATAGGAACTGTTGCACGCCGTGTTCCTTGCTGTAGCAATGTCCTCCTCACTCCCCCATATGTGATTGTGGATATCCATTTGTGGCCTCACATTCCCACAGCGAAAGTGGACTTTAATAAGTGTGCAGGCACAATGGGCTTCTGTTTCAACAAGTAGTCACTCCCACACCAGCCCTGAGACCTTCGAATTCCAGGTGCCTTGACCGTCCCGTGCGATTCAGTCATTGCTGAACACGGGACTCCCACTTTTTTCCGTGGGACTGACACAAGAATCATCGAAAGTCTGTGATACTGAAGTCCGTTGCACACTTTTTTCAAACTTGTGGGCTCTGGCCTTGTCCCTTCGTTTCATGCGATTTCTGGTGTTCTACCGGTGTCATTCATCCAATTTCCCGACTGCATTTAGCGGTTTGATATCACTACTCATGGCTGTACAGCTGAGCGCTGGTTCTAAGAGTGCTCTCACGCCATGTCTGCCCATCCAGCTGAACCCCGGTCAGTTGCAAGTGTACCGTGACCACATGCAGCTCCTCTTTGGATGTGTTCCATTAGCTGTGCTACGCATCAGTTATAGGCTAACCTTCCGCTATGCCTATTTCACCTGCGTGCAGCCTGTTTTCTACTGCCGAAGATGCCCCTTTCAGTGGTCCCTGGATGTCTGCCTTTCCAACACATCCCTTGCTGCCCTGGATCATGAGCTGTGGGTGAGTCCTTTGTTGGTCCATGATCATTACTGCTCCGGTGATACACGTTTGTGAGATGCCTTTCAATGTGTCAGACAGGCTGACAGCTGCGCCTGTGCGTTTGCGCAAAGGCTCCTGTGCCATGCCTACATCGAACCGCTCCTCGTGTCCCAGGGGATGCTCCTCATCCTCGTGGTTCCTTCATACCGCTGTATTGGATGGCGGTCCTTTTTGCTGGAGATGATGATTTGGATCGTCTTTTGGAACTGATTGCCTTCGAGGCTACCTGTGCCTTCTTGGATTCGTAACTACTTAACAGCAACAGGAACTGTTGGTGACTAATTCAATGTCCTTTTAACTTTTTCATGCCTACTAACAGGAATTGTCATTCAGCTCTCTGACTTTTGCCCTATCTGCATTTGCTTTGACTCTGCTGACCTCTGCGGTGTGTTTCGCTTGGTACCACAGACCTGAGCAACGGGGAGGCTGTCATCTGACTGTCATTGACATTGTCGACTGGCATGAGCCCGGCTTCCATCATGCAGCTGTAGCGCACGAAATTCACATGGCGTAGTCGTTTTGCATGTACATTAGTATATGTCTGTCACATGAGAAGTGTCTGCAGAGCTTGTTCTCTGCACAGTCCAGGAGCACTGCCTGTACATTCTGTCCGTGGTCGGAGGGGAATGTCCGTTGTCATTCTGTTCTGGTCAGGCCCTAGCACTCCCACACTACAAGGTGTCACTGCTGCTAGAGGACACAGGTGCCTTTTAGACATCATGCGGAGGCGGGCTAGTTGCCCAACACTTTGAGAGTGATCCATCCAGTGATGTGAGCGACACAGCACATGGGATGTACATTTTACCATGTACTGGCTGAGCAATAGGTCTGCTGGCAAAGCCCATAGACCTGGGACATGTCATTCAACTCCTCCCAGCAAGGGGTGGGGGGATATGCTCGTGGGCCTTCGTCCAGAGGGATTATTGATATGACATCTTGCTTCATGTGTTATGGATGTGTCACTATGGAAACTGTATATGTACTCATGCATTCTCAACTTCTTGTGGCACGTATGTTGCCTGTATTGCAACTGTAGTAAAAAAAAGCAAATTTCAAAGCGTGTCTTGTCTCAACTTATCGACTTGTGTACACGCGCTTGCAAACCTCTGAGTGAGTGGGAGAGCTAGTGAGGAACTATAGCAATTGGGTCCTGTGCTAATGGGTGTTTCTGGGTGCTCAGTCCCTGCCTGCCCAAGTTCTCCAATCCCGCGCATAGTCCTGTATGTGTACAAAACGCCAGTAACAGATCTCAAAGTTTGTTAGACAACAGCAAGGCACGCAGACACAGTCATAGTCGCTCATTGTTCACTTACACTCAACGGAAGTAGTTGACGATGAGCTGTTGTCAATGGTCAAGGCCTTCTTCCTCACCACTGTCATCGTCACTGGGCATGTGTGGGTTGGGTGCAGTGGGCTGCTGCTGTTCATCGTCGTCCAGAATCAGGGGGATCCTTCTGCGCATGGCCAGGTTGTGTAGCATGCAGCAGGTGACTAACATCTGGCATACCTTCTGTGGTGAGTACTTAGGTGCACCACCAGTCTGGTCCAGGCACCTAAATCTTGACTTCAGCAGTCCAAAAGTGCGCACCAACACACAACGTGTCCTCCCATGTGCATCATTGTATTGGACTTCCCCCGGCGTTGTTGGATTCCGCAGTGGGGACAGCAACCACGGACGATTGGGATGCCCAGAGTCACCTAGTTGTGAGTCAGACAGGCAAACAGTGTGATCTGAATGTGTGGGGAGAGCAGCATGTCACACATACATCACAGTCATTGACACAGCCCACTCACCAACAAGCCAGGCCCGCTCGGGGTGCAGATTGGCCATCAATTAGTGTATGGTGCTGTTCCACAAGATGTAGGAGTCATGTGCCGACCCAGGATACCTTGCACACACGTGTGAGATGATCTGATTCGCCTGGCATACCACTTGTACGTTGATGGAGTGGTAGTGTTTGTGGTTCCTATAGATGTGTTCACTTGCCTGTGGTGGAACGAGGGCAATGTGGGTACCATCAATGGCTCCCACAACATTTGGAATGCCTCCCAGGTCATAGAACTCCCCCTTCACAGATGCCAATTCATCCCTCCTCGGGAAGTGGACAGGTCTGCTTGTAAGGCATCAATGCTGACATGACGTCACGCAACACCATGCTGAACATGGGTTGTGACATCCCCTCGGTGCTGGCCACAGTGTACTGGAAAGACCCAGTACCGGAGAAATGCAGTGCAGCCATACCCTTCACTGTAGCAGACAATGCAGCCGAATATTTTCTTTTGGGCTTCAAATGGGGCTCCAACTGGGCACATGAGTTTCATAGTGTGCGGCGATCCAAACGGAATCCCCGGATGATTTCGATGTCCTCCATCATCGTCAGGTCGGGGACAGGGTGAAAGATGGGTGGTCTCCTCCTACGTATGTCAGGGTACACAGGCATGGGCTGAGTTCTAGATGAAATGTGGTGCACAGCTTACCCAGAGACTCGCACAACCCTAACATTGACAGGCCTCATGGTCACATGAAATGCACAAGTGACCTGCATTCAGACGTTGTTTTTCTTCACTCACTCGACATACTGACACTACGACATCCAAAGAAGTCGATGTGTATGGCATGTGGTACACTGCTACATCAAGGATGAGCTGCCATGTGGTCAGATGGCACGGCACTAGTGTTTCCCAGCATCAGTGCTGAGTTGCATGTTGCTGCTGTCACTGCACGAGCGCAAGCGTCAGTCCCACAATACGCAACACCATTACGGGATGGGGCAGTGAATGTCATCTGGACAACGCTACATGGTTGTTCAGCACGGTGGACAGGCAGATGTGGACATTATGGGGTCAGTCCTGCGTGAGTGTGTGTGTAATTTGCATAACAGACATTGCAATGTTCACCTGAATGAGGCACAAATGCACATGGATTGTGTATACATGCCCACATGGCTGCCAATGAGCGATGATGTCAGTCAGAGCTATGTTTGTTTGTTCCACATGTGCACTCCTATGACGTGTGTGTGAACATTAACAGGCAATGGCAGCTGTGCACACTGCAAGCGACACCAGTACGTGTGTTAGGAGTGCTAGGGGTTACAAGTATATCTGATTTGCAGACAGTGGACACCTCTGATTTTCTGCCTACATCACTGGCCCTTCACAAGTCGACGCCTGGCCAAGGGATGCCAGTCAGTTGTCAAGGGATGTACAAGCGATGTTCACAGGTTGGATGTTGCATTACACAACATTGGTACAGTGCAAGAGACCTTTGTCCTTTTATACTCCTTCCCTCATTTCGGTCCATGCCGGCCACGGGGCATGACTATGTATGTACTTTCACTCTCCTTTTCTTGGACATGCCATGTGTGTGTAGACTTGACTCAAGGGTCACACTCTCTCATACCTTCACAGTGTAGTGACCAGCTGGTCACTGTTCTAGTTGTTCTGATGTACCAGCCACTCCCAGAGGGCTGGCTTACCCCCCACCCCACAGCCACCCAGCACAGGCGTCACGGGACATGTGACCCTGGCAACAAACGGGGCCGGACGCATGTGCCCTGGGCCAGTTCTCCTATACATGTACGGTGTCTGTGTGGTTACTTTATATGCATGGGGGCCTCGTGCCCCACAACATTACACATGGGGTGCACCAATCACTTTAGGCAAATGAGTTGTGATTGGTGATGTAATTCGCATGGTGCCAATGCAAATGCAGTATGTGTTCGCATACGCGGTAGCTGGCATCCGCGGCGATGACATGCATTGGCCCCAATTGGATGATGCAGGGTTGCAGTCGCAGCTTCCCGGCCGCTGTGGTGTGGCAACCACTATGCGAATGAGCCATCGGCCAATGGGGCCCTTCGGCGTACATATTTTGATGTTGCGGTGTGCGTGCTCTGCTACTGTGGGGCTCATCATTGGCACCAATTGCCTTCAGGGGCACCGAGGGTCACTCATGGGGGTGGGGTGGGCCTCGCACTTTGCATTTGGCAGGTTGCCACATTCATCGTGGTGCCACCATGCTTGCTGGGAGTTGTAGTTGTTCAGGGATTGCATGCGTGGAGATGTTTGGTACGTACCTCTGCTGTTGGGCGTGGCGGCGTCTTGTCTGCGGGAGGTGCAGCAGGTAGTGCAGCGGGAAGGCCTGTAGGGTTGGATCCATGGCGGCTCTGGTGGTTTAGATGGGTGCTGTATCGGCTCTTCCTCTCCGTTGTTGTGTTTCCGCCATCCGCAACATGGTGGTTTTTACGCAGCGGTGGGAAGGGCTGTTTGCCACATCGTAATCTGTTTGGCAGACGGAACGTGTTTCCGCACGCTGGTCCTGCTCTATTGGCTCCGTCCGCCACCCTTGCGTATGCAAAAAACGTGCGGAGCCTGAAAGACCGCGGCGGACGGTAAATGGCCTCTGTAGGACCATTGTAATTTGGTGGTCGCAATGACCGCACCTGGGGCGGGAAAATGAATGTTTTCCGCCACCAGCACGGATGGGCTTCCGTCCGGCATCGTAATGAGCCCCTTAGTTTTTATTTCTAAAGGACCAGTGATATGCTAATCTCTAGTATATCCCTTTGTATTGGCAGCTCCTAGTGCATGGTCTTTTTTTGTAGGCTCATGCCAGTTCTGTATCAATTGAGACCACCAGTGAACCATACTAGATTACGTTTACTGTACTTGCACTGCTCCTACGAATCAAGATAAAGATACCAACTTAATTTTTACCTTCCAATTTCAAATTCTTTCACATTTACATAGTGCTTTAAAACAATCAATTTGTAATTCTGCTCTCTTATGCATATGTATTTTATTATGCTGCTAATTTAATTTAATTTCTGAACAGTCACAGAACCCCTGAGTAGGCGCCCTAAAGGTCAAGAAACATTGGGTTACACTGGGGGACTTCAACTGGACCATAAAAAAGAGTAATCACTCTCACTCATTGTCTTAGGTGGATTTACCAGCTTATGAAAAAAAATTAAGAATCAGTTTTACATCAATATTCAGTGCAAGATAATGTATACCTTTAGAGAGGGTGTTATGATGGTGTGTTTTACCTTGGTTTCCACCCCAGTGAAAAAAGATGCAGAAACCAAACATGGAAATTTAGATTTTCAGTATCTAAAATTTATTAAATCATTATTAAAATTTTGACAGACTAGGTCCACGGAAGATGTTTTTTAGACAATTGTTAGGATGAAAGGTTAAGTCACTGTGTTGTAGTTTTCACTTTAAGTAGTCACTGAACCTGCACATTCTACTCAGTGACTCATGGGGGTTGGCTATGGCAACGTTGGAAGGTGTGGAGGTTGGGATTCTATTGGAGGATGGAGCAAAGAGGTGACTGATGAGCTGTGCTATGTTGGTGGAATAACGAAGTTAAGAGACAACCAGGCTCTTTAATCTTAACACTGGTGAGGGTGAAGAGAAGGTTGTGGCTTTTGCCTCACACTCTTTGAGGGTGCTGAGGAGACGTACTTGGAGATCAAGCCTGAGGCTCTAGCATGCACATAGGTGATGCAGCACTTTAGATTTTTCTTGTGGGGGCTGCTGTCTGTACTCAGAATGGACCATAGACATTTTGTAGAGTTGCTGTGATGCAGGGGTGTTGAGAACATTGCTCCTCACATAAAAAGAGGAGTGGAAGGACTGTTTGAATGCAACCACCATGTCCAGGACTTACCAGGGGTCAATAACATTCCCGCTGATTGCTTGTCCAGATGGTCGATTGTCAACTCTGGAGGGGTGGAGGCTGAAGGGAGTTTTCCCATCATGTGGGACAGGGAATTAGCTATTAACAAATCAGAATGGCAATTGGTGGCTGCCAGAGATAATGTAAGGAAGACCATTATGAATTTTGCAGTGTCAGGCTGGCCGCTCCTCAAGAAGGTAGGAGATGATGTCAAGGCATTTTGGAACGTCTGAGAGGAGTTATGTATTGAGCAAGGAGAGCTTTTGTAAGGTGATCGGATAGTCCTTCTGGCAGGCTTGTAGGACAAAATAGTGAACCTGGAACATGAGGGACACAGTGGAGAAATCTAACAAAAGCAAGGGTGCGGGAACAATATTGGTGACCTGGGTTGGACAGACAGGTGGAAGGGGTGGTGAAGGATTGTGTGGAATGTGCGGGAATGACAAATCTAGAAGAGTAAGGTGTATCCCATTTACACCTGCTGAAATTCTGGAAGAATCCTGGGTCAAGCTGGTATCGGACATTGACCTGTTGTCACAAGCAGAGAGGTTTGTTCTGGTAGCAGTAAATTACACTTCCAAGTGGGTCTCTGCATGCTGTGTGAAAAATGTGACCACTCGGAGTGTGCTAGAATTTGTTCAAGATGTGTTTGTCTCAGAAGGAGTACCCAACATTATAATCACAGGTAATGGAGTCCAATTTGTGTCTGATGAAATAAGAAGTTTCTTGGATGATTCAGGCATCACTCATCTTCGTACGGCACTTTACTCACCACAGAGAAATGGACTCTCAGAAAGCCTGAACCGGTTAGTCAAAGCATCTGCTCAAATATCAATAGATAAGGGAATCTCGCTAAAAGAGGTTCTCAGAGAAAAACTGTGGGCTCACCGCAATGCTCCAACTGTAGTGACGAGACTCTCACCATTTCAGAGCCTAAGGAGAAGATGTGTGGGATCCAAGCTTAACCCAGTCTGGTTAAAAAGTAAAGAGTTTTTGAAAGTGGTGAATTCTTGTGAGATTAAGAGATATCAAGGGAAGTTCTAAAAACGGTTGATGAGAAACATAATGTTCACTCCCAGAAATGTCATGAAGGTGAGTTGGTGTACGTAAAGAAACCAGGGTGGACCCCAAAAGGGAAATCAGGTTTTTGGGGTCTGAAGCTAATTTCTAAGGTGAGAAAGAATGTGGTGGTGCTAAGTGATGGTGGAGCATGGAGTATGGCAAAGTATAGAAATGTGGACTCACCCCAGGGTAGTGATGTAGATACAAGTCTTCTTGATATGAACATCTCTAGGACACCGTAGTGTGAGGATATAGGTACTGATACAGACACTCATTATCACAACGGAGAGCGAGAGACAATCAAACCAGTTGCACTCTCCCGCTGACAATACTCACACACAAGAGCAACTGATATTCTTAAAGAATTTCAGCAGAAAAGAGAGGAGCAACCCCTCTATTTCAGGATGTATGTTCGCACCTCTGCAGTGTCCTACGATATTGGAATAAACGCCTCACTCACTTTTCGTGACATGCTTCATCACTGGCGCCTATTCACACCCTGGTAAGATGGTACCACCAGGGCGGACTTAACCATAGATGGAATGGGAGTTCCTAGATAAAGTCAAACTGGACAAGCAGGGATCCAGAAGGGTGATTGATTTAAAAATACCTCTGGGTATACACATAGATTCTTCTTTATTTTGAGGGTACCTGGGATATCGATAAAATCGCATGGTTGTGGGGTTTTCTTGAATATAGTCATTCAATTATACCCTCTGTGCCAACATGTTTCGGCCCACTCCAAGAGCCCGATCAGGTCTGGGGCCTTCGTCAGGGCTGTGTTTTTTGTATCCCTGCTCCTATGTGCACGCACCTCATGCACACTAGTGAGGCCTAAAGCTCTCACCTGTCTTAGTCTTCTGTCCAGAGGTGTTTCCCTTTTATGCCAAGGGTCATGCAGTTGTTGCGAGTGGTGCCGTCTTGTAGTCACATTTTTGTCAAAGATCGGACACCGAGGGATTACCTAGGTTCTTCTTCGCAGACCGCCGGCAAGTGCATGTCACGCTAAGTGAGTGAGGCATCTATTCCAATATCTGTGGATACTGCAGAGGTGCGAACATACATCCTGAAACAGAGGGGTTCCTCCTCTCTTTTCCGTTGAAATTCTTTAAGAATATCAATTGCTCTTGTGTGTGAGTACTGATACAGCTACTGCCAGTACCTCGCAATTTGGGAGTGTTCCTAGTAGTGATCGACCAAGAAAGTTACCTCGGTACTTGAATGATTACAAATGGCAGTGATTACAAACTTACATCAAGTGCAATTTCTAATATCTTTAGGAAGAGTTATGCTTATAACAATTTCCTTTCTGTGATCCTTAACTGTGTGTGATGTATGACCTTGGTGCCTGTACTCGGGGTCGCCCTTATTATCCATTCTTGGGGCGTTATATGCAGTGATGTTTTATTTTCATTTTTCGTTATTACAATGATTTGTTTGTATGATATTTTGTATCCTTAAGATGTTACCTAGAAATGTTTGCGGAAGGAGATGTGTTGTAGTCTTCCCTTTAAGTAGTCACTGAAACTGTACATTCTACTCATCATGTTATGATGGTGTGTTGTACCTTGGTTTCCACCCCAGTGAAAAAAGATGCAGAAACCAGACATGGAAAACAGGACATTTAGATTTTCAGTATCTAAAATTCATTAAATCATTATTAACATATTTTACAGACTAGGTCTACGGAAGATGTTTTTTTGACAGTTGTTTAGGAAGAAAGGTTAAGCCACTGTGTTGTAGTCTTCACTTTAAGTAGTCACTGAACCTGCATATTCTACTCAGTGACTCATGGGAGTGACTTTGGCAACGTTGGAAGGTGTGGCGGTTGGGACTCTACTGGAGGATGGAGCAGGAAGGTGACTAATGAGCTGTGCTATGTTGGTAGAATAAAGAAGTTAAGAGACAACCAGCCTCCCGCCTCTTTAATCTTAAGGCTCTGCTACACTAAAATAAATGTTTTGCAATAGCAAGTTAGTTACAATCGCCCGTAGCCATGCCATATTGTCTAACGATAGCCAGTGAGATTTACATGCCTTCTTTTACAGATGATGTATGTCTGGAATGTCCCTTGTAAACAAGTTTAGTTATTGCTCAAAGGTTATGTGATACGTTCTGCATTAATTGTTATGATTTCCAAAACTCTGAAATGTAAAAGTGCAGAACACATGATAAGGGAAAAATTCTAATGGATTTATTTCACTGTAGAATGTGCAAGTGTTGTTGTGCTTGAGTGTTTGGTGATCAGAAAAGCTGAAATTTGACAGTGCTCAATGAATGTAAATGCGTCCTTTAATTGCTGCTGCTAAGTGATCCTTCATTAGGCTTCTGTAACAACCTGAGATCCTTGACTTTAATCCTTAGGAACATCAGTGTGCATTTTCTAAGGTACTGTTCAAATACTATTGCCTAGTCCAAGTAATCTTCAATTCATTTGACTTTTGGACTTCAGTAGGTACTTGTCACAATAATTTATCTCCAACCCAGTTAGACAACTGCTGTTGGAAAGGCTTTACCATGATGGTCTGTTTAATTACTCGAGCCGAGATGCATGGTTATAAAGTACAGCTGGCTTGCAAGACTAATTACTATTACTGCAGTTGCTTACTAGATTACATTTTCGGTATGGTGCCCTTGGGCACACATGAGAGGAGCACAAACAGGTAAACACAATAAAGTATGTGACACTTGGAAAGAAAGATACTGGGAGTGTTTGCCACCAAGAAATAGTCCCCTCTGCTTGTTCTTGGATTCCACTTTGGGGTATCGCCTGAAAAGGATGAAGGCCCACACCTACTGATGTGGCTTCATCATCTGGCCCCTCCTAGCTGTGACTCTCAAGGGAACACACAATGGGCTCTACCTGGAGTGCATGACCAGGAGCTATATACTTCCCTATGCCATGGATAAAAACAATGTACTTGAGAAGATGTACAATGCAGACCCTCAGGTGAGTGTCAACATGTTTCTGTCCAATAGCAATTGTTACCCTAATAAGTCCCAGGACATTCATCAGGACTAAGTCCTTCCTCTCTCTAACTTCTAACATTGCCTCAGGGTGTTAATATTCTATTTTGTCAAATACTGGTTGTGTGAAGAAGTTCAGAAAAGAAAAGAGAACTACACCTTGCCTGATTGGTGCAATAAGATGGCAAAAAGCTAATAGTAAACAGACACTCCCATTACATTAAAGAGCTCCTGTATAGTCGTGCCCAGTATTTAGGGGCATATTTAGAAGCCCCTATCACCACAGGAATGTCACTTTTTGCGATGTTGCTGTGGCGATAGGGGCTTTGCCTTATTTACAAGGCGGATTTAAGCCAATTATGTGGCTTAACGCCACCTTGTAAATAAAGCTCCCTTTCATGCAAGACTTAGGGGTCGATTCCGATCTCGGCCGGAAGCGCACCTAACAGTATTCGTCCGGAAAAAAACCCAGCCGAGTGCGTGTTTCCCGACCGATTCGAACACTCGTCCGAACGAACAAGTACGATGCGCATAACAAAGCGATACAAAAGGGGATGATGGACGGAACGTTTGAGCCAATCAAACACTCACCCCCAGTCAACTGATCTGGGTTTAATCCATCATCATTCTTTAGCTCACTCCACCACCCCAGTTCAGACATGGCCATATGCAAATCAGTCTGACCCGGTGCCTCATGGGAACAGTCCATCCCGAACTGCCAAGCCAGGTCCTCCCTGGACCGGAAACAAGCATCCTAGGACCGGTTTCTGGCATTTCAGCCGTCATCAGCCAGGCTTGCTTGAATCCAGTGGCAAAGTGAGCAAGGGACCCACGTCTGGGCATACCCCCGCCAACTTAGGGCGACCAAAGCGATACAAAAGGGGATGATGGACGGAACGTTTGAGCCAATCAAACACTCACCCCCAGTCAACTGATCTGGGTTTAATCCATCATCATTCTTTAGCTCACTCCACCACCCCAGTTCAGACATGGCCATATGCAAATCAGTCTGACCCTGTGCCTCATGGGAACAGTCCATCCCGAACTGCCAAGCCAGGTCCTCCCTGGACCGGAAACAAGCATCCTAGGACCGGTTTCTGGCATTTCAGCCGTCATCAGCCAGGCTTGCTTGAATCCAGTGGCAAAGTGAGCAAGGGACCCACGTCTGGGCATACCCCCGCCAACTTAGGGCGACCAAAGCGATACAAAAGGGGATGATGGACGGAACGTTTGAGCCAATCAAACACTCACCCCCAGTCAACTGATCTGGGTTTAATCCATCATCATTCTTTAGCTCACTCCACCACCCCAGTTCAGACATGGCCATATGCAAATCAGTCTGACCCTGTGCCTCATGGGAACAGTCCATCCCGAACTGCCAAGCCAGGTCCTCCCTGGACCGGAAACAAGCATCCTAGGACCGGTTTCTGGCATTTCAGCCGTCATCAGCCAGGCTTGCTTGAATCCAGCGGCAAAGTGAGCAAGGGACCCACGTCTGGGCATACCCCCGCCAACATAGGGCGACCAAAGCGATACAAAAGGGGATGATGGACGGAACGTTTGAGCCAATCAAACACTCACCCCCAGTCAACTGATCTGGGTTTAATCCATCATCATTCTTTAGCTCACTCCACCACCCCAGTTCAGACATGGCCATATGCAAATCAGTCTGACCCTGTGCCTCATGGGAACAGTCCATCCCGAACTGCCAAGCCAGGTCCTCCCTGGACCGGAAACAAGCATCCTAGGACCGGTTTCTGGCATTTCAGCCGTCTTCAGCCAGGCTTGCTTGAATCCAGTGGCAAAGTGAGCAAGGGACCCACGTCTGGGCATACCCCCGCCAACTTAGAGCGACCAAAGCGATACAAAAGGGGATGATGGACGGAACGTTTGAGCCAATCAAACACTCACCCCCAGTCAACTGATCTGGGTTTAATCCATCATCATTCTTTAGCTCACTCCACCACCCCAGTTCAGACATGGCCATATGCAAATCAGTCTGACCCTGTGCCTCATGGGAACAGTCCATCCCGAACTGCCAAGCCAGGTCCTCCCTGGACCGGAAACAAGCATCCTAGGACCGGTTTCTGGCATTTCAGCCGTCATCAGCCAGGCTTGCTTGAATCCAGTGGCAAAGTGAGCAAGGGACCCACGTCTGGGCATACCCCCGCCAACTTAGGGCGACCAAAGCGATACAAAAGGGGATGATGGACGGAACGTTTGAGCCAATCAAACACTCACCCCCAGTCAACTGATCTGGGTTTAATCCATCATCATTCTTTAGCTCACTCCACCACCCCAGTTCAGACATGGCCATATGCAAATCAGTCTGACCCTGTGCCTCATGGGAACAGTCCATCCCGAAATGCCAAGCCAGGTCCTCCCTGGACCGGAAACAAGCATCCTAGGACCGGTTTCTGGCATTTCAGCCGTCATCAGCCAGGCTTGCTTGAATCCAGTGGCAAAGTGAGCAAGGGACCCACGTCTGGGCATACCCCCGCCAACTTAGGGCGACCAAAGCGATACAAAAGGGGATGATGGACGGAACGTTTGAGCCAATCAAACACTCACCCCCAGTCAACTGATCTGGGTTTAATCCATCATCATTCTTTAGCTCACTCCACCACCCCAGTTCAGACATGGCCATATGCAAATCAGTCTGACCCTGTGCCTCATGGGAACAGTCCATCCCGAACTGCCAAGCCAGGTCCTCCCTGGACCGGAAACAAGCATCCTAGGACCGGTTTCTGGCATTTCAGCCGTCATCAGCCAGGCTTGCTTGAATCCAGTGGCAAAGTGAGCAAGGGACCCACGTCTGGGCATACCCCCGCCAACTTAGGGCGACCAAAGCGATACAAAAGGGGATGATGGACGGAACGTTTGAGCCAATCAAACACTCACCCCCAGTCAACTGATCTGGGTTTAATCCATCATCATTCTTTAGCTCACTCCACCACCCCAGTTCAGACATGGCCATATGCAAATCAGTCTGACCCTGTGCCTCATGGGAACAGTCCATCCCGAACTGCCAAGCCAGGTCCTCCCTGGACCGGAAACAAGCATCCTAGGACCGGTTTCTGGCATTTCAGCCGTCATCAGCCAGGCTTGCTTGAATCCAGTGGCAAAGTGAGCAAGGGACCCACGTCAGGGCATACCCCCGCCAACTTAGGGCGACCAAAGCGATACAAAAGGGGATGATGGACGGAACGTTTGAGCCAATCAAACACTCACCCCCAGTCAACTGATCTGGGTTTAATCCATCATCATTCTTTAGCTCACTGCACCACCCCAGTTCAGACATGGCCATATGCAAATCAGTCTGACCCTGTGCCTCATGGGAACAGTCCATCCCGAACTGCCAAGCCAGGTCCTCCCTGGACCGGAAACAAGCATCCTAGGACCGGTTTCTGGCATTTCAGCCGTCATCAGCCAGGCTTGCTTGAATCCAGTGGCAAAGTGAGCAAGGGACCCACGTCTAGGCATACCCCCGCCAACTTAGGGCGACCAAAGCGATACAAAAGGGGATGATGGACGGAACGTTTGAGCCAATCAAACACTCACCCCCAGTCAACTGATCTGGGTTTAATCCATCATCATTCTTTAGCTCACTCCACCACCCCAGTTCAGACATGGCCATATGCAAATCAGTCTGACCCTGTGCCTCATGGGAACAGTCCATCCCGAACTGCCAAGCCAGGTCCTCCCTGGACCGGAAACAAGCATCCTAGGACCGGTTTCTGGCATTTCAGCCGTCATCAGCCAGGCTTGCTTGAATCCAGTGGCAAAGTGAGCAAGGGACCCACGTCTGGGCATACCCCCGCCAACTTAGGGCGACCAAAGCGATACAAAAGGGGATGATGGACGGAACGTTTGAGCCAATCAAACACTCACCCCCAGTCAACTGATCTGGGTTTAATCCATCATCATTCTTTAGCTCACTTCCACCACCCCAGTTCAGACATGGCCATATGCAAATCAGTCTGACCCTGTGCCTCATGGGAACAGTCCATCCCGAACTGCCAAGCCAGGTCCTCCCTGGACCGGAAACAAGCATCCTAGGACCGGTTTCTGGCATTTCAGCCGTCATCAGCCAGGCTTGCTTGAATCCAGTGGCAAAGTGAGCAAGGGACCCACGTCTGGGCATACCCCCGCCAACTTAGGGCGACCAAAGCGATACAAAAGGGGATGATGGACGGAACGTTTGAGCCAATCAAACACTCACCCCCAGTCAACTGATCTGGGTTTAATCCATCATCATTCTTTAGCTCACTCCACCACCCCAGTTCAGACATGGCCATATGCAAATCAGTCTGACCCTGTGCCTCATGGGAACAGTCCATCCCGAACTGCCAAGCCAGGTCCTCCCTGAACCGGAAACAAGCATCCTAGGACCGGTTTCTGGCAT
Organism: Calotriton arnoldi; assembly: GCA_963921515.1. Lineage (NCBI taxonomy): Eukaryota > Metazoa > Chordata > Amphibia > Caudata > Salamandridae > Calotriton > Calotriton arnoldi. The sequence continues at coordinate 185,598 of CAWUFW010006764.1, forward strand.
TTCAGCCGTCATCAGCCAGGCTTGCTTGAATCCAGTGGCAAAGTGAGCAAGGGACCCACGTCTGGGCATACCCCCGCCAACTTAGGGCGACCAAAGCGATACAAAGGGGATGATGGACGGAACGTTTGAGCCAATCAAACACTCACCCCCAGTCAACTGATCTGGGTTTAATCCATCATCATTCTTTAGCTCACTCCACCACCCCAGTTCAGACATGGCCATATGCAAATCAGTCTGACCCTGTGCCTCATGGGAACAGTCCATCCCGAACTGCCAAGCCAGGTCCTCCCTGGACCGGAAACAAGCATCCTAGGACCGGTTTCTGGCATTTCAGCCGTCATCAGCCAGGCTTGCTTGAATCCAGCGGCAAAGTGAGCAAGGGACCCACGTCTGGGCATACCCCCGCCAACATAGGGCGACCAAAGCGATACAAAGGGGATGATGGACGGAACGTTTGAGCCAATCAAACACTCACCCCCAGTCAACTGATCTGGGTTTAATCCATCATCATTCTTTAGCTCACTCCACCACCCCAGTTCAGACATGGCCATATGCAAATCAGTCTGACCCTGTGCCTCATGGGAACAGTCCATCCCGAACTGCCAAGCCAGGTCCTCCCTGGACCGGAAACAAGCATCCTAGGACCGGTTTCTGGCATTTCAGCCGTCATCAGCCAGGCTTGCTTGAATCCAGTGGCAAAGTGAGCAAGGGACCCACGTCTGGGCATACCCCCGCCAACTTAGGGCGACCAAAGCGATACAAAAGGGGATGATGGACGGAACGTTTGAGCCAATCAAACACTCACCCCCAGTCAACTGATCTGGGTTTAATCCATCATCATTCTTTAGCTCACTCCACCACCCCAGTTCAGACATGGCCATATGCAAATCAGTCTGACCCTGTGCCTCATGGGAACAGTCCATCCCGAACTGCCAAGCCAGGTCCTCCCTGGACCGGAAACAAGCATCCTAGGACCGGTTTCTGGCATTTCAGCCGTCATCAGCCAGGCTTGCTTGAATCCAGTGGCAAAGTGAGCAAGGGACCCATGTCTGGGCATACCCCCGCCAACTTAGGGCGACCAAAGCGATACAAAAGGGGATGATGGACGGAACGTTTGAGCCAATCAAACACTCACCCCCAATTCGCCCCAAGTGGGAAGGGTATGCCCAGACGTGGGTCCCGTGCTCACTGCGCCACTGGAGTCAGGCTATCCTGGCTGATGAGGGCTGAATGCCCGAAACCGGTCCTAGGATGCTTGATTCCGGTCCAGGAAGACATGGCTTGGCAGTTCGGTCTGGACTGTTCCCATGAGGCACAGGGTCAAGACTGATTTGCATATGGCCATGTCTGAACTGGGGTGGCGTGGTGAAGCAAAATAACGATGGATTAAACCCAGATCTGTGACTGGGGGTGAATGTTTGCCATTGTGCAACATTCCGTCCATCATCTTGTGTGTTTTGCAATTCGCCCCAAGTGGGAAGGGTATGCCCAGACGTGGGTCCCGTGCTCACTGCGCCACTGGAGTCAGGCTATCCTGGCTGATGAGGGCTGAATGCCCGAAACCGGTCCTAGGATGCTTGATTCCGGTCCAGGAAGACATGGCTTGGCAGTTCGGTCTGGACTGTTCCCATGAGGCACAGGGTCAAGACTGATTTGCATATGGCCATGTCTGAACTGGGGTGGCGTGGTGAAGCAAAATAACGATGGATTAAACCCAGATCTGTGACTGGGGGTGAATGTTTGCCATTGTGCAACATTCCGTCCATCATCTTGTGTGTTTTGCAATTCGCCCCAAGTGGGAAGGGTATGCCCAGACGTGGGTCCCGTGCTCACTGCGCCACTGGAGTCAGGCTTTCCTGGCTGATGAGGGCTGAATGCCCGAAACCGGTCCTAGGATGCTTGATTCGGTCCAGGGAAGACATGGCTTGGCAGTTCGGTCTGGACTGTTCCCATGAGGCACAGGGTCAAGACTGATTTGCATATGGCCATGTCTGAACTGGGGTGGCGTGGTGAAGCAAAATAACGATGGATTAAACCCAGATCTGTGACTGGGGGTGAATGTTTGCCATTGTGCAACATTCCGTCCATCATCTTGTGTGTTTTGCAATTCGCCCCAAGTGGGAAGGGTATGCCCAGACGTGGGTCCCGTGCTCACTGCGCCACTGGAGTCAGGCTATCCTGGCTGATGAGGGCTGAATGCCCGAAACCGGTCCTAGGATGCTTGATTCCGGTCCAGGGAAGACATGGCTTGCCAGTTCGGTCTGGACTGTTCCCATGAGGCACAGGGTCAAGACTGATTTGCATATGGCCATGTCTGAACTGGGGTGGCGTGGTGAAGCAAAATAACGATGGATTAAACCCAGATCTGTGACTGGGGGTGAATGTTTGCCATTGTGCAACATTCCGTCCATCATCTTGTGTGTTTTGCAATTCGCCCCAAGTGGGAAGGGTATGCCCAGACGTGGGTCCCGTGCTCACTGCGCCACTGGAGTCAGGCTATCCTGGCTGATGAGGGCTGAATGCCCGAAACCGGTCCTAGGATGCTTGATTCCGGTCCAGGGAAGACATGGCTTGGCAGTTCGGTCTGGACTGTTCCCATGAGGCACAGGGTCAAGACTGATTTGCATATGGCCATGTCTGAACTGGGGTGGCGTGGTGAAGCAAAATAACGATGGATTAAACCCAGATCTGTGACTGGGGGTGAATGTTTGCCATTGTGCAACATTCCGTCCATCATCTTGTGTGTTTTGCGATGCGCATAACAACCCAGATTCCGAGCGAGCCTTACTTACCCAATCCAGCTCCTGTTCCCCGCCCGAGCCGGATCCGTAAATGCCGAATCGAGTCGTACGGAACAAAATACACAGCACTTTCCGGCCGGACGAGTACGATGCGCACTCTGTACGCGCCGAACCCGTCGCTACGTCCGGGACGTTTGAGCATCCGGGCGAGCCATACATAAGCTCCGTTTCGCGCCACAAGACGATCCACGGCTACGAGACGAACAAGCCTGCTACGAGTACGAGTCGAAGACACGAGAAACCCAAACGAGACGATCCAAGCGTGAATCCCATTGCGCAGGTCCTACCTATACTCTACATCTATTACCGGGACCGGCACGGACGCATACGGCGCAGACGGTAAGTCAAACACCAACAACACAAACAAACAACACGTACCCGAAATATGTCACACACACATAGGGATGCACAAATGACGTACACTAGCAACAGCAGAACCATAGGGGTGGGATGGCAATAACCAATGCCATACACACCCACAGGGGGATGGATGCCTACCACCAACACCACCCTACCACCACCCCTACTCAGGGGGGGCTGGATGCCTTCCACTACCACCACCCCTACTAAGGGGGGCCTGGATGCCTACCACTACCACCACCCCTACTCATGGGGGGCTGCATGCCTGTCACTACTACCATCCCCACCCTTAAGGGGATGGATGCCTACCACTACCACCACCCCAACTCAGGGGGCCTGGATGCCTACCACTACCACCACCCCTACTCAGGGGGGCTGGATGCCTGCCACTACCACCACCCCTACTCAGGGGGGCTGGATGCCTGCCACTACCACCACCCCTACTCAGGGGGGCTGGATGCCTGCCACTACCACCACCCCACTCAGGGGGCTGGATGCCTGCCACTACCACCACCTCTACTCAGGGGGGGCTGGATGCCTGCCACTACCACCACCCCTACTCAGGGGGGGCTGGATGCCTGCCACTACCACCACCCCTACTCAGGGGGGGCTGGATGCCTGCCACTACCACCACCCCTACTCATGGGGACCTGGATGCCTGTCACTACTACCATCCCCACCCTTAGGGGATGGATGCCTACCACTGCCACCATCCCTACTCAGGGGGGGCTGGATGCCTGCCACTACCACCACCCCTACTCAGGGGGGCTGGATGCCTGCCACTACCACCACCCCTACTCATGGGGGCCTGGATGCCTGTCACTACTACCATCCCAACCCTTAGGGGATGGATGCCTACCACTACCACCACCCCTACTCAGGGGGCCTGGATGCCTACCACTACCACCACCCCTACTCAGGGGGCCTGGATGCCTACCACTACCACCACCCCTACTCATGGGGGGCTGGATGCCTACCACTACCACCACCCTACTCATGGGGGGCTGGATGCCTGTCACTATTACCATCCCCACCCTTAGGGGGCTGGATGCCTGCCACAACCACTACCCCACTCAGGGGGGGCTGGATGCCTGCCACTACCACCACCCCTTCTCAGGGGGGCTGGATGCCTGCCACTACCATCACCCCTACTCAGGGGGGCTGGATGCCTGCCACTACCACCACCCCTACTCAGGGGGCTGGATGCCTGCCACTACCACCACCCCTTCTCAGGGGGCTGGATGCCTGCCACTACCACCACCCCTACTCAGGGGGCTGGATGCCTGCCACTACCACCACCCCTACTCATGGGGGCCTGGATGCCTGTCACTACTACCATCCCCACCCTTAGGGGGATGGATGCCTACCACTACCACCACCCCTACTCAGGGGGCCTGGATGCCTACCACTACCACCACCCCTACTCAGGGGGCTGGATGCCTGCCACTACCACCACCCCTACTCAGGGGGCTGGATGCCTGCCACTACCACCACCCCTACTCATGGGGGCCTGGATGCCTGTCACTACTACCATCCCCACCCTTAGGGGATGGATGCCTACCACTACCACCACCCCTACTCAGGGGGCCTGGATGCCTACCACTACCACCACCCCTACTCAGGGGGGCTGGATGCCTGTCACTACTACCATCCCCACCCTTAGGGGGCTGGATGCCTGCCACTACCACCACCCCTACTCAGGGGGCTGGATGCCTGCCACTACCACCACCCCTACTCATGGGGGCCTGGATGCCTGTCACTACTACCATCCCCACCCTTAGGGGGATGGATGCCTACCACTACCACCACCCCTACTCAGGGGGCCTGGATGACTACCACTACCACCACCCCTACTCAGGGGGCTGGATGCCTGCCACTACCACCACCCCGACTCAGGGGGCTGGATGCCTGCCACTACCACCACCCCTACTCATGGGGGCCTGGATGCCTGTCACTACTACCATCCCCACCCTTAGGGGGATGGATGCCTACCACTACCACCACCCCTACTCAGGGGGGCCTGGATACCTACCACTACCACCACCCCTACTCAGGGGGGCTGGATGCCTGCCACTACCACCACCCCTACTCAGGGGGGGCTGGATGCCTGCCACTACCACCACCCCTACTCAGGGGGGGTTGGATGCCTGCCACTACCACCACCCCACTCAGGGGGGGCTGTATGCCTGCCACTACCACCACCCCTACTCAGGGGGGGCTGGATGCCTGCCACTACCACCACCCCACTCAGGGGGGGCTGGATGCCTGCCACTACCACCACCCCTACTCAGGGGGGGCTGGATGCCTGCCACTACCACCACCCCTACTCAGAGGGGGCTGGATGCCTGCCACGCCCACCACCCCACTCAGGGGGGGCTGGATGCCTACCACCACCCCTACTCAGGGGGGGCTGGATGCCTGCCACTACCACCACCCCTATTCATGGGTGCCTGGATGCCTGTCACTACTACCATCCCCACCCTTAGGGGGATGGATGCCTACCACTACCACCACCCCTACTCAGGGGGGCCTGGATGGCTACCACTACCACCACCCCTACTCAGGGGGGCTGGATGCCTGCCACTACCACCACCCCTACTCGGGGGGGGCTGGATGCCTGCCACTACCACCACCCCTACTCAGGGGGGGCTGGATGCCTGCCACTGCCACCACCCCTACTCATGGGGGCCTGGATGCCTGTCACTACTACCATCCCCACCCTTAGGGGGATGGATGCCTACCACTACCACCACCCCTACTCAGGGGGGCCTGGATGCCTACCACTACCACTACCCCTACTCGGGGGGGCTGGATGCCTGTCACTACTACCATCCCCACCCTTAGGGGGCTGGATGCCTGCCACTACCACCACCCCTACTCAGGGGGGCTGGATGCCTGCCACTACCACCACCCCTACTCATGGGGGCCTGGATGCCTGTCACTACTACCATCCCCACCCTTAGGGGGATGGATGCCTACCACTACCACCACCCCTACTCAGGGGGGCCTGGATGCCTACCACTACCACCACCCCTACTCAGGGGGGCCTGGATGCCTGTCACTACTACCATCCCCACCCTTAGGGGGCCCGATGCCTGCCACTACCACCACCCCTACTCAGGGGGGGCTGGATGCCTGCCACTACCACCACCCCTACTCATGGGGGCCTGGATGCCTGTCAGTACTACCATGCCCACCCTTAGGGGGATGGATGCCTGCCACTACCTCCACCCCTACTCATAGGATGGGTAATGCATGACACAACCAGCATACTCCCACATAAGGAATGTCTGAAAATTACATCCCCCCAACACCATGACAAGCGTGTGTAGTCTGTGTCAAATGCCTACAACACTGAACATGACATTGAACATACAATGTGACCCCCTAGCACATGTGTCACACATAAATGTGTGTGGCCTCCACAATGCAAGCCGACCATGGCCACTGTGGCAATGGGGTTGAACACCCCATCACCACAGCGACCAAAAGGTCAGTGTGGGGTCCATAGCTGATGCACATTTTGAACAGTGTGGCAATGGGGCCCAAAGCCCCATCACCACAGTGACCAAAAGGTGAGTGTGGGGTCCATAGCTGATGCACATTTTGAACAATGTGGCAATGGGGCCCAAAGCCCCATCACCACAGTTATCAAAAGGTAAGTGTAGTCAGGGTAAAAGCTGCCAAAGCCAAACTGCATGGATGATTCCTGGTCACACAACAACAAACACATCAGTGGCATAGTAGTGCTTGTGTCCCATAGCAACATAGATTGGGTGAGGCAAACAGTGCAGTGGCAATAAAACATCGTTTTGGCCGTGTGCATACAAACATCACCCATGGGGGCTCACATTGTCAACATTCACAAATAACACAATGACAGAAGTGACCATCATAATGCAGACCCACATATCTGCACCAATGGACACACAAATGTAGATATCCTGTGGAGACTGTAGATGTCAGGTGAACAAATACCATACCATGGCAGCAATGGGACATACAAACCATGATTATTGTGCTGACTGATGACCTAGGAGTCCCAGGGACAGCAAGGGAAAGCCACCAAACAACATACAGCCAATGGCACACTCAAGATATGCCAATGCAGTGGTGCAAATGCACAAACACAAACAGGCAGACTCACACTGCATATCAAACACAACAGGTGATGGGGGTGTGTGCCAGTGTCCCCAGGCAACCACACAACACCTGAGGAGGCCTGAATTCCAATTACACAGATGTGTATACAGTGCCATACAAAAGTTACTCATGGATCGGATTCCCCTATGTGGGCAAATAGGCATTGTTAGATGAGAGGGAGCCCACATTACACATGTCACACAAGCTTGTAGGAACAGCAACTAACACAGCAAGAGACAGACCCACCACAGCACTACCCCCAGGGACCCCACATTGTGGTGACACTAGCCTGCATGATAATCCCACTGTGATGACAAAGGTAGATGTCATTCACACTGTGAACCACAGCCATGTGTCCTGAGCAACAAACTACCATCACACCTACACAAGCACAAATCAATCAGCACGGCCTGCCAGCCATGGCCAATATGGAGGCAGGGGTCTAGCCGTGCAACAACTCACATTTGCACACACTCAACACCACACACCTTGATCTCCACCAATGTGCAGCAGTGAAGCTCACATGGACTGGTGACATTGCACATGCACCCATGACAATCCCAGGGGTGGTGGTGGGAACTAAGGTGCAGAAACCCATCACACATGGCCAGTCAACAAGACTCGTGAATGTCTGACACACTGCACACTACGCGGTACATGGGCATGACGTGAAATCCACCACAATCAATGGGATCCCGGCCATAGTCACACACCAATGAAGAAGACAAGGTGACACACAAAGAACACACGTACACAACTTCCAACATTGCAGCTCTGACCCTGAGGAGTGGCAGCAGTCACACACACAACGTGTCACAATCACTGAAAGCTACCACAGACTGTAAATTACATGACATGTGTAACCAACAAGTGCCAAGGGAATCCTGAATGTGTCCCATCTGCGTTTGCCCACATCCCCAGCCCTGACAACAAAGACAACCTGGGATGACAACCTGATGAAACTTAGATTGCCATGCACCCACATCCCGGAGTAACCAGGTCCAAGATGCTGGATGAACACAGAACAACTCAGCAAGCATCAGAAACAGGAACATCCGTAGGGACACAGCCTGTGTAGGAAAAGGGAAGGGTACATGCACAGACATGCTTACACAACACAAAACACGGGCCCAGGCAATGTCACGGGATTACACACTGCCATGAGGGCACTCCACTGCTGTGAAAGGTCCGCTGTGCCAAACCTTGTCTGTGCACGACTCAAACATGTCGGCAGAACACTCGGTCAGTGAGTCAACAACTACAACACACTGAAGGCTCTGCTCACATCAGCCTGGGTACGGGAGTGTCACGTCAGTCATCTGCATACACCCAAAACACGTGTCAAGCAAGGTGCACTGTATACACTGATGAGTCCTTCAACATTGGTGTGCTAAACTGCATGTCCAGTGGAGATGGGCACACAGTCAGGGAAATAGAAACATTGAACAGTGGTAAGCCCACCAGATGTGCATCACTGTAAGACAAAGATGTTAATTTACAAATGCAAAACGTACATCCCTGTGTCATATGCTGAACATCACACCCTCAGACTGCAGCAGAGGATGCTATAGATCCAGACTACAACAGGACACATATCCCATGGACCACATGGAGTCCATCACAGCAACACTTCATTTTCCTGATCTGAACACTATTACAACTGCAAATGCATGATGATACTCATCTACATCATGTACATCAAAAGAGAAACCACAAGTAAACAAAAAGAGGCTTTATTCAGCAAATGTCAATCAAAAATCAGAAGTCCAAATTAAACTAAGGCCAATGGCCAGTCCAAATACACAGTCCCAACAGGGTGATATGTGACAACTTGTCACCCATTGCTTGCCTGCACTGGTAGGGACAGGGGACATCCCCCTTGGAGGGGCATACAAGGGGCAGGCCAGGCACCGCAGGGACAGGATCAGGGGATGCCAGAGTGAGGCAGTGAAGGGGTGGTGGGTGCAGGAGTGTCACCGGCAACTGCAGTGGAGGTGTCTGACTCAGGGGGCCGGCACCACTGTAGGGCACAAGTCAGATGGTGTTGGTGCTGCAACCACTGCAGTGGGCTGGTCTGATGGAGTGGACTGGGTCCCCACTGCAGTGCCCGAGTCAGACGGGGTGGTTGTGGACTCCACTGCAGTGCATGCCTCCAAGGGAGTGGAAGGGGGGCAGATGAGGTGGGCAGGACATAGGGGGGGACCCGGTCTCCACACCAGTGGCACAAACAGGCTGAGCGTCTGGGTTGGAGGTGGAAGAGCAAGTGGCAGGGGGGGAGGGCCTAAGCAGTTTGGGGATGCGGTATCAGTGTGCGGGGGAACCTGGGGCAGGGTGTGGTGGTGGAACCTGTGGAGTGATGGCCTGGGGGATGGAGGAGAGAGACTGGGTGGTGGAGCTGCGTGGTGGTGGTGGTGGGGTCTTGCCCTTCCTGGTCTGGGGGACTTCCGAATGGGGTCCTCAGTCTGCCTGCGCCTGGGGAGGGTGTCCGGGGGCGAGGGGCACTCCCTCTGTATGGGTGGACTTCCTCTTCCCCCGGTATGCCGGATCTGCAGGATCGGAGGGGAAGAGGCCGAGGTCGAAGAGGAAGAGCTGCTGTGTGGGTGGGGTTGCAGGTGAGGCAAGGGAAGGGGTCTTGGAGGGAGAGGATTTGGAGGACTGCGGAGTGACTGTGGATGCCTGTGTGTGTGTCTGTTCCCCATCCCCTGTGTGTGTGGTATCTGTCCCCTGAGGATGCTTGTGTGCACGTCTTGCCTTTCTTTTGGGTGTGTCTGTGCTGCTCGTGTCTGTGTGTTTGGGTGATTGTGCAGGTGTGCATGTGCTTTGGACAGGTAGGGTGCCAGGAAGTGTGGATGGGGCAGAGGTAGGAGGGGGAGGGACTGTTGGAGGAGGGACACTGCTGCCGTCAGGGAGGAGTCCATGGACTTATTGCTCCTCTGTAGGGCAGACATACCTGTCGAGATGCCCTCCATGAACGACACCAGCTGTGTCAACAGAGTGGTGTGTGCATGGAGGACACTCAGCATTGCTGTCTACCCTGCATGGAGCTGCCGAAGTAGGTACACAGACTCCTCACTCAGGGCAGCAGGGGACACAGGGGCAGGGGGTGCGGTGCCTGGCACGAAGGAGACACGCTCCCAAACACGGGAGCCTCCACGGACCTCTGGAATTGGAGCCAATGGGAGGGCGGTGCTGGTGGTGGTGGTGGCGGGCCAGACAGACTAGCTGGGGTGTGGTGGCTGCTGACACCCGCCTCCACAAGGGAGTCATCCTCCGAGCTGCTGTGGTCCTCAGCTGAGGTGGATGGTGCTGAGGACTCCTCGGTGTGGCTCCCCTCACCCTCCGTGCCACTGGGTCCCTCTGACCACTCGTCGGATGCTGACCCAGTCTGGCTCCGCAGCTCCTCCTGGTCCGTGGAGCTGTCCCCTCCTGTGGCCGTGGATGTATCTGCAAACAATTAGGGAAACAAACAAACATCAGTCACCTGCACTGACCGCACACACCACAGTAAGTACAGCACTTACAGAGCCAGCCCTGGCATCCTTAGTTGAACATTGCCAAAACTCCTCACACAGATTTGGAGAAGACAATTGTCAGTCTGATGGTCAACCATGGGACTCACACCCCTCCTGCCCTTGCACCCATCTGTCTGGTGCCTGTCTGATGGTAAGACCCCAGTGTGGACACATGCACCACCTACACAGTTGTTGGACATTGCAGGGAACACGGTGAAGTATGTGAACATGCACACATCACATCTCTTGCCACTGATTCAGTGCAGGTGTCCGGAGAAAGGGATGGCCAGAGTCTAAATAGAAATGCATGTGATGCATACCAGCACCAGACACCATGATGCACCCATGTCCGGATAGTCCATGCCACAATGGGGTGCATGTTGCACATGTCACTCCCCTGCAGGATCACTCTTAGGAAGTTTAATGCCATGACACAGGCATGCGTGCAAAGTCATACATCACTGTCTCCATTCACATGGCCATGGCAGCCAGCCAACAACAGTCTGCACTGTGTCACAATCCTAGGACATGGGGAATGCAAGTTATGTAACTGACAAGTGCACATGTCCATCCCCCACACACCACATCATCTGAACTAGTATTTGTCCACGTCATGCCAATTGGACATATGGGGGACATGAAACACAACTCTCAGAACCTGAGCACCTCACAGTGTGCTGTGAATGAATAACAGCTGCCTGAAAGTCACAGTCGCTGCCCATCCAGGTCAGGGAAGACCACCGCCAGGATCCTGAGCATGTGGGGGGTCAGGGTCCGGTGTCCGCCCCTCCTGCGAGGAGGCGACAGCTTCAGCTGGACCCTTGCGATCCTCCAGGTCCAGCCTCGAAGGTCCTGCCACCTCTTCTGGCAGTTGCGGATCCGGCGCTTGTAGTCCCCCACGGATCTTACTGCCCGGGCGATGGTCAGCCAGATTTCCTGCTTTTGGTGGGCATCAACCTGTGAGGATGACAAAGTGAAAATGCCATTACTACACATGCAACATATACGTGCATCACACAGTTGGATATATATGTCTCAATCACTGGGGCATATGATGTACACAGGCAGTGCAACGATGGCTATGAACAGTTTGCCAGCAGTTACTACATGGTATCATTGCATGGGAAGTAAACCTTGTTGGAATGCACTGTTACTGCACTGTACCTGTTCAGTGCATGTAACTACACACTTTGGCGGGTCAGAACTACTCAGTGAGCATGCTAGCCAGTGGTGTGCACACTGTAAGTCCTGCTAGTCAGACAACATGCAAAATTAGTAAGGCAGTGGACAGCACTCTCACCTGCTCCCCTGGTTTCCCATACAGCTTGCTGTACTGTGGAAGGAGGCTGTCCAGCAGGCCTGGTTCTCCTCAAGGCTGAAGGCTGGGGCTCTCTCCACAGTACGTGCCATTGCAGTAGCCAGAGGATGCAGAGACAGCAGCAGTGTTGGTGGCAGATGTCGTCCTGGAGCATGTAGTGCAGGCAAGTGAGCTCTCAGGGGAACAGCCAGCATTATATGTGTGCTGCAGAGGCAGATACTGTCCCATGTGTCCAAAGTGATAGGTCCAAGTCGTTTGCATCTTCTGAATCTGACCAATCCATGGAATAGCAGCACTAATACACGCCCACAGCATCCTTCAAAAATCCAACTTCATGACACCCATGATTTTGCAACATTGTTGTGGCTGGCCAACTGAATTCACTGCATCAGACTCGTTGAAGCTTTGAATACGCGTCCGTTGCCATGCCAGGCCCCAGCCAACGCGTGCGCACTGTTCGGTCCATTGCTGTACAACGCGTATGTCGGGATACAACGCGTACCCGCTCCCAACAGATGCAATGGGCCGGCCGGGCACACCGATCGGTCCATTGCTGTACAACGCGTACCCGCCCACAACAGATGCAATGGGGCGGCCGGGCACACCGATCGGTCCATTGCTGTACAACGCGTACCCGCTCACAACAGATGCAATGGGCCGGCCAGGCACACCGATCGGTCCATTGCTGTACAACGCGTACCCACCCACAACAGATGCAATGGGCCGGCCGGGCACACCGATCGGTCCATTGCTGTACAACGCGTACCCGCCCACAACAGATGCAATGGGCCGGCCGGGCACACTTATCGGTCCATTGCTGTACAACGAGTACCCGCTCCCAACAGATGCAATGGGCCGGCCGGGCACACCGATAGGTCCATTGCTGTACAACGCGTATGTCGGGATACAACGCGTACCCGCTCACAACAGATGCAATGGGCCGGCCGGGCAAACCGATCGGTCCATTGCTGTACAACGCGTACCCGCTCACAACAGATGCAATGGGACGGCCGGGCACACCGATCGGTCCATTGCTGTACAACGCGTACCCACTCACAACAGATGCAATGGGCCGGCCGGGCACACCGATCGGTCCATTGCTGTACAACGCGTACACGCTCACAACAGATGCAATGGGCCAGCCGGGCACACCGATCGGTCCATTGCTGTACAATGCGTACCTGTACAGGTCACTCGCATATGTCACCATGCTTGTCACTGGTGAACGTATGCCAGCCACATATACCTGCCAGAGACTCAGGGGCACACCTACAACACCACACCCAGTCCACACTGTTTCCTAAGGCATGTAAGGCTGCATTACCTTTTCTGTGTATGGGGGTAAACATGTGGTTTCTGTGGTGGCACTTGTGGGCAGCCACACCCAGGCTGTGCATGTGTTCATGGGGACAGGGTCCTTTGTGTGTTGTGCACATGACCACTGTGATGTGCAACAGTTCATTTTGGAGCATGTGGCATGGTCACATTTCCAGGTTGTGTATGTGTATGACATGTCACATACCCCCAGGGTCCCATGGGGGAAGACATGTACGTCACAGGGTGACCCATTGCCACAATAGTGATGGCCCTCCACAGTCTGTGTGCATGTTGTGTTTCCGATGTCTCTGATTCCATGTGCACGATGTGAGACAGTCTCCACATCAACTTTGTTTGTGCATGGACTTTGATGTTGTGCGTCACTGGCGTCCATGTCTGTCCTGCGGAGGCGACAGGGGCCACTACCTGTAGGAATCATGTTTCATTTTCTGACGTGTACATGATACGCCATGTCATGCCAGTGTCCATGTGGCAAGACAGGGTCACTGGGAATCTACCTGTCAATGAGCTGTGATGCCTGTGGCGCATCTGTCCAGACATGTCACTGTGGTGTGTGTGTGGAACGTGACAGCAGTAAATGGGTACTGTGACACAGCCTAATGGTTTCCCATAGCACAACCTGGAACCTGTTGTCCACACATGTTGTACTGAGAAGTTAGATGATGGCCATGTAGGTGCCAGTTATGTCCGAACAGAACGGCACACACATCAAGTACTTGTGTCTCGTAATGATGTATCATGTGAAATTGAGTATGGTGAATGGCACATATGTGGGGTGACTGACAATCTTTCTTTCTTCAACCTATGCACTGCAGGGCTCCAGCTGTCCATAGACCATTCCCTGACCTGGCAACGATGGTGGAACGTGACAGCATCCGACGGTACCGCTTCACCAGGCAGCTGATTGAGGATTTGGCAGTGCGCTTGGCACCACATTTGCGACCTGGCCGGCCGTACCCTACGGCGCTGACCCCCAAGGTGAAGGTAATGGCAGCCCTACACTTCTTTGCCACCGGTACCTTTCAACACACTGTGGCGACTGCCGGTGGGATGTCACAGACTATGTTCAGCCGTGTGCTACGCGATGTTTTGGAGGCAATGTTGAGATGCCTGAATCAGTACATCTATTTCCCTACACGTCAACAACTCACTGACGTCAAGAGTGACTTCTATGCCCTGGGGAGGATGCCACATGTCATTGGCTCCATTGATGGGACACATGTGGCTTTGGTACCACCACAGGCACATGAGCAGGCATACCGGAACCGGAAACATTACCATTCGATCAATGCTCTGGTGGTATGTCTTGCAGATATGAGCATCACACATGTGTGTGCCCGTTTCCCTGGTTCAGCACACGATGCCTACGTGATGAGGAGTAGTCGCATCCCGAGGATGATGGCACAGATGCAGAACCAGCGTGTCTGGCTTGTCGGTGTGTACTGACTTTGTACCATTGTGTGTGTTCTGCTCTGTAGTATTCTGCCCACTTTTCCAACTCAGCTAATGTGCACTTGTCTGTCCGTAGGTGACTCCGGATACCCCAACATGCCGTGGTTGCTGACACCCCTCAGGAACCCTGTGACACCAGCCCAGATGCGCTACAATGAGGCACATGGTCGGACCAGGAGAGTGATCGAGCGGACATTTGGTCTCCTGAAGAGCCGCTTCCGCTGCCTGGACAAGACAGGAGGGGCCCTCCCATATGCCCCAGCAAAGGTGTGCAAGATTGTCATCGTCTGCTGCATGCTACACAACCTGGCAGTGCGGAAGGAGTTGCCTCTCATCCTGGATGACGATGACCAACGTCCGCCACCTGTGGAGGATCCTGGCCTGGACCACGATGCCAGTGATGATGATGATGATGATGGTGATGTCCGCACACAGCTCATCACCAACTTCTTCAGCTGAATGTGAGTATCCAGGGAGATGTAATGTGAATGATGTGAGTTTGCATGATATGTGTGGGTGGTGCTCTGGTGCTGTTTGAGTGTGGCCTTGTGCTACTTGACTGGATGCGTGCAGCAATGTGTCCTTACAGGTAGTCTGTACTCCCCAACAGTGTTGACATGCTAACTTGGTTAGGTGTAGTTGTCTTGTGACATGTATTGGGCATGAGTATTGCAGTTCTGTCCTGTTCTTCAGTGGTTTTAACTGTGTGTCATGTCTGTCCTTCACAGGGTGCTTACTGAGTACTTTGGTCAACTTGGATCCCCCGACACCATGATTCAGCTTTCAGGGTGGCAGCAGTCGTTTCCCTACAGGTGATGTGCCACACACCCCTGGACTTCATATCTTCTGCACTTGTTGACTGTGTGGCCACTGCCACGTGGGTAAACCTTGCATTTGTAGTGGAAACAACATGTTGCAAATGTGTAATAAACCTGTGCTTCACTTTGGGATGTGCGTTGTCTGTGGTCACACATCTGACTGACATTTGCTTACTGCACCTGTGGGCTAGTTGACACAGACTCTGAATAGGTGTGGTGTCTGTGCATTCCACAGTATTTCCTGGCAACATCACTGTAGGCGATGAGTCCGATGGCCATGGTGTCTCTGTGTTGTGTAGCCCTAGTGGTGTGTCTCCCTCATATGTGTCACGTCACCATGACTCACATGACGGTGTTGTACTTGCTGTAGCAGTTAGCATACACAGTGTAATTTAGCAGATCATCATCACCATAACAGTATCCACATTTGAATAACAACAGAGGCAAGTATGGTGTACTAGTGATTTTATTTACAAAAATGTGTGTGTGTATAGTGCACAGGATGGTGGGTGCTGTACATTGGGATTGTGATCCAAAGTTCCCAGATGAGTTGCAAGTCTTGGTAGCAGAAATGTCCTGAGTGAAGTCCACAGTCATATGATACATTAGTCCAACTTGAACTCCCCATGTCATGTGGGAGAGTTGTGTTGCATTCGACAGGGTGAAAAGTTTGCACACAAAGGAGAATTTCCGGAACAGGTGTTGGCTTCCTGGGGGATGTACGTGGCCATCAACCTCTCAGTTTTCCTTCCTCGGACGACCCCTCTTCTTTGGGGGGGACCCGCACGTGCAGGCTGCTGCGGTGCAGGGGAGTCTCCGCCAGAGTCCTCCTCCCTCCCTGTGGCAGTGTCAGTTGTTGCAGCACCAGATGTTGTGGGCACACAGGGAGGTGTGGCCATGTTGGTGCTAATCTGGCGGAGGCATGTCAATATGTCCCTATGCACCGCTGTGAGTTCTTGCAATGTGTCCCACTTGGACTCCATGCGAGACATGTGTGTCTCCACACGGGACATGCGGGAGTCCAAGCGGGCATGATGGGCAGCCTGCTGCTGTTGTATGTCCTTGAGGATCCCCACTACCTGTCTGACCTCTCCGGTGCTATTCTGGTACGCATCAGCAATGCGTGCCAGTTGTGGGTCATCATGCAGTCCAGACCCCTCTGCAAGCAGCGACCTATGTCTACCACCCCTCCCACCACCCCTGGTGACACGTGCAGGACCTGCGGTGGCATGCACAGGTGACCCGAGGCCCCATTGGGGGTTGTTAGTGGTGTTGTTGTCCGTTGCTCCACGGTGGGCCTGGGGCCCTGTGCTGTTGTCATCGTTGGTCCTTGGTCTGTCCGTGTTGGCGGGGGTGGTCTGTGTGTTGGCAGTTGTTGGAGGCGTGGGTGCAGGGGGTGCAGATGTTGGTCCTGCTGGTGCTGCATGATGACTCACACCGGAGGGGCCAGGTAGGTCTTTGCCATCCGAGGAGTTCAGAGGCTGTTCCACACCAGTGAGCTCAGTGTCCCCCGGAGCCTGGGACAGGGACTCCTCCTCGCCTGCTGCTGTGTCCCCATCATCACCTGTATTTGGAAGAGACACACATTGTATGTTATGTTTCTACAGGCATCAGTGGTTCACACACCTGACAGTTGTGACTGTACCTCTGGATGCGGGCATGTACATTGCATTGTCCTAAGTTGTCACAGTAAGAGGTTGATATTGGTGTAGCACAATGTCCTGCATACCTGGGGCATTTCAATGTGAATGTTGAGGTGTGTGCATGGCCAACATTGGTTGTATTTGGTGGACATCCGGCCATCCTTCTCCACCTAGCCCAGTTATCCCACCATGAAGCATGCCACCCTTGCAGTGGGTTCAGGTTGACTCTCAGGATGTCATTCAGTGGTGTCTTGCTGTTCGTTGTTGCACAGTTCCCAGCAGGGCCTTGTGCTCCCCACAGCAGTACCCAGTGTCAGCCATCTTGTCAGTCCTTATCCACTCCCTGTGATGTGAGCATGGTTCAGAGTGGTGTTGATGGGCCAATAGTGAGGGTGAGCAATATCTGTGACTACAACTCCCATCATGCTATTGCCTACACCGCCCTTCCCAGCATGCCCATACTTCCTTCCTTTTGAGTGGACTTCACTGTGTGTGAGTGTGACAGCTATGGCAAGATGGCTGACAGTGTGGTCCTGTTGTTTGTTGGTGCACAGTTCCCAGCAGGGCCTTGTGCTCCCCACAGCAGTACCCAGTGTCAGCCATCTTGTCGGTCCTTATCCACTCCCTGTGATGTGAGCATGGTTCAGAGTGGTGTTGATGGGCCAATTGTGAGGGTGAGCAATATCTGTGACTACAACTCCCATCATGCTATTGCCTACACCCCCCTTCCCAGCATGCCCATACTTCCTTCCTTTTGAGTGGACTTCACTGTGGGTGAGTGTGACAGCAATGGCAAGATGGCTGACAGTGTGGTCCTGTTGTTTGTTGGTGCACAGTTCCCAGCAGGGCATTGTGCTCCCCACAGCTGAGGCCAGTGTCAGACATCTTTGAGGTGGCTTTTCACTCCCTGTGAGGTGTGCATGCTTCAGTGTGAGCTTGCTGGGCCATGTGGGTGGGGGATGTTGAGCTGTGACTGCCACTCCCATCATGCTATTGCCTACACCCCCCCTTCCCAGCATGCCCATACTTCCTTCCTTTTGACTCTGCTTCCCTGTGGGGTAGTGCGCCTGTGCTGACAGGAAGGCTGACAGTGTTGTCCTGGTGTTTGTTTGGCTACAAGTCCCAAGAGTGTCCCTGTGCTTCACACAGCATTACCCAGGGTGGTGGTTCTTTGTGGGATCTTCATTTGGAGTGTGAGGCATTGCATTCTCCCAGGTGGGTTATGTGGAGTTTTGCTGAGGGGGGGTGTGAGGAGACCTGCTTGTAACTATGGTCAGTGCTGTCAGTCCTCCTTCCCACCCAGCCAGATATCCCACCATGCAACGTGCTTGCATTGCAGGGAGTGCAAGTTGGCTTTCAGGATGTCAGGCAGTGGTGTTCTGCTGTTTGTTGTTGCACAGTTCCCAGCAGGGCCTTGTGCTCCCCACAGTACCCAGTGTCAGCCATCTTGTCAGTCCTTATCCACTCCCTGTGATGTGAGCATGGTTCAGAGTGGTGTTGATGGGCCAATTGTGAGGGTGAGCAATATCTGTGACTACAACTCCCATCATGCTATTGCCTACACCCCCCTTCCCAGCATGCCCGTACTTCCTTCCTTTTGAGTGGACTTCACTGTGTGTGAGTGTGACAACAATGGCAAGATGGCTGACAGTGTGGTCCTGTTATTTGTTGGTGCACAGTTCCCAGCAGGGCCTTGTGCTCCCCACAGCTGAGGCCAGTGTCAGACATCTTTGAGGTGGCTTTTCACTCCCTGTGAGGTGTGCATGCTTCAGTGTGAGCTTGCTGGGCCATGTGGGTGGGGGATGTTGAGCTGTGACTGCCACTCCCATCATGCTATTGCCTACACCCCCCCCTTCCCAGCATGCCCATACTTCCTTCCTTTCGACTATGCTTCCCTGTGGGGTAGTGTGCCTGTGCTGACAGGAAGGCTGACAGTGTTGTCCTGGTGTTTGTTTGGCTACAAGTCCCAAGAGTGTCGCTGTGCTTCACACAGCATTACCCAGGGTGGTGGTTCTTTGTGGGATCTTCATTTGGAGTGTGAGGCATTGCATTCTCCCAGGTGAGTTATGTGGAGTTTGTGTTGAGGGGGTGTGAGGAGAGCTGCTTGTAACTATGGTCAGTGCTGTCAGTCCTCCTTCCCACCCAGCCAGATATCCCACCATGCAACGTGCTTGCATTGCAGGGAGTGCAAGTTGGCTTTCAGGATGTCAGGCAGTGGTGTTCTGCTGTTTGTTGTTGCACAGTTCCCAGCAGGGCCTTGTGCTCCCCACAGCAGTACCCAGTGTCAGCCATCTTGTCAGTCCTTATCCACTCCCTGTGATGTGAGCATGGTTCAGAGTGGTGTTGATGGGCCAATTGTGTGGGTGAGCAATATCTGTGACTACAACTCCCATCATGCTATTGCCTACACCCCCCTTCCCAGCATGCCCATACTTCCTTCCTTTTGAGTGGACTTCACTGTGTGTGAGTGTGACAGCAATGGCAAGATGGCTGACAGTGTGGTCCTGTTGTTTGTTGGTGCACAGTTCCTAGCAGGGCCTTGTGCTCCCCACAGCAGTACCCAGTATCAGCCATATTGTCAGTCCTTTTCCACTCCCTGTGTTGTGAGCATGATTCAGAGTGGTGTTGATGGGCCAAATGTGAGGCTGCCCATTATCTGTTACTACGACTCCCATCATACTCTTGGCTACACTGACTTCACCAGCATACACAGGATTCCTTCCTTTCAGTGAGCTTCCCTGTGAGGTGGTGTTCTAGTGGTGGCTAAGTATCTGACAGTGTTTGTTGGTTAGATTTGTGCCACTGCCTAGCTCTATTTGTTATTGGGTTTGTACATGTCATGACACAGTTACATATCACTATGACATGGCATGTATTGTGTTTATCTGACTAACATACACATCTTGGGATGATTATCTTTTGGTTGCTGTGGATTTGCTAGGGGTGCATGGTTTGAATATCCCCTTGACAGTGATGTGTGTGTATTGTCACACAATATTGTGTATATTTGTTGTGTACTCACCAGGCTCTGGGATGTTTGTTAGTCCATATACGCTCACTGGTGGTAGGATGGCCCGCACCATCTCCTCCCAGGGCCTGAGGTATACTGGTTTGGCAGGAGGGCCACTGCCGGTGTGCTGGCTCAGGAGGTAATCCTTCTTCAGTAGGTTCCTGACCCTCCTGCGCACATCATACCACCTGTTCTGGATGTCTTCCTTTGGGCGCAAACATGGTGAGTGTGCGTTGACCCTGTCGATGATCCTCGCCCACATCTTGGTTTTCTGCGCCATGGGGGTCTGTTGGACCAATGTGCCAAACAACTGTGGCTCTACCCTCAGGATCTCGTCTACCATGACTTCCAATTCACTATCTAGGATCTTTGGATTCTTATTTAGGGGCATGGTGATGGGTGGTGGTGGTGATTGATGTGTGTGTGTGTGCAAGTGAGGGTGTGTGAGTGTAGGTTTTGCTGGGTGTGTGTGAGGGTGCTATTTGTTGAGGTGCTAATGGTGTGTGGCTTTTGTGTTGGATGAGCTGTGTGTGTGTCTGTGTTTGCTGTCTGATGGTGTTCTGTGCTGGCAGGTCAGTGGAATTTGCAAAGGATCATGGTAGGGATTTGTGGCCTTTATGTAGGTGGAGTTGGGGGTGTGTCCTTGTTCCATTTTTTCCCCCTGTATTTATTGGCTTTGTCATTGCTTGTTTGGCCCTCTTTTTTTGTATTTTTTCATTTGTAATTATTGTGCATGTAGGAGACGTTCTTCTGACCGAGTAGGACGTTGCAGTTGTCTCGTGCGCGCCTCTCCGAGTCGTTTCCGCTGTGTTTCAGCTAGGTTTCATAAGCGGCGTACGCGTCGGTCGCGGAGTATTGTGTTTGTTCGGCTGGCTTTTGTATGTGTGTCGGTCGTACGGCTTGGGCTCCGTGCAAATCGGTCTGATTTTGCACCAATTGCATCGTACTGCGTGGGTCGGAGTTCGCGGGTACGTTTCGTTCGGGTTGATTCCTGGTGCGTGTTGGTCGGTTCTATTCGCGTGGTTTCCCGGCCGGATAGCTTGTTTCCGTCCGGGTCGGTCATTCGGCTTGAGTTCCGTACGAGTCGGTCGTGATTCACATGCATTTCATTGTACTACCCGGGTCGGATGGCGCAGGTACGTGTCGGTCGGACTATATTCCCGTACCGAGTCGGTCGGGTGGTTTTCCGGCCCGAATCGGAATCGGCCCCTTAGTGTGAAAAGGGTGGGCAGTGGGTGTTGCAGTCAGCGTTCCACCACAACACCCATCGATTTTTATGCTGATCCCTATTTACAAGGGTGGCGTAAATAGGAGGCAATGCCAAAATTAAGACCAGGGAAAACCTGGTCTTAACATGGCGAAACGAGGAGAAAAGCTTTATTTTTCCTCGTTTTTGCTGTTTCTATGTGTGCTGCATTGTGCAGCACACATAAAAACAGCAAATTGCTGTGAATGATTGTTTATGTGCAGGAAGGTGTCCCTTCCTAACCAATGTGCTCAATTAGACAAGTGGCTCCAATTTAGGGACTCTTAAATTATGTCTATATTGAAGGGCTTTCATGAGATTTGGGTGCATCATGGTTTTCTCACTGGTCCGCCACATGGTACCCTACTTTTGGGATGCTGGAGTTATGAAAGCAGGTAACCATCAACTTGCAAGCTTTGTAGGTTAGGTTAAAGGTTTGAGATGAAGCGTGTCCACACAAAAAATAGTTCATGGTTAGGGGTTCAGCCAATTTGCAAGCTCTGGAGTTTAGGTGAAAGGTTTGAGATGAAGAGTGCCTCTGCAAAACAGAACCACAATTAGGGGCTCAGACCTCATTCCAATCAGTATTGTCATTCAGTCCCTCATCTTTTAAGCCTATAGACTGACCACTGCTCATAATTATACAACATGCGGATGTCCTCAATGTGACATTTTGTAACTACTTAAATCACTATTGTGTTGTTTCTCGTTGTAGTGAGTTACAAGCTGGGAAGTCAGTTTCCCTAATCAATTGTTTGCCCTTTGGTGGGTGAACCATTTGTAGCTATATTTCGATATGCCTTACAACAATTTTTGCCTCGTTTAGAATACGGCTCTCAAGGAAGTCAGCATCTCTAAACCCCAGAGATTGAATACTATCTCTCTATAGTTTGGAAGCACATTTTCCTCAATATGTACCACACCTGCAGCAATAGAAAATCACTGTTGGACCTGGCCCTTTTTGCAGTGTTATCCCAAGACTTTTTGCCTTACTCCTGTATTTTTCTGAATTCGTTTTTGCTGGTTTTAGGTCTCTGGGCACTTTACTGCTGACCAGTGCTAAAGTGCAAGTGCTCCCTGTGTAAATTGTGATTATGATTGGCATATTTGATTTACTGGTAAATCCCTAGTAAAGGGCACTGTGGGTGTCCTGGGCCTGTAATCCTGGGCCTGTAATTCAAACGCTACTAGTGGGCCTGCAGAACTGATTGTGCAACTCACATGAGTAGCCCTGCAAACATGTCTCAGGCCTGCCACTGCAGTGTCTGTGTGTGCAGTTTCAAACTGCCATGTCGACCTGGCAAGTACACCCACTTGCCCTGCCCAAGCCCTCCCTTTTGCTACATGTAAGGCACCCCTAAGGTAGGCCCAAGGCAGCCCCATGGGCAGGGTGCAGTGTACGTGAAAGGTAGGACATGTATTGGTGTGTTTTACATGTCCTAATAGTGAAATAAAGCCAATTTTGTTTTTCACTATTGTAAGGACTATCTCTACCATAGGTTAATATTGGAGATGCCTTGTAACACCTTACAAGTGTAGCTTTCAATTGGGAAGAGATAGAGATTTGGAGTTTAGGCTGCCTGATCTCAGAATTTAAAAATACATCTTTTAGTGAAGTTGGTTTTTAAATAGCATGTTTGAAAATGCCACATTTAGAACATGAACACTGTGCTACAGGATTCAAGATAGCCTGGCTGATGGGACATATGGCTGGGTCCAAATTGGGGTAGCGTGGTGAGGAAAAGAACGTTGGATTTAACCCAGATCTTTGTGACTGGGGGTGAATGTTTGCATTGTTCAGCATTCCGTCCATCATTTGTTCCTTTTACATTTAGAAAGTGGGTATTTTCTTGCTTTACCATCTGTCTCTCTGCCTGCCTGTGGAATCAACGTCTGATTTAGACTGACAGGGTCTCTTTGTGCATTCACTCTAGAAAGCCACACAAAGGGAGCTGAGGTGTTACCTGCATATCTTGATGGCCTAACACCAGGCTGATGGCTCTTCTTGAGCTAGAGTGGTGGGAGGTGTTGTCACTGACACCTGAATAGGGCTGTGCCTGACCTCAACCAAAGATGTCTCTACCCTCTGTAGTGTGTCTGGAGCCAGGACAGGGCAAGACAGGACCTTGTGCACTACAAAGACTATCCTTTGAAGTTTGCCTACTTCAAAGGCAGAAGTACTGGAGCTGTGACTCCACATTTTTAGAACACTTCTGGACTAAGAGGAGATTCTGCCAAAAGAAGAGCTGGAGAAGCTGTAGGAGGCGAACTGCCACTCTGCTGGTTGCTGTTTTGTGCTGGCCTACTGCCTGCTGTTTTTTGTAAAGGACTGGACTCTGTTTTCATTATCCTGCTTGTCAAGGTTCTCCAAGGGCTTGTGTGTGTTTGCCTCCTGTTAAGAAGTCTCAGGGCCATCAAAGACTTAACTAGCAGCACTGGAGCTCCTCTGCTGGGAGTTCTGACCAGTCAAATGGGGCCCATTTCAGTTCTGGGCCACTGGAGGTGGTTTCTGTTGCAAAAGAAGAAGAAAATCCATGCACTGGTCTTAAACGCATATTTTTCCCCTCGCAAGCTTGCCGTGCAGTTGAAAAACCAAAGCATCGCCACAGTGCAGCCGAAGAATCGCCGCAGTGCCTGCTGTGTTCCCGGAAATTGGCGCAGCCCACGTACTGTGTCTCCCGATGTCCGAGACACCCACTTTGACTCCGAGGCAGGCTCTGCTGTGCGGTTGAAGATTTGACGCATCACCTGCATCGAGACTGGAAAATGGATGCAGTGACTGTTTCGCCGCCACCACATTGACCCAGTGCGACCAGATTTTCCATGCATTGCATCTGTGTGCCTAGTCTACATCGAGCTTCAGGAAGGAATGGAGGCTGCATATCCAGAGGAACTATGCATCACCTCCCCTCGAAGTAAGAAACCGACGCATCACCTCCCCTCACAGTAAGAAATCGATGCATCACCTCCTCTCACAGTAAGAAACCGATGCATCACCTCCCCTAGGAGCAACGAACCGATGCAAAATCTTCGCTGTGAGTAAGGAACTGACGCATCACCTTTCCTGAGAGTAAGGAACAGATGTATCACTTGCCTTTTTTGTGCCTCACGTCCCCTGCGCTTGTTTTTCATTTTTGATTTTGATGCATCCCAGGTACTTTGTGATGAAAAGTGACGTATCCATTGTTTTCTATGGACAGAACTGTTTAAACCTTGCCAAAGTGATATCTTGATTTATGTATTTTGGATTTTTGTCATTTTGTTCTTGTTTTGTTAGATAAATATTGGCTATTTTTCTAAACTGGTGCTGAGTGCTTCCGAGGTGTTTTCATTGTGTTACTGTATGTGTGCACAAATGCTGTACACATTACCTCTGTAGTTTAGCCCGAATGATCTGTGCCTAGCTACCAGAGCGGGAGCACAGTCAAACTTAGGTGTGTACTTTACTCATCCTGACTAGAGTGAGGGTTCCTGCTTGTACAGGGTGCATACCATCTTGCAACCAGAAACCCCATTTCTAACAATCACACTTATACAAACAATTTCCATTTCATCAGGTTGACAGTTAGATTTGTTTTCCTTTATACTCGGCAAAGCCTTTTCAAGGAATGCTACTAATTTCAAGTGAAAGGACAACTAATTCTATGTTGTATTGGGCTTGGCATGTGATGTGTGGTGTGCCTAGTACGTAGATGTCAGCAGGCACCAAGAACCTTCAACATCAGAACATTTTATAGCATGAGGGCTGCAAAATAAATTTAGGTGTTGTGACTTTGGAGCGGGGAGTTGCTTTTGTCTCTGCCTGCTCCACTCTCTTTATGTTAATAAATACTTTCCACTCCAACTATGACTCCCTCTACCTACTGTATTCTGGCAATGTTGATACAAGTTCTTTGTGTTCCTTCAATAGGGTTTAAGGTGATTGTTCCTTTGATATGGTTTCTGTAGCTGAAGCACATAATTATTTCTTTCTTAAGATATATTATTGTGATATTTTACCTTCCCCATGCTTTAGTTCTGGATGGGTGGGATGGATGGGATGCTTTACTTAATTTCAGCCAGTGGTAATTACCTGGGCGGCATCCAGTTCATTGTTATTTCGCACACCTTGCCACCTCATTTTGCCCCAGCTTTATGGAAATCAGTCTTGACCCTGCTCCGATGTCAGATAGTCCAGCCCCAAACTGCCAAGCCAGGTCCTCCCCAAGCCAGAACACAAGTAACTCAGGACCAGTTTCGCCCTTTTCATGAGCTCATGAGCTCATATAGCTTGGTTCCAGTGACATAGTGTGCAAGGGACCCACGTCTAGGCATACCCGTCCCACTTATAGTGACAAACAAAAATATACAAAAAGTGATGGATGGAATGCTTGTATTTTTTGATTTTTTTGATGACTGATGGCAAAATACTATCATGAAAAAATCGCATTTTACATTTGTTGGTGTATACAACATGTTATGGCCTGACTCAACTCAAAAGTTTGTATCCAGGCTGATCACCAGGCCAAAAGATATAAACTTGAAGCTATTTAGAGAAAAGGATGTGACATATTAAAAAGGAAAACATTTGTATAAAAAATTATAAGATCACCACATTCTGGCATTTACAGATACAGCACTATCAGGTCCCAATCAAGGATTGTTTTGATTTTTTTTTTTTTTTAATCACAGCAGTGCTCCCCATCCTTTCTACCATCTGTTCAAACACAGAAATAAAGATACCGTTTCAAATATTATCTACATTTTTATGGTAGAATTCTATAAAGCATCACATGCTATCTTCTGTCACAAATCACGTGCGGCGCATTATTACCACCCGAGTTATTATCCTGATTCAGGCAACAACATGAGTGCGCGCCTCAACTGGGATTTACGCATTTGTAATGAGGGCCTCAATGCTATTCAAGAGACACGTCTATTACCCAGATACTACACGTTTTGCTCTTCTGGGTTGGAATATGTTTCTATATAAAGTAGAAAGTAAATGTTAACCACTTGCACATAGTATACACATCACAATTCACCGATGCAATTGGATTTTATCCTTCATTTACGAACATATACTATAAATGTAAATTCGTGCTCCTTGGTTTATTTTGAAAACCTATTTTCTAGTAACAGCGTCTGTACCTTTTGTGCTTTCTCATGAGCAGAATAAATATATATAATGCTGCCATGCTTGCATAGAAGTGTGTGAATGCCCATCACTGGTGGAAATGCAGGCAGGCAGAATGGTGGAGCAGTAGCAGCTGACATTCTACCCACTTCCTAGATACCATTACACCCAAAAAGCATAAAGACCCAAAGAGCTATATAATGAACTGGTAGAACCTGTTACTGGGAGTGTGGAAATATCTAGGAAATGTGGTGAATCCCTAGGTAACCCTGTAAGTATATGTTTAATTTTGATCCTGTTACAATCAATCAATCAATCAGGGGGTTTATATAGCGCGCTACTCACCCGTGAGGGTCTCAAGGCGCTGAGGGGGATTGGCTCCGGATCAGTCGAAGAGCCAGGTCTTGAGGTCCTTCCTGAACGTGTGCAGGGTCGGGGAGCGTCGGATTTTCACGGGGAGCTCGTTCCAGGTCTTGGCTGCGATGTAGAAGAAAGCTCTCTCACCAGTTCTGTTTCTGCGGATGTGAGGGACCTCACATCCAGGGCGAGGTCGGCAGAGCAGAGGTTCCTCTTGGGTACGTGGAAGAATACTCTCTCGTTGAGGTATTTGGGTCCAATGTTGTTGAGGGATTTGTAGGCGTGGGTGAGGAGTTTGAAGGTGACCCTCTTCTTGATGGGGAGCCAGTGGAGGGCTCGAAGGTGTTGGGTCATGTGTTCGTGACGCGGTGTCCCGAGGACGAGTCTGGCTGCGGCGTTCTGGATGGTTTGGAGTTTGTGTAGAAGAGTTCTGTTGATTCCGGCGTAAAGGGCGTTTCCGTAGTCCAGTCTGCTGGTTATGAGTGCGTGGGTGACGGTCCTTCTGCAGTCGGGGGGGATCCATTTGAAGGTCTTACGGAGGATGCGAAGGCAGTTGAAACTAGTCGAGGCGACGGCGTTGACCTGGCGGTTCATGGAGAGCGAGGAGTCAAGGATGATGCTGAGGTTCTGAGCGTGGTCTGTGGGGGTGGGAGGGTTCCCGAGGGCAGAGGTGCAACCAGGTGTTGTCCCAGGCGGAGGTGCAGGGTCCGAGGATGAGGACCTCGGTCTTCTCTGAGTTGAGCTTCAAGCAGCTGTCTTTCATCCATGCTGCCACGTTCTGCATTCCTTCCTGGAAGCGGAGTCTGGTGTCATCGGGATTCTTTGTGAGTGAGAGGATGAGCTGAGTGTTGTCGGCATAGGATACGATGCTGAGCCCATGCTGTCTGACGATGGTGGCGAGGGGGCCATGTAGATGTTGAAAAGCGTGGGGCTGAGTGAAGATCCCTGGGGTACTCCGCAGTTGATTTCCGTGGGTTCAGAGAGGAAGGGAGGGAGTCGAATCCTCTGGGTTCTACCGGAGAGGAAGGATTGAATCCAGTTGAGGGCGGCTCCTTGTATCCCCGCGTCGTGAAGTCTGGCTGCGAGCGTGCGATGTGAGATGGTGTTGAAGGCTGCGGAGAGGTCTAGAAGGATGAGAGCCGCAGTGTGTCCCTGGTCGAGTAGTATGCGGATGTCGTCAGTGGCGGCGAGGAGGGCGGTCTCGGTGCTGTGGTTGCTGCGGAATCCAGACTGGGAGGCATCTAGGATGGAGTTCTCTTCGCTGAAGGCGGTCAGCTGGGTGTTTACGAGTCTCTCTGTGACTTTGGCCGCAAAGGGGAGGAGAGAGATGGGCCGGTAGTTTTTCAGGTCCGTTGGGTCGGCCGTTGGTTTCTTGAGGAGGAGCTCCACCTCTGCCCGTTTCCAGTCGTCTGGGTAGATGCCGGATCTGAGAGAGGCGTTGATGGTCCGACCTAGCTCGGGTGCGATGGCGGCCCTGTGGAATATGTGAGGTGGGCAGGGGTCCGTTGGGGCTCATGAATGGGTTTTCTTCATGGTCGCAGTGATGAGTTCGATGGTGGCGGGATCCCAGGTCGTGATGGTCGGCTTGTCGGCGGTGGTGGGTAGGGGGGTGGTGTCCGGCGCTGGTTCACTGAAGTTGTCGTAGAGGACCTTTATTTTCAGATGGAAGTAGGAGCTGAGCTTGTTGCAGAGTTCCTGGGAGGGTGTGACGTCCGTGGCTTCGCTGGTGGGTTTTGCGAACTGCTGTACGGTACAGGATCAATATGGTTTAAAATGTAAACTTTTACAATAAATTTCTAAAAGTGTAGTATGTGGAGAACACTAAACCCTGTATATAGTGCTTTTTAATATCACATTAAGTTTTGGTAAGCATTACTGGGTAAAAGTGAAAAATGCACTAGTTGGCCCACTCTCCTAGAAGATCCTTTAGGCAGATTCCAACCTCCTATATATAGTGTTGGTTACTATCTCACTTTTTACAACTGTTCCTCATCCTACGTGCCATACTGCACAGTTTGGTTCAATTTAACTCAAACATTCCTGTGATGAGAGCCCACAAGCCGCAATTCATCTCTAAATCCTTCCATGATTTTTTACCCATCCTTTATCAACATTATAGAGAAACACATTATTTGCTGGGCACCTGACTATCAGTAAAATAGTCAGTTTTTTTTATTATTGGGGGTGTGTGTGGAGGTTGGGCAGTGGCCGGCTGTGAATGTAACCATCGGTCAAACACCCATCTGCGCTTTTAGCCCCTAAATAAATGCTTGTGACCCTAAAAGTAGTAAATCTGCCACCATAGAAATACTCATGTGAACGGGTGGATTTTGGAATCTGCAAACATTGGCACTATAACAGTTGGAAATCTGCACCATCACAGGTTTCCAGGCATACTGCTGGCAATGTCATGTAACTTTTGAACTCGTTGATGTGCAATCATACATTTTATTTATTTTTCTTTTTTTCTCCTAGGGCAAAACATTTTGGGAGGGAGGGGGGCTAGCCAGACCAAGACCAATTTGTGTGTGAAAAATGCTGCTTTATTGAAACAGGTGCATATAACAAATTCCAAACCTGGCAACTGCCTTACAAAACTAAAACCTCGCTTTACATTAAATAACTGACCCCTGATACCCCCCCCGCCCCTACGATCCCCTCAAAGTTTCCCCCACCCTGCCATTTACATAAACAACAACATTGCACAGTATTGCAGTTAAACATTATGCGCTACAATAGGAACCCAAATCCCATACCTGCCTTTCTGCAACTGTAACTAACAAACGTCTACCCTGAAAGTTAGACTACCTGCCTACCCTTTCCCTGCCCCTGCTCACAAACTTCCAACACTTAACCAAAAACTTCTGCCAACCCTGGCCAACTTTTCAAAACCCCGCCAGCACCTGTTCAAAAGCGACAGCGTACATAAATTGCCCCATATGCCCCTGTCCTCAACAAATGCGGCCCCCAGAAGAAGAAACAGAAAGACCACCCTGGAACCCTAATTTCTTTAAAAAGGGGGACAGGAGGGTGGGAAAATATTTTCCTCTACACTACCCTGCTCCCAGCCACCAGGTCACCAGAACCTAAAATGGTGGCTGGGAAAGCGAGAAAGAGCCCCTTATACAATTGGGCTATAATTGGGCTACAGCCCAAAAACAGCCCAAATCAAAAACAGCCCAAAATCTACAAAATGGCTGGCCAGGCCAGGCCAGCCCCTCCCAATCTGCCTGGGGGGCAGACCTCCCTGCGCTCGGCTGCCCCCCATACCCCCCTTGGGAGGGATGGGGGCAAGCCAGACCAAGACCAATTTGTGTGTGAAAAAGGCCGCTTTATTGAAACAGGTGCATATAACAAATTCCAAACCTGGCAACCGCCTTACAAAACTAAAACCTTGCTATACATTAAATAACTGACCCGATTCCCCCCCCGCCCCTACGATCCCCTCAAAGTTTCCCCCACCCTGCCATTTACATAAACAACAACATTGCACAGTATTGCAGTTAAAAATTATGCGCTACAATAGGAACCCAAATCCCATACCTGCCTTTCTGCAACTGTACCTAACAAACGTCTACCCTGAAAGTTAGACTACCTGCCTACCCTTTCCCTGCCCCTGCTCACAAATTTCCAACACTTAACCAAAAACCTCTGCCAACCCTTGCCAACTTTTCAAAACCCCGCCACCCAAGAAAAAGGCAAGGCAGATCTGCTGCCTGCCCCTTTTTTCTGCCCCCCCTTCTTAGGACTCTATTCTCCTGAGTGACTATGAACTTTTAGGGTCCAGCCAAACCTTCCCTAGTTTCTAAAAGGTATAGGTCCATTCCAATCTCAGAAAGGTAGACCCCATCCCCTCCGAAAAATTCTACCGTGTCAAAGCAAATTTCTTTATGCATCATCCTACTAAAACCTACTTCTCTCCAAAATGTGCCACCTCTGTGTTAAGCTTTCGTCTCGCCCCGTCCACCGCTCCTGGGTTGAGCGCCTTGCGCTAAACTTTCTTGGAACAAACTCAGTCCAGATTACAAAAAACAGCCCGCCCACTGTTGTTTAGTCAACGCAAAGTCCCTCTTCATACTCTACATTAACACAATGGCCTTCTCCTTACCCAAATCATGTTCTCCCAAGTGTATAACCAAATTGTCTGGACACCTATTACCCATTATCAAGCTGTTCAAGCACAAGATCGATTTTTCCAGTACATGCCCCCTTTTTCTTTCAACAAGACTTTAAAAATCTTTCCGTTAAACGAGATTCTGTCCAAAATAACTCTTGCAGGCTTGAAAGTGAACCCATTTTACGAAAGAGTGCCCTACTACCCAAATAGTCATCTCCTCAGAAAGGGGGCCAGACACCGAACCTGAAAAGAGAAAAATCTGTGTGAGCTCATACATTCTTAGCTACCGCGCCAAGCCCCCCGTCATTGCTTCGCAAGTAGCGCTTGTAGCATTCTGATGACCAACGCCCCAGCTGTATGATGACACTCCTTTACCACCCTCTATTGTTGGCCTCTGCTGCCGCCCCAATCCTGAACGAGTGAGTCCCAAAGTCTGCGCCGTCGATGCCAAGCTCTGATAAAGCTTACCTCAATACTGGCAGCAGCTGAAAGGCAGTGGCTCTGCTCCCATTGGCATGTTTAAAGAACTAATCCCCCATGCCCTATGGGCGCTGCTCGCCATCGTGCTTCCCAAATGCAAGGACAAGTGAGCGGAGGGGAAGATGCCTGCAGCGCAACCCAATTTCCTTTAGCCCTCTGATCTGTCTCTGGCTTCCTCAACCAAGTATGCACCCCGACTTACGTGGTGCGACATCCTCCCAGCTAACCCCACCACCCCTTCTAGTCCCCCAATAATGCCTGGAAAAACCTCCAGACCATCAATGTGGAAAACAAAAAGGTCTCAAAACCATCTGTGCCGATTTTTGGTAATATCTGAATCACCCTGCCTAACAACCACCACAACAAGGGTTTCCTCGTTCCCTTGCCCATCCCTCTTGCTTACGCGTCCCCAGTTCACCTGCCGACGGCGCGTAACCCTACAGCAGCTTACCCACCCAGGCAAGCCTGCTAATTTCCCTTCAACCCTGGCTCCAATACATTTACAATCTTTTAGTAGAGTGTAAGGTAGCAGTTGACTTTAGAGACCCCACAAATATTGGGAATTATAGCAGAAGGGACCTAAAACAGAGACTTATAACATCAAGAGATACACTGAGAGAAAGGGTGTCCTGCACTAAACAGAAGATAAGATCGTATTGTGAAGGGCCAGTATCATTAAGTACCCAACCATATTTATTGAGTACAAGAAATATACAACATAGATTTTACTTAACAAGATTGCATTTGGGTACCCTCCATCACTTGTTTGCATTTCCAAAGAAGAGCAAGTGGCATCGCTCTCTTCCACCTTGCCCTTGTGATGGAAAATCGCCACAGTCTACATTAAATTTCATGCTTTTTTGTCCTTTTTACAGAGATATTAGGAAATATGTGTTTCGTTTATTGTTTGTTGATAACAAACTATTCTTTTATAAACAGGCTTTTAACTATATTTGCAGCTTAGAAAATGACTCGATTTGTAATGCTGTAATTGTTTTTATACAAATAGCGATTAAACAAATAGACATTTCCTATTTAGAGGCCCTAACATATGAGGAAATTTGATCATGAGATGCTAAATAATTTAAGTATTCATTGTGCGGCTATTGCCCCTTTTAGATCCAGTGTAAATGTTTAACCAACCTAGCTGAATATGTATTACATCGTAGCTCACTTTTAATTCTCTTCTGATTATGCACTTTATGTAATAGGACATACTGGATTGACTGACCACATGGTATCCCTGGAGGCGCAATGTAAACCGTTCTTTTTAATCCTGTTCAAGTCTATATTTATTTTATATACTGGAATTAAATTTTTTTTTTACTGACCTGTTTTTAATTTCTTTTGTTAAATCGCAATGCACTTTATGTACTAGAATGCATTAGATTCCTTGTGTACAGGGTATTTTTATTGGCATAATGTATATATTTTGTTTCCTTTTTTAGAATGCTTTTATGGTTGTATCGTACAAACCGAATAAAGCTTGTTTGACTTGACTTTGAATAAACCCTTATCAATGATATAGCATCCTGTGTTGCCTACGTACTACCACTGAAACGGCATGGGCGCAGAGTTCTGTCGGCCTCCTCGGCTAGCCCACGGAATCTCCCATACTGCGAACGAGACAAAACATCCGCTATGTCATTGTCCACACCTGGGACGTGCAGTGCCCTGAACGCTATGTCATGGCGCAAACAACCTAAGGCAAACACTGTTAACAACTTCAGCCCTGCTCGTCCCTTGCTGGCTGGCGGTTCACTATTTCCACAACCGCCAAAATGCCTACTCAAAATGTAACTTTCCTGCATGCTAGCTGCGACCCCCACAATGTCACTGCCACTACCAAAGGGAACAACTCTAGAAATGCAATACTCCTACCTCCATCTCTCCATTGCGCAGGCCACGGTTCTGCGCACCACCTCCCTTGCCAAAACAGGCCAAAAACCCTTACTGCCCACCGCATCAGAGAAAATCTATACCTCCCATATCAAATCTCCATCCCTTGCAAGTGGAATCCCATTAAAAGACAGTAAAATTACCCTCCACATTCTCAATTTCTCTTTTACTCCTGCTGACAATCTCACATAGTGATGAGGTGGTCTTTGTCCCACCAATGCCGTCCCAGTCTCCTACAGAAAGTCCTACCTACTCTCACTACTCTGCATGTGAAGTTCAAATGACCTAACAAGACCTGTACCTCCTTGGCTGTCACTTTCCCCTGAGCCAGCATAATATCAAGCAGTTCCAGCATTTGTGTTTCTTGTCCTCCGGTAAGCGTGCCTGCATTACACCTACATCGATCTCCATTCCTAGAAACAACAGTGTCGTGCTGGGGCCCATCGTCTTTCCGGTTGCCAACGGCACCCCCAACTCTCCCATCGGCTCTTTGAAGTTTTGCAGGGCATCCTGGCACTCCGTGGAGCTTGCGGCGCCCACAAAGTAAAAATCGTCCAGATAATGTGTCACCAGCTTGTGGCCCTTGCGCCTTGTAAACAACTACTGTAGTAAGGTGCTACAACACTCAAATAATGCGCCTGACACAGAACAGCCCATCGGTAATGCTTTATTTACGTACCATTTCCCATTGAAATGGATGCCCAGAAGATCCCAATCCTCTCGATGGACCGGAAGCAAACGGAAAGCTAATTTTTTATGTTGCATTTTTCCATTTATGCCGTTGCGCCCCCGGTCACCACAAGTGACATGGCCACGTCAACCACTGTAGAAAGATGCTAAAACAGTCAAATAATGCGCATGACATAGAAAAGCCCATCGGTAATGCTTTAACCACGTACCATTTCCCATTGAAATGGATGCCCAGAAGATCCCAATCATCTAGATAGACTGGAAGCAAACGGAAAGCTATTTTTATGTCGCATTTTGCCATTTGTGCCATTGCGTCCGCAGTCACCACCAGTGACATGGCCACGTCAACCACTGTAGAAAGTGCTAAAACACTCAAATAATGCGCATAACATAGAACAGCCCATCTGCAATGCTTTATCCACGTACCATTTCCCATTGAAATGGATGCCCAGAAGATCCCAATCATCTGGATGGACTGGAAGCAAACGGAAAGCTGATTTTATGTTGCATTTTGCCATTCGTGCCGTTGCGCCCGCCGTCACCACAAGTGACATGGCCACGTCAACTGATGAGTATAAAGCAGTAGCCTCCTTTTCGTCAATAACCATTCACCGAATTCCCTTCTGGCCATGATAATTGTTGAATGAGCCTGAATTGACCTGGCTCTTTTTTAGGCACTACCCCAATGGGTGACACAATCAAGTTCTCAATGGGACAATCGTTGAAAGGCCCCAGCCATTCCCCTTCCCTCACTACTTTGTCGAACTTTTCTTGCACTACTTCTCTAAGTTCTTTCCCTTAGCCCCCGTCGCCCCGCAAAATGCCGCTGTTGTTGACCCCCTGAGCTGGCCCCTCTGTCAATCAATCAATCAATCAATCAATCAATCAAGCATTTGTATAGCGCGCTACTCACCCGGAGGGTCTCAAGGCGCTTGGGGGAGGGGGGTCCGCTACTGTTCGAACAGCCAGGTCTTGTGGGTGGGTTGGCTGCTGCGGGGGCCAGGGGTTTGGCGCTGGGCGCGGTCCAGGCGCGGACGGGCGCAGACGGGCTTGCCTTAGGCGCGCCTTCGGCGCGCCAGCGGCGCGGCCGCGCAGCGGCCGCCATTTGTGGGGAGGTGGGAGGGAGGAGCAGCTGGGAGGCGGGAGGCAGGGGCAGCGAATGGGCAGTCAGGGGGCGGGGCCGCAGGGACGCAGCGGCGGGAATGGCGAGAGGCAGTGAGGGGTACAGAAGGAAAAGTGGAGAGAAAGCGGACACAAATACGGGCACAATTCAAAATGGGGCAGCGAGGGGTACAGAAGGAAAAGTGGAGAAAAAGCGGACACAAATACGGGCACAATTCAAAATGGGGCAGCGAGGGGTACAGAAGGAAAAGTGGAGAAAAAGCGGACACAAATACGGGCACAATTCAAAATGGGGCAGCGAGGGGTACAGAAGGAAAAGTGGAGAAAAAGCGGACACAAATACGGGCACAATTCAAAATGGGGCAGCGAGGGGTACAGAAGGAAAAGTGGAGAAAAAGCGGACACAAATACGGGCACAATTCAAAATGGGGCAGCGAGGGGTACAGAAGGAAAAGTGGAGAAAAAGCGGACACAAATACGGGCACAATTCAAAATGGGGCAGCGAGGGGTACAGAAGGAAAAGGGGAGAGAAAGCGGACACAAATACGGGCACAATTCAAAATGGGGCAGCGAGGGTACAGAAGGAAAAGGGGAGAGAAAGCGGACACAAATACGGGCACAATTCAAAATGGGGCAGCGAGGGGTACAGAAGGAAAAGGGGAGAGAAAGCGGACACAAATACGGGCACAATTCAAAATGGGGCAGCGAGGGTACAGAAGGAAAAGGGGAGAGAAAGCGGACACAAATACGGGCACAGTTCAAATGGGGGCAGCGGGGGCGCAAAAGGGAAAGGGGAGACAAGCAAGCAATACGAGCACCGAGGCCACAAACGGAAGGGCGATCTTACCAGCAGCAGCAGCGGGCGGCCAGCACAGGCGGATCTGTGTGGTGGGGGAGCGACCTACCTGGCAAGGTCAAGGGTCGCTCACCTCACCGCGCAGCGGCCGCCATTTATGGGGAGGTGGGAGGGAGGAGCAGCTGGGAGGCGGGAGGCAGGGGCAGCAAATGGGCAGTCAGGGGGGCGGGGCCGCAGGGGACACAGCGGCGGGAATGGCAAGAGGCAGCGAGGGGTACAGAAGGAAAAGTGGAGAGAAAGCGGACACAAATACGGGCACAATTCAAAATGGGGCAGCGAGGGGTACAGAAGGAAAAGTGGAGAAAAAGTGGACACAAATACGGGCACAATTCAAAATGGGGCAGCGAGGGGTACAGAAGGAAAAGTGGAGAAAAAGCGGACACAAATACGGGCACAATTCAAAATGGGGCAGCGAGGGGTACAGAAGGAAAAGTGGAGAAAAAGCGGACACAAATACGGGCACAATTCAAGATGGGGCAGCGAGGGGTACAGAAGGAAAAGTGGAGAAAAAGCGGACACAAATACGGGCACAATTCAAAATGGGGCAGCGAGGGGTACAGAAGGAAAAGTGGAGAAAAAGCGGACACAAATACGGGCACAATTCAAAATGGGGCAGCGAGGGGTACAGAAGGAAAAGTGGAGAAAAAGCGGACACAAATACGGGCACAATTCAAAATGGGGCAGCGAGGGGTACAGAAGGAAAAGTGGAGAAAAAGCGGACACAAATACGGGCACAATTCAAAATGGGGCAGCGAGGGGTACAGAAGGAAAAGTGGAGAAAAAGCGAACACAAATACGGGCACAATTCAAAATGGGGCAGCGAGGGGTACAGAAGGAAAAGTGGAGAAAAAGCGGACACAAATACGGGCACAATTCAAAATGGGGCAGCGAGGGGTACAGAAGGAAAAGTGGAGAAAAAGCGGACACAAATACGGGCACAATTCAAAATGGGGCAGCGAGGGGTACAGAAGGAAAAGGGGAGAGAAAGCGGACACGAATACGGGCACAATTCAAAATGGGGCAGCGAGGGGTACAGAAGGAAAAGGGGAGAGAAAGCGGACACAAATACGGGCACAATTCAAAATGGGGCAGCGAGGGGTACAGAAGGAAAAGGGGAGAGAAAGCGGACACAAATACGGGCACAATTCAAAATGGGGCAGCGAGGGGTACAGAAGGAAAAGGGGAGAGAAAGCGGACACAAATACGGGCACAGTTCAAATGGGGGCAGCGGGGGCGCAAAAGGGAAAGGGGGAGACAAGCAAGCAATACGGGCACCGAGGCCACAAACGGAAGGGCGATCTTACCAGCAGCAGCAGCGGGCGGCCAGCACAGGCGGATCTGTGTGGTGGGGGAGCGACCTACCTGGCAAGGTCAAGGGTCTGTGTTGCCACTGTTGGCCCCCTTGCTGATGACCACCCCCGGCCCCAAAACAGTTGACCATTGCAAGCCTCCCCCCGCACTTTGAGCACTTGTGTTGGAACTTGCAGAATTCACGAGTGCACACTCCTTTGTTGACATCCCAAACAGGACCCTCCTGACCCTGCCTGCCCTCTGCCTGTACTTCCCGTCCCTCCCCGGCCCGTGCATAACCCCCCCCCCGTCATCTGCGCTTTCCTGATCACGTCCCTATCCATGACTAGTGCCACGCGGCGCTCAAGATAATTTCGGCAGTACACACTTGCGTATCAAAAACGCAGCCGTCCAATTTTCTGTGGTCAAGGGCACCCGCGTCCGCTTGGCCAATTCATACCCTTCCTCTTTTAGAACCATCTTTAGTACGCACCTCCTTATGCAATAATTTCAGCATTTCAACGTATTCACCCTTCCATATGCGTTCTTTGGTTGACAGCAGTAAATACTTTACTCTCTTTACTCTCGAGTTTATCTTTTCCTCATCAGACACTTTCTCCTCTTTATCTAATTGCTCTGTGCTTTTATTCCCCTCTGCTTTAGTTTTTCCCATCTTACCTTCCTCTTCGGTGCCTATTCCTATATCTAGAACGTACCTACCCTTCCTCCACCTACCCTCCTCCCCCTTTATTTCGTCCTCCCCCCATCCCAAACGACACCATCACTGGCTATCCCAGCCTGCCTTTGTCATTACCTGGCTCCAAGGAGGGTGCCCGTGTTGCTGCAGTCCGCCTCGTCAGTGCCGTGGATAATTCCGATTGGGCTGGCCTCCAAAGGCCCTGACACCTGCAAAACACTATGAGACACATAACTCTGTCCCCCCCTATCCCTACTTCTTCATCTCTCAATTTGCCTTCTTCAAGGCTTTCTTCATCAAAGTCTAGTTCCTCGCGCCAATTGACCTGTGACGCGACCTGCTGGCCCCTACTGGGACCCTTCCCACGAGCCCCTGGTGGTGCTGATTGCACCCGCCGATCTTCCCCGGTATTCCTTGACCACAAATTCCTGTATTCCTTATGCCCCGCTGACCGCTGAGGTCTGTCGGGTGTTGGGGCGAGCGAGACCGCTCGGGCCTACTTATGCCGGCCACGACGGGATCCCCCGCTGGTAACGGGTGTGCCGCTCGAGGCTTCGCCCTTCCTTCTCCTCGGCGCCAGCAAGCCGCTCCCAGCTCTGCCAAGTCCGGTCTTCTGCGGTGCTCCCCAGCCTGAAAAATCAATGACTGGTCTGGTGTGCTGGGCCTAAGCAACCCCTCTCCTATCTCCCATCTTTTCTTCTTGCCTATGCCTAGGGTACTCTCAGCCCACCTCCGCCCCCCTTAAACAGGTCCCCCGCCTCCCTGTCACTGACCCCCCATCTTCCCCTTCACTCCAGTCCACCCCGGCTGCCGCTCCTGCCGGTGACTAGACCTGCCTGGCACCTGTCCCCAAATCCCCCACACCTTGCCTAGTCCCGCTGCCCGTAAGTCCCCCTTTTGCCCATTCTACCCAGGCTCCCGCCCCTCACCACTAATCCCAAGGACCCACCCCTGGCTAAGTATGCATCAACCTGCCCTACTCTATCCAGGCCTTTCACCTCCTCATTCCATGAGGTGAAAATATCTAATCCCTCCCAAGCCTGGCTACCTCCCACAGGCTCCCAACCCCCCGGGGCTTCCTCTTCCTCCCCCTTTGAAAAAGACAGCTCCAGCACACCCTTAACAGGGTCCCAATCTAATTTGCTGGAGTCCCATGCCTACCCCCCTCCTCTAACGAAGGGCCCCCTGGAGGAAAATCCTGACCTGACCCATCCCCCAAATGATTCCTCTTGAGCGCAACCCCCCAAAGGAGGGGGCCCCCCCAACAGCCTCCCACTCACTTTCTGCCTTGTTATCCTGTCCCAAGTACTCCCAGGGCCCCCCACGCCGGGGGGGGTTCATAAATCCTTCTTCCCCCCCACCCTGGTCGATAATCTTCCATCTTCTGATAAGGATTTCAAAAGCTAAACTGCTGACGAACTGGCAAAATATTTTCCTCTACACTACCCTGCTCCCAGCAACCAGGTCACCAGAACCTAAAATGGTGGCTGGGAAAGCGAGAAAGAGCCCCTTATACAATTGGGCTATAATTGGGCTACAGCCCAAAAACAGCCCAAATCAAAAACAGCCCAAAATCTACAAAATGGCCGGCCAGGCCAGCCCAGCCCCACCCAATCTGCCCGGGGGGCGGACCTCCCTGCGCTCGGCTGCCCCCCCAGCCCCCCTTCACCTTGACCAACCACTTGCATTACATCTTCATGAAGCATGAAGTTGTTCTGTACCTCTTTCCACCCTAGAGGGGTATTTACTACAGCCATTTGCTGGAACAAACCTCCAACCACATTCAGGGTGGGAAACGGTCAGAGTAACATTTGCCCACTCCCCAGCCTTGTGTCGGGTTTACTACTATATAAATGCATGCAGTCGTAGCATGGAATTATACAGTAATTTATGCATTGACGCCTGCTATATGTCCCTTTGTGCATACCTGACATGATAAATGATGTCAGTTTCAGCAGTAAAATACATAGAAGGCTGAAAATAGGTTTGTGAATTTGCTGCTAATATTCTAGACTTAGGGTGTATGATATTGTTATTACACAAGTAAAGCCTTGTGTGGATCTCTATTACTGGCTTACCCATGTTCCTACATCTCTGCCCTAATATAGTTTTTAACGCAAGCTGGCAATATTTATATGCAAGTGCTAGTTGGTGCTGAAAAATTAATGTACCACTTTCCCAGAAGTTAACTGCAAAACTAGGCGGATGTCGGCAATCTTTTGTATCTCACAACAAATTAAAATGGACACAAAATTCCTGATTGTAATATGAAAACACACAAGGAGGAAGATGTGCAGGTTATGGGTAGCAATCAAAGTATTTGCGAGTATTATTCATAGTTTATTGGAGCAAATCTTTGCATTTTCGCACACCTCTAGATTAGACAAAGTCTGACCAAAAAGAGGTCCCCTGAATTTTCCAACGCACCTTTCTAAAAAACAAATTAGTATAAGCCATTATTCCGAGTGCCCTCTCATCAACCAGCAAAATTTTACAAAGAAATGTCAAGAATTTAATTTCCGTGAAGACGATTTTCAGCCCTTGTGCTCCGCTCAGTGGGTCTGATTTGAAACCCTCTCAGTTCCCCCTGCTATATGTTAATTCTGCACATGCCATCCTCTCTGCCGTATTACTATGCTGTTTAATGCATTAACACAACTGTCAGACTCAGCTCAACTGTCAGAGCAATCTTCCCTGTATAATATCTTTGCGTTTTCCGCATCTCTGTGGTTGGAAAGAGCTCAGCATCCTTTTGATGACAACTAGCAGTGACTGCAGAGCAGTTCTGCTTACATTATGCTAGTGTGTGTGTAAATGCCTTTTTAGGTTTTAAAATCCTAGTATCTGAACATGTGATAAGTCTTCATTGTACCTTGGACACCACACGGAATTAAAACAAAAACAGATTGTCACCAATTGTGTTGGATTGTCTCAGGTGGTGAAAAGGGATCTATTTCCCATTCTTTGAGATGATGTTAATACACTGATTGAGGGGGCACTTTGTGAATTCATACAGTGGACGGTTCCATAGCAACAAAACAGGAAGAGTTACAAGAAGTGCGCCTGCTAGTCTCTCTGCATCATTTGA
The DNA here is from genome assembly GCA_963921515.1 of Calotriton arnoldi. NCBI lineage: Eukaryota > Metazoa > Chordata > Amphibia > Caudata > Salamandridae > Calotriton > Calotriton arnoldi. Next base: position 226,951 of record CAWUFW010006764.1, read on the forward strand.
GCGTGGTGGAAAAACAATTTCCACGTTTTGCAACAAGACGTAGCGATCTCAGAGTGCAGCCATTTAGGAAGCAGAGCCACGGTCCGGCAGAGACATTGTTTATTGCCATGCAGGGGACCTCTCAAGCTTATCTAACAATACATTTTCGACACAGAATAGGACCTGGTACACAGGTAAAATGGTTACTTGGTTTGAGACTATGAATTCTAAGATGTGAAATTGAGAATAGATGCTTGTCCTTTGTCTAAATTACTTTGAGTCATTGAATTTAAAATAGAGAAAGGAGGGTGTTTGGGGAAAAAACAGCTTTGGATACAAGAAAAAAGCAGTTTTGAATACATTGCACTACCAAACAAAAAGTGTTTAGGAACGATGCAAAGGAGGGTGTAAAGCTAAAATTCCCAGACACCACTTTTCATAACATTGAATTTGTGGTCATTAATTTCAAGAAAAAGTAAAGCAGGTTCTTGCTGCCCTTTTATCCATATATCAAACATGTGTCTTTAATGTGCACAAAGAGGATGCACAAGTGGCAACACCAGCTACAATCCCTGCGCCATACCATGGTGAAGGGTGAACTCGCCATTTGTTCCTCCTCCAATGTACACCTACCTAGATTAGGGATTGGCTAGCACTCTCCATACATAGAAACATGCATACATACAGGAGACGGAGACAACTAAATCACAACAGAACTGTGATGTTTTCTGTGTGTACTTAAAGTCTTACCGATTTGAAGTGTTAAGGGAATGTAAGGCTCGAAGTCATTGCGGAATGATATTTAGGTAGAGTATAAAGATGCAAAATCATTCTCCAGTTTGTGATCAGAGAAATGATTCAGAGTTATGCAATTGAATACATTCTGCATAAAATAAAGGGAGTTTAAATCATTACTATGCATTTTCTCACAGGTTTATTTTTGCATTTATATGGTTTATGCAGTTGTTTTTATGGGCAAGAGAACTCGACTGCTTATGTAGCAATCAACTTGTGAAATGCCCCAGTAATGTTCCCTGTCTGACACTGAATACACAACCATGTTTGCTTGATGATAGCATGATTTTTAGCAGTGAAGTAACATAGTGCAAGCTTTGATTAGACCAAAGCCCCTCTAGCAAACACATGCACCTAGGAACAAAACGGAACAACTATATTCTGTGCCATTTGCTCACAAATAACATTTTACACAAGGCAAAAAATAAAGCGAACTGATTCGAACTTTTTGGCTTTGTTTGCATGATAAGAAATTAATTAAATACTCTCTCACCCACTGCCCACTGATAGTTCCACCTAGACTTGGGCAGAAATAATCTCCCAGATGCAATTCACGAATTACGGCAGGTTTCATCGCCTAGAAGTAGGACTACAGGTCTGCACCCCTTTACGTGTCTAGGTAGAGACACACACAACTCAATTTATAATTGTTACCTTACTATTTGTAACTTTACAAACATATTTTACGTGTATGTATAAAGTCATAGTTCTACACAGCACAGGCAGATATCGCTGCCTACACCATGTAGAACAATGAATTGAACAGAATAAAAAATGCCATTTGCCTATGGAAAAGCACACACTGATTACCCCAGGAAGCACATAAATGAAGCCCACACCCAGAGATCCTGCTACTTTCCCTTATAAAGGATGCATCCCAACCCACACAAGAGGAAGAGGAACTTCAGTGAGGAGGAGACAGAACTTTGTATTAAATCACTATAGGGAACTGCATGATCTGTGGTCACGCGCCCTTGGTGGAGCATAGAAGGCAGCCATGTGGCATTAAAAGCATGAATGGTGAGTGTGGGACTATATGGTATAAGGGATTTAGAAATGAAATGGCAAGATGAGAGGAGACAGGTAAAGAAGACGTTTTTCATGATTTTCGCGGGAAAGGCTCTTAACCAACCCCATTTATCCTTCAAAGGATTATATTGTCCTTGATTTTCTTTACCTTTCCTTCCTAAAGTGAATATGTCTGGTGCCTTACTGGCGATGGTTAGAGAAGCAGCTGCCCATCCTGTGGCAGTGACACAACCAGGTGCTGCATCTGTATGCATCTGCCCATCCAGTCAGGTATGCCTCACTGCTATTGATGTCACCACAACGTTCTAGAGAAGTGCACATCTTTCATTGTTAAACACTCCTATACTTGTATCTTGTCTGCGTATGCTGAGACAATGTACTTATAACATATTTATATTGGAAGTGATTAGGATTCAAATTTGCTCATGCCGTCACTTTCTTTTCTGTGCAGGTCCTGTATTGTCAGCCACTCAGCCAACTGCCGCCACCATCTCTACTGCTGCTCTGCTTGTACTGACATGTGGACTGGCCTCAGACACCCCTGTCAACTGATAATACTCTATGCCTTTCTGCCTCTGCATACGTGTGAAATTAGTGAAAATGGGATTCTGTAATTAAACAAGGAACCCATGTCTCACCAGTCCATGTAGTGGGTGAAACTACATGTCTTATGTCTGTGTCAACCTTATGTTGCAAAATGCATCCTTCATTTTCCCCAATTCATTGGTAACTAAATGTTTCCTGTCACCCACTCATGCTACCCATCTTCCAGTTACAGCCAACTGTTTGTAAAATGTCCTTTGTTAGAGTACCTAGCACTCTTTGACATCATGTCAATATCTGATTCTAACTGTCTTCTTTCTACCAGTAGCGGTCACCCAGGGCATGACTCTAGAGGTTTAATCACTGCCTGGTCGCAACATGTTCCCATACCTTCATTGTACTTGTGTTGTAATATTTCAATACTCTGCTCGTGTCTCCCTCCATAGCTGCAGTAACACAACAGCCCCTAGTGTCTGCACCATGGCCCACACATCAGACCACATAAGGGACATTTTGCAAGCAGCAGTCTAGCCTTCTACCATCAGTCGGACAGGTAAGTGTGTGACAGTAACACATATACTACTGTCTATCTTCATTTGCATTTCATTAACCGACTTTCTCATTTATAACAAATGTCTGTCGATTCATCATTTTGTCCACGTGCCATATTCCTCTTTCACATTTGCCAGCATCAACACTAGTTGTCAAATCTATCAGTTGTCCTTAGTCACGCTGTCATAATTTTACATTTTTTCATCACTTTATTCTCCGTTAAGGGGTGTATGTCCACAGCTTCAGGGACTGTTGGTGAACAGCTGACTTTATGGGGTCAGCCCGATACAGCAAGCATCCGTGGCAATGCAAGCTACCGAGGTATTTTATCTTTTGTCCCTTGGTAGATACCACACGACAGATAACAATGTAGGTCAATATTATGTCCCATGAGTCTCTCATGAAGTGTCATCTGTGTCTTAAAGTTATTCTTACTAAAGCTACACATGATGTAGCATGACAAAGTTCCTGTGTGCCAATATGTAATACAACTTCATTTAGTACATGCATTTTTGAAAAATAGACACATTCATAGAGTAGTTACATTGACCATTTGCTCGCAATTACACTTAATGGATAAAACAATGGCATGTAGAACGAACATGAACATGGCAAGACCCAGTAAACATGACAAAACATATGCAATTTACAGATAAAGCAGAATACTTTTTATAAACAATGTGTACCAACATGCTGTTGCACATCAGCCTCCAGCTGAGCATGAAGATCTTTCAAAGTTGATTTCAGGTCCTTCCTGTGTGGTGGGCGGCCAACTCGTGGTTCTGCATATCGGGCTGGAAGGATAACTCTACATCCTATGCCTTCAGGCATGCCCAGTGCTAGAGTTCCTCCCAGCGCCTGTAGCACTCCATGTCATGACGGGCATGTGCTCCCACTATGGTGCAGCATCTGGCAATGTTTGACCAATATCCATGGATGCTGCATTGCTTAGCTGGTTGTATGGTCGCCAATGAACCTGAGGAAAATGTTGGAGGATTCGCTTCCCAATGACTTCCATTTCCTCTAGGGAGAAAATGGGGGCCCTCTCCTCTTTCTCCTTAGCATTGTAGTGGCTTATAGGATGAAAGGTGCATCAAGATGGAGGAGGATTGTGATCTGGTCCCAGAATGACCCAGGAATGGCCTTAATTCCTGTTCCTATATGTAACTTTTTGTTTGTTGTGGTTGGTTAAAACACTGTATATGCTACATAGTTCTACACCAAGGTAGTGGAGTATGATAAATAAGCCTATATTACTTAGTTTTACAACACGTAGGCATATATACTAAGGGAAAAGAGAGAGAGAAAGCAAAGGCACTAACATGTCTGGGATTATGAATGGCTACCTAGTGGTACCACTCATTTTCTTGTGAAACTTTATGCTGGAAAAATATTTGATTAAATCGTGCAGAGTAAGTTGTGTATGGAATCCTACATGTGTTATGTGTCTTTCACTGCACACTATATGTGGGGTGCCCTGATTTGAGTGGAAGTTACAAGTAGGGGTGAATGATGGATGTAGATGTATGAATAAGCAAGTGATGTGTGTGCAAATGCCTACTACATTAAAAAAAATTGGTTGTGACGTCATAGTGGTGCAGCAGTGGTGTCTCGGGGATAGTTTGCGTGCACAATGTCATAGTCCACATTTCATCACTAACTCAACCCTGTCTAACTAACAGTGCATGTGACTGTGGGACCCCTAGTTGGTCACAAACCTGCAGGCATTGACCTCTGGGTTTGGACCTACCCCAAGAACTTATACAGGCCTGTAATTCAAGAGTAAGGTTTAAAGTGTTAGGTGTGCACTGTCGCATAGAAGGGTTGTGGAACGCACAACACTAATCTTGCATAGTACTTTTGGCTAGTACTGGAGCACCAGTATCAAGACATCTGAAGCCCAAACTTGAGTTGCCAAAAGTGGACTTAATGTTGGTTTGCATAAATGTGTGTGCTCTGTTGTGACTCTGATGAGGCAGCATGGATATCAAGAAGGGGCGGCAAGATAGAGGAGGAGGCCATACCCAGCATTTCCTGCAACAAAGGCGTAATTTAATGTGCTTGCCATGAAATTCTGCAGACATTCCATACAGGCATGCAATCAATGTTACTCGAATGGGTTTATTGGGATGAGGTAATGTTATAAGTGAATATCTATGTGAACCCATTCCAAAAGTACACGTGCAGTCCCATTGTAAGTTGGTTAAACTCATCTAGTAGCTACATGTGGCTCAAAACTTCCCAGCAATCAGCTGATGTGCTATAGCAGACTGTCAGTGCATGTGGGCTCCTAGAAAAGGCAATGTACTCATCAGAGAAGCATCCTCTGGCATCGTAGAAAGCTTGCAATAGAGCACCAGTGGTGCAGAAATCCTGTTCCCAGTGGCAGGGCTGCTTAAGTACCATCTATGTGCAATCAGTCAGACCTAAGACTCATTGCATTTTCACTGGTTACTGAGGCATGACGATATGCTGGTGCACTTAGCAGGTGATTCATCTCAGTGCCTGGCACAAGCATCACGATTGGCATTCCTGTGAGATGCTTACCATCTCCAAAGATCAACTCTCCTCCCCTGGGTGTTCCCTTTGCCTTGTAGAGTTACTATATGTAGATACCTTCGCTCTTGCTGCCATCAACAGTAATATGAAACCACACAAGCATCAGTTGGACCCCATGATGTCTGCAACCTATGGGCACACATCAGTTAGAAAAAACCCCTGGGATCCAGTATGAGTAGCAGCAAGGCACACACTAATCCAGATCTGTACACATCACTAGATGTAAGCGCTAGGGGAGTTTCCCAATATGAATGGACAGCAGTTATTTAGAGTCATCAATAGTAAATAATTTTACCCTTGAAAGTCATTGTGTCAGTCCAGATGAGATAGTAAAACCTTAGGAAATGCTGAAACAAGTTTAAAAGGCATTTCCACAGAAACTGAAAAATCAAGACTGGGGTTCTATAATTTCAAGCAAAACCAGATAAAATGTACTGTTGGGATTTGGAAGAACTTATGCCGCGACATCCCAGTGAGCTCAAAACTAGAGCTGATAAGTTACGTGCTCAAGGACTTATGGACTCAAAACTCTTGGATTTTTTTTAAAGCACCATAAAACAACTGAAGAGTGTTGATTTTAAGCACAATGAAGTATAAATTGTTCCTGTAAAATCATGATATGGTAATGTATCTCAACAATTGCACTCATCATACATTTCTATAGCAATGTAGTCGACTGACTTAATTACAAACGTGCTAACAGTACTAAATCCTAAATGGGTTGAAAATTAAAATTAAATGCAATTCCATTTTTCTAAATTGTACAATATTCTTTCTTTGAGGAAAGCTTTACTAACTACTAGGAAATGGAGAGCAGCCAGAAACTGCAGCCAGGGATGGCCTGGGAGCAGGTTGTAAAAGTGAGCACCTGCTCCAAGTCAGGACCATGTCTAAGATTGCATCTGGAGAAAAGTGGCATTGTACCAGTAATACTTCTCTGGACATATCAGAGACAGTGATCTGATTACTGTATATCCTCGCTCTCCTCATCACGTAGTTGTACCTCAAAATGAGGGGCAAGGTAACAAAAGCATTTACAGACATGTTGAAGAATTGTTTTGGTTTTGGCTGCGGCTTAACTCTTTATGTGTGCAGTGCTGATGCAAGATTTTAAAAATCACATTATACAACACATTTACTGATTAAAGACACGAAACGCTTAAAGTGCACTTTGCACATGTTAAACACAGTGGCACATGAAACTGAGATATGTGTAGTAGAAGCACTGTAAAAGCGTGCTTTAAAATGCAATATGAAGAAAACACACATACAAAGCAATACTAATACATATAAACGAGTTGCACTATTGAGAATTTCTTATGAACATGTTGTTTATTAGCATTTATTGATGAAAATGTTGCTATTAATAAAGTAGCCTTGTGTTTTTATTGCCTTTTGTTAGAATGCACCATTCAGAAAAGTCAGTGCAAAATGTGTAGAAACTAGGTATGATCTTGAAATTTTGCAAAACAATACTACATATTCTAAAGTTTATGAAAAGTGAAAAACTAATTTTGTAGAGTGAATTTAGAAAAGTATATACTTATATGAATATTGAGAAATTTTTGGGTATTAGGGTATTTCTAACGTTAGCTATTTCCATGTAATAATGTCTGGTGAAAGTTCTACATTTTCCCTATTTGAATCAATTTTATCGGTCGGGCCTCCAGGGTCACGTCGTCGGAAACCCACATCGTAATCTGGATGGTGGTCCCTGTACTGCCCTATGGATGCTGCTTTTCTCCGACCGCCATCTCGGCGCTCGAGGAAAGGCTGTTGGAGTCTGCGGTCTTTCGGCAGTGGGTTGAAGTGCATGATGAATGCGTCATAATCCATCGGTCGGACCGCCTCTGACAGGACCGTGGAAGCCGGTCCGACCAGCATCGTAATGAGGCTCTAAGTCTCTGAAATGGAAGGCAGCTGGCTGTGGGCAAGAGGGGCTTCACAAGGCTGGATAGCCATTGGACGAGGTCCCGGTTAAGCTATTGACTTATGGCGGTAAACTGCAAGTGGAAGAAATTCAAAATTTGTGTCCAAGGAAGGTTCCTTGCAAGACAAATACTTTTGGCGCCTTTACCTGGTGAAGATTTCTACCTTTGGACTTAGTCACTTTCTTTTTTGGAGCTTGATGCCCAGCTGAGATTAATTTGCTGCTGCAGAAAAGCTCAGAGCAGGAGCAACCTAAATCTTTGGCCCAGTGGCAATGCACCTCTGTCCAATTGACTTGGCAGGTTTGTCACAGTTCTCCAGAGGTCTTTGGAGCCAAAATGTTTCTAAGTCCCAGGTTTTTCAGGATGTTAGGAGGAGTACACCATGACACAGCCAAGCATTCCAGGTGTGCTATTATTCTGATATTTGTTATTCAGAGACTAGAAACGCTTCCCGCTCAGTTGGTGAGTCCCAATTCGATAGTTGGCGAGAAGACAAAGTAAACATCAACAGTTTCCCGCCCATACTACCAGCAGGCTATCATGTAATAGTTGTCCATTTCCAGCATTGTTTTTGCCTCTTGTACCTGTTTTGGGTTTTGACTTTCATGGCCCCACAGCCCGGGCTATCCTGTCTAGAGGCTGTGAAAACCCTGATGCTCAGCCAAGTGACGCAGTGGCATTTAAATCACAGTACTTTGTTAAACAGCATATTTGTTAACTTTATATTCAGGAGACATTGCCATCACATTTTTGTGGTCCCATTCATATCATGGATTATGCAGCTGAGCATGTCTTTGTACAGTCATGGAAACTGACTTTGAACTTTACTATTTGTGGAAGTAGAAAGTGAAAGAACAAAAAAGTCTCCCTTTGTGGCTTTTAAGCCTAACTGAAATAGAACATCTGCCGAATTATATTGAAAGTTTCAAAAACGGGAAACTGTGCTGAATTAGCAAGATTCCGGATATTTATTCTTAACTGCTGCAATATAAGAGTAAATACACTGGCTATACCAAGATGGCCTCCCCATGTACTTTCAGCTCTACCTTAAATGTCAGAACGTAAAGATTCTTAGAATACAGGATAACTGAGCAGAATGAAGAGTTCATCCTTTGGTTGCTGGCTCACTGCAATCTATACCTCAACAACATAGTGGTCGGCTGGTAGAACAGACACGCCAGCTGTGTTTGAAGGGTAGCAGTGCAACAATGTAATGTGGGGTTTGGCAAAGTGAGCTATGGAGGTGCTCGTCCGATGCTCGGCAGCTGAACAAATCCTGCACAAATATAAATGAAAAAAATGCACCACCAAAAAGATGCCTCTGCGAGCATAAATTAAAACAATATAAGTATTTAACAGTTTTATGTAGTGCTCCTGTCACAAATGTATTTTGATGCTTTGCAGATAACTCTGTTGATCACAGAGATAGAGGGTATTAGCTTGAGGAGAAATGAAAAGGTGTGTTTTTAAAAACCAGAATTAGCAGTAAAACATATTTAGGTGAAAAAGCACATCTTAGTGCGAGATTAGGCTTGGTGAAATATCAGCAAGAGGGTGGAAACACTTGTTGGAGCATAAATCAAATTTAGGTGCAAAACACATGTAGGTGAAAAATCACTTGTAAGTGAAAGCTCAGCATCGATGTAACAACAGCAGAATTTCAGAAATGATGTTAGTTGCACATTCAACTTTAGGTGCTAAATCACCTTGGAATGTGGGAATACAAATCACAGATCAAGTATCAGCAGAAGAATAAACTCTTATGCGCGAAAACACACTTATAGACAACATCAGATATAGGTGCAAGATCGGTATTACTAAAACGTCAAAGACTTTTAGATTAAAAAACATACAAACAAGTCTATGAGCAAAAATCACATGTAGGTACACAAACATATGTAAGTGCAAAATCAGTCTTGGTGCAGTCAGCAGTGGTATGGAATTACATTTACACAGTCAATACAGGGAGAAATGGGGTCATAAGATGCTTCATTAGCTGTAAAATGTGTGCATCATTATGCCATTACACTTGGTTGACTGTACACTGAGGTGCAAAATCACCGTTGGTGAATCATCAGAATAAGTGTTGAAAACATTGAGGAACAAAATCACACTTACATGCAAAATCACATTACATTTAAAATTACATAGAGGGGCCGATTACAATGCGGCCATAAAAGGCTTCGACCCTCAGTTGGAGCCTTTACGGCCGCATCGTAATGGGCCGGTCGGATTCCTTTCCGACCGCCTCATTAGGATGTAGGCGATCGGTAAGGAATCCGACCGGTCATTCTGGCTGGCTTCCAATGGGCTCGGAGAGCCCATCCACCAGTCGGAATGCTGCAAGTAATCTCAAGAGCGGGCCTTTCCGCCCTTGAGATTACAATGACGGTTTCCGACATGGTTTCCATGCAGGTCTGTCCGACATGGAAACCATGCAGGAAAGCGTCTTTGGGGGTCCCCAGCAGAGCCCCCTTTGGTGCACGGCCTTCAGTTGGAGGCAGAGGGCTATGGTGCCCCCTGCTGATCCCTGCACCTTGTGGCAGGCACCTTGAGATGCCGGCCACGAGGTGCAGGGATGAATGGTACCTCCCATTTTACTATGGGAGTAGGCAGTCTGGCCGGTTTACGGCCGGAATGCATGCTCCCATAGTAAAATATAGGAATGCGACCGAACAGTGTTCGGTCGCATCCTAATGGGGCGGTCGGGACCGCCGAACGGGTGTCGGTCGGTCCCATGATCGATGCGGTGTCCCGCCCGACATCGTAATAACCCCCTTAGTTCAATGCAAGCAGAATTGCGGTATCACTCCTAAAGAACAATTCACCTTTAGGTGCTCAGTTATAGTTAGGTGCACAACAACACGTAGGTCTAAAATCAGCAAGCGTGAGGTAACTTGTCTAAGAGTACAAATCATATTTAGGAACAAAAACTTTAATTTAAAAATCACATTTATGTGCAAATTCACGTTTGGAGCAATGCCCACTGGGGAGTGGAGATCCTTGGCACAACAAAATTCACGTTTAGGTAAAAGAAATCACCCTTGGTGGAACCATAGCAGGGGTGCTGAACCACTTTAAGGTGCAAACACACATTTAGATAGAGTAGCACAATAGGAACTAAATCAACCCTAGGGAATCATTAATGGGAGTGTGAAACTTCCTCAAGTGAAAGAACACAATATGGAGAAAAAAGTAGAATCACAATTAGGTACGCAAACACATTGAGGTTTAAAATCACCCTTGGTGCAAACTTCTCAAGGGTCTGGAAGCACATTTAAGAGCAAAAACATATTCGGGGTGAAAATACTGTCAGGATCAAAAACATAATTAGAAGCAAATTCCACAACACATTTATTTGCAAAATCATCATTCGTGCACAGTCAGCAGGAAAGTGATATCACATTTAAGTGCAAATGAAACGAGGCGGAGTTGACTATATAAAACTGAATAAAGCAATGCATGGTTTCTTTTTTGTGCTCTGGTTTTACTATAAGGTAAATGGCAAATCGCCAGATGCAACAGGCCTTATGTGCAAAATAACAGCCATATCAGGGTTCAATTGCATACCCATGATGCCCTGGGGTAAGCTCGCACACTGCTGCTCTTTGCTACCTTTCTTTTGTAATTTAGCCTCACACTCATGCGAGTGAACCAGGGAAAGTGCAGTGCAGAGTCTATACTCACTCTCTGTATTTGCGGGTGTTGATTGTATGGTCTTTGGCTCCAATTCATGAAATGAGATACAGTACACATTAGGCGGGTGAGGCAAGGTGATGCGAGGGAAGCTGCTGGACAAGCAGTACTAGGTGAAGAAGGACAGGAGTGTAAGGGTGTAGCGTTGGATTTCCTAAAAGGTGAAGAAGATCTGAGATGTCATGTTGATGAGGTACTATTTGAAGTGCAGCGTCTGGTGGCATATATCATTTTGGAAAACAGTCCTTAACTGGCCTCTCTTTAATTTACCTTTTCAGAAATCCAGTTCTGAATGCTCCCTTTCAAAAAAGTAATTTTTAGTTTGTCTAATTAGCAGATTTATATTTCTGTCATCTGGCAACCGGGTTGCAAAACCTTCTTTTGTTATAAGTTGGTAGCTCTCTAACTCTGCAATAAAGGCTATTTCTAGATTCTTTTGTGCAGCGTATGTTTGGCTCTGCGCTATGTCATTAGTAGCTTGCGGATGGTCTTAGTTTAGCTTGTTTGCTGTTGTGTCCGTAGATTCTACATGTGTTTCTTGTCTTTCATTTACAATGTTTTCACTTACAGTATCTGATTGCTTGTAAATAGTTGCACTAACTCTCGTGTACTAAAGTCCCTCCAGAAGGATGGTTGTGATTATTGGCAGGCTATCATATGTAAACATGCATTAATTCATAATCGCTCACTAAATCTGCTCCTAATTAACTACAGAGTTTACTGCTACAAACTGTTGCCATCACGCCAGATCTTTAGACTGTTTTATGTGATGACAGCATGGAAAGCCCTTTTCTGCCTATTTACAAAAACATGCAATAGTTAGGAAGGAAGCATGGCCACATAGTTTAATGTCAGAAATTCTTCTGAAGGAGTCCTGACTTCTCACTCACTATGGGGTATGGTAAAAATGTCTTTACCCCACTTTGCCTCTGTTAAATCAATTTAAAATTGCAGGGAGTGGGTCTATTGCTAGAGAGAAGCGTACAACTAACTGTATACAATGAATGATTCTGAAAATACAATGATTTCAATAACTGCAAATAAAGAACACAAGTTATAAAAAAACAAGGTCCTTATGAAGCAGAAGAGTAAAAGACAGCGACACATATGAATACTTTAAAAGTGATTAAAGAGACAATCAATTTATTATCTTAGATTGCTACATTTAGTTCATTATAGTAGAGTGACCAAAGGTCTCTGAAAGAAGCAACATACGTATCGTCCAAACAAGTATTAAGCAAATACTAAAAGGTAGAAACAGCTTTTAAATGCAGACAAGTTCATCTAACAAAAATGAAACACAGAACATAAATGCACAAATAGGTATGCCTGCGTTTTATGAAATATGTATCTTAAACAGTGTGCATGCAAATATTTTTGAAGGAAAAGGAGCATTTTGAAATGCAGGTGCTTCAAGCCCTAGAGTCCACTACATATACAGACAGCCACTGTGTAGGACGAAGGGGTTCATTCTGAACTTGGCATAATGGGAGCATCTCCATAAAATGGCAGTTCTCACAACCCACCAAACTCAATTAAAAGTGGGAAACCTGAGGGTTTCTGACATTAGAAACTCAGCTGGCTTTGCCTTTGGAAATCATTGACCTGATGGTGGCCGCCACATCACAGTGACAGGCATTCCATCCTATTTTGGGCTGATTCACTGTCCCTCGTTTTGCTTTGCTGGATCCCCAATGTGAGGCATGGTGGGGCTCATGCAAGAACAAATACGATGCTCTCACACATAGGAAGAAACATCCCTGCACATCATGCTCATTGCTAGTTAGAAAAGAAAGAGAATCATTGGTGCCGCATAGTCCTTGTCTATTGTGATGAGCAAGTTCTCTGTAACATATGATGCACTTTTTCCACCCGTCTCATAGGTCTGAAACTTGATGATCCTCGTGAATGGTGTGCTATTCCATGTCCCCCAGCTGTCATTTGGCTACTTCTCTCTAGAGGAATTTACTAAGGAAGGTGGGTCCTGATTGGTTTGTAGTTGATTAAGACATCATCTCACATGGAGGGACTCATGAGCTCCATGACGTCGGGAGCCAGTGATAGTGACAGGAAAAATGGCTTGATGCACACACCAGAACAATATTCTACTCATACGCAGGGAGCTTTGATATTGTTAGCTAGCATCCCCAAGGTTTTGTAAATAAATGAGGGGATGTTGTAAAAGGAGCCTTGTATTGTTGGTGGGGCTACGAAAGGATAAGTGAAAGATTCTGATATTTGCAGTGCCTTTTTTTCGTTGTGTTTATCACAATAGGCCTTCACAGTGAGGATGTGACACATGAGAATATTTTTTGTGACATTTGGATTTAGCAGCTCAAGAAACAGTTTAAATAGTATTTTGGATTTACTGGCTATAGTATTGATGCAAATGGTATAGGACACACATTTTTATTTTTACCACTTAATGCTCTGCAATGCATTCTGTCACATATTTTTCAATTATGAGAAGTGACCTTGCTATTTGCCCTTTGCCATTGGTGCTATACATTTTATCCCAATTGTTTCAGGATTTAATAATCTCAGATGTTTAATTTACTGTAAGATTGCATCCTTTCTTAGTATATTTATTTGTTGCGTGTGACACAGTCAAGTGTCTTGATTTATTGAGATCCAAGGCCCCACACAAACGCTTAGGATTCTTGCATCTCTGTTTTTGTTTGAATGGTTTGGAAGTCAGTTTTATTCACTACATTTTCTCTCTGAACAAAAATGAAATATTGCAGCTTGATGCAAGAGGAAGGGATGTATGCTATATTAAGGATTTGTGATATGATTAGTGTTTGCTTCAATAACGGATGTGATTGCACTACTAGGTTTGCAAATTTCATATCATGTGTGAAGTTATGGCCACATGTGTAATTTAGCTGGGTGGGGGGGGAGCTTTCACTAGCTGGTTGAGTTACAATGCTTCACATCCTTAAAAAGATCTGTTTTGTGTAGGTTACATAGAGTTCACCAAGTGACTGAAGACTTTCTTATTAAAAATCTTTAATAATATTAGAATATACATTAACATATAATTAAAGACTTAAAATGCTGACAACTAAATTTACATTTACTAAAAACATTAAGATCAGTATTTAGCAATGCATTAATGCCATCCTATTGGAAACTTATGTGCACTTTAGTATGTAAACCTAAATTAGTCCAGAATTAGAAAAGCGTTCAACCAGATTATTCCCCAAATCTGTAAAAAAGACAGGTATATTTCCTACAGTAAAGGTACAGTAAATGGTACTATTTCATGTGTGGCCAATTCATTGACCTAATCAATCCTCAATGGCAGGAGAACTAGTGTCCTTCTGTTTGAGGAATATCAATTTCTTAGCAGGTATAATACCTTTCTGCACCCATAGCCTCTTTAGATGACCATGAAATTCCAGGTTGGACAGATCAATAAAGAATATAATTATTTCATTGATGTAAATCATTTCACATGCAAATAAAACAACTGATGCCAAAACTAGTTTCTATATGAGGGATATCTCAAGACACGTTAGTATCATATGCTTGATGTCTTCAACTGCTCCTTTGCATTTCTAACATAAATTTAATTTAATTTTTTAATCTTAAGTGTCGTACAATGAATTCTGAAGCAAAGCTTTTGTTGGGATAATCTACCAAACATTTTAACCTAAACTTTCAATACTGAAGGCAATCTAACCCTAAACTTAATTCAGTAGATGAATATATCTAACACTTTTAAACTTTTTCCATCCTCTTGTGGACTATTTCACTGTACAAGATGGAAAAGAAAATTCCATATTGCGATACAATAAATTTGCTGTCACATAAGTCTATACAGTGTCATTTCAGAAAAGGTTCAAGCTAACCTTAAATTGTTCATAGGTGCCTCTCAGAAATAGCAAAATGACATTGCTTACTAAGCTCTATAAAAGATAAACTAAAACCCAACTCCCTTAAGCATAGGCTTTACTATAGTCACACTCTTTACACTTCAGAAAATAACGTCTTATTGTCTAATAATAACTCAGGATTATTCCATATAGGACAATCCCGTTTGTTTCAGCAATCTCCCACTCTGACTGTTTGAATTACAAAAGACATGTGTAGTCAACAGTCATATTGGTGTATCCGCTCACCCATTGTTTTGTAATTCGCTCAAGAAGAAAAATTCAAGAGGAAAACCAACTAATATGTTAACTTCTGCAATAATACATAAAGGAGTCTCCACACATTTTCTAGTTATGAACATTAAGTAAGCATGTTGGTAAACAAAAACAATCACAGTATCTCTTCATGTTAGACTATTGAATTTCCCATGTTTTCCAACTTCCCAGCATATCCAAGGAGAAATGTTTTATAAATAGATTATGATCGTATGATGCACACATGCAAGCCATAATGAGGCAAAAATCCATAGCCTGGAATTTTGTCTGTAAGATGATGTTGTTAAAGTTGAAATATTGAGTGTTCACATTTAGTACTATGTATAATATATATATATATTTGCGGCAACACCTTACACGCAACACCAGCGCGAATTGGGCTTGCCACATCGACCGCATCTCAAGGAGTGCAACGTGGTAGCGTTTATGGCAAGCCCCCAGGGCGGAACCGGAATGAGTTGATGAGGGAGAGTCTTGTGTGGGGGTCAAGACGGAGCGCAAGGAAACCCTGGAGGTTTTCAGCGTGGAGTTCCTGCCTCCCGTTATGAGCTGGCTGCCTCACTCTAAAGTGCTGAGGATTCCCTGGTGCTGGGCACCGTGCAATATTGTTGCTTGATGGTGAGGATTCACGGCTTTGATACTGTTGGTGACTGTGCCTCCATGCCCGGCATAAGACTTCAATAGCTCCCTTCCTATTAGACTATACGCCACATATTACTGTTTGTTCCTTTGCTGTGATCGGCGTTTGGTGTTCTCAGAGATCTTCGCATCCTATTGGCAATAATGTGGCAACATTATGTTACTCACAGTGATTCTCGCATAGCGCTTCAACGCATAGGAACTAAGAGGTGTTTGTGTAATTTGCAACTTGTGTTTCACGCAGCAGGAAACCAGAACTTTCATTTGAAGGAGCGCAAATATGTGTTCAATACTTTTTTTAATTTTGCTGGAACACCCCACACGAACAGATTGTAACGACTGATTTTCCGTTTGTATATATCTAGATCAGTTGGACTGTAATATTGGCAGGATTGAGTTTATTGCAATTGCGCAGCGCGTCAGGCAATGGTATTTCATTGAAAGGTCACTATGGCTCAAGATCAGTATTACAATATGCATGCAAGGCCAAAATGTGGTTTACGCGTGCGATTGCAAAATGTATATATTTTTACACTTCCTGCTCATTATTATCATTCGGTGAAATCGATGTTAGTACTGTTTCTATGTTCATGATCAGGGTGGTTTTAAAAGCAGTGTTTAATCTGATGACTCACTGATTGAGAAAGGTTGTTCACAGCCAAAACGCGTCTCAGTGATTTTTCTGCCGAGTGTGGTGGGACCTTACCTCATTAAACTGGCTGAAATAATGAATTCTTGTGTGCGTGCCCCCTTAAATATTTCAAATTAAGATCAGTAATGAAGGAATTTAGTATTCCGTATGGAGAGCTGTTAAGATTAAAACGGAACAGCTCCAGAGAATGCGACTTTGTAATGTCAGCTAAAGAGTGCATTGCTAGATTTGCTTTGAGAGGTTATGACAACACATTATTGGAAAAGACATTCAATAGAGTAAAAGGGATTTCTAGAGACCAATTACTGGGGAAAAGAATAAATAATATCCCCAATACTAACGAAGGGGGTAAGTTTAGGATGGTCACTATATATTCAGCAGAAGCAAACTATCTTAAACGGATGCTTAAGAAAAACTGGCATATTTTAAAAACAGATAGTATTATCTGCAATGACATCCCAGTCTACCCAATGGTCACTTTTAGAAAGGCCCGATCATTTAAGGACATGTTAGTTCAAAGTCATCTTGACAAGGTAATACAGAAAAGGGGTACCTTGAAAGAAATGCGAGGGTTTTACCCGTGTGGGAAATGTAAAGCCTGTGCGAATAGCAAAAGGGTTTTGTCTTATACTATACCAGACATAAATAGAAACAGACTCATAAAAAGATTTATGACATGTAACACCACGTATTCTGTATACTGTCTAACATGTCCTTGTGGGCTACGATACATTGGCAGTACCATTCACCCACTTAAAATAAGGATATTAGAACACTTACGGGCAATTTCTAAAAAAGACGTAACATATCCAGTAGCAAGACACTTTGCCGATAAACATTCCAGTAATAGAAATCTGGTACAGTACTATGGTCTGGATCATGTCCCGGATAATATCAGAGGGGGCGATAGAACCCTGAGACTACGTAGGTTAGAGTCACGTTATATTGTAGATTTGCGAACTAAATTCCCAAAAGGATTAAACAGTGGGGAGGAGTTGGCGTCACACTTGGGTTCATAGATTGTAAAATTAAAAACCGCTAGGCTGATACACAGCGGTATTAGTTGCAGTTATAATAATATGTCTCTTACATATTATCTATGTCACAGGATATGTGTAAACAACAATGGTTAATAATAAGGGACTTGAGCCGATCCACGGCAAGAGAATAGTACACTAAGGCACTAGTTGGTTAATATTTGTTTTGAATGATTGATGAATTTTATAAAACCTTGAATGGTAATTAAGGCATGTATTTTAATTAATAGGATACATTATGTCATGTAGTGGTTCAATATTTATTGAGTATATAGTTAAATCAATGTAATTATGACACTATATGTTTTGCATATTATAGTTCCTGGTATTGGAATGAATAGTTCCCTCCTTTTGGTCGCATTTACATGACGCAGTAAGAAGGGACCATAGCCGATCCACGGCAAGATAGCCAAACATATGACTGTTTTATCTGACATCAGCCGAAACCAATTAATTGATGAAATTATAATTTGTCACAGTGTAATTCAATATTTATTGTATACAAATTATGTGCACGCAATTTAAATTTATATGTATGTATAACATTTCAATATGGCGCTAGATTTTGCGCATTGCGTTAGTCCCCTTTCCATTGTGATACACAAGTGACCAGGATGTAAAATAGAGTCGCTTCCGGTGTGCCAGTAACACCGAAGAAGGCAGACCGCCGAAACTCGTTTGTTGCTAATGCTGGAAGAATAAATATCTTCAAAACGCCCCCGTGAGTGCTGAATTTCTTTCACAAAAAGGAAAAGGAGCGATAATATATATATATATATATATATAGGTATATATTTTGCCAAAGACGAGGTTCTTCCTGGAATCGAGCCCGTAGTCAGGTGGTGCGCGGTGCCGGCAGATCCACAGCCGGACAATAATATCCAAATAACTTCAAATAAAACGCACGCTCAATCGATATTCTGCAGGTGCACTCGAAATTTATTCCTCAGTTGCAACGCGTTTCGACAGTGAAACTGTCTTGATCACACGCTGAGCAGATGAAAAGACGTGCATACATAGAAAAGTGACATGGAAAATGGACTTACTCTCAGACCCATGTAGGATGGCAATGAAAAAGTGATGGCCATTTTGTAACATGCATTTCAAAATGAAATGTATACATGATATATAGAGACATGGTTGGTAGGTTGGTATTCCACATTTACAAGGTCAACATAAACATGATTGAGTTTATACTGAATCCAAATAAATATTCCTTCATTTGATAAAAAATGGAGGAGCCCGAAACGCGTCAGCTTTGAAAAGGATGTGAGGTTCCCTGCCAACTACGCTCCAGCCTCCATTAAAGAAAAGTTACAACCCACCAGTGCGGGCTCTTCCTTTGGGGGCAACTTTGTGTTTGGATGTTTTACGGCTGGCCCAGCCTTGGAGGAGCCACGCCGCAGATGAGCGGGCCAGTAGTGACGCCAATCGGCGATCACTAGTCGGAACGGTGGTTTCTACTGGAGGGGACAAGTGTGCAGTGTAGGTTATGAGTGGGACACTCCATCAACCCACTGGGGTTTGAGACAACTCACTAGAGGAACACTTTGTTGCACCACGTAAACCAGGAGGCTGTGGGAACGGCAACGCCGATTGGGGCGGGTATAAGGGGATTTCATTCAGGTGCGCAGAACTGCCTTGTACACTCCGTGAAATGCCTGTGACAAAGGGCGAGGAGCCCGAAACGCATCAGCTTTGAAAAGGATGCGAGGTTCCCTGCCAACTACGCTCCAGCCTCCGTTAAAGAAAAGTTACAACCCACCAGTGCGGGCTCTTCCTTTGGGGGGAACTTTGTGTTTGGAGATATATCTATATATATCTATATATATATACACACACACATTTATCTCACGGGCTGTGTAGTCATACTTAGGTCACAGTTTCTATAGGAAGAGCATTTCTTATTTTGCTAATAACTTTGGCACTGTTTGACGAATCTTCAGAAAGCTTTCCAAAAAAAAAAAAGTTCATCCACCTCAGCTACTTCATGGAAAGTTTCAGGGTGACCTGTCAAGCGGGGACTGAGAGAAGAGGGGTACAACATTCTTTTTCCTCATGCAGTTTCCATATTAGACAATGATACAGAAAAAATGGCTAAACAGAATTACACCAAATTTGGCAGAAAGCTAGATCTTTACTCAGAAAGTGTGCTGTTTGTGATGAGCTGTAATTCTGTTCAGAGGTTTTAGAAAAATGAAGGTTCAAACTTTATAGATATCTCCTGTGGGGCTCCCACAGGCAAAACTGTCAAAATGAGCGTTTTGAATGGCCGGACCCGTGGGACACCCGCAGGACTACGTGATGTGATTAGTGACTGCAACAAGAAAAAAAATGTTGTGACTTCCATTTTAGCACTCAGAGACATGGTCCCTAAGTGCTGAAATTATTTTTTAAATCATATAGAAGAGGGCAGGGTAGGGATCCTCTGAACCCCTAAACCCTGTGTGGGGGTCCCAGGGCAACCTTGTAGGGGACAAAATAAAAAAACAAAAAATAATTTTGAAGGTTTGTCATGTCCCGCAGAAGTCCTGCGGTGCCAGCATGGCCCCCCCATGTGGTCCAGTGTGACCAAATAAAATAAGGAAAACTAATGTTGGGGGCCTAACTCTGCATGTGGTGGGTGGCTGTCTGCCTGCATAGGTTGGCTGCAGGGCCTGGCCATATGCTAGTGCTGTTAGGTGGGTTGTGTGGCAATACAATGCATGCCTTTACCACACATTACATTACCATGCACGCCTTTACCACGCATATTTCTTAATCAAGCATACACATAGGATAACATTGAAAGTACCTTTACCACGCATACCATACAAACCTTGTTTTTAATTTAAAAAAATTTAAATAGCATTTTAATGAGTAATGTGAGAAGTTGGCCTGGCATATGCTGTCCACTAATTATAGTGGGCACCTTGAACCAGTCCAAACAACCCCTTATTGGAGATAGGTTAAAGACAACCTTTATTGAAAGCTATCCTAGTGGTAGCTATGGAGAGCAGCCTTCAGGCTAAGTCTTGAAGGAATGTAAAGCAGCTTGTTTTACCAGTCTATAATCTATTGAGTGACCAAATGAAAGAGGACCACACCAGGTATATATTCAAAATATATGTATTTATTACTAAACACACCCCTCTAGTCTCTTTATGAGGCTAGAGTTCGAAGTACATAAATTATAAGTTAGTTATCTACAGTAATAGCACAAATACACGTTTGAGCCCCAGGGGCGTACCAAACCATATACCAATAAAGTGGTATAAGAACCACGACTGAGCTAGACACAAGGCCTAGAGCCTGTAGAAGTGCTTGGACCACAAGGAACCACCCAAGGTAGTGACACAGGGGACCCACGGGGGACGCGTGCAGTGTATGAACACAGCCGCGAACCGCCGTTAACTTCTATGGGGAAAGTCGCGATTAGAATTTAAAAGAAAAGGGACACTTGGAGGAGGACTTTGAGCAAACCCTTTGAGAACTAGGCTGTTCTAGTGTCAATACCCACGGGAGCACCGGAGTACTCGAGTTACCTCACCCAGGGGAGCCGGGTGCATAGGTGTCTTTCGGGGTCGGGTTTCGTCGTCGCTTTCAATGGCGATCTGCTGCAAAGTGCTGCTGGCGGCCAAGTCGAAAGTGTTCGGGTGGATCCAAAGGTGGATCGAAGATCTGAAGAACCTGAAAGCAGAGGGGACAGAGTCTGGGTCACTAGCCAGTGACCAGGAAGGCGATGAGCAGATGCCCACCGATGTCGAGTGCTTCAGGTAGGTTGACGGTTATCTTGACTCTTCAGCCACGAGGTCCAGGAGGCGTCGACGACAACCAGGAGCTGGATTCGAGCTGTCCCACGACGTCTGTCGATTTCAGGGGTGTCGGCGACCGGATTGGACCCAACAAGCCTTGGCAACGGCAAGTCTTGTGGAAATGGAAGAAGGACGATGTTGCAGACCAGCAAGGTCTGTGGGACTCACCCAGTGAGGATAAGTCAGGGCACGCCTGGAGCAACCAGGGAGCCCAAGCAGAAAAAGATTGGCCTTTGGGAGGGCCTACTAGCCAACGGACTAGCGACCGCAAAGGAGCCTCAAGACGATGCACGTGGAGCTGGCTCACAGGACACTCGTGGAGTGGAGGCCAGTGATCTTCAGTGCAGTTGGTGCTGGAGGCTGGGGCTACTCGAAACCCAAAGCACGACTTCGTGGGAGACCCAGAAGAGGATGCACTTGCAAATGCGTTTGGTGTCCAGGGGTCACGGTTCCACGTTACCCACGACAGCTACGGGCCTCAGCTTTGCTGGGGACTCCGGGCAGCCTCGGGGAAGTCTGGAAATCCACCTCTGGTGATGCAAAGACTTCGGTGTCCGACGGGAGCTTCAGCGATGCAGACCAGACAATTGCTTCTTTGGTGCCTGCCAAGCAGGGGAGTCACTCCTTGACCCCAAGGGAGATTCTTCAGTCCTCTAATCTTAAAGTAGAGCATCGAAGGTCCAGGATTCTGTATCAGAGTTTCGTCCAGGTAAATCTAAAGTCCTAAGGACTGGGGTCCCCTACTTATACTAAGGTAGGGGGTTGGACATACTCTGTGGCCCCACCTATGGGAGGGTCAGGACAGAGGGGTGGTTACACCCCTTTCCCTTTGTCCAGTTTCGCGCCAGAGCAGGGGCTGGAAGCCCCTGAGCCGGTTTGAACTGGGGTATGCACAGGGACACCAAGTGTGCCCCCAGTGCAGGACTTCAAAGCACCCGAGAGTGCTCCCGCCCAGCCCCAATACACACTATCCTGTCTGGGGAGGTGGTCACACCTCCCTGGGACAGGAAACCTATTGTCCAGGCCTCCCCTGCTGGAGTTTCGGTCAGCAGCAGGAGGCCAGACTCGTGTCTGTGACAGCGGCATCCATTTTGTGATGCCAGGGCTCTGGAAAGTCAGTACCGGGTATACCGGTGTGTACATGTCTTTCCCTCTAGAAGGGTGGAATGCTACCCCCGCCGCCAGAACTGGCGGGGGGTAGTATTCCAAGATGTTTGACACCAAACACGACATGTTTCCGTGCAGCCATCCCAAAGTTAGCATTTAACGCGAGGTTATAATGCGCTTAAGAGTATATGGTCAGGCTGCACTACAAACAGCATCAGAGAAGGGTCTCCGAACGCTGCAGAGGGGCCCAGCTCATGCAGGGGCACCCTCTCACATAGGAACCACGCACTCTGCCTTCAGGATTGATAAGGCCTGCCATAGGAGTGACTTATAGGTTTATATGTGTGTATGTATGTAGTGATATAGGTAGCCTATATCACAGTAAGGGGTGCATGCACCACCTTACCCAGGCTGCAGTAGCAGACCTGTGGTGTCAGTTTGGATGGCCTTCCAGGGGTGGCACAATACATGCTGCAGCCCCTGGTAGGCCTCTGAGGTACCTATGCCCTGGGTACATAGTATACCATATACTAGGGACTTATAAGGGCACTCCAGATTCCAATCAGAGATGTGCCTAAGGCACATGGAAACCATTTTAAAGAGGAAGCAGCTAGGCTGGGGTTCTGATTAGCAGGACCCCAGCCAGACTAAGGTCGAAAAACAGTGAAGCATCAGCAAAAAGTGGGGGTACCCATGTGAAGCAGATCCTACTCTCCTACAAGTAAAATAACAATCAGTATTTATACAAAAAAAGTTCCCTAATGTGCCTAATAATGAAAACATTAAATGCGTAGCACAAGTACAAAAAAATATAATTTTGTCACGCGATACAACGCAAAGCAATGCGAATGGTACAATATTAACCTGAAAGCCACACAAAGATACTTTTGCAGAACCTCACGTTACCCAGTAGAATCCTATGTTGATTTGATGCCGGAACCAGATACGGTTCCGGTCTAAGATGCGGATTATGGTTCTGCATCATTAGTGTGTTTACAAACTACTCTCGTTAAACAGCTCTTCATTGAAGACCGTCAGTGTTCATACTTTTCTGAAATACCTGAATGCAGAAGATAACCTACTAACACAGCTTCTGGGTCTCTTTATTGGTGTATCAAATTGAAACTAACACTTAGACCGAGGAGCCTTACTTCTTGGATGCCCTGAAGAAGCCTGGATACGGGCGAAATGCGTTGGCTGTTGTTTCAATTCATCAAACAACACAAAATAAAGGATCGAATTTACAAAGATAACTTCTCGTCTCATTTGTGCATGTCTGGCAATAGTGTCTTTACCCTATTACAAGCTGTTCTTGTTGCCTCTCAGATCTTTTTCTCTGTTGCTTAACTATTTGTGGTTCTAGCTGGTGGCGAACCATTTCTTGAGGTGGGCAACTGTGAACTTGATAGGAGTCCTTGAATACTACAGCTACACGTGATTGTGCGACAAATGGGCCCCCTAGCCACCATTGTTTGTTTGAGAACCTTGTGTGACGTAAATCTGCCCCAACCAAGATGGTGGGCATAGATAATTGAGAAGGTCAAAAACACAACAAAAATCACTTTCCCTAAAAAGTAATGACATTTGTCTTCAAATTAAAACAAGGATGGCAACAGTTATTTTGTTGAGAATTGTGGTAAGCCCTTAGAAAAGATATAAATACGGGCATCCACCATATTGTGTTCAGTGGCACACAAACTTCTAAGGTGACCAGACACTCTGCTCAGTCGGAGTGTCTCAGTCAGAGAGTTATTGAAACACTGCCATCTAACAATCTATGTAAGTACTACCAGTGATAAATACAAGTTAATGAACATACTACCTATATTAAATTAAATATATAATTTTTTTTTACACCCTAGGAGATTATTTGTGAGGGAATAGGAATATCTCAGGACACAAAATGACAATTTGACAACCGATTCAAAATACAGAAAATGGGCGGCGTGGCCAAGCTCATGGCCGAGTGAGACGTACTGCAGACGAGCTTCCGCCGGAGCCCTTAATCCACGCTGAATCCTGCAGAAACCCTGTGAAAATGTATACCCATGGGAGGCTTTCCTGATGGGCTAATCCACACCGGTGGTCCACGGAGGCCCCACAAGTACCAGTACAGAACCGATGAAGTGTTCTTGGCCTGTGCACCATCCGGCAGTGCAGGTCCCAAAATGGTGGCCCGTTGAGAAGAAGGAGCTCCGGAGCCCCCTACAGTGACGCAGTGGAGACCGGGTGATGACCAGACGCGGCCCTGTCGAGTCTGGCCCCGAGAGAAAGTCCTGCCAGACGGGGGGGGGGGGTGGCTCCCTCCCTGCGCTGGGTGCGTAGTGTGGCTGAGTGACTGGGCCAAGGGAGGGGCCCGTGCCTCAAGTCCAGCTCAGCCGAGTTCCTGGAGCCCTGAGACAGGCGTGACTGCCGCCGGAATTGTGGAGAGAGAGGGGCCTGCTCCGGCCCACCCATACACCTCTAAAAGGGAAGAGCGAAGTGCCTTAGCGCGCCGGAGGAGCATGAAGAGATCCTGGTGGTGGTGCCAGACCGCGCAATGTCTGGCGGCTGACAGGCTGAGGCATCTGAGGGACGCTGGATTCTACTGCCGGGGAAGCCGTGAAAACAACCTGCTTCCCACTGAAAGACTGCTCCATTGATCCAGCGGATTGTGGGGGAGGGCCACACGCCGGGTCCATATGCAACGGGTGAGTCAGCCACCGGTAGACACCACGAGCAGGGGGTGCTGTGGCTGGAAGCTGGGAGCCAGGAGTCCTAGAGGAAGCACCCCCTCCAGCAGCGAGGGCAGAAGTAAGCCCACGCACTCCTGGTGCGGTGGGGTTAGGAGACAGCGAAGCTAGCTGATGGTTGGCCCCCTGACTCAGGGACGAAGGGGAATTACTGGAGACAGGCGCAAGACGCCGCCGCACCCTAGAGAATCACCTCTTAATTGGCAAAGTAGCCTAAGGTTCTCCCCCCGGAAGCAAAAAAGTGACAAGAGTCCTATAACGGACCAAGGGAGACATGAGGCACCAGGATTCACTATCAGGCCCCCCCAGAGACCGCAGCTGTGACGAGGGAGGCCACAGGGGAGCCCCGAAACCAAGGATACACAACGCAGGTCACACTATAATGGGGAGGATATCCCCAGTCCTAAGCCTAAAACTAAACAGCAGCCCTAACATTGTAGAAAGACATTGCACGCCCGATCTGGTATGAGAGGAAACACGGAGCGGAGTCACCGCACCCAGCCAGGAGGGTCGATCCCTAATACTATGGCCAAAGATAAGGATCCAAAGCCCCCAAGGCAGGGGAAAATGGACAAATACACTAAGGTGCTCCCGGCACAGGCAGAGGCGGCTGAGGCAGTGCAGCCTCCCACGGATACAGCCCTTCTCCTCCAAGCAATACAGAGCTCCAGAGTTGCCCTGGAAGGCAAGATCGGGGAGGTTTGCTCAGAGGTATCGTTGCTCCGACAAGACCTCCGGAAGGTGTCCGAAACAGTAACGGAGGCCGAGACCCGAGTTTCGGAAGTAGAAGACGCCGTTAAAAACCTACAAAAGGGGATGAGAGACATGCATAGTACTGCCACTGATATGATGTGGAGGATCGATGATGCGGAACATCGAGCCCGAAGGAACAACCTCCGCTTCGTGGGATTTCCAGAAGGCATGGAGGGCAACAACGTAGCGGCGTTCCTGACATCGTGGTTGACAGATCTCATCCCGGCAGAACAATTCTCTCAATGTTTCGTCATAGAACGTGCGCACCACGCACTGAGCGCCAGACTCCCCCCCCCAGGCGCACCGCCTAGGCCGATCATTGCGAAAATACTTAACTTTATGAACAGGGACATGATACTGCGTGAAATGCGCCGAAAGGGGAAAGTCCGATACGAAAACGTGAAGATCATGACGTTCCTGGACTACAGCCGCGAAGTACAGAAACAACGCCGAACTTTCGACTCGGTCAAAGCCAAGCTAAGGGCCCTCCAAATTCAATATATGCTCCTATTCCCAGCACAACTAAAGGTCCTCTTCCAGGGGAAAGCCTTCTTCTTCCAAACCCAGAAGAGGCCTGGGCATGGGTGGAGGAAAGACCAGGGCCTCGACCCCCAGGAGGGTCGCAGAGCGATAACCGACAGACTCGGGACAGAACAAGCGGTGTGGCGTCTCCCCGAAGAAGACGACGCTTAACTGCTGGCCGGTCGAGAAGAATAGGCAACAGATCTCCGTATGTCCTACGAAAGCCCACACAACAGAAGGGGCGCCAGGAGCAGCCCAAAAGAGATCGATCCCAATCCGAAACCAACACGGCCCAAAGGACTGAGTCCCCAAACCAACAGACCGATTCGGAAGACAACGACATGTCCTCAGGACCAGAATCACGACACCCACTAATGGAGGCAATCCAGATTCTCGAACAAAATGAAGATACCGAGAGACCCCCAGAGAGATCTTTACCAGGGGAGATTGATCCAAATGAATGGGGCACTGTAACTTGAACACCGGCTGGACGAGACTCACTATTGTGCCCCATTCGAAGCGTCCAGAGCTTCAAACCGAGACTACTTTGAAAACCTGAGCAACAAATTGTAAGAGTTGGGGTTTTGGGGTTTTTAGTTGGGGGGGAGGGATGACAGTCACTTCATGCAATGGGGAGACAGAAGGCTGAGGGGGGGTGGTGGGAGGTGGGGTAGAGGGAGGGTTTGGGGATTGCACAGTTGGGGTTTAAACATTGGTACATTGGTTCATGGATCGCAAGGGCTGTCACAACTAGACATTCCTGTAGAGCAAGAGACACAGGGAAACATCACTCTCTGCCACCTCAGGACCCTGGGGCCGCACGTACATTGCCACCAGGTGTAACATGACCAGATGGCCCAACCTAAACGGTCATGACATGGAATGTTAATGGGCTAGGGGACAAAATCAAGAGGGGATTGGTGTCATAACTCATTAAAAGGCTCCACCCAGATGTTGCTCTGCTTCAAGAAACGCACCTCAAAGGCACACAGTGTGGGTTTATTGGCCGTGGGGCCTATAGAGTATTGGCACACTCAGGATTCACGTCTGGGGCGAGGGGAGTAGCCATTTTGATAAAAAAAAACATACCTTTCCAGACCTCACGCCTCTGGCAAGATCCCCTGGGTAGATATGTGGGAGTCT
The DNA here is from genome assembly GCA_963921515.1 of Calotriton arnoldi. Classification (NCBI taxonomy): domain Eukaryota; kingdom Metazoa; phylum Chordata; class Amphibia; order Caudata; family Salamandridae; genus Calotriton; species Calotriton arnoldi. Next base: position 254,565 of record CAWUFW010006764.1, read on the forward strand.
CAGGGCTATGGGGGAGGAGGGAGGTCACATTGATATGTGTCTATGCGCCACCCAGACGACAAGTGCCCACTCTGAACAAGATAATTTACATCTTGACCGAGACACCCTCTGCTCTACATATAGTGGGCGACGATTTCAACGATGTGATGGATCCAGTAATGGATCGCACTGGGGGGGGCGACAGACCCACGCAAACTACTCCCCTGTGATGATTCTCCACATCAATGGGCTTAATAGATGCTTGGAGAGAGAAGCACCCCCAGATCAGACAGTTTTCTTATCACTCCGGGGCTCACGATATACACTCCAGACTGGACTACATATTTATCCCCAAGGGAGAACTGCATGACGTAGGGTACGCAGACTACACAGCCAGAGGTCTCTCTGACCACTCCCCGCTCTTGGTAGAAATGGGATTGCGGGAACGGGACTGAGCTGGCAAATGGAGACTAAACCCTTGGGACCTGACTAACAAAAAAATAGCAAAGGGACTTAGGGCAGACACGGAGGTCTATTTCCTAGAAAACAAGGATTCGGTTCCCTCTGGGGCGACGGTGTGGGAAGCGTATAAGACAGTGTTGCAGGACAGAGCCCAAAACCGTATAGCTTGGGAGAAAAAAGAGAAAGACAAATGCCTGGTTACGTTGGAGCATAAGATAACCGAGCTTGATCAACAAGTGACCCAGAGTAAGGACCTCGAGCTCACTCGTAGGCTGACCACTTTGAGACTTGAATACAAAGAACTGGCCATGGACAACGCCAAAAAACAGCATTTAGCTACATTACACCGCCTCTACGAGGTGGGAGACAAGGCGGGAAAGCTCCTTGCCTGGATTAGTAAAAAAGAGGCCCAAGATAGATGGGTGACAGAAGTGGCAGACCCCCGGGGAGTTAACCAACACATGGACGAGGGAGTGGCAAAAGCATTCGCAGACTTTTATATAGACCTGTACCGGGCTCGATCGCCTAAATCTCCTATGAAGACAAGGGACTACTTGGTGGCAATTCCCACCCCAGTCCTGGGAGAGGAAGAAGCTCAGGGCCTAGAAGACGACCTGTCTTTGACTGAGATCCAAGAGGCAGTAGCAAAACTCCGCCCGGGGAAAACCCCTGGCATCAATGGATTGCCGGCGGAATTCTATAGGCGTTACGTTGACGTTCTCGGCCCTCACCTGCTCCGGCCTTTAGTCGACTCCCATAAAGATGGTGTCTTACCGATGGATCTGAGAGTGGCAACTATAGTGGTCATACATAAAGAGGGTATGCCCCGTAACCAATGTGGCTCCTACAGGCCCATTTCATTGCTAAATACGGAAGTGAAGATCCTGGCCACCATCCTGGCGACCCGTCTCCTAAGGGTTGTCACTACCCTGGTTCACGAAGACCAGTCGGGATTCATGCCAGGCCGATCTACCCGCCTGAACCTCAGGCGAACCCACAACTGGCTAATGAAGGTGAGGAACCGGTCAAGTCCACATGTGTTTTTATCCCTAGACGCTGAAAAGGCGTTTGACGCTGTGAACTGGTCGTTCCTTGATGCCACTTTGAATAAATTCGGGCCGAAATTCCGCAGTTGGGTAGCCCTCCTTTATAACCAACCAGTAGCCATGGTGCGCGTCAATGGTAGGTGCTCTGCACCCTTCCCCATCGAGAGAGGGACACGGCAGGGATGCCCTCTCTCGCCCCTCCTCTTTGCTTTAACCCTTGAGCCTTTGGCCTGTGCAGTTAGACTGCATCCCTCCATTCGAGGTTTCCGGAGTAACCTAGCAGACAATGGAGAGGAAAAAATGTCCTTATATGCGATGATATTTTACTGTATATCACCGAACCCACCTCGACCATCCCGGCCCTGTTTGAAACCATAACTGAATATGGCTGCTACTCGGGCTACAAAATCAACTGAAATAAATCCACGCTCTACTGCCCGACAGATGCCCCAGTAGACTGGCTTTTGCCGCATGACCTGAGAGTAGTACAAGGAGGTTTCAAATACCTGGGTATATTCGTTACCCCGCACCAAGAGGTTTGCAGAAAGTAAAACCTAGGGACAGTTCTGAGTAACTTTAAATTAGATGTAGAGAGATGGAGGGATCTTCCCCTCACCTTGCTTGGACGAGCGGCCATCTTTAAAATGATTACCCTGCCCCAGCTGCTGTACGCCCTTCAAAATTCGTACCACCCACTTCCTAGAGCCACCTTCGCAGAGATTGCTAGCAGAACTCGGACACTATTGTGGCAGGGGGGGGCACCCCAGAATAGCGCTCAAAACACTGCAACGTAATCCTTTCAATGGTGGGATCGCACTCCCTGATATAGAAGTCAACTACTGGGCATCCCACCTGATACCTATAAACGACTGAATACATAAAAACAGGGACCACCCTACGTACCGCCTTGAGAGGGATGAAATTTTACCCCATACATACCTACATTATCTATACGGTGGAAAGGGGGTTCCTGCCTGTTACCTGCCACGAAAGTGACTCTGAAGGCATGGGCCAGGGCCACCAAGTCCATGAGTTGGACAGACCGGGTCACGAAGAGTGCCCCGCTCTGGGAGGGTACATGGTTCAAGGAGCTGCGAAAGCTAAAAGGGTTTGGGACCTGGGATCTCCTGGGGATCTCCACAATAGGAGACATTGTTGAAAAGGGAGAACTCAAATCACGGGCGAAGCTTAAACAGGGGTATGACATGAATAATTCCCAATTCATTAAATATGCCCAACTGCGTCATGCATGGCAGGCAGAGAATGTTCAAAGCGAACAACTTCCGGAATACGCACCTCTAGAGGGCAGACTCCTACAAGAAGAACTAACGCATAAGGCGGTCTCCTTCACCTATAAAACTATCAACAATAATACCCCAGACGGTCTGATAGGGCTACGAGCACGGTCGGAGAGGGAGGTGGGATCAATGGAAGATATTGATTGGGAGGCAGCGTTCAATCAATCAATCAATCACAGAATTTGTAAAGCGCACTACTTACCCGCGAGTGTCTCAAGGCGCTGGGGAAAAAAAAGGGGGGGGTGCTGCTACTGGTCGAACAACCAGGTCTTGAGTAGCCTCCTGAAGGTCAGCAGGTCTTGGGTCTGTCGTAGGCTTAGTGGAAGGGTGTTCCAGGTCTTGGCGGCGAGGTGGGAGAAGGATCTGCCGCCGGTGGTGGTTCTTCGAATGCGAGGGACGGTGGCGAGGGAGAGGTCGGCGGAGCGGAGTTGGCAGTTGGGGACGTAGAAGAGGAATCGTCTGTTGAGGTAGGCTGGGCCAATCTTGTGGAGTGCCTTGTGTGCGTGGATGAGGAGTTTGAAGGAGATTCTCCTGTCGACGGGGAGCCAGTGCAGGTTCCTCAGGTGGGGGGTGATGTGGCTGTGGCGTGGTACATCGAGGATCAGGCGTGCGGAGGCGTTTTGTATGCGTTGCAGTCGCTTGATGAGCTTGGCCGGGGCTCCCGCGTAGAGGGCGTTCCCATAGTCAAGTCTGCTGCTGACGAGGGCCTGGGTGACTGTTCTTCTTGTGTCTGTCGGGATCCACCTGTAGATCTTGCGAAGCATGCGGAGGGTGTTGAAGCAGGAGGATGAGACTGCGTTGACTTGCTTGGCCATGGAGAGCGTTGAGTCGAGGATGACTCCCAGGTTGCGTGCGTGGTCGGTGGGTGTCGGGGCTGCTCCCAGCATCGTTGGCCACCAGGAGTCGTCCCAGGCTGAGGGGTTGGAGCCGAGGATGAGGACCTCTGTCTTCTCCGTGTTCAGTTTTAGTCGGCTGATCTTCATCCAATCGGCGACGGCCTTCATTCCTTCATGGAGGTTGGATTTGGCGGCGAGGGGTCCTTGGTGAGGGAGAGGATCAGTTGAGTGTCGTCGGCGTAGGAGATTATGTTGAGGTCGTGCTGTCTGGTGATGCGTGCGAGCGGGGCCATGTAGATGTTGAACAGTGTTGGGCTGAGGGACGATCCCTGGGGTACGCCGCAGATGATCTCGGAGGCTTCGGATCGGAATGGTGGGAGGCGGACTCTCTGGGTTCTGCCGGCGAGGAAGGAGGTGGCCCATTCCAGGGCCTTGTCTCGGATCCCTGCGTCGTGGAGGCGTGCGCGTAGAGTGCGGTGGCAGACAGTGTCGAAGGCGGCGGAGAGGTCCAGCAGGATGAGGGCTGCGATCTCACTGTTGTCCAGCAGGATCCTGATGTCGTCGGTGGCGGCGATGAGGGCAGTCTCAGTGCTGTGGTTGCTGCGGAACCCTGATTGGGATGGGTCCAGGATGCTGTTTTCTTCGAGGTATCGGGTTAGCTGTTTGTTGACGATCTTCTCGATGACCTTGGCTGGGAACGGAAGCAGGGAGATGGGCCGGAAGTTCTTGAGGTCTCTCGGGTCCGCTTTGGGTTTTTTGAGTAGGGCGTTGATCTCTGCGTGTTTCCAGCTCTCTGGGAAGGTCGCGGTCTCGAAGGAGAGATTGATGATGTTGCACAGGTGTGGTGCGATGGACCTGCTGGCTTTGTTGAAGATGTGGTGCGGGAAAGGGTCTGACGGGGAGCCGGAGTGTATTGTGCTCATGGTCTTGATGGTGTCCTCGATGTTCACGCTGGCCCAGGCTGGCAGGGGGTCGTGGTCGATGGTGTGCGGCGGGTCTGGTGCATCGATCTTAGTTGGGGCTGTCTGGGTGTTGAAACTGTCGTGGATGTCGGCGATCTTGCGGTGGAAGAAGGTGGCGAGGGAGTCGCACAGGGGTTGCGACGGCGGGATGTCGTTGGTGTTGGAGCTGGGGTTGGAGAGTTCCTTCACGATGTTGAAAAGCTCCTTGCTGTTGTGTGCGTTGTTGTCGAGGCGGTCTTTGAAGGAGATTCTCTTGGCGGACTTGATGAGGTGGTGGTGGTTACGGATGGCGTCTTTGTGGGCTGCGTGGCTGTCCGGTGTCTTATCACTGTGCCATTTCTTCTCTAGTTTCCGGCAGGTACGCTTGGAAGCTAAGAGTTCCGAGGTGAACCAGCAGGCTCTTTTGGTGGTGTCACTGCAGGTGAGTTTTTTCAGCGGGGCGAGGGTGTTGGCACAGTCGTCCATCCATCGTCTGAGGTTGCAGGCAGCGTCGTCGGTGTTGGATGGGTCGGAGGGAGGGCTGAGAGCGAGGGTTGCCCGTAGTTGGTCTTCGGTGACTTTGCTCCAGCAGCGGCGTGGGATCTGTTGGGTGCGGTGGTGTGTGGTGGGTTTCTGGAAGGTGAAATGGATGCAGCGGTGGTCGGTCCAGAGGAGTTCCGTGGTGTGGCTGAAGGAGACGTGGGAGCTTGAGGAGAAGATGGGGTCAAGCGTGTGGCCGGCGGAATGGGTCGGTGTTGTGACGAGCTGGCTCAGACCGAGGTTGGCGAGGTTGTCGATCAGTGTGGTGGAGTTGCTGTCGTTGTTGTTCTCCAGGTGAAAGTTCAGGTCTCCGAGGAGGATGTAGTCGGTAGAGGTCAGGGCGTGCGTGCTGATGAAGTCGGCGATGGAGTCGCTGAACTGGGGTCGGGCCCAGGGGGTCTGTAGACAAGGGTGCCTCTAAGGGTGGTGTTGGGGTCCGTGTGGATCTGGAAGTGCATGTGTTCGGCGGTGCTGAGAGTGTTGTCGGTGCTGATCGAGACCCTGATGGTGTTCTTGTGGACGATGGCGATTCCTCCTCCTACTGCGTTGACGCGGTCTCTGCGGGTGATCTTATAGCCGTCTGGGATGGCTATGGCGATGTCGGGGGCGGAGGAGTCGTTCATCCAGGTCTCTGTCAGGAAGGCGACGTCTGGTGATGATGTGTCGAGCAGGTCCCAGAGCTCGACGGCGTGTTTGCGTGTGGAGCGGGTGTTCAGTAGGATGCATCGGAGGTGGTTGCGGTCCTTCTTGGCGGGCGCCTCGGTGGCTCTGAGGCTGGTGTAGCTGCAGTTCCGGCAGGTGAAGGGACCATGGGTGCGTTTCGGGGCGGCCTTGAAGCAGTTGTGCGTCCGTCCGGGGTTGAGAGCGTGGAGTGTGGTGGCATCGTATCGGCGTCGGTCCTCGAGGCTGGTGCGGGGGCGCACGGCCCAGGGGGTCTGGCGCTGGGCGCGGTCCAGGCACGGACGGGCGCAGACGGGCTTGCCTTAGGCACGCCTTCGGCGCGCCAGCGGCGCAGCCGCGCAGCGGCCGCCATATATGGGGAGGTGGGAGGGAGGAGCAGCTGGGAGGCAGGGGCAGCGAATGGGCAGTCAGGGGGGCGGGGCCGCAGGGGACGCAGCGGCGGGAGTGGAGAGAGGCAGCGAGGGGTACAGAAGGCAAAAAGGACACAGGGAAATGGGGGCAGCGAGGGAAACAGACGGACAACGGGCACAATGCAATTGGGGCAGCGAGGGAAACAGAAAGAAAAATGGACACAATACAGTGGGGGCAGCGAGGGAAACAGAAAGAAAATGGACACAATACAGTGGGGGCAGCGAGGGAAACAGAAAGAAAAATGGACACAATACAGTGGGGGCAGCGAGGGAAACAGAAAGAAAATGGACACAATACAGTGGGGGCAGCGAGGGAAACAGACGGAAAACGGGCACAATGCAATGGGGGCAGCGAGGGAACAGAAGAAAAATTGACACAATACAGTGGGGGCAGCGAGGGAAACAGATGGAAAACGGGCACAATGCAATGGGGGCAGCGAGGAAACAGAAAGAAAATGGACACAATACAGTGGGGGCAGCGAGGGAAACAGAAAGAAAAATGGACACAATTCAGTGGAGACAGAAACAGATGAAGCAGGCTGTGTCTGGCAAGGTGAGAAAAGAAAGAAAATGGACACAATACAGTGGGGGCAGCGAGGGAAACAGACGGAAAACGGGCACAATGCAATGGGGGCAGCGAGGGAAACAGAAAGAAAATGGACACAATACAGTGGGGGCAGCGAGGGAACAGACGGAAAACGGGCACAATGCAATGGGGCAGCGAGGGAAACAGACGGAAAACGGGCACCGAGGCCACAAGCAGAGGGGCGAGCTTACCAGCAGCAGCAGCGGGCAGGACACCACAGGCGGAGCTGTGTGGCGGGGGAGCGACCTACCTGGTAATGCATCCCAGGGAAGTTGCAACAAAGGCACGGCTCCGTCTTGTTCAATTTAAGATATTACATAGAACATATTATGACAGGGATAAACTGCATAAAATGGGAAGGGCAGAGTCACCACATTGCCTCACCTGCACAACGGCAAAAAGCGACTTCTTTCACACAGTTTGGGCATGTCCTGAGCTGCAAATATACTGGACGCAGGTAATTGAGCTACTGGGAACGGTCTTGGGAGCGACGTTGCCGATTGAGCCAAGGTTCGCGATACTGGGGATACCGAGTGAGGTAGACGTCACTAGAACACAGCTAACTTTTGCTTCCCTGGGACTGGTGGTGGCCAAAAGGGATATAGCTAGAAGATGGGGGGTGGCCGAGAGGTCGACAATTCAACAGTGGACAAGAGGAATGGATCTATACATGACCGCTGAGCAAACCACATATCGTAGCAGGGGGCGTCCCAAAAAATTCCACAGGATCTGGGACCCGTGGAGACGATATTTTGGGTTGGACTTGGGGGATGACACACAGCACTCTGCAGCACACACTACACAGGAGAGTCCAGTAAGGGGACCGGAGAGAAGACCTGCTTTAGAAGCGGCACCGGGCGACCAAATACTACTGTTCCCTGGCCCCAAACGATAATTGTATAACCAGGCATATGAAGACACAGATTGTGAACTTAATTCTGTATGTTTCAAAAGGGGCGAGGGTGGCTATGTTGATGACGACCACTTTTCTTACTGCTTGCGATCGAATTCTGCAGTTGCACTGTTCAAGATGTCTATTCTGCTTATTGTTCACCTAGAAAAATCAATAAATAAATTAAAAAATAAAATAAAATACAGAAAATGAAAGATAAAGGAGTGATATATCTTGTAAAAATTTTAATATTGTATTTTTTTGCTTTAAAGATGCCTAAAGATAGCAGGCAGATCTGTTAAACAAATTAATCAAATGTGAACAGGTAATTTCCAATGTAATTTTTAAAACAACACACTAAAAGAATTAATAGAATTTTTAAGAAAACAGTAGTATATTTTGATTTATCACCTCACAAGAAATCCACCTCCGGGAAGATACTAAACAGTAAAGGGGACAAATTTACTATTCAAACTTCACCGAGTGCCAACTCGGGAAAGGTGCTGGATAGTGGCTGGGGGCAGATTTACTATTCCAATTCGCTCAGTACCAACTCAAGGAAGGTGCTGGACAGTGACCGGGGGCAGATTTACTATTCCTAACTCCACCAAGTGCCAACTCAGGGAAGGTAATGGACAGTGGCTGAGGGACAGATCTACTATTTTTCAAGAATACAGTAGTGGATTTTGATTTATCACATCACAAGAAAGCCACCACAGGGAAGATACTAGACAGTGAAGGGGAAAAATTTACTATTACAAGTCCACCAAGTACAAACCTGGGGAAGATGCTGGACTGTGGCTGAGGTACAGATTTACTATTCCAGCTCGCCCAGTGCCAACTCAAGGAAGGTGCTGGAAAGTGACTGGGGCAGATTTACTATTCCAACTCCGACCAGTGCTAACTCAAGCAAGGTGCTGGACAGTAGTTGGGGGCAGATTTACTATTCTTAACTCAGCCAAGTGAGGCAAGGTGCTGGACAGTGCTTGAGGGCAGATTTACTATTTCTAACTCTGTCAAGTGTCAACTCAGGGAAGGGTCTGGACAGTGGCTGGGGCAGATTTACTATTCCTAACTCCATTAAGTTTCAACAGAGGGAAGGTGCTGGACAGTGGCTAGGGGCAGATTTACTAATCCAACTCCGCCAAGTGCCAATGCTGGAAGGTGCTGAAGAGTAACTGGGGGCAAATTTACAATTCCAATTACGACAAGTGCCAGCTCAGGGAAGGTGCTGGATTTTTGTAAGGTGGGTATATTTACTAACAAATTTAAACCATTCTTTTTGTTTAACAGCATTAAAACCAAAAAAGAAAAGCTGTCAAATCCAACCTTAACAAAGAATCAACCATCACATCCAAGAACAAGAAGCTAAACCATCAGGTATTCTACTCCACAAAAAATAAACATGAAAACACTAACCATTTTTCAGTTAAACATAGGAAAATGTTTTACAAATGTAATCCTTTTAACAGGATTGTGTAACATATTTAAAACCACTATCAATTTTTAACAAGCATTTTTTCAATTGATTCAGAAAAGCAACATTCAAAATAAGTAAAAGAACAAACTGTTCGACTACAAAAACAAGAAACCATCATAACAAGTTCCTCAACCAAACACCAATACTCCAAATCGAAAGATAATCCTATTCTCTTCTATTTTAAATTAAAAACAAATAAGGTTTCCTTCAACCAACAGCAAAATAATGACCTTTTACATTTTTTGTCTCAAACAAAATTGCAGCAACTAACATTTTCTTTTCAGATCAGGGACATAAAAATTTACCATATTATTTTTCCTTTCAACAGGATAAAGTATAGCACGTAAAACATTTTAAATGCATATTACCAACATATTTTCATTTTTCTGCCAGATAAATAACATGGATAATGCAAGTCATGCTGCACACATGTTATCTAAGAGAAGGAACAGACGTCTCAAATATGGTGGGTGCCTTTATTGTAAAGAGAAAATGGTTGAGCCCAAGAGTTATTGGAGGTGTGTGGAGCATTTCTCTACCCATTGTAAAGGCAGAGTCATTACAGTTGGTGACTTAGTTGAAAGAATATCCAGTCATAACCACTCTGTCTTTATAATAGAGTTGGAAGCAAGTGAGAATGTACAGCACATTAAGGCACTTGGTGCCACCTCCAACAAACCTTGCGGCTAAGTATTGAGGGAGGTAGCCCAGAACATCCCCATACATGTTGCAAGTATTATCCCCACAATTCCAAATTTAAGAGAAATGGTGCAATGACAAAAACAGGCAAGTAATATCCAAGCATAAACTCTTCATTCCTACTCTGAGCCTTCCTTGATGCAGTCTTGGTTCCAGTCGAAGTCCAACGAAGTCCAAGTGTCCAGACAAGTGAAGAGCGACGTAGTTTCAGGGATGAGTCTTGTTCCATGATGAATCAGATGACCCACCCACAGGTTAGCCCTTAAGTACCCTAAGTAAAGGGATGGAACAACTTGGGGGTCCCTCCCAGTGGAGGGGCTGGACAGAGGGGAGGATACTCCCATGTCCTTTGTCCAGTTTCACACCAGAGCGGGAGCCTAGGGCTCCCTGGACTGGTTCAAACTGGAGTATGCAAGGAGGGCACCAAATGAGCCCTTCAAAGCAGTCTGGTGGTGCTGGCAAACGCCCCCAGCCCAATACACTAAGTCCTGTCTGGGAGGTGGTCACACCTCACTGTGACAGGAAACCTATTGTTCTACCTTCCCCTGCTCGAGCTTGGCTCAGCAGCAGGAGGGTAGAATTGTGTCTGGGGTCGGCAGCACCACTAGCCTGCTTGCAGACTGTAAAAGGCTGTTACCAGGAGTACAGGGGGGTCCCCTAAGGAGCCACCCAATACATGGGATCATACTTCCAACACCGGGGTCAGTGTTGGGGTATGATTCCAACATGTTTGATACCAAACATGACCGGGTTCAGTGCAGCCACTATATAGTTAGACATCTCGTAATGACTGATGTCCACTATATACCTAAAAATGGCTGACCACACTTACAAAGCATGGAGAATCAATTCCTGGGGTTTGTAGGGGTGTCCTGCTCATGCAGGGGACTGCTCACACTTCTAACCAAGCACCCTTCCCTCAGGACAAAAGAGGCTGCATAGGGGTGACTTATAGGTAGTGCAGTGTCCTCAGATATAAGGAAACTTATATCTGTCATGAGAGGTGCAAACACCAGCTCACAGAGACTGCATTGGCAGTCCTGTTGTCACAGTTTAAGTTGACTCCCATGGGTGGCCATGCTGCAGTCTTTGGGAGACCTTGGTGTACCTATGCCCTGGGTACCTCATTATCATATACTAGGGACTTACAAGGGTACACCAGTAGCCCATTGTGGAGGTACCAAAGTACTCACCATATCAATTTAGGGGTGAAAGCACAGTTGCTGGGGTCCAGATTAGCAGTATCCCAGCAGACTAAGTCAAAAGTACACTGACACCAAGCAAAAAGTGGCAGAAACCATGAAAGCAAATCCTACTTTCCTGCATGTGCTATTCTCTGAAACTAGCACAATGTCAATTATACTATAGCAATTCTTGCTAGTGAAGGTTGGCAAGTGTTCACCTTCAAAATGGCAAATATCATTAATAAAACACAAGTTAATTTTCATTAACAATTTGTTCAGAGCATTCCCATAGTTATCGTGCATAAAGTGCATCATCCCCTCACCCAAATTATTTGTCAACCCGCATATTGCCGTACCCTCATGTGCTCAGGTAGACGTATTAAAGTCCCCAAGCCAAATCATAAACAATCATTGCCCTTATTGTCCAACAACTTTTCTAAGTCATATTCCAAAGCCTTTACCACATAAGACCTTGAGCAATCAAAAATGGTATTATAATAATAATTAATTAACACCAAATCCCCATAACCCTTCAGACTTAGCCTGATGATCTGGTATTGTGGGGGCAGGCACAAAATTCTAAGAGACGCTGCCATGAATATTTAAGGATAACAGAATTGCTAAACCTCTTTTGGCTGTCCTGTGACTTGGTCTAATCGCTGGTGAGCAAAAGGAGTGGAACCGTTCCAAGAAAAAAGCCTCATTCGCCCTAGTTTCAAACAAAATGTAATCAATCCAGGCTATCTAACTTAGACCGGACACCCACAATATTCCAACATAGGAATTTAATCCGATCAACAGAGGTAACTGCTGTAAAACGACATGGCTCTGGGGACTGTTCCTTCCTATCAGCCATCTCCACATTCATCTCCTTAAACGGTGTGTCAATTGCTATTAAGTGGGATGACATCGGAAACTCTCCTACTTCAACCACCAGTCATCCCTGTGATTGGTCATCCATAAGAGGAGTAAATTGATTATGTGTGCTCACTCTGAATTGATGTCCTGTGAGGGGACTAGAAACACCTCTTGCTGGACCCACAGGCTCACCCCTAAATGCCCTGATTGCTGGGACCTTATCAAAGATATGAAATAAGTGATAAAAATGGCCTAACCGGACCACTAAGATCCCATGTACTGCTGGAATCCTGGCAATGAGAGGACAAGAGCTCTTTCTTCAGAGTAAGCAGAATTAAAATTCACCACCACACAGTCCGCCTTACAAATTTTGGGTCCTGGGCCAATCCAAGGTACACAACCAACCATAACTACCTTATCCAGCAGCCAGTATCTGACCTTATTCTTTAGCTCTCTCCAACCGTCCTGTTGGTCTGACCTTAGTGTAGGCACTCCCTTTAGAATAATCATGTAGGGTTTTGGCTCTGGTGACCATTGTATAAAAGAGCATGAGTGAGGTTGTTATGCCTCACAAATCCCTACTCCTCTTGGCTCTATCTCTGTCTCCAGTCCGTAGCCCCAACTCTCTAGTGATCTCGTCTGGAGTTTGTCTTACCTCTCCCTCCAGTTCTTTTACCTGAATATCATGTGTTTCCTGATTTACCACTCCCCTAACCTTCCTCTCTTGACAAACTATAGGTAAGCTGGGTAATTTTATAGCTACTTCAACCCTCGCTTCTAAGTGTCGTGTAGTTCCTAGGACCCCCTAGGACCTTGCCGTTTTGGATGACCTAAACTGAGGGCTTGGTGTGCAGACAAACTCTGGACACCCCCACAGGATGAGTCAGCCATCAGACCAGCTAGCTCTACAGTGCCACTACCACCCCCCTGTATTCTACAGCAGTGTAGGTAGTTTCTGGCAACTACTGATCATGACAACCCTGATTCCTCAGGTATCGTGGAAAACAATACGGTATCTTTCGCTCAGTCACTCGTGCTTACTTTTCTCAGAATACACATAGAATGATGATTGGAACGGTTTCAATAATTATTTATTGATCAAGCGTCAGTCTAGTATGAAACATATTCGCTGCGACAATCAAAAGACAGGAGCAGACAAATGTGATCCCTAGCATCAATATCGTAAATAGCAGATGCATTTCTACCATAGTGCTAATAAGATGAGTAAAAACAGATTATATAAAACAATAGCATTGTCCTACTCCTACGATGCGTAGCCTACCTAAATGTACCTAGCCTAGATATGTAGGTGAAGCATATGTATGTAAGTGCTAAGATATATCCTAATGGAGCCAAGAATCCCCCGGGGAAGTGCTAACCCCTCACCTGATGGTTCTGAATGAAGGACAAAAAAATATAATTCGAGTGGGGCACTCCTTTGCTCAATTTGACCTATTTTTGAGTAGATTTTTGCAAGATTGCATGCATCACAGAGTATGGAGGCTGCCGAACCTCCCCTGCAACACTAACTGTATTCAGGACCACATTGTACCTGAAAATCTGTGAGCACTGCCTAGTGTGTTTAGCGAGATCAACAATTTCAACTGAATATACAATCTTTTGCCATAATTTATAATTGCTAAATTTCAATAAAGATTAGAAACATCTTGACCGATTTGAATGAAGGACCCCATCTCTGCCTCGAGGATGGCACACAGCAAGGGATGTCAGGTCTCTGCCTGTTGAAGGATCAGCCTGCAGAGTCTCGGTCCTGCCTGGAAGGAATTCTCCTCTCTCTCTGTTAGGGGGAGTGAGGGTCTTTTATACTAAAGTGGTCACTCCAGGGTTTCTTCTAGAATCAATATGTGTTGAAAACATTTGCTAATCCTCTGCTAATCATTTTCTAAACAAACATACTCATGCATAGCTGGCTGTTGGCCATGGATGAAAAAAGTGGTGACCCTTATACAGAATAAATCTGCCTTGCCTGGGGACATGTTTATGTGCTTCAGGTACAGGGATTAAGATAGGGTACAGAGAGCCTGGTGTCGAAGAGACAGAAGTAAGCTACTAGGTAAAAGGTCACCTGTGTAGGACCGTTATGTCATGTGGATGGGACAAAATGTATGTAATCGGTATGTACATGATGGGACTATCCTAAAGGACATGACATAAGGAGTCAATCCTACTGAAAACCTGAATAAATTTATCTCTTTTCAAGGATTCCAATGAACATAATACAGTGCCCACAGGGTTTAAAAAAGTTTGTTTAAGGGAGTCAATGTCTAATCCCTTGAGCTCTGTTGTGCCAGCGTACTCTTTAGTCCACAGCTTTTTCTCCTGGGATGAAAACACCCCCTTTTCCCAGGTATATACTTTAACTTTACAACCCCTTTGATCTCGTGGGGCCAAATGTACGTAGGTTTCATTTTGCGATTTTCTAATAGCGAATTTATGCAATTTGCTATTAAGAAATCACAAACTCCTATGTACTAATGTGTCTTTGACACATTTAGCGATTCCTAATGGGGTCGCAATTGACCTACCTCATTAATATTGATGAGGTAGGTTGCAATTGGCGACCCATTGGGAGTTGCTAAAAACACAGAAATGGTGGCCTGCTGGGGTCAGCAGACCACAATATCTGTGCTTTCTTTTAAATAAAGAAACGCTTCGTTTTTTAAATGCAGCCCAGTTGTCGGAATGCGTTTAAAAAAAAACAAAAACATTTAACGTTTTCTCTTCATTTTTAGTAGGCGGTGGTCTGTGGAGCCGGCACAGATGGCCTGCTCTTGGCCCGGTCTTCGCCCGGGCCAGGCCCGCGCACGTTCCACACTGCGGGGGAGAACGCCACTAGTTCAGGCGCTTTACCGCTCCTGTCACCTCCTCCAGCTTGCTGGGCCTCCTGGTGCTTGTGGTTCTGGAACCCTCTGGCCAGAAAGTGCATCCCGTGCGGCCGGAGAGAATGCAACTATTTCAGGCGCTCTCCCGCTGCTGTCACCTCCTCAAACCCACTGGGCCTCCTGGAGTTTGTGGCTCTGGCACCCTTCCCCCCAAAAAATCAAAGTCCCTTGAAATTCTCAACTGGAAAACAAAAATCTATCCAAATCCAATGAAACCCAAAAAATGTCATCCTCTACCTAAACTGGAGTCCTTATACCCCAAAATAGGGTCCTAATTGCCCCATTGGAAGAGGGTAAAGGGACACCTGTAGTCACACTTGCCTCAAGGTGCGTCCCTCACAGTCCTCCTAGAGATGTCCACTGTTCTTCCCGGGGAAGAGAATGACAAAGGTCACCCTAACCTAGTGGTAACATCTGGACTGTATTGGTAAGATAGGAGCCTTATTTTCATCCTGATGAATGCCACGGACCCACTTGGGCCACTGTCAGAAACATGTCGACGATAAAGGTGGTGATGGAGTAATAGTTCCCCCAATCCCCACATTTTAGTTTTTAACACCAAGTAGTACCCAGCAAATAAATGTATTTGGGTTATTACATTAGTTTTTAAAATCACTTATTCACGGGCCCCCACTTAGATCATTAGAAGTGCATCCCTGTCTCCAGGTGTAGGCCCGCTCTCTATCAAACGTGGTTTTTAGTGAGCAAGGACTGCCAATGATGAAGCATGACACCTGGTGGTGTGTGAGGACAGTCCTTTACATTTTTGGAGATGCCCAGCACTTTACTGACTTAGTGCTTTGTAAGGCTAGCCATCAATATGCCATTTACAAAAACCAAAATTTTCCCCCAAACAAGTGCAGCCAAACTGCTACCTAAAGCACAGAGTATTTTACAAGAAATAATGGTTATTTACTTATACATCTGTGTTACAGCAGACGGATCACAACCATTACAAAGTAAAATTGTTACTTTAGAATTCAACAAGTAATATATGGATGGCAAGTATGGATAAGTAGGATAATAACAAGAACTATGTCTAAAAACAAACTTATCTTCCCTCCATGCTGTGTGACATGACACGTGCATGTCCAAATGCAAGTCAAGTAGTAGTACAGAGTCATGACCATGTTGAAAATGTCCTGAACAGCAGATTCATGCAATATGTCCTATATGACTCTGTGCAAAGTTGTAAGGTATCTCTGCCCTTTTGCACCTTCAAGAACATTCTAAACATGTTGGTTTGACTTATTGCTATCCTCAGTTGAACCTTGAGATGTCTCATATATTTCTGCCATGAGTACGATATGATGAGTGGCAAAGTTGTAGGAAATGCAGCTCATCACTATGATGTGGCACACTTTCTGATGGCCATAATTGTCACCTGCTGAGCTATGCAAACACTGGAATCTGCTTTTCACAAAACAAATATTTGTTCAGTTGTGTTATGGTTTTGAAGTTTGTAGCATTATTCTTATCAGTTTATGACTAGGGGTGAAGAATTTGCATTTTTAACCGTGGCTTCACAAGATAGCTAAAACCACTTGATTAAAGAGGAATTTTGCAAGTGGTCTGCTCTGCTCATACCCATGTCAAACATACACCTATATTTTTCCAACTATATCAAGGTCAGTACTCACTCATCAACCAATTGTATTTTTGGGTAACAATAGCATAACTCCTGGATATGATATAGGCATCACGGTTATCCAGGATAATTGTCAGAGTAGTTTGGGATAAGCCAGTCTGCATCATATGTCATTTGACCATCCATTGAGTAGTTCATCTTTGTGTAGCTAAAAATTGGCTCCTGAATTTCCGTTGTAGGACTCTTATACGAGTGAAAATCAGGCATCAAACATTTGCAAAGATGCAATTGCATATCAACGTTCCTCTGCATCAGTCAATTCAACATTGTCTTTTAGAATTCTTTCCACCTTTTGTGGGCTGTACTTTATCTTGCACAAATCTTCCAACACAACATCTTGTGTTGCCTCAACATTGCTGAAAGAAGCTTTTATCTTTCTCCAAATTCTCTTTTCGCTTTCTCCAAATCGACAGGGAAGTGGTATTTTGTCGAGAAACAAAATCTAAATATTGTTGTAACTTGTTCAAGGAGGTGAATTTTTTGATCATTCTGTAACAAATTGTTGCTGTATCCATGGTTAGGAGTTGTGTTATGTTTCATTGATTTGTATAGTGCACTTGTCAGCCGAGAGGGTATCCAGATGCTTGAATATATATAATATAACATCCAGAAGTATCAGTCAGCCAGGGAAGGGATTCGAGCCTTGCATTGGCTCCCCATCAGGAAGCGCATTTCCTTCAAGATCCTGAATATGGTATATAAGGCTATGCAT
Source organism: Calotriton arnoldi (assembly GCA_963921515.1). Taxonomy (NCBI): domain Eukaryota; kingdom Metazoa; phylum Chordata; class Amphibia; order Caudata; family Salamandridae; genus Calotriton; species Calotriton arnoldi. The sequence goes on from CAWUFW010006764.1 coordinate 271,720, forward strand.
AGCAAAGGCGCATCACATTTAAAAACCATGTTTCAGTGGTACACTCTGGGGAGGACCTTGAGATCTTCCTCACAGAAAAAACTGGTTTACCCTAGATTTCACTGGTCCAGATGGGGCAGTCGCTCCTTTTCTGTGGCAGCCACCAAACTGTGGAACTCCTTGCCCCCTTTCATCTACAAGGCGGACTCTCTTCCGGGCTTTAGGAAACTTTTGAAAACTTGACTATTTGCTTCTTAGCTGGATGTTGGCACTTCTCCCTCCTCCCCTGTCCGTTCAGCACCTTGACACCCTTGGGTATAAGTGTGCTTTATAAATATTATCCTATCCTATCCTATATGGAGTTGCATATGTAGAATCAGCAAAATGGAAGTCTTGAGAAAAAACTACAGAACTGTTGAAAGAAAAAAAAAATACACTTAAACATAAGTTGCTGTTAAAATTATGGATTGGCACCTAAAAATACTGAAATTGACAACAAAACTAAAACAAGACCTCAAATCTAAAGTCCTGGATAACAACCTCATGACCAAGCCCCTCAAAAAGCTTCCAACATCTGTACCTCACACAAAGAATTTCTGCAGAAGCTTTCATTCTAGATTTCTTCACCTCTCACTCAACGGACAACCTTGCAGGCTATGCCAGATCTATTAGCAGTGCTGGTTTCAATGTAAACCCTTGCCCCTACACATCTTGACTGGCATTCTCTTTACCACTTCAGCAACACAATAAACTATAGACATGACTTACTTGCTCCTCTTATGGTCCTTCCCCACAAATGTCAAGGCTTCATATTTAATCCATACAAAGGAATTAAGTCCCTAACCTCCCAGACCCTACGAGCTTTACAATGGTAGGAAGTTGACCCTTCCTAGGTAAACCAATTTTGAGAAAAAACTTTTGATAGTCTCTGTTTTCAACACACAAAATAACATACTTTCCACTTCCTATACAGGATTCAACTTCAGCAAAAAAATGATTTCCAATTTTAAACTGAGACTCACCTCAGAGGATTCATCAAACAAAATAGAATCACTGCTCCTTTACTAATAGACCTCTTCTTGAGATGTCATACACCTTACCTTACTACAAAGAGTGTGTGTCCTTGGAAGTCAAGGGACTGCACTGTCTGCATCCACTCATGCCATTCAAGCTGATAACAAATAATCTTCCTTCCTCTATTATATTCCTAAACTGTCTCTCCAATGGCAGTATTTTTTTATTTTTTTTGTCCTCATTTGTGCATAAGTTGAGATATAGAAAGACAGTAATCCCTCTTATCGATTCATTACCAGCTAGGGATTTTTATCACCGCAACTGGCAGAAGGGAATGCCTTCTCCTCTTCTGGTAAGGTTATGTCTTAAGATCTCCAAATTCACCAGGATGGTCACCCATGGTACCACCATGGTGACCGTCCCCAAATTTGTTTTGCTGCATTGTATGTAATCATCGGACATCCCTTCCTACCCTACCACTGCTCTTCAACTTGGAGTATATTACTATGCCATATGTCCCAAAAGTTTGCCCGGTTGCTTTTTCCTCTAGATTGATCTAACTTTCTAAATTTGTCTACAGAAGTTTGCCACTCTTTTAATGTTGGGGGCAGGCGAGTATCCATTTTTTACATATCTCACGTCTAGCTAGTAAGATTAGTACAAACAATAACTGTTTTTGAATGGTATTTAAAAAAGGAGGGGAATCGTTATTTTCCACCGTACCAAAAATAGTGATAATTATGCTTACCTCAAAATCCTGTCCTAGAGCCTTATTTATAATCTTACCCACATTGGCCCAGAATACATCGAGTTGAGGACATTGGCGGAACATATGGATGTTGTCCGCCTTGGCTTCGCTGCATTTTGGGCAAGTTCTCACCACTTGCTTGTTCATTCTAGTTAACCTCTCTGGGGTCCAGTACGTCCTGTGTAGAGTAAAAAGATGGTTATTCCTGAGAGGTGCAGATACTGTTGCGTGCCATAATAAAGAAAAGGATACTTGCCATAAATGTTGCAGGTCTTGTGTTGGCAGGTCTTTCTTCCATAAATCCAATGGTAGAACAAAGTCTTCTTCTCCTGCTTTAATCATAAGCCAGTACCATTTAGATATTTCTTTCTTTGCTGGAACACATTGTAGCTCTTCTTCAATTTCCATGTTGTCTTTTTGGGAATTCTCTATGCCTTTTGCACAACTTGTGATTTGGTAATATTTAAATCTGGACAACGTCCCCTTTGTACTTTCTAATAGAGAATCCCAGCTTGTCAAAGTTCCTGCTTGGATCAGTTGTCCCCACTTTATAATCCCCGCCTTCTTTAAAGGGGCTGCCAGTATATCTTTCAAACATTCAGGAGTTCCTGGAGAATCCCAGATGGGTGCTAGATTACTGTAATATGGAATATTTAATGTTCTCCTTATTTGATACCAAAGTTTGCAGGCTGAGCCTAGGACCTTTAGTTTTATTTTCTTAAAATACTTTGGGTGGCCAAATTTGTATATGCAAAAGTCCTCCTTTGTTGCTACTTGGAAATAAGGAGAATAAAAAGAGTGTGTTTTAACCCCTTCGATGCTTATGACGAGCTGGACTCGTCATGGCACACAGTGGTCGTGTGCTCATGACGAGTCCAGCTCGTCATAAGACCACCCATGGGGGAAGCGCTGGCGCTCCCCCCGTGGGAATCTGATCGTTGGGTTTTTTTGGGGGAAGGCAGGGGAAGGGCTTCCCCTGCCTCCCCCCGCCCCCCCCCTCAATGACGTCAGCGCGCGAGGCGCGCTGACGTCATTGGTGGTTTCCCATTGTTCCCCGACACGCTGGAAGCCATTTTCTTCCAGCGCGTCGGGGAATAAGGTTAGTTTTGGCTCCGGGGAGGGGGGTTTCAAACAGAAGAGGCATCGAGGGAAAGGAAAACCCTTTCCTTTCCCTCGATGCCTCTTTGTGCATTCCTGCTGCACGATCATGCGATCGTGCAGCAGAAATGCCCACTAGACACAAGGGAATTTAAAAAAAAATGAAAATACTGTTTTGGGGAGCGGCCCCTTGGGCAAGGGTCGCTCCCCTTTTGGGGGCCATGTTTTGGTGCTCTGCCCCCTGGGGGGCAGTTTTTATATAGCGCGGGGCTTTACCCGAAGGTGTCAGAGCGCTTCACAATAGAACAGTAACATTACATGAGGAGAAGGTTACAAGTGAGCATAATACAAAAGCAAGAGTTACATTACATGAGGAAAAAGTGACAATTGTGCATGATACATGAGATACAAAATACAAATAGAGGTATAATACTGCAATAAGTGGCAGTCACTCAGAACACACTGGGAAGGCACTTCAATAGGCATGGAGTACAGAATTTCCTATAGTGGAAGAACTTCCTTGAGGGAGTAGAGAGGGCGTGAATTAAACAGGAGACTTAAAATGAAGGGTACACAAATCCAGCACAGCACACAAGGGTGAGGGATGTACAGGAAAAAGTACAAATTTACAATGAAGAGCGAACTTCCTAGAGGGGGCTGAGAGTGAAAGTATTAGTTCTGAAAGTGTCTTTGGAAGAGAAGAGATTTGAGGTCAGCTTTGAAGATCCGGGTAGAGGAGGTGGCACGGAGCAATGGGGGAAGCGAGTTCCAGATTCTCACCGCCTTGCCTGAGAAGGATTGCGCCATCGATCTTTCCCTTTTGAAGACGGGGGGAGGGCTCAAGCAGAAGCTTTTCCGCATTGCGAGAAGGGCGAGAGCCACCGGACAATTTCAATTTATTCGCCAGGTAACGAGGGGAGGACGTGTGTAAGGCTTTGTGTGTGATGCAGGCAGTTTTGTAAATAGATCTTGCCTCGATCGGAAGCCATCGAAGAGAGGACAGGATAGGAGTGACGTGGTCGCTTCGTTTAGACCCTGAAATGAAGCGAGCTGCTGAATGGAGGATGGATTTGAGAGGGGAGAGGTGGGATTTGGGTAGGCCCGTCAGAAGAGAATTGCAATAATCCAGTCTTGAGAGAACCAGAGATTGTACTAAGGTTTTTAAGTCTTTCTCCAGGAAGAACCGACGAATCCCCATAGAAGGCGCAACTGGTAACGTGCGTTCTTAGCAATAGAGTTGATGTGGGAGATTAGGTTGAGTCTTTTGTCAAGAATGACACCTAGGGATTTAGCGCTGTCGACAATGATGGGTTTGTTGTTGAGTAGGTTCAGCTGATCCATCCAAGATTGAACAGGAGGAGGTGAGAGAGAGGTAGAGAGGAGGAGGAATTCAGTTTTGGCGGGATTCAGAATGAGTTGGTGAGCTAACATCCAGTTGTGAATAGAGTTGAGAGTAGAGTTGAGTAGTGAGAGATCGTGTGCGGAAGATAAAGGTATCTTCCTACTAGTCCACCAGGCATTTATTTGTGGAGAGTGACCCCTTGGGTGGCAGAATAGCAGTATGTTTTTAGGCCCATCTGCCCCCAAGGAGGGCAGAAGCCACTAGACACCAGGGTTTTTTTAATTTTTGTGTTGGGGAGTGGCCAAAAGGGCAAGGGTTGCTCCCCTTTTACGGGGGTGAATATTTTATTTATACTCTTTGGCCCACCTACCCCTTAGCTTGGCTGGTGGATTGTGTGTGGACTGGTGCATTATTTGCATATGTGATTGTAATGTTTTTTTCTCCTTTTTATTCTAGTGTAAAGCTTTTTGATTCCTGTTTGGGGTTTCGGCAGTGGTTGTTCTGCAGTTTTGCGTAATTGCATTTATTTGGTAAGAAAAATATTTTTGTTGTGTGTACTCCAAATGAGTATTATTGTCATGCATGAATGAATTGTTTTGTAAGTGGTGTCATAATGGCAGCATATTTGTTAGTGTTCAGAGCATGAAATTCTTTGCGATGTTTTGCATTGTCTTATCTGTAATTTTTTTTTCTTCTTTTTTAGTGGGATATTGTTGATCCTTACTGTGTCTGTGCAGAGTAGGTGGTGGTGAGTCTAGCTGCTTCTGTCACGTGAGTGGTATAGTGTTGGAGTATATAGGTCTTTGTGATAAAGCTACATTTTGTTTATTTCTTTTTTTACAAAGGGTTTGTTGTTGTTGACTTGTTTGACAAGTAACCTTTATTAGTAAGCATTATGGCTAGCCGTAGAATGACTGCTCAGCAGGTGGTTGGTTTGCTTCTTGAATCTTCCTCTGAGCAGGATTATGAGACTGACAGTGCGTCTGAGGGAGAGGAGGGAGGGGAAGATTCAGGCAGTGAGTTTCTCTCCACATGGAATCATCGGATGATGAAGGTACTCTCAGTGCAGATGAAGTGCCTGTTTTAGAGGAGGATACTACTGTGCCGATGGTGCAAGAGGCATCTGGATTGCAGCCTGGGGCTGCTAGGCTTCCTACTGGAAGTGCTGGACTCTGGGTTGATCCAAACATGGTGCAGCCGGTGTTGCCTGCCTTTAGTGGTTATGCAGGGTGTAGAGTGGATTGTGAACATTATTTGCCTATACAGTATTTTCAGTTGTTTATGGATGATGTATTTTTGGGTGAGATTGTTGAGCAGACTAATTTGTATGCTGAACAGTTTTTGAGGGACAACAGTGCCAGACTTAGGCCCCATTCTAGAGCTACCCGGTGGAGTCCCACAAATCTGGAAGAGATGAAGAAGTTTTTGGGTTTGACTTTTTTGATGGGTTTGATAAGGAAGCCGTCCATGGGTTCATATTGGTCTACCAGTCCCTTGATGGCAATATTTCCTGCAGTTATGACTCGTGATCGGTATTTACTTTTGCTTCGGATGCTGCATTTTGTTGATAATGGTTTGGCGTTGCCACGAGATCAGCCTGAATGTGACCGTCTTTTTAAGATTCGGCCTGTTCTTGATCACTTTGTAGATCGATTTTCAGAGATCTATACTCCAGGGAAAGAAATATCTATTGATGAGTCTTTGGTCCTGTTCAAGGGCCGTTTGGTTTTAGGCAGTACATTCCTAGCAAGAGGGCACGCTATGGAATTAAGCTGTATATGTTGTCTGAGAGTAGGACAGGATATGTTTTTAATTTGCGTGTGTACACTGGTAGGGATTCCACTATTGACCCCCTGGTTGTCCGTCCACTTTTGGAGTTTCAGAGAAAATTGTGTGGGATCTTGCTAGAGGACTGTTTAACAGAGGCCACCATTTGTACCTTGATAACTTCTACACTGCTGTGAAATTGTTTAAGGAATTGTTCAAAGTGGACACTTTTGCTTGTGGCACAATCCGCTCTAACCGTAAAGGTTATCCAAAAGAGCTTGTTTGCAAAAAACTTCAGAGGGGACAGTGCAGTTGCTTGCGTAGTGATGAACTACTAGCTGTGAAATTGGTGGACAGGAGGGATGTGTACATGCTGACTACCATCCATGATGAGAGTACTTCACCTGTGGCTGTTTGGGGTCAGATTGCTGAAGTGCGCAAACCTGTGTGCATTTTAGACTACAATAAGCACATGGGTGGTGTTGATAGAGTAGATCAGAGGTTGGAACCTTACACTGCTATTCGTAAGGCTTACATTTGATATAAGAAGTTGGCCATCCATCTCTTCAATTTAGCAACTTTCAATGCTTTTGTTGTGTTCAAGGAGTGTTCTCCTGCGTCAAAGTTGACTTTTGTTCAGTTTCAGCAGTCTGTCATAGGCAGCCTTGTTGTTGTGGAACAGGCAAGTGTTCCTAGAGTTGGAGTGGTGGAGGATGTGGCTCGATTGAAAGATCGCCACTTTCCTGATCACATTCCTCCTACACCCTCAAAAGACTTTCCCACTAGGAGATGTAGAGTCTGTTGGCGAAGAGGTACGCGGAAGGAGACTCGTATGTACTGCCCTGAGTGTCCTTCTAACCCTGGGCTGTGTGTGCCTGCTTGTTATAGAGCGTACCATAAGCAAAAGAATTATTGGGAGCAACCATGAGTGGTAAAGTGAACTGCCTGGTCTGTAATGTTTAAGAATTGTTGTTCTGTTTCAAGGTTGGCATTAGTGCAATGTATTTAGTTTCTGATTTTGTGTTAGTAGATTTGTATCTATTTGCAATTTGTTTGTGTTTTCATTTTTGTATAAAAAAATACTAAATGTGATGGTGGTGTGTGTAGGCTGGTGCTTGGCTGGCGGTGTGCGCGGAGTGGCGCTTGGCTGGCGGTGTGCGTGGAGTGGCACTTGGCTGGTGGTGTGCGTGGAGTGGCGCTTGGCTGGCGGTGTGCATGGAGTGGCGCTTGGCTGGCGGTGTGCGTGGAGTGGCGCTTGGCTGGCGGTGTGCGTGGAGTGGCGCTTGGCTGGCGGTGTGCGTGGAGTGGCGCTTGGCTGGTGGTGTGCGTGCAGTGGCTCTTGGCTGGCGGTGTGCGTGGAGTGGCGCTTGGCTGGCGGTGTGCCTGGAGTGGCGCAAGGCTGGCGGTGTGCGTGGAGTGGCGCTAGGCTGGCGGTGTGCGTGGAGTGGCACTTGGCTGGCGGTGTGCATGGAGTGGCGCTCGGCTGGCGGTGTGCGTGGAGTGGCGCTCGGCTGGCGGTGTGTAAGTAGTGACTTGCTGCTGGTCACTACACACACTGCTAGCCGAGCGACACTCCACGCAATCCATCAGCTTGTGTGGTTGCTGTGTTAGGAATGTGGGTGTGTGAAAGTGATGGGCCCTTGAATGGCGCTGTCTGCTGGTGTGAGTGTTGTAATGTGATGGGCCCGCGGCTGGTGGTGTGAATGGTTTTGTATGTGTCACACGTATGAAAGGTGTATGAATGGCCTGTAAAGAGGTTGGTGCCTTGTCGTGGCTTTACAGCTCACGAGCTGTGAGTCAATGGTTCAGTTTCTCGTCCTTTCAATTATTAACAGTGCATTTCATTTTTGTGAAATCACTTGTTAATACAATTGTATATACTGAACCATCACTCACCCTTGTGCCAAATCCAACCAGTATGTGTGTGTGCTTGAGGATTAGATGGCTGTGCAGTAATATTTTTTTTTGTCTTTCTCAAGCAGGGTGTACCTTGTCCCTTTTTGTGAATGTTGTAATGTGTTTGTTTCGTGCCTGGTGGTGTGAATGGTCTTGTGTGTATCACGTATGAAAGGTGTGTGAATGGCCTGTAAAGCGGTTGGGGCCTTGACGTGGCTTTACAGCTCATGAGCTGCGAGTCACTGGTTCAGTTTTTTGTCCTTTCAATTATTGACAGTGCATTTCATTTTTGTGAAATCTCTTGTTAATAAAATTGTATATACTGAACCATCACTTGCCCTCGTGCCAAATCCAACCAGTATGTGTGTGTGCTTGAGGAATAGATGGCTGTGCAGTAATCTTTGTCTTTTTAGTCTGTCTGCCAAGGTGTACATTCCGTCTAAGAATAACCTACCAACTGTAGATATTGTCGTAAACGAAACACCCATGGGAGTACATGGTGATATCTCTCTTGTGGATCCCAACAAGTTATGGTACCCACAATGTCCTGCAAACCTCAAAATGTCTGTCACATTTTCCTTGCAATATTGTGCCAAAATTTTCACGCTGCAGAAATAAAAAACACATTATCTCAAAATGACCTGGTTTTGCAAGGGGGGTCACCTGGGTTTTTGGCCCGGGGCTCGGCGGCCACCTAGGGAAACCTACCAAACCCACACATTTCTGAAAAGTAGACACCCGAGGGATTCCAGGGAGGTATGGTTTGCGTGGATCCCCCAACGTTTTCTTACCCAGAATCCCCTGCAAACCTGACATTTTGCTGAAAAAAATCACTTTTTTCACACATTTTTGTGTGGTAAAGTTGTGGCATCACCGGGCTGACACAAATTTCCTACCACCCAGCGTTCCCCCAGGTCTCCCGATAAAAATGGTGCCTCACTCGGGTGGGAGGCCCAAGTACCCGCGACAGGCAAGGGCCCACAACGTATTGAGGCGACCTCAAAATGGCCTATCACAAAACGACCTGGTTTTGCAAGGGGGGTCCCATGACGTTTTGGCCCGGGGCTCGGCGGCCACCTAGGGAAACCTACCAAACCCACACATTTCTGAAAAGTAGACACCCGGGGATTCCAGGGAGGTATGGCTTGCGTGGATCCCCCAACGTTTTCTTACCCAGAATCCCCTGCAAACCTGACATTTTGCTGAAAAAATCCCTTTTTTCACACATTTTTGTGTGGTAAAGTTGTGGCATCACTGGGCTGACACAAATTTCCTACCACCCAGCGTTCCCCCAGGTCTCCCGATAAAAATGGTGCCTCACTCGGGTGGGAGGCCCAAGTACCCGCGACAGGCAAGGGCCCACAACGTATTGAGGCAACCTCAAAATGGCCTACAACAAACGACCTGGTTTTGCAAGGGGGGTCCCATGACGTTTTGGCCCGGGGCTCGGCGGCCACCTAGGGAAACCTACCAAACCCACACATTTCTGAAAAGTATACACCCGGGGGATTTACTCGATCAAATGCCTTAGCGGCGTCGAATGTAAGGACTGCGAGTGGGACGTGTTCTTGGGTAGCTATGTCAATAGCTTCAATCAATTGGTGAGTTAGATCATGCATTTGTCTACCCTTTATAAAACCTTTCTGGTCTTCATGAATTAGGTGACTTGTAATACAGCCTAATCTTGTTGCTAAAATCTGCGTGTAGATTTTATAGTCATTATTTAACCCCTTCCATGCTCATGACGGAATGGTTCCGTCATGAGCACAAGTTCAAGTGTGCTCATGACGGAACCATTCCGTCATGAGCACATGATCAGAAAATCCCTCTGCTGCAGACAGCAGAGGGATTTCCCTTTTTTTTTTTTGCCTGAGGAGGTGGGGAGGAGCTTCCCCAACCTCCCCAGGCCTATTTTTGAACTTCGTTGCAATGACGATCGCGCGCATGGCGCGCTATCGTCATTGCAACGAAAACTAAACTGAAACTTAGTTTCAGTTTCTCAGTTTCGGTGCTTGTGGGGCTATCTCAGCCCCCCGAGCACCGAAAAAGATGGGAGAGGTATCGTTGGAAAGGGGAGAATCTCCCCTTTCCAATGGTACCCTTCCTAGTGGATCCCTGCTTGGGGATCACCCCAGGAGGGCGATCCCCAAGCAGGGATCCACCCACTAGCACCAGGGAGGGGGGAGCGGCCCCTTGGGCAAGGGCCTTTGCTCCCCCCATATTTGTTTGGGCACAACAGTCTTTCTGCCCCCCCCGGAGGGTGGAAAGCCCACTAGAAACCAGGGATTATTTTTTTTATTGACGTTGGGGTGGGGGCTGCCCAAAAAGGGCATGGCAATGCCCCCACCCCCCTCCAGAGAAATGTCAGTCTTTCTGCCCCCCCAGGGGGCAGACGGAGGCAGTAGCCCCCAATCTGCCCCCCGGGGGGGCAGAAAGCCCACTATAAACCAGGGATTTTTTTTTATTGACGTTGGGGTGGGGGCTGCCCAAAAAGGACATGGCAATGCCCCCCACCCCATTCGAGTCTTTCTGCCCCCCCCCGGCAGGGCAGATGGGGGGTAGTAGCCCCCAATCTGCCCTCCGGGGGGGGCAGAAAGCCCATTAGAAACCAGGGATTTTTTTTTATATAATGTTGGGGTGGGGGCTGCCCAGAATGGGCATGATAATGCCCCCACCCCAAAAACAATTACCACAGTCTTTCTGCCCCTCCCCGGAGTCATATTGGGGCAATAGCCCCTTATCTGCCTTCCGGGGGGGGGGGGTAGATAGCCCACTAGGTCTCAGGATTTTTTTCTTTTTTATTCAGGGTTGAGGTCAGCCCAGAATGGGCATGCCAATGCCCACACCTCCCCAAAAAAATGCCACAGTCTTTCTGCCCCCCCCCCGAGGGGCGGACGGGGGCAGTGGCCCCTGATCTGCCGGGGGGGCTGAAAGCCCACAAGGCGCCAGCGATTACGCTGGCTTTTTTTATGCGTGAGGTATAATTTTACTCTGGACACTAAGGAGAATGCTGTGGGGTAGGACATTTGTGCCGCCATGGTGATTAGACACAAAAATATGCGGAAAATGTGTTTTTTTCAGCTAAATTTGAGGTTTGCAGGGGATTCTGGGTAGGGAAACGTTGGGGGATCCACGCAAGCCATACCTCATTAGACTCCCCAGCGTGTCTAGTTTTCAGAAATGTGTGGGTTTGGTAGGTTTCCCTAGATGGCGGCGAGCCCGGGGCCAAAACCCCAGGTGCCCCCCCCAAAAAACCAGGTAGTTTTGTTATATGTAATTTTGAAGTCTCCACAGTACGATTTGGGCCATTTCCTGTTGCAGCCACTACGCCTACCCACACAACTGAGGTACCATTTTTATCGGGAGACCTGCGGGAATGCTGGGTGGTAGGAAATTTGTGTAAGCCTGGTGATCCTACAACTTTCCCACACAGAAATGTGAGAAACAATTGATTTTTTCAACAAAATTTGAGGTTTGCAGGGGATTCTGGGTAGGGAAATGTTGGGGGACCCACGCAAGCCATACCTTGCTGGACTCCCCCGGGTGTCTAGTTTTCAGAAATGTGTGGGTTTGGTAGGTTTCCCTGAATGGCCCCCGAGCCCAGGGCCAAAAACTCATGGGACCCCCCTTGCAAAACCAGGTTATTTTGTGATATGTAATTTTGATGTCGCCTCAATAGGTTTTGGGCCCTTGCCTGTCGCGGGTACTTGACCTACCCATGCGAGTGATGTACCATTTTTATTGGGAGACCTGGGGGAACGCCGGGTGGTAGGAAATTTGTGGATCCACGCAGATTCCAGAACTTTCCACTACAGAAATGTGAGGAAAATGTGTTTTTTTTAAAACAAATTTTGAGGTTTGCAAGGGATTCTGGGTCACAGAACCTGGTGAGAGCCAGACAAGGCACCCCATCCTGATTTCCCCTGGGTGTCTAGTTTTAAAAAATGTATAGGTTTGCTAGGTTTTCCTAGGTGCCGGCAGAGCTAGGGTTCAAAATCTGCAGCTAGGCACTTTGCAAAAAAAGGGTCAATTTTCACTGTGAAAATGTGTTGTGTCCACGTTGCGTTTTGGGCCGTTTCCTGTCGCGGGCACTAGGCCTACCCACACAAGTGAGGTACCATTTTTCTCGGAAGACTTTGGGGAATGCGGGGTGGGTGGAATTGTGTGAATCCACGCAGATTCCAGAACTTACAACCACAGAAATGTGAGGAAAATGTGTTTTGTTTGACAAATTTTGAGGTTTGCAAGGGATTATGGGTAACAGAACCTGCTGAGAGCCAGACAAGTCACCCCATCCTGGATTCCCCTGTGTGTCTAGTTTTCAAAAATGTATAGGTTTGCTAGGTTTCCCTAGGTGCCGGCAGAGCTAGGGTTCAAAATCTACAGCTAAGCACTTTGCAAAATAGTGTCAGTTTTCACTGTAAAATGTGGTGTGTCCACGTTGCGTTTTGGGCCGTTTCCTGTCGCGTGCACTAGGCCTACCCACACAAGTGAGGTACCATTTTTCTCAGAAGACTTTGGGGAATGCGGGGTGGGTGGAATTTTGTGGATCCACGCAGATTCCAGAAGTTTCCACCACAGAAATTTGAGGAAAATGTGTTTTTTGGGACAAATTTTGAGGTTTGCAAGGGATTCTGGGTAACAGAACCTGGTGAGAGCCAGTCAAGTCACCCCATCCTGGATTCCCCTGTGTGTCTAGTTTTCAAAAATGTATAGGTTTGCTTGGTTTCCCTAGGTGCCGGCAGAGCTAGGGTTCAAAATCTACAGCTAGGCACTTTGCAAAAAAAGGGTCCGTTTTCACTGTGAAAATTTGGTGTGTCCACGTTGCGTTTTGGGCCGTTTCCTGTTGCGGGCACAAGTGAGGTACCATTTTTCTCGGAAGACTTTGGGGAACGCGGGGGGTGGAATCTTGTGGATCCACACAGATGCCAGAACTTTCCACAACAGAAATGTGAGGAAAATGTGTTTTTTGGGACAAATTTTTAGGTTTGCAAGGGATTCTGGGTAACAGAACAAGTCAAGTCACCCCATACTGGATTCCCCTGGGTGTCTAGTTTTCACAAATGTATAGGTTTGCTAGGTTTCCCTAGGTGCTGGCAGAGTTAGGGTTCAAACTCTACAGCTAGGCACTTTGCAATAAAAGGGTCCGTTTTCACTGTGAAAATGTGGTGTGTCCACGTTGCGTTTTGGGCCGTTTCCTGTCGCGGGCACTAGGCCTACCCACATAATTGAGGTGCCATTTTTCTCAGAAGACTTTGGGGAACGCGGGGTAGGTGGAATTTTGTGGATCCACGCGGATTCCAGAACTTTCCACCACAGAAATGTGAGGAAAATGTGGGATTTCTTTACAAATTGTTAGGTTGCAAGGGATTCTGGGTAATAGAACCTGGTGAGAGCCAGTCAAGTCACCCCATCCTGGATTTCCCTGTGTGTCTAGTTTTCAAAAATATATAGGTTTGCTAGGCTTCCCTAGGTGCCGGCAGAGCTAGGGTTCAAAATCTACAGCTAGGCACTTTGCAAAAAAAGGGTCAGTTTTCACTGTAAAAATAAAGTGTGTCCATGTTGCTTTTTGAGCCGTTTCCTGTCGCGGGCACTAGGCCTACCCACACAAGTGAGGTACCATTTTTATCGGGAGACTTAGGGTAACACAGGATCGTAGAGCAACTGTTATTACCTATTGACTTTCGATGCATTTCTGCCTTCCAAATGAAAGACAATGTGTAAAAAATAAGTCATTTTGAAAAATGACCTATAATTCTCATGCTAGTATGGGTACTCACAATTTCGAAAATGTGCAAATATCTACTGTTTCTAAACTCTACATTTTGTTCCAATTTCAGAAATACATAGGTGTCTTTCATACCCATTTTTCCATGTATACATTTTCCCAAAATAATTGCTATATACCCAGTACATAATAAAAAACCATTGCAAGATGCTGCTCAGTTATTGGCTCTGGGTTCGTCGGGTTCTGGGTGAACCTACAAGTCCTATATATCCTCACAACCAGAAAGGTCCAGCGGATGTAACGATATATTTTTTTCAAACAGCTGTCACAATTAGAAGAAGTTACAGGTCTAAACGTTGACACAAATGGCTGTTTTTTTCAACTAATTTTCACTTTTTCCTATATTCAACTGTTAGTTTCTATAAAGAAACCTTGAAGGATCTACACAAATGACCCCTTGCTGAATTCTGAATTTTGTCTACTTTTCTAAAATGTATGGCTTTCTAGGATCCATTATTGGTTTCATACCCATTTCTACGATTAACTGGAAGGAGGTTGAAGGCACAAAAAAATAGCAAAAATAGGCTATATCCCAGTAAAATGCCAAAACTGTGTAAAAAATGTTGGTTTTCTGACAAAGGTCTGTCAGTCCCTACAATCTGGGAAAATTGTGATTTCAGCCCCACAAACCCTTTGTTGATACCATTTGCAGGGAAAAAACCAGACGCTTTCATTTGCAGCACTTTTTTCCCATTTTTGCCAAAAAAAACAAAATGTAGCTGTATTTTGGCTAATTTCTGGGTCTCCTCCAGGGGAATCCACAAACCCTGGGTACCTTTAGAATCCCCATGATGTTGGAAGAAAAGGACGCAAATTTGGCGTGGATACCTTATGTGGTCAAAAAGTTACAGGGGCCTAAGCGCGAACTACCCCAAATAGCCAAAAAAAGGCTTAGCACAGGGGGGGAAAAGGCCTAGCAGCGAAGGGGTTAAAAGAGATATAGGCCTGTATGATTCACATTTCAGGGGGTATTTTCCTGGTTTTAAAATTAAACTAATGGTGACATCATTCCAGGATTTTGGGAGAGCCAATCCTTCATTAAAAACCGTGTTTAATAGGTCCACTAATCTAGGGGCCAATGTTTCTTTTAAAGCCATGTACAGCTCATTGGGTAGTGCGTCCGGCCCTGCAGCTTTCGCTCTCTTCAGTCTCTTAAATGCATCTATTACTTCATCTAAGGTTATTTCTGAATTCAAGATTTCCCTATCTTCTACTCCTAATCTTGGGAGCGATGACTTTCTCAAATAGGAATCAACTAGGTTACTAGAAACCACTAGGTCTTCTTCATATAGAGACTGGAAATATTCTGTGAAGGCTTTCTCAATTCCCAAGTCATCTACTACCTGCCTTCCCGGGCTATCTCCCTGTATTGCAACAATCTTATTTCTGTTTAAATTATTTTTGATTTTCCATGCAAGAAGTTTCCCGCTGCCTTCCCCGTATTCATAGTTTGCTAGTTCGCTAGCTTCCCATTTTTCCTAATTCTTTCCTCTAGTAGATTAGACAGGTCAACTTTCTTTTTACATATTTCTCCCTCTGCTTTTTCTTGTTCTAAGTTAGACATTGCGGCCTCCAGATTCTTATGTTGGTCTAGAATTTCTGCCTCTAACTGACATATTTTGTGTCTGATCTCTTTGTTTCGTGTAGCTGCCAGTCCAATAAGCGCACCCCTAATTACTGCCTTAAAGGCATCCCAAACTACTTGGATGGAGGTTTCATTGTTGATGTTATTTTCGAAGTATTCCTCAGTTATGATTCTCAATTTATCTATCACCTGCTTATCTAAAAGAAGAGTGCGGTCTAAGGTCCATCTTATAGCCGCTGGGGGGCTCCCTTGATTTATTTCTATACAAACTGAGGAGTGAACAGATAGGTGTGCGGGTGTGTGTTCGACCTTATTGACACTGTTATTTAGCATTTTTTCTATCAGAAAGAAGTCAATCCTTGAT
Source organism: Calotriton arnoldi (assembly GCA_963921515.1). Lineage (NCBI taxonomy): Eukaryota > Metazoa > Chordata > Amphibia > Caudata > Salamandridae > Calotriton > Calotriton arnoldi. The sequence goes on from CAWUFW010006764.1 coordinate 287,301, forward strand.
GCATGACCATACTTTTTGTTTTTATAGGTAAATTTGTTGCTTTGATTTCCCTTAGTTTTCCATGAGTCCACCAAACCTAAGTCTTCTATAAACCTATTCAGCCATTCTCTTATTTTAGGGAGGTTTAAAGCTTTTCCCGGTGGGCATCTGTCATTTTTAGGATCTAAAAGTAGATTGAAATCTCCTCCCAGGATAATAGGGGTCGATACTTCTATTAGTTGGGAATATAAAGCTTGAAGCGGGGCTGGGTCGTCTATATTAGGCCCGTAGTATCCCACAATAGTGTATGGGTGTCCTCCTATTTTTACTTTGACAACTGTCCATCTTCCCTTCAAGTCAGTGACCTCTTCTAAGATTGTTGCTTTTGCAGATTTTTTAAAAAGGATTGCTACACCCTTAATACAGCAAGATTGATTAGTACAGACATAACTATCAACCCACTTTTGATGTTTCATTATTTTGCTCCATTCTGATTTATTTTTTTTGTTTAATATCTGTTTATTTGAACAAAAGCATATGTAAAACAATAAATGCCACAGAAAGCGAAGGAAAGGGGCGAAGGGATATCAAATACACAGCAGGAGAAGCGGGACCTCCTGATATAAGGCTCCAACATACGGAAGAGGGGGCAGGAAATTCAAGAGGTAACGTCACATACGAAATTGGAACAAAGCCAGAGTCCAGGACTGGAAAGTCAATCTTATGGGGAGGGTTCTCTTACAGTTCTCAGGGAGAGGCCGTGGAGGGGACCAAGGGCCCAAGGTCCAGTATGGAGGGGTTTGACTATCCTGAAAGGATCCCGGCTATACGTGGGGATGTAAAGAAGGGCTCAAAAGTAGCAAGTTTAGGTGAACCAGTGCCCCCGCCCCCTCATAAGGCACAGGACACAGTGCAGCAGCACTATTACAATTTGCGGCAATCAACATATGAATCATTATCGAACAGAGAATAAAAAGAAAAGTAAGAGGGAGACTGAGAGGAGAGAGAAGAGAAAAGGCAAAGACAAAATAGAAAGAAGACAGAGTGACCAGAATAAGAAAGGGAGGGTTGAAAGGGAGCGGATGCGCCAGAAGGGGGAGGGATCGATGTCAAATCCTAGAGTGAAGGACGGGGGTTCCAGGAATCAGGAGGCCCGTCCAGCAGGCGTTGCGGACTACTCCAAGGGATCCGGCTGTCTACCTCTAGAGTAAGGCTCCAAAGGGTCATCAAACAATTGCAGAGCCCGTAGTCTAGGAGGCATAAGATGGGAGTGTTCAATTTTAGTAAGGTGGTGCACGAGAGGACGCCATATGTGGTCAAAGCGCGTGTCAGTGTGGGCAAGGCGGGCAGTAAGCAACTCGAGGGAGAGAACGTCCCATAGACGGAGAAACCATGCAGCAATAGGCGGGGAGTGTGGTCGTTTCCAGCAGGAGGCAATGGTCTGTCGCGCTGCGCCCAATAAATGAAAAATGAGGTGCCAATGGGCCGAGGTCATGGCCTTTAGCGTGTTGGGCCGAATGCCCAGGAGTGCCACGGATGGGGTAGCAGGGATTGGGAAACCCACCACCTCCTTGATATGGCTGAGGACCTCCTTCCAGAACATAGTGAGCTCCGAGCAAGACCACCAGGTATGCAAAAAGTCCCCTCTATCAGTCTGACATCTCCAACAGATCGGGGAGGTGCTCGGAAACATCTGATGTAGGCGAGTAGGAGTATAATACCACCGCGTCATTAGTTTACAGGCAGATTAGCGCTGAGAAATGCTACGTATACCTTAGGAATGCCTGTCCATAAACGGTCCCATTCCTCCGGGGAAACATCAGCAGCTAAATCAGCGGCCCAGCGAGTTTGGTAACCATGGAGTGGTAGATGTCCAGAGTGCTGAAGAACCGAATAGGTTTTAGAGATGAGGCCTTTAGATCCGTCGAATCTACGGACCAGGGATTCAAAGGGGGTGAGTCGCCGAGTCACTTCCCGGGAGTATTCGGGAGACGACAGCCAGTGACGTACTTGGCAGTACTGAAGGCGCTCCTTGTCAGTTAGACTGAAGAACTGTTTACATTGATCAAAAGAGCGGAACCCTGGAAAAAGTCCTAGAGGACACGGCGACCCTCTATAGTCCAAGCCTCAAAGGAACGGGGCTGAAGAGCAGGAGGAAACGCAGGATTGCGCGTGAACGGTGTGTTAGGGGAGGGGAAAGTCGTGAGGCCCCGGGAAAGTGCCAACCCATCCCATACCTCTAAGACCGTTCTCGTCGGCGTCGCCAAGTATGCACTGCGTGGGCGCGCTGCACGCGGAAGCCAGGCGAGGTCCCAGAGCGGTCTACAAGCCACCGCACGGTCCATGTGGAACCAATGCTTCTCACTTTCAGGGACTATCCACTCTGAGATAAAACGGAGATGGCAGGCCCAATAATACTCCAGCAAATTAGGGCAGGCCAGACCACCCCGAGATCTGGGGAGTAGGAGTATCCTGTGGGAGAAGCGGGGGCGCGATTTCCCCCAGATGAACTTAGTAAATTCACATTGGAGGGCTTGAATATCTGCGAGTGGAATAGAGGGGGGGAGAGACTGAAACAAGTAAAGGATTTTAGGGAGAAGGGACATCTAACAGCATGAAGACGTCCCAACCATGCCAAAGGAAGACCCTCCCATCGTCGCATCTCCTCACGAACAGAGTTGCGGAAGCGAGGCCAATTCGAGGAGGTCCAAGAAGAGAGTGTAGGGGTTAAGTCTAAGCCCAGGTACCGAACCGACTCGTCAGTCCATTGTACGGGGAGCAGGTCCCGTAAGTGCTGTACCTCCGATGAAGGTAACGTGAGGTTAAGAGCGTGAGATTTCTCCAGATTAATGCGATAGCCCGATGCAGCCTCAAAGGAGTCCAAGAGCTCAGCCACTGCAGGCAGGGAAGACATCGGAGAGGATAGAGATAGCAACAGGTCGTCAGCAAAAAGAGAAGCCTTATGCTCTAACCCACCCATACGAATGCCTTGAATATCCCGATGATGTCGGATGGCAATAGCCAAGGGTTCAACAGCGAGCGCAAAAAGAAGGGGAGACAGCGGGCACCCCTGCCTTGTGCCCCGGTAAATAGAAATAGGGGCGGTGGTAGAGCCGTTGAAGCGTATACAAGTAGTAGGTTTGGCATAGGAGGCCATCAGCTTAGAGATAAAGCCCGGTCCCAGACCAATCTTCTGGAGGACCGCTCGAAGGAAGCCCCATTCCACGCGGTGGAACGCCTTCTCGGCGTCAAGGGAGACTAAACAGGCAGGGATGGCTCTGATACGCGATTTTTCCACTAGGTGGGCAATACGCCGGATATTATCAGCGCCCTGACGGTGCCGGATAAAACCCACCTGGTCGGGGTCAATAAGTCCCGGTAGATGGGGCTCCAACCGGTTCGCTAAAATTTTTGTGAAGAGTTTGACGTCAGTATTTAATAAGGCAATGGGGCGGAAGGAAGCTGCTAGGGTCGGATCCTTTCCAGGCTTAGGGACCAAGACAATCTCCGCTTCATTCATCGTGGGGGAAAGGCCCGTACTATCCGTAAAACTATTAAAGAGATGGAGTAGATGATCCCGCAGTTGCGGGTAAAAGACGCGGTAAAAAGTAAGCGGAAGACCGTCAGGACCCGGCGTCTTGTCCGTCGGGAGCTACTTCAGAGCTTTGGCAAGCTCCTCCTGAGAGATAGGTTCATCAAGCAACCCCTTAAAGTAAGGGTCAATAGGGTCCCAGGGACAGGCATCAAGAAATCTCTAAACCGCCTCCGGGGGGGCAAGGAGCATGAGCATAGAGATCCTTATAGAAGGCCATAAGGGTACAACCCTTGTCCTTCTCCGAGGTGACCCAGGAGCGATCAGGACGCTTGGGGATATGAGAACGAGCAACCTGGGCGCGCAAACGGCGTGCTAAACACGCTCCAACTTTATCACGCCCTACGTAGAATTTCTGCTTAAGATTAACAAGTAGCCATTCAGCCTAATTAGTACGGTGTAAGCGAAGTTGGCCTCGCAGGGCAGCCAGTCGGCGTTTATTAGCAAGAGAGGGAGAGGCATGATCCACACGTTCAAGATCTTTAATATCCCGGGAAAGAGTGGTCTCTACCAACCGGGCCTCACGGGTCCGGGCAATAGATATAGAGGTGATGACCCCCTGAACAGTAGCCTTGAAGGCATCCCAGCGAACATCCTCAGACGTATCATCAAGGGTGTTAGACGCAAAGAAAGATTCGATCTCCTTGCGGATATCCACCACATCCACCGGATTACGAAGAGCTTGGGGAGGCAGTCGCCACCGTGGGATGGGGTCATCTCGAAACGCGGGAAGTTGAAGCGTAAGCAAAACATGCGCATGGTCAGAAATAGAGATGTCCGAAATATCCGCCGAGCAAAGGTCACGAACCAGGGGAAGTGAGAGGAAGAAGTGATCAATCCGCGAATATGAACGGTGAACATGGGAGTAGAAAGAGTAATCCCGGGAATCCGGGTGGAGATACCGCCAGGCATCCACCAAGCCAAGGTCAGTAATGGTTTTTTTCAATTGCGATGACATTGCTCCTGAGACATGGTGCACCTGCGCCGTGCGGTCCCACTCAGGATCCCAGACTAAATTAAAATCGCCTCCAAGGACAATAGGGGTAGAGACCGCACGTAATAACGTCCCTAACTGCTGTCGCAAATATATATCCTGTTTCTGATTGGGGGCGTATATATTAACAAAGGTGCAAGAGCCCCGGCCCCAAACCATATTAATTTTGAGAAATCTCCCATTTTCGTCAGCTATGCATTGGGAGGAGGTCGCTCGCCAGCCAGGCTTAAAAAGAAGCGCCACCCCCCCCATTCTTGGTAGGGGAACTCGCCCAAAACTGGGTGGGATATTTGCGGTGGGACATAAGGTGAGTGTCAGAGGAAAGCAAGTGGGTCTCCTGAAAAAAGACCACAACAGGATCATGCTGGGAGAGATAGCGCCAAACCTGTCGACGCTTAGAGGGAGAGTTGAGGCCCTTTACATTAAGGGAGAGGAAAGTGATGGTATGGGTCATAGTGTTAGAGAAAGGGTGTCATCAATGCGCAGGAAGGAGCGAGACTTTAGTCCAGCCAAAGGCAAACCCCAGGAGTTAAAGGAGAAAGACCCTAGCCCTGAGAGGGCCATGGCCCCCCCTAGGCGCGCATAGAAGGGGTGGAAGCAGTGGGACGAGGGCAGCCGCAGCCAACACAAAGCAGGCATGGAGATAGAAGCCCAGCCAACCCCACACAGTGGCCAATAGGCTCCCCCCGCGAGCCAAGCGCGGTATTGCCGGCCAGGCATCAGGGTTGACGCATCCAGAGAGAACCGCAGAGAGGAAAGACAAAGAAGAAATGAAAGAAAAGAAAGAAGACATAAAAGATAAACAGGGCAACTGGGCCACGGCAATGTAGAGTCTATTCGGGACAGTCCAGGATCCCGAAGGTGGACCATCACAGAGAAGTCATTCTCCTATAGGACTCCAAAGAGGGGGGGCGTCGGACACACACGAGGCGGAGAGCCTCCGCCGGCAGCTTCCCGTGCATGGATGAAGAAAAAGCACATCGAAGTCCAGTCACTGGGACCTAGCTGGAGGGCCCCGATGGGAAGGCACGAGGTGAAGGCACAGCCAGAGACATCGCACCGTTGGAGGCAGCTAGTTCGTGAGGGACGGAGAGGCACTCAGGGACCACACCTGATTGATGGCCTCCTGCTTAGCTTGTGCAGATTCAAGGTCTCTGGAGAGGCGCCTAGAGCGAGGAGGAGGAACAATGGACCACTCCGGCCGGAGAGAGCCCATAAGGCGTGTACCAGGGGGCGGGAGTTCATCGCTCTCAGGGTCAACGGGAAGATGGAGAAGAAGCTGCGCCTCCTGCAGGGACCGAACACTCCGTTGTCTACCCTCCCAAGAGAACATCAAGGAAAAAGGGTGTCCCCACTGGTATTTAATCTCAAGCTCTCTCAGTTTATCCGTCACAGGCTTGAAGCTCTTCCTGCGCCTAAGCGTTGAGGGTGCGAGGTCCTGGAAAATCTGGATTGAGAGTCCATTGTAAGAGATCGTTTCAACTCCCTGTACTTTGCGGAGGATAGCTTCCATATCAGCAAAGAAGTGGACCCGTGTAATGATGTCCGGGACAAAGCTAGGATGATTGCGGGGAGCTGGTTGCCGATGGGCCCTATCAAGCATAGGCGGGGAAGAGCCCTCGCCTTCCCGAATGGCATGAAGGAGGTTCGCTGTGTATGACAATATGTTCGGCCCCTCTGTTCCCAATGGAATGCCTCGGATACGGAGGTTGTTCTGCCTACTGCGGTTCTCCAAGTCCTCCTGCTTCAGCTGGAGGGTTATGTTCTGGTCCTCAAGTTCAGACACCTTCTTCCAGAGCCCATCTATGTCCTCCGTCCTAGCATCCACTGTTCGCTCGAGGCCATCAACCCCATCGCCAATTTCAGTGACCTCTCTGCGAATGTCCTGTAGCCCAGCCTTGAAGTCCTGGCAGAGGGAGCCAATCTCGGTCTTGATCTCCTGGAGAAATGACGACATATAAGCCTGGGTGATGGGTACCCCGGAAGAAGGCACCCCAGAGGACGTCAAGGAAGAAGCAGGATCATCTTGCGTGTTGGGAAGCATCTTGGACCACAAGGAGGTCACCGGGTTCTCCCGGGAGGCTGCAGCATCAGGGTCCTTAGCGCCCCTATGCTTAGGAGGCATCTCTGCAATAGACAAGGATGCTGGGGGCCCTGCCTCAAGGGAGTGATCACAGTCAAATCAAGGAGCGGGCAAGCAAGGACCCGAGAGGGGCCAGCCAGGCAATAGAGGGTGCGGACACAGAGGCAGCGCGGTCCCCGGTTCCCAGGGCAAAGTCAGGGGCCTACAGTTCACAGGCGCGCAAGGGCGGCAGAGTGATGACCAGGTCCAGGCATCAGCAGCCCCGGAGGCGTGAGGCGGCAGGGGAGCAGACAGGCAGGGTCAACAGGATAGAGTATACTCCCAAAGCAGAATGTAGGCCCAAAGCTGCGTAGAGATCACAAGGCTGTAGCGAGGCTAAGCGGTCTAACCAAGGGCCAAGGAAAAAGTCACTGGGAGGAGTCACAGTCACACGACCCAGAGCGAGCCCCCGCAGAGACGAGGGGGTCCCCAAGGGCCACAAGAAGCAGGTATGTGTCACGGTGGGGCCCGGAGGGCAGGAGGCACCAAGGCGAGTAAGCAGGGAGGAGGGGGCCACAGCGCGGATCTCCAGACAAGTCAACCTCCGCAGGCAAGGGTCAGGCAGCAGGAAGAGGCACCAGCATCAGGGCCAAGGGAGCGCAGGCCGCAAGGAAAAGCAAGATGGCGGCAAGGCCGAGGATCACACTGAAAACCGCCCGGGCCGCTCACGCCTGCATCGCCGCACCCCCCGTCCCGGTACCTCCTGCCTCAAAGCGGCACAGCAGTGTCTCCTTGCCCGTAGGGGCCTGGCGTCGGCGCCGCTCCTCTGCGCAGCGAGGCCCAGCAGGGTAACGTTCCCGCCGTCTCCAGCAAGTGCCCAGCCTCTGGTGGGGAGCGTCAGCCACCTATAGGTTCCCAAGCAAGGCAGGGGCGGTTCGGAGCCTCCGAATCTCCCCGGGGCACAAGCACCACACCAGGGCAACGAGGTAGAGCGTCCGATCTCGCCCGAGGCTCCACCGCGGCCTGCAGGTAAAATGGCGGCGGGAGCGGGGCAGATCTACGCCAGCCGAAATCACCACCTAGCCAAGTCCCCGGGCAGTATCCACACCGGCAGATGTTAGCAGCAAAGGAACCCAAAGTTCTCAGGGCTCCGCAGTAAAAATAACAGTCCCAATGGCTGGGTAAATAGTGTCTGCGGGAAGCACCGGAGCGGAGACTCGATGACACACGTCTCACTCCATGCGCGCCCAAGCCACGCCCCCTCCATTCTGATTTTAATAGGTGTGTTTCTTGTAAGATTATAACTTCACAATTCACTATTTTTATGTATTCCAGGATTTTTTGACGTCTCTTCTTTACTCTAAGGCCATTAACATTCCAGGACATGATGTTTATAGTATTATTACCCAGAATTTTGGCCATAATTTGTTTGTTGTTTCCTCTTTTAAAAACCCCTCTCATATTATCGGTATCTTGTCTACCCTGCTGTTCGACACATCAGACAACATTTTTTTGTATTTTATTCCCAAATGCTCCCCACCTAAACAAAAAAGTGCAGATAAATAACAAAACCTTCCCCCCCACCCCACCAGAGAACCCTCCCTGTTATCTTTGGACAAACCTGATTTGTCCTATTCGAGCACCATCATCGCGAGGTTCTAGTTGTGCTTCACTAGAAATAACCCCCTAAATGTGTCTCTATTTCTGTTGCGACTTGATTTGCTCTAAGAGGTTTAAGAGTTGGAGTTTTTTCGAGGGGCGGAGAGCATGGCAGCCGGCTAAGAGGTCCGGTCGCGAGCGCCGTTCACCGCGAGGTATGAATTAGCCTGTGAACCCGGCAATCGAGAAATCCAGGAACATCATCTAGTCAAGAAAAGAAACTCACCTTGGTTTGCCTGGCGAGGCAAAAGTCAGGGTTGTGCCCATGATATCTGGGTCGCACAACAACGAAGCCAGGTTCATCGGGGAGAAGCGTCCGGAGCTTCCCAAGCCCTTGAGAGAGATCGCGAGAGAGACGGCGGTGACGCGCATGCACAGAGGCAGCGTGTGGGTGGAAGCGGTAGCAGAATTGCTCTGGAGCCGGAGAGCTACGGCTCGAATTGTGCATCGAGGTCCCACCAGTGACGGGAATTACTGCCTCCTCTTCGGTAGCAGGAGCTACGGCAACGAAAGTAAAGGAGAGGAAAATAAAGCGGTAGAGAAATCGGCGTGCATGACTCCAGTAAGGGAAGGAGGGAGGGGTAAGAAGAGTGAGCTTACAGTCAGACCTTCAGTAGAGCATCTATCCCAAGCGGGAATTAGGACAGTCACCCTGAAAAGCACAAGGGAGCACAAAAGCCCCCCCATAGAAGACCCATCTAAAATACAAAACCAGGGTGCTAGTTACTCTTTAAGGAGCAGGCATTTTGTCTCTGAGTTTACGGAGGGAGCGAGTCTAGGCACCTCCAGGGACAACCGGGTTTTAACTCATACAACCCCCATAACAAATATTAGCAGAAAATCAGGAAATAAGCAGAAACCCCAGAAATTAAGGGGGGGGGGAATACCATCTCCTCAGCAACTAAAGCTGCTCAAACGAATCAAGGGGTGAAAGTGAAGGTGACGCCCTCCCTCCGATCCTTCTTTGAAATACAAGATAAGCAACCACTTAGAATTTTAACAACCCAAGAGAAGTGTCATACCGTCGGGGCCAAAGATATGCAATCTGTGGAACCCTCTCCCTGGGACGAAGGAGTAGATACACACAATCGATTTCAAGCTCTAGCGGTGAGAGACCCTGAGGAGGTCAGGGCGGTCCCCCAAAGAGCAACCCAGAAAGGCCCAGAGGTTGACAATACAACATGCCAAAATACAACATGCCAAAACACACCTCAAGATAGGCAAGAAAACCCCGCGGAACAATGCATACATGCTGGGATGGGGAACCTATTAGGGACCCTGATTGACAAGATGAGAGCAAACTTCGCTAAATCCGAGAAAAATCAAGAAAAGATTCAGGCAACCTGCGAAGCGCTCGAATCTAAAGTAAACTCCCTAATGGACCGAGTATTTGTGGTGGAAACTTAGTGGGAAAAAATCGGGAAGGATGTAGAGGATTGCCAGGGAGAGATATACACTTTAAAAGCAAACGAGAAGGATCTTAGAGAAAAGATTGAAACGCTGGAAAATAATGCAAGAAGAAATAATCTGCGAATATTAAATATACCAGAGGGATTGGAAGGACAAAACATAAGAAGTTTCGTGGTCAATTTACTGAAAGACTACATCTCTGGGATGTACGACAAAATGCTTGAGGAATATATTCAAAGAGTCCATAGAGACCTTTTTAGACTAGGTAAACAAAGGAAAAACGCACGGAGAATACTAGTAAATTTTAAAACCTACACCTTGAAAGAAAAAATCTTGAATGAAGCCTTAAAAGTGGGCACTTTTGCTAAAGGAGACTATAACTTCAAAATTCGCTCTGACCTATCAAGAGCCACACAGGATAGGCAGTGGGAGCTGGGAAACCACATGCAGGAACTCAAATCATTAGGGGCAACAGCCCAAATGAAATTCCCAGCCTCACTAAGAATCATGTGGAGGAATCAGACGTATAATATCAAAGAGCCAAAAGAAGTCGTAATCCAATGGCAGTATTGCTGAAAGCTGCAATGCCACACTCCTTATTTTCAAAGCCTGCCTCTGTTTTCTCTCAGATATCATCAAATCCTTCAAACTCTTACTCCTGCCTCCTTGCAATGGACCATTGGATGTCAAGCAACCACCTAAAGTTTAGCTCTTTAAAAACATAAGCCTACTTTGGAAACTGGTTCATGCACTACCAACACTGACCATTGGCCCCTAGATCTAGGGCTACCCTTGACCAATACCAATCAAAATGGATGCATTTGCTTCTCCTCCAGGCGAACCAGGGCATGGTACATGCCATCAATTCCTAAATTCTGGATTTTGGTTATGCCAATGGATTATGCCTAGGTGCCCCGGTGTTGGTTCTATAATCCAGCACATTCAGAATGATACTATCAGACAGCTACTACTCCTTCATAGCCATGATCCCATCATTCCTGCCCTTTACGTTCTTCACTGACTCCCATTGTCAAGGCATGTCTCCTTGAAGGCCCTCTTTGTCGCTCATTGGGCAATTCTTGGTGCTGGTTTGAAGTTTCTGCAAAACTCTACCTACCAAACAAGACTAATCTTCAAACCAATACTGGCCCACTACTGACCATCCCCACAAGGCCGGACTGGGAACCCAAAGCAGCCCAGGTAATTTTCTCGGACCAGCCCCTGGGGAAGCACTGCCTGGATCTGGGAGGCTGGAAATGCTTACTTGCTGCTTTTGTTACTGTGGCCAATATTGGAGCACTGCAGCAAAACCAGCCCCAAGTAACAAAACTGGCCCCACCGGAGCAAAACCAGCCCCCACGCTTCCAGCCTCCCGGGGAAATGCCCACTGCCCTGGGCGGCCAGTCTGGACCTGCATCCCCAGGCTCGATAAGTTCAGCATCTGCAGAACATTCTTTGTGTTTCAGTGAGAAAACCTCTAGAATGCTCTTTTAGAAAGAATCGGAAACCTAACTACCCAACTGGAGTTATGAATAGGTGGTAAGTCTTGGGTATTCCCTTCACACAGATTACCCCACCCAAAATAAATCACCTCACAGTACAGGCTTCCACCATGATGCAACACCTAAAACACAGGCCCAGAGCCCAGATGGAGATGGCAAGTTCAAACACAGCTCCTTACTCTATCTGGCACGACTAACATGCTTAGGAGCAGTACAGGACCCACAGAAGCACAACCTGAGCAACCACCTAACACTTGGTGCTTATCAACATACTGTATCAATCACGCATGCCCACCAGGGACACCTCATTCAAGCGGTACCAGACAGTGCTTTAGGGCCAGACCATGATATAATACCATAGCACAATACAATAGAGTATTCTCTTCAAACTAAAAATATTGTATTGGGCATTGTCTGAAATGCCGCCAACACAAACAGCTCAGGTTAAGCCTCCTGCAGTTTCCTAGTGATTGACATCCTTCAATAAATTATGTGAAATGCTCTCCTACCAAACAATGCTGTGTAAAGCAAGCCATGAAGGAAGGTGGCATTCATTCAGCCTTTGTGGGCACTCTCTCTTTGGACCCGCGTCCCCGAAGCTTTTTACTATAGGGCTAATCAGCAGGATATCCAGAAATCTAACAGCTAGTTATAGGACTATGCATTTAGCATATTTTATTACAAACCATTTCTTAATGTTGTCTAAAATATAATTGATACTTTCGGAGTACCATATTAGGAATTTCATGTTTTGATAAAGAACACTAGATTTCTTAGGTTATTTAATTTAAGAAATAGTTTAGGTTATAATATAAACATGGAAGCAAGTACTATTGTTTCTACTCAAATCCAACCCTTAATATACTTACTTTATATTAGAGGCTTAAATGTCACCTGAAGCATGCACTTCCTGATGAAGGAGGCAGCTAGCGGAAGTTTAAGGGCCCCCCTCTCCAGTTGTAGTCGATTCCTCCTTCGTTAGCACTCCAAGGTGCTGGCTTAGAGGTCCAAGTTGGCTTGGAAGGTCATACATAATGCCTACTTTCATTTCTAAATATTTTTTCACATAAGAAATGTTTTCATCGTTTCTATTGGTGAATGCAGTAAAGAAGAGATAGCTTATACTTTCCTCTGTTTATTTACTAGACTTTAGTGAGGGAAATTCCGTAATGCGTTGTTGCTGGGTGTAATCAATCCGCCGACATTTTGATGTGAATCTGCAAGGCAAACCATGCATGAAAATACCATTAACTTTTGTCTGAGATTGGTTGATGCGCCCAGTGGTAGCAAGAAAAACCTTTTAATTTGCTGTTCTTTTAAAGTTTTTTTAAAGATATACCAGGTTGAGCCATATCATTGATTAGCCCATTTTTTGTGTAAAGCACAATCTTACTTGTTCAATTAGCACAGACATATATTTGATAAATTTTAGTGTTGACATACTAAAAACCTATGAAAACCCAATGTTCAGCTGCACCCTATGAAATCAAACATAAAGGTTTGTCAAGTACAGAATTACCTTTTACCTTTTCAGGAGCTCAGTCGGATGGATTTTTAATATTTAATTATATTTTACAAATTGTCCCAGCATAATTCATGAAGCATAAATAATGTATGAATAATACAGAAATAGAATTAGAACGTGACAAAAAATACAAATTTTACAATACAAGAGAGAAATGCAAAGAAAACATTGACAGAAAGTAGTTACTAAGAAAGAAATGAAATATGTAAACTAACTTCACTGCCAAGCTTACCAATAAGCACAAAACACTTGGCAAAGAAATGAATCAGAACATATCTCTGCGTGTTTCGTCGACTCCAGCTGTCTGACTGAAAATTCACTGACATCTTCTAGGAGAAAGAAATCTACAAAAGAGACAAGAATTGATGTGTTTAATAATAGGAAGCATTCTGGCAGACCTTTGAATAAATGAACTGCTTTACGGTAAGACAAGATCCGCTGTAATACATTACAGAGTAGAAACATACACAAGCAAATGAATGTGCGTGTGTGTACGTATATGTGCATAGATATGAGCCTATACTGTTTATATTTAAATATGCACCTTAGAATGTCTTTTTTGGATTGAAAACATAACTGGTTGAGGTTCAGCACCGCTTTTCGATAAATAACTAAATGCAGAGTTTACAGTTGTCAGGAATAGTTTTCAGGTAGTGTGTGCACCCCACACATTGACAAGAGGCTTTCTACTGCGATATAATAATGTACCTGTGACATTTGAAAACAAGAGGTTTCCATGCATTCTTACAAAGTACATGTGTTCTGTGTAAATCTGACCTGAGACGTTAGGTCCAAAACATCAGCAGAAAAGCATCTAATAAGTAATCGATGTAAGCATTGTTTCCATATGAAGATGGCTTAAAACACAGCTAATTGTCATCCTTTTGAAATAATAAAAAGAACAAGCCAAATTGATAAGTAAAGTAGGTGGTACTGAAGCATTCCCATGGGGGACTATTTCGTTTACACCAAATCATATTAAGCATGACCACACTTTTGGTCCTTTTTAATCCAATAAAATAAGCCTATAACACGTGTGAGGTACACATTTTATCGAAAGCAGTGTAGGGTCGCAGAACTGTGGGGAATTTACTATTTTTATTTTCTTAGTTTTTTAGTCTGAACCGTGAGTGTTCACAAACTTTTTTGCAAACAACTGACTATGGGCATTTCAAAATTTAGGGATGTATGAACGACATCCATCCATAAACTAAGATCTCGGGTACAAATTGATAAACACTTTTTATTGTCAAGTGATCCATGGTCGCACGCAAGATTAGTAAAATCGCGGCTTGGTTGTTGGCTTTGGATATCACAGATTTGTGGACACACCTTCATGGATCAGCCTTCAGTATAAAAAGTTACTTATGTAAACCTGTCAGCAATTTTCCTTTTCTCCTCTATTTGCATTCAGTATTTTGTCAATTAAAAATTAGTTTTGGGGGAAACCATTTAGTAATCTACACCAATGTTCATTTGCAGAATTTTTACTATTTTCATAAAATGCATATTTTTCTTGCTCACATGGGTTTCACACATATTTTCCTCACAAATTGCAGGAAGGTGGAAAATGCACAAATAGGAAATATTGACCACCACTTACAAAAGTGCAAAAATATTGACGAAAGAAAATACTATTTGTGTTTTTCTCTTTCAGAAAAGTGGGGGAAAGGGCGACCTGAGAACACCAAACCTATTTTGATGCCATTTATAGAAATTCCAATAGTTTGTCTCTCTTGTTAAACTTCTCTAAAGTAAATGAGAAACTCAATGTATCTTTGCAAACTACAACCTGGGTGAAATAAGGATGCAAATTCCGCTTGGGTAGCGAATCAAATAAAATAATTTAACTGTGCACTTTTGACTACTGTATTTCATGCCAAACAGTAAGAAAAATACATAAATATTTGGCAAATAAGTAAAGTTTATATATTTCACATGCCAAAAATATCATGATCAGGATTTGAAGCTTCATCGCTTTCATTAAAATGGAAAAGGGAAAATGGAGGGTGTAACCAGAGAATTTTAAAAGCAAGGTGGTTAGCAAATAGGTGTGCAAGATACTCGCCTGCATCCTCAACAAGAACGGATACAAAAGAGCTATTTCTAACCTTCTGACCCACCCCTAACACAGGGTGAGCTGCGGCACAAGGTGTCGTTTAGTTCCTATAAACCTATGTAGGATCTGTGCGTTTAGACAACATACACTATAGGATTGGTATCAGACTGATTCTAGACACCCCTACCGGGTATGTTAGCCTGTATACCAGCTAGCTCACAGTGCCACTAGAAACCCCTCTTACCAAGGAGAGAATAGTTCTTGGCAACTATCGAACATGACAACACTGATCCCTCAAGATCATGGAAACAGTATATTACTTTTCGCTCAGTCACTCGGGATCACTTCGTCTCAGAGAGATACACAGAATAAACGGTGGGGATGTTTTTCAATAAGCATTTATTGAACCAGCGTCATTCTAGTGTAAAATAGGTGTGCTGAAACAACCATTAGACAGCAACGGATATAAATGATTATAAGCACTAACAGAGTAAAAGAATGGTAGATTTCTACCATCCTGATAATACAATGAATACAGGCAAGTATATAAAATACATGACAGTAGAATGCGTACTACTACGATGCGACCCTAACTAGATGTGCCTAAGTGTACCTAGCATGTATGTAGGCGTAAAAGCCAAAAATCCCTCTAGGATAAAGTCAACCCCATTACCTGAAGTGAGAGACTGTGGGACCCCGTCTTGGTCTCGAGATGGACACCCCGCAAGGGATGTCAGACCACTGCGATGCTGGAGTGTCTGCATGCAGGAACCTCAGCGTCTTGCGTCAGTGTGTCGGCATGGAAGTCCTTTTCTCCTCTAACTACCTCAGCAAGATATGGTGTATATATACCCAAAGTGGTACCCCCTGGGGATATACCTTGCTGTGTCATGTCGGACTAGGATGACAGAAGGAATGACCCTTATACATAGTTATTATGCAGGAGATGGTAGGCCTGCTGTCCTGCTGTGATTCCAAGAATCCTCATGCATAATTAATGAGGCCTAAGGTTTTCAAAGAAAAACCCCATGTCATCTTTGGACATTACCGTAACTAGGTAAAAGGTCAGTACTAAGAACCGTTATGTAGTGTAATATCAGGGGAATGTAGGTGAAATGTGAAGTTGCTACCTGAGCCTATTTTGGGGTACCTATATGAAACATAACACCCACTCCTCATCCAACTGGACGACATATTAAAAATTCTAACGTACGGCTAAATGTTGTATGCAAACTATTAATAAGTCCATTAAAAATAATACTTAAAAATGTAATATTTTTAAAAAATGCTAAAAAAAGAAAAAATATTGCATTCAATCGAAGTCTGTACTAAATAAGTTCGTATATATAGTCCGAACAATGAGTGACTGAAAGACATGCAGTTTAGCAAAAGAGTTTCTTGTTTAAAATTTCAAATTTGGTTGTTTTTGAAAAAGGCCGAATTTTCCCAGCACACGATGAGACAAATGTTTACATGTCCTGGCTGGGAGACGCAACATCACTGTTGCCTGCAATCGCAGACAACGGTCCCTGCAACACCTCGCAGATCAGGTCAATCGAGCACAGATGTTCCTGTGTATTCTCCACAGCCGCTGCTGGGTATGTATGAGTGTCATCCAAGGCCTGAGTATTTGTTGAGGAGCCGGTATCCTTTCCGACAGGAGCTGAAGCATCCTGTGGTGGCTCTAAGAATGCAGACATCAGCATTGCAATATGCTGAGGACACTGCAGAACATGGGCCATTATCGGGTCCAGTAAAGCATCAACGTTCGGTGGCGCAATTGTTGGAAGTGTTAGACAGAGATCCAACACTCATTCTTGTCCGCAGAACAGGCATCGAAGGACAGGCAGAATACAGTTGATCCAGACTGGTCTAAATGACAAGAACCAAGATTCACTTAGTTCTCGAAGACGAGGTGTGCCCAGATGGAGTACCATGATATCACCGTATCGGCGCTCCAAGAGCATTTTTTCCATCTCCTTGGTGACTGAGACGTCCATTGCGTAGCAGAAAAATGACAATCAGGATACCTGCTATTAGAAACAGGATCAGCGGAAACTCTCCAAAAATGCTTCTGAATACGGAGTGTATGTAGTTGGGAATAACTCCAAGGATTGTCTGAAAGGTGCTTAACAGTCCAGATCCTATGGTCTTAAATAGGTGGACAATATCCGTCGTATCAGACATGTTAAAGATACGTTGTACCATTTCTGTGAAATGGAAAGGGACAGTTTGTTCATACTAGTGCCTGTATCTCAGCCGAGGACCTTGCAACCTGGCGATCATAAGTTTCTCGGGCAGAGGTTAAGGGCACGGTTTGCTGTAAAAGCATGGCTTTCATTCAGCTCAGAGTATCAAACCATATAAAGGAAACATTCAAAGAAGGCCATAACGGTGCCTCTCTGACTGTATGGGTCGGTGGAAATAATGCTTGCATACAGCAAGAAACCCTGGAGATTACAGTGACAAGATATGCGATGCCCGGGAGCATTCCACAACAACCTTGATCATTCAGCATCAAGTAACTCCCATTTGAAAGCACCTTGAACACCGGATTAATCACGGCAGCTGGGGAACCTTTCAAGTGACAGGATAAGTTAGCAACCGAACCATTACAGGCCCCGTGAAGCATGATATCCTGGCATATGAGAGATCCACTTAAGGAATTCTCGCAGTTGGTACAGCTAAGGGACACTTACATGTCCCCATTCCTACATCGAAATCTGTATGGCAATTCCCAAGATTCCTTGATGAATTCCCTACCTATCGCTTCATATCTGCCTGCCTGTTGTTGTTCTAGGCAATACTAAAACTGGAAAGTGGTGACCGGTAATGTTATATGGCCATGGATTAACCATTCTGTGGATGGTGACTCTGCCACAGTAAAAGGTAACTTGTCCAGTTTTTCAATACACACCATTGTATATTTCGCTCCCCTTTGTGCCATCGTTATCTGCTTCTCAGTTAGATTGTATGCAGAAAATAGGGACGTACTGTTGATAAATCGCTAAGGCGCATAACCAGCGTGCAATGAGTGCAGCGTCCAGCTTAATAGCATAATAGAACATAATTGTGATTGTCCGTGTTGTAGTATGGGCAAGTCTTGTTCTAGTATAGATATAGCAGAAGATACAATGTTGCCCAGTAAATGATTCCTGGATGTTAATGTAGTCATACAATTGTCAACTACAGCTAACGCTTTTTCTAGGTTCATTTTGTCTATTTCACGGAGTCTCTCCGCAGCTTCTTGTTGAGAGATTTTCCCAATTTCATTATAGACAGCGTAATAGAAATATTTCTGACGTGGCTTTCGGGGACCTAATAAAAAATCCCTTAGATCAACCTCATCTGAGAGTAAGGATAAGTGCTGTTTCACCTGGGACAGTGTCGAGGTTTTTAGCCAATCAAGGCACAACTTCCCAACATTGTATGATGTCACTGCCCCCGGATGTTCTCTTTGTACATATCGTGGGTCTGGCCTATGGATACTAAACCCTTCGGTTGTACCCCTGAATCTTGATTGACATCTGTTTGTGTATGTGAGACAAACTAACCATCCATTCCAATTGGGGTCTGAAGTATTGTACTGCATGATGTCATCTATTGTATCCCCTCCACATGATGTAAAATTGATGTGTGAAGGTGTGGGAATCTGAGGTGTGTTTAAATCCTTGTTCTTGGCTAGTCCAAGACAGGAAGTCTGTTGCACTGTTTCATTCAGAAATATTATCTGCTGTGGAATGAGGCACGCTCTAAATAGTGCTTCTGTACCCTGAACTTGCCCTTCCTTAGAGCCCCAGACTGATTTTGTGTCTATAGTGTCCTTCCATAAGTTGAAACCCTGTTCAGACAGTTAGGCAATAAAGGATGCAGAATAAATCTGTTTGGTATTAGACAGCATATTTTTCTGTGCAGGTGTAGGTGCAACCTTATAGTAATCTGAGGTCGGGTCAGAAGTGTTAAACCCTGAAAAATCTGTGCAAAAGTTTTTGAACTAATTTTCAGCGGTTTTGGGCAATGTTCCCACTGGTGGTATGTGAAACATTTCTTGGGATACTGGATTTGTGTAAAAAGTGATGACCATAATGTTGGTAACAGTGCATGCTATCAAAATCAGATGTGTCCTTTAACATTTCATTTTTTGAAAATGCAGCGGATTGTTCTAAATCAGACAACATATTATTTACAGTTTTAAAATCCAAATCATCAGAAAATTTACTGGAGGTAATGATATCATTTAGAGAAATTTTAAATAAATGTAGTATTTTCAGGTTCAGTGGGGCCAAATACATCATAATCAACCTTGTCCCAAACTATACCATCAGGAATTGGAACAGCTGTAATGTTCACGGAAAACAAGTCTCTCTGTTCACGATGAGATGATGTATGAGGTTTCAGGACCAAGTTCACATTTGATACTGCAGAGCGTTCTGGGCGATATTTTCCATTAATGAGTTAGCAAAAGGCAGTCACTAGGCCAATCCAGAACAGAAAAAACAATATTCTAGTTATGATCCAGAGCTGGAGCCAAGGTGAAACTAAGTAAGTCTTTTTCAGGAAAGTGTAGAATTCACAAATTTGTTGCTTACGGGAAACTGGAGCTGGCGTTGTCTCAGGTTCACTGGGATCCAGAGAGAAGGTATCAAAATCGATGAAGCACCCAGATGCAGTTCGATCTATCTTTGGTAGCTCAGCAGGTTTTGTTGAACCGGCAGGTGTCTCTTTGTGAGGCATATTGATGTAGACTTCGGTATTAGGACGAATTGAAATTTGTCTTTCATTTGTAGTTTGAAGTTCTGTTTCCAGAAAAACGAGTTCCATATCATTGTTGGAAATTCCATCATTTCGTATTGGTGACTCTTCGAATGTTATGAGTCTTTCTGTCTGAACTTCCTGTATGGTAGCGAGAGGAGAGAGTCGGCTACCCAGGAGCCCATGAGGCCTACTATTCAGTATGGGCCACATAGTGTGGTTTGATCAGATCAATGGAGACAAATCTCTTTTCTTTTTTTCCGTCAAGAGGCGGAAGAAGTACTGTTCTTGTTCCTTCGTCAGCTAGTACAGGTACAGGCTTTCTGTATGATGGCCCAAATTCTTTCTTGCCCTTGATCTTTTCTCTGACCAGATCCCTGACTTTTGGGATCCAGACAGGTCTTGCCGTGACTGATTTGACTTCTCCGTGGCGGTGCATTTTACTTGCACGTTGCTTAGTAGTGCCCAGGATTCATTCAGATCCTGTAAAACAGCCAAACGTTTATTGATATCAAATGGTCTCTCATCCGCCACTGTGCCTTCTTAATCGAGATCAGTTACCCACATTTTCATCCTAAATAGAAACCTCGTAAGGAGTGACACACCCTAGAGAACTTCTTGGCAAATTATTAAGGCCTCGCTGTACCCCATATAAGGGATTGACCCAACTACCACCGAACCTAATACTCTGGCTGTTAAAGATTGCTTTAAGTCTCGGTTTTTCCTCTCTATGACCAAATTTTTCTCTGGATGGTATGGAGAGGAGTACCGCAATGCTACACCCAAACCTTCCATGGCTTCCTTGTAAGCCCTAGAGCTAAACGCGGGGCCACTGTCAGAATGTAATGTGCCAACTGCGTATGTCCCTATGAAGACTCGCAAATCTTTTATAACAGTTCGAGCATCAGCCGAGCGCTGAGGCCATACCCATAGGAATCTGGAGCATGAATCCACTGCCACCAAGATATACTTCTAAGCCCCATCTAATTGTAGGGGGCCGCAGTGGTCTAAGTAGAAACCAGCGAGTGGTCTGTCTGATATCAGTAGTGGTGTCTGCGCTGGACGCGCCACGGTGGAACCCTTCATCTGCTAGCAGATGTCGCAATTTAAGACAAAATTCTTCGTCTGTTTTGTTAAACCAGGCCACCAGTAGCGTTGTTTCAGTAAAGAAACCGTCCTGGTAATCCCTGTGTGTGCAGAACCTAGACCCTCATGTGCAGCTAGTATTAAGCCTAATCTGCGATCCATGTTTGGTATTACTCTATCCCCCACTCCTTGAATTTGAGCATACGGAATGTTGTTTGCATCTAACTTGTAGGAGTACTTGAGTGGAAAGCCTTTTGGTAAGGCTGTGCTGTTTTTGCATGAAGCAATAACAGCTACCATTATCTGTCCGTCTATTCTCGTTTTTGATTGAGTGATTGCAGCTACAGCAGCAGTTCGTACTGCCCCCTTTGCGGCTTCATCAGCCAATGAATTCCCTTCAACGTGAACGCCATCACATTGATGACTCAGCGTGTATATCATGTGAGTTCTTGGTAGTTCGTTTTTCAACTCAGCTACCTGTTCCCATAGCATTTTATGCTTAATTGGGCCACCTTTTGAGTCTTTAAACCCATTTTGACCCCAGTAGTGAAGATATTCGTTGTATGACTGGACACAATAAAAAGAATCACACACGAACAGTGTGGGGAATTCCCGATCCATATTTATAAGTGCCAGTAATAGGGCTTTTAGTTCTGCCAGCTGAGTCGTTCAGTCTCCTAGAGACTGTGTCTTCGTATCGCTGGGATGGAACTTGCCACCACGCATACGACCCTTTACAATCGTGCATACAGCGCTGTATTGTTGTTTACTTCCTATGGCCGGCTGAGCAGATCCGTCAGTGTAAATAATGTATTCATACTGATCTAGAGGCATTATTTCATTTGGGAGAGGATATTCTTGTTCGTATTGCAGGAATGCTTGTGTTTTTAGCCTTGGGTCATATCTGTATTCTACATCTGTTGCAGTGAGAGAATTAGCCCATTGTATCCATCTGGGATGTAAGGCTTTAGCATTAGGAATGCTTGCCTTTGTAGCAGCCTCGAAGGCTGGTACCGGAGTTACGACAATTATTTGTTTCCCCTGAGCCAGTGCTCTTTCTCCTATTACAGCGGTCTGTACTGCTGTCAGTATTTTTTCTGTAGAAGTAAAGCGCATTTCAGCGTTTGTGTACAAATGTGATTTGTATGCTATGGGTACTGTTTCTCCTTCAGTGAAGGTTAAGTAAGTGTACCCAGATTGACCCGCTATAACACGGATCACCAGATTGCGTACGTTTACACGTGTCTGCAAGTGTTTTGAAGCTATCATCAATCAATCAGGGAATTATAAGCGCGCTCCATCACCTGTGAGGGTCTCAAGGCGCTGATCATGTCAGCTTGTAGGGAACGAAGGATATCTGTGTGTTCTTGTGTCCAATGTCTAACTGAAAAAGCAGGTCTTATTAAATTGTAGAAAGGTTTTACTCTTTCTGCGTAATCTAAAAAGTATGTTCTGCCAAAATTTAAAAATCCCAATATAGATTGAAAGTTCTGCAAAGATTTAGGCGGTTGGAGCAGCGCACACTTTTCTAAAAAGTTAGCTGCCAGGTTTTTTCCTTCACTTGATAACTCATATCCCAAAAATAGGACATTGGGGTGGGCTATTTTTGATTTTTTAAAGTTACAATTGTAGCCCTCCGAGGTGAACCCCAAAATTAAGTTGCTCACCCTGGCCAAGTGATCCTTTAAATCATCATCCGTCAGATAAATATCATCTACATGGGACAATGCCTCTTCATCCAAATTCTGAAGTAATTCTGTTACCCTAGTGCTGAACAACCCGGGGCTATTCTTATACCCTTGTGGGAGTCGACAAAATTGACGCTGGGAACCTAGCGCGGAAAATGCAGTTAGATACCTGCTTTCAGGCGCTATTTTTTGGCAGAAAAATCCATTTGAGATATCTAGTGTTGTTTTGTATTTTTTCCGCACAATGTTATTCATTAATGCGGCACTATGTGCATTCTGTACTGCAAATGTTTTTGTGCATGTGTTCAGATGTCTGTAGTCTAAAACTAGACGGTATGAATTATCGGGTTTCATGACAGGAAACAAAGGATTGTTCATGGAAGAGGTGCAAGTTTCAATTACCCCTTGGTTTTCAAGTTGATCTAAGATCTCCCTGACCTGTTTTTTCGCTTCTTGTTTTATTGGGTACTGTCTCTGTGGAGTTGGAGTAGTTTTTACTGGGATTACATGGTGTGGTGACTCAGCAACCCACCCAACATGGTTGCAATATAGTGCTGGAGCAAGGGCTACCACCTACTCCTGCACGTATGTGTGTTTTAAATATATTGGAACGTGGTCGGAAAAAGCTGGTAAAATTACCGTTTCTCCCTTTGGGCAATTCATAACAATTTCAGGCGGCCACTTTTTTTCAGCTAACAGGATGTTGTAGCGGTCAGTCAGGTTCTCCCAAAAGAGACCTTTAACTTTTCTGGGTTTGTCCCCCTCCATTTGGAGTGTTATCTCATGTAACCTATGTGGGACACTTACCCTTGTATCAGGTGTTTTCACCGTGATATGCTCATTCAACTCCGCTGTCACCAGAAATTCCATCAGGTTCTGGCGAGCTATTGTTACTTCTGCTGCGCTTTCTAGCATAAAGTATTAAACAATGGGGTAACCCAGTAACCCTCAGAGCCTGGGTGAGTATATAACAGACTACAGTGGCTCTGTCGGAGAGCAACAATCACTTTGCTAAAAAGCATCAATCATTGAAAAACAGTGGACTTATATTTGCTTTAAAAGTCAAATAGTGTAGAATGTAAATTACTGCGCGCAAGAAAAACAAAAACAAATCACAATACACCCAGGAAGAAACGAGAAAATCAGAAATACTTGCAAAACATTTTTTGTATTTGGATTTTTTCACATTTCATCAACCAAAATCAATATATATATGGTCGAGCTGTCCAAGTAAAACACAATAAAATATTGACACGTGTATCAAAGTGACACAAGTGCTCAGTGCTGGTGATAAGGTGCGTATATACAAATGTGAAACTATGTACACAACTAAACTAAACAATTTCCTCAGAAAGGGTCAGCATAGCAGTTCAAAAAGTAACCCTGGTCAAGGCTATATTGCTCAACAATGGAAACCAGAGGTATTTTCAGCTGAACCTCGATTAAGCGTCGACGTTTCAACCCTAAAGGCGCACAAATATAATGTCGCAGCGGGTCTTCATCAGGACAGAGAACAGCCTAGAATAGACGAGACATAGTGTCAATGGGTGTTCTAAAATGCGCTAGTCTAAGGGGTAGATTAGTGTTAATTGTTACTCACCCCAAGGGAAACAAAGGAGTCCCGCGCAGTGTAGGGAAGGCCAAATGATGTGAGAAAGTAATAACGGTTCGTTACCAGGATCTAATCTGACTAGATTATATGAGCTTAAAAAGCGCGCTACTATCAATCACATCTTACCTGCAATAGTCAAGGAAGACGTAAAAAGAAACTCAAAAGGGATACGCAAGTGAAACCATCCCATCCAATGTTAAACATACCAAAACGACGTCAATCCCTAAAAGAAATTAACAATACATAGTATTCTGGTATGCTCAGATAAATTACATTTTAAATACAGCACACTGGCTATGCTGGGAACCTGATCTTACCTATGGAATGGCACGAAACTTAAATTTTCAAAATTAGGGCAACATGAGTAAATCAAATTCAGTGGACCTACGGAGAACGGGATTGAGAAGAGCATTTAAATTACATAATATTGACGGCTCAATCATATTTTGTATTTTTAAGCCACAATGGTAATTTTGTCTCACCTATGGCTGATTAACGAGGCCATAACAATCTGGTAAATTCGGAATAAATCCGAGTCAAAAAGGACCTGGAATATTAAAATTAAAACATAAATTGTCAGGGATTTCAAAAATTAAGAGTGAAAGAATCTATTTATTCACAAGTAGACGGAGTGCTCACCGAGAAGTTAGCAGGCAGCCGCTCTGCAGTCTTGGACCTGAATGCGTGTCACTGTACTAAGTAAGCAACCTCTGCGCCGACGTGCACGAGGACGTAGTGCAGCAGCTGACTGTTGCTGCCAAGTAACTGTCAATCAGTTCGACGTACTTGGTGCAGCAGCTGACTGCTTCTGCCACGGGATGCCGGCAATTCCTCTGACGAAACCCCGGCAGTCTGTTTTTCATGGTACAATGTAGCAATAAACTAATGTTAAACACTGCAAAACATACCCGTTTATAAAAGCAGCAAGCTTTTTGAAGGCGGGACCAGTCCTGCGATGATTATGGGGAAAACATCTCAAGATGTGAAATGCGTAAAAGATCGTGAAGTAACTATTTCTTTCCTGAAAAAGTCAGTTGAATTTGCTATCGCTAGTGTATATCCAGGCAAAGCATCTTCAACACTAACGGTGATCAAAGCAAGCAATTGCAATGTAAAAAAAGTAACAGAGATTAGGCAAAATGTGCATCTAATTAAAACACAACACAAAATCAGCCTGACTCAAGTAAGAATTTTTTTAGCATGCTATCCATAAGAATTGCAATGAATCATCACAATGCAATGTGTTGACATAGGGAAGTTAATACAGTTTGAATATGACAGATGGCAAAGGAGGGTCATAGAAACACAATTATATGTTGAAAATAACAAAAATCAAAAAGCAAACCTTAGTAAACAATCCATAAAGTAACATCCATCGTAACAGCACCTTTTTAAAAAAAAAAAACATTGGAAAGGTTAAAAGCACAGATCTGACTACAGTTGGAGTCTGTAGTCCACTACTTCTGGACATTACTATTCGTCATCACAATACAGTTTCATATTGATAAAGGCCATAATTGAAAAGGTAAACATTGTAATACCATACATAAGGAGGCCAGGATACATCGTAAACAGTCATATACAGAAAGTCATAAACAAGACGGAGGTACCCCATTGGGCAATTGCATCATTAAAGTAGCCCCATTTGTCTAGTTGTTTCTTCTTGTTCGTTCAAGCCCTTATTGACTGTGTCCAGACCATGTATCCATTTACATTCCCGTAAATTAAGGGATGCTGTAATAGATCCACCTCTCGGATGCGGTTTTAACTTCTCTACCACCCACCACTTCAAACTTGTTGGGCTGTGTTTGTTGGTGTTAAAATGTTCCACTAGTGGTGCCCCCTGTACATTACATTTGATCCTACTCATGTGTTGCAATATCCTCACCTTCACCTTTTGTGTGGTTTGCCCTATATAAAGCATGTCACACGGGCATTTGATTGTGTAGACTAGATTCATGCTGTTACAATTAGTGTGTGTGGTGAGATTGTATATCCTTCCATCATACGTAAAGGATGATCCTACAACAGTTAAGGAACAAGCCTTGCAATTACCACATTTGTGGTGTCCAATCAAAGGCGACAAGCCCAATTGGCTCCTAATGTCCGGTAGTTTTTTTGGTTCCAGGTAAGCCTTTACCACTGTATCTTTTACATTTTTGCCTCTTTTAAAAGCAAAGATGGGATCTTGTGTAATACCGATCTCAGAAGAAACCAAGCCCCAATACTTTTTAACTATCTTCGTTATCTCCTGACTACGTGTATTAAATGTGGTAACACACACAATATTTTCTTGGCACAGTACTTTTTGTTTCACCTGAAGAAGCTGATCACGGGGGCAATACCAGGCACGTTTTCTTGCCCTCTTAAGGAGTCCCAAAGGATAACCTCTCTCCCGTAGACGGATAGTTAAAGTCTCAGTCTCCTTGAAAAAAATCAGTCCTCCGTGTACAATTCCGTCTCAAACGGAGGAACTGACCGTAGGGGAGGTTATCTCTCAGGCTACGCGGATGATGTGAGTCATATTTAAGAAGTGTGTTACATTCCATCGGTTTCCTATAGAGGTCAGTGTATAGTACCCCCTCATCAGTCTTAAAAGTAAGATCAAGGAAACAGATGGATTTGTTATCATTGGACATCGTGAATTGTATGTCCAGAGATCTACTATTGAGCCAATCCCTGAAAGATAGTAAGCTGGTTTCATCTCCAGTCCATATCATTATAACGTCATCAATATAACGTTTCCAAACTTCTATCTGGTCTATGAAAGGGTTGGTGTCGCTGTACAGATGTTCATCCTCGTACTGGTCCATGAAGATATTCGCCAGACTAGGGGCAAATCCTGCCCCCATCGCCACGCCCTGACACTGGTAATAGTAACGATTGTTAAAGATGAAATAGTTCTTGGTCATGGCGATGTCCAACAGAGCAATCAAAAAGTCAGTAGGCACCCAGTGTGGCCTTGGACGTTTGTCCAAGGTGATTCTCACTACATCCAAAGCCTTCCCTTGTGGTATGCTCGTGTAGACAGAGGATACATCCAGTGTCACTAGAAACTGGGTATGGATATTAAAAGGCTGGCCCTCCAGTAATTGAATAATGTGTGTAGAATCACGCACATATGATCTGGTCTTCATTACCCATGGCTGTAAGAATTCATCAATATATTTATTCAAGGGCTCCAAGATCAAGCCACAACCAGACACTATTGGTCTTCCTGGCGGGTTGCCCAAACGTTTATGTATTTTTGGTAAAGTATAAATTGTTGGAATCCTTGGATCATTAGCATTTAAGAACTCATATTCATGTTTACTCAGGAAACCCAGGGAGAGACCCTGTTTGGTCAGGTTTTCGATCAATTGTTTCACTTCAGTAGTTGGATTTCTCGTTATATGTTGATAGGTTTCAGTATCACTTAACTGCCGTTCTATTTCTGTCACGTAGCAGTGTGTATCTTGAATCACCACAGCGACACCCTTGTCGGCAGCCTTAATGACAATTGCCTCATTGGTACTTAATGACCCTAAGGCTTGGCGTTCTTCCTTGCTGATGTTATAATTAATATATTTACGGTTATTCAATAGGTCCATGGACTCTTTCATTACTACTTGCTCGTATGCCAAGATTCTCTGTGTCATCAGGCATGCAGCAGGTGTAAAAGAGGATGGTGGCCTGAAAGTTGTTGCTGCAGCAATTGGACGATAATCATGGTTTCTGAAATGATATTTTAACCTGATCTTTCTGAAGAAACGCTCAAGTCCCAACTTGATGTTAAAGGAATCAGGTGGTGCCGTAGGCACGAATGTTAGTCCCTTAGAGAGTATAGTTTTCTCTGCTTCTGCGAGTGTGTAGCTCGAGAGATTTATAATGGGATCATTGATTGAAAGAGCCATTCTATTCTCTTCAGTATTATTTACAGGGGCTACAACGTCAGAGTGGTACGTTATGGAGGACTCAATATTCTTATCCACGTTGGTAGTCAGAAGGGGTTCAACAGGTAGAGTAGTCACAGGTATCATTGACAGTGGGATATCAGATTCAGCTCTGGTTTGTAAATATTCATTAATAGTAGACAAAGAGCCACCTGGTTCATTTTGTAATGGTACTAACCCTGTATAGGGTATTCCAAATGTGTTATTTACCATCTGTATGTCTGCCTGCGTGTCTGAATCTCGCCGTGAAAATCTGGCTGGTAAAAGTTGACCCTTGTGTTGCCTCTCTGAGTGTTCCTGCCTTTCTTCCATCCCCTCTGTCGATCCCAATTCTGTTCTGTCCCACCGCCCCTGTTTGGAATGTGGTTGCCTTCTCCTAAAAAAGGGGGCTGACCTTGGTAGCCCTGACGGCTTGTGGATGGTCTGTCTGAGTCGGAGTCTGACCCGCTACCTACTGAGGAATCTGAAAAAGTACCAAATCATCTAGGGCCTTGTCTACTCCTATTAGTGAAAAAGCCCTGGCTGTCTTGCTGATAATAATCATCTGATAGGTAGGGATAGACTACCTTCTTGTCATAATTCCTGATGTCCTTTGTGAGTTTGTCCAACTTTCTATTCAGGGTAATGGTATTAAACTCAGCTAGGGTCTTCTCAGCGCGTTCTAATGTCTCTTTTGCATCTGTTAAGGACCTATCATCCAGTATTTCACGCTTTAGTTCAGCTATCTCCTGTGTTAGTTTTTTGACGTACTCAATTGCAGTTTCCACCCCTAGCACCATCCAGTGCCTAGAGCAATTATTGGATATGAAACTGAATCCTTCTCTACATTTTGGGACGTCTATGAAAATGGCTGGCTCATTTCTAACCTGTAAGCCTTTTGGAATTATATTTGATTGGAGGTATTTGGTTAGAACATGACCATGCAAACGAGAGCGTATCAATTTCTTCTCTAGTCTCTCTAGCTTTGCTAGTTTGTCATTAAGAGTAGTGTCTAAGGATGGTGCATTTGCACCCAATAGAAAATCTGAAACGCCCTGTTCTGAGATCAATTTGTTAATGTACTCTTCACTATAAGACAGGATTTCTCTTTCTGACATCCTAGATTAAAAAAAGAGAATTGAGAAATTGCACAGTGTATCAACAATTCAAAATACACAATTGATGAGAGTAACAAACACTCGCAGGTATGCACCTGCACTAGTTAAAGTATTAAACAATGGGGTAACCCAGTAACCCTCAGAGCCTGGGTGAGTATATAACAGACTACAGTGGCTCTGTCGGGGAGCAACAATCACTTTGCTAAAAAGCATCAATCATTGAAAAACAGTGGACTTATATTTGCTTTAAAAGTCCAATGGTGTAGAATGTAAATTACTGCGCGCAAGAAAAACAAAAACAAATCACAATACACCCAGGAAGAAACGAGAAAATCAGAAATACTTGCAAAACATTTTTTGTATTTGGATTTTTTCACATTTCATCAACCAAAATCAATATATATATGGTCGGGCTGTCCAAGTAAAACACAATAAAATATTGACACGTGTATCAAAGTGACATAAGTGCTCAGTGCTGGTGATAAGGTGCGTATATACAAATGTGAAACTATGTACACAACTAAACTAAACAATTTCCTCAGAAAGGGTCAGCATAGCAGTTCAAAAAGTAACCCTGGTCAAGGCTTTTATTGCTCAACAATGGAAACCAGAGGTATTTTCAGCTGAACCTCGATTAAGCGTCGACGTTTCAACCCTAAAGGCGCACAAATATAATGTCGCAGCATCGTCAGAGCCCATTCCCCATTCAGAAATTGAGTCCTCAGAATTCTGGGCATGTCTAACTTTAAGACCTGCTACCTTCTTCTTTTTAAATTGAGGTTTTGATTTTGGCTGCTCTTCTTTCTTGGAAGTGTAATCTGATATGCGTGGCACGTCTCTGGACTTTGTACACTCTTCTTGTCTGTGTTCTGACCATCCTTCTCTCTTGGAGTTTCTTGGTGAACCCTGAAAGGAACGAGACAAACGTGTATCAGTATTCTGATACTCTGTCAGGTTTTTTAATGTTATCTGTATTCCTAAGGTTGTATCTCCATTCGGAGGGCTCCTGCTGAGGAGACCCACTCCTAGATAGAGATCTATTTTCTCTAAACTTTTGGTTTTTATTGTTATTATCCCATTTCTTCTTGGAAGAATCAGGTGCTTGTTTGGTGTTCTCTTTTTCAGGACCACCCATGATTTGAGGTTTTGTTGCTCTAGCTCCCAAACTATCTCTTCCTAATTCAGCATAGGTGTCTGTGATAATTTTAGGTAATTCATGTTCCTGTTGTAATGGAGTGAAATCCCTCAGGCGTTGGCGTATTGCCACTGCTGCTGCCTCCCCTTTTATATTTGCTAATATTATAGCTGATACCTGGGCAAAATTTCCTAATAATTTCATCCCCAAGTTCAGAGCAGGTTCTGCTTCATACTCAGTTTGTATTTGTCTTAATACGTCTGGTATTACTGCTGACAGGATACCATGAGTTCTGGTATATATGGCAGTGAAAACTGTACCCGAAGAGGTACAATCCTCTATTTGGGGAGCTATCCCCATTGGCAAGCAGATCGCTAGCGTTCAGTGTTTTTTTTTAGGGCTTGTGTGTGGAAGTACTGCCTCTAGCTGTGTTATTTTCTGAGCTATCCAGAATGGAATTTGCTCACGTTTAGTGGGCATTTTACCCATAACTGCGTATAGCGTTTGTGGAGTAATTTTTGTTGTAAAACTCAGAATTTGTCCTGTTTGTGTAGCCCTGGTTGGCTGAAGTGTGAGTGTTCTCATCACGAACTGTGTCAGGTTTCTGTAAAGTTTTATTATTTCTTTATGAAGTGGACGTAAGTCTGCCACTGGCATTGAGTCAATGTCTGGATGTGGTATGTAAGCAGCTAGGACCGGCCAAGTGGCTCCATCTCTTCCGAGTGGACCTAGTCTTACTTTGTCTTTTGTGTGGGGGAGGGCGCCTTTAAGCCAGTTTATGTGCTCCTGGTAGGTGAGCGGAACTTCAATGTCCTCATATGGACAATATTCCTCTGGTGTTTCATCTTCAGTGTAAGAATGAAATGTATTTGATTGTGCATCTGCTTGTGGGAATTTAACACATACCTCTGTTCTATATGATTCGTGAGCCTCAATCACAAAGGTTACTGTCCCATCCCTAGCTGTGACTCCATAGTCTGTTAGCTTTTGAGTAAGGGCATTTCTGACATTTTCTGAAATGTTGATTTCACCTTCCTCTTCTTCTTCCCTGACTACAGCAGGCTGTGCTCGCACAGCGGCGTTCTCTTAAGTCATTATTGAAAAAGTTTCAAGGAAGGGTTTCAAGGAAACTGAGATAAGGTTTTATGCACAATAGGAACTGTTTGTCCTTCCAGCTTGATAAACCTACAGCTAATAGTAGGATATGCCTACTCAGCTGTGGCAGATAGTTCCCTTTCTACTCCAGACATCTCTGGGGAAATGTGAGTAGGAAATGTGAGTAGGGGTCTCTGAGAATAGCATGACTGAACTACTCAGATTTGACTGTTAAGTACCAAAATCAACGTTGGCGGTGGCATGTCGTGTAGTTCCTATAAACCTATATAGGATCTGCGCAGTTAGACAACATACAGTATAGGATTGCTGTCAGACTGATTCTAGACACTCCTATCGGGTATGTGGGCCTGTATACCAGCTAGCTCACAGTGCCACTAGAAACCCCTCTTACCAAGGAGACAATAGTTCTTGGCAACTATCGAACATGACAACCCTGATCCCTCAAGATCGTGGAAACAGTATATTACTTTTCGCTCAGTCACTCGTGCTCACTTCGTCTCAGAGAGATACACAGAATAAACGGTGGGGACGTTTTTCAATAAGCATTTATTGAACCAGCGTCATTCTAGTGTAAAATAGGTGTGCTGAAACAACCATTAGACAGTAACAGATATAAATGATTATAAGCACTAACAGAGTAAAAGGATGGTAGATTTCTACCATTGTGCTAAAACAATGGATACAGGCAAGTATATAAAATACATGACAGTAGAATGCGTACCCCTACGATGCGACCCTAACTAGATGTACCTCAGTGTACCTAGCATGTATGTAGGTGTAAAAGCCAAGAATCCCTCTAGGATAAATTCAACCCCATTACCTGAAGTGAGAGACTGTGGGACCCCGTCTTGGTCTCGAAATGGACACCCCGCAAGAAATGAAATGAAATGAAATTAAATGAAAAGGGCATTTATAGAGCGCATGGCTACCAGAAGGCCTCCCAGCGCTTAGCATGACTAGTAGACAGGGGGAGGGACAGAATGATTAGTTTAAGGGAATAAAAGAGTTTTGAGTTGTTTCCTAAAGGCAAGATGGCTAGACTCTTTTCGGAGGTGGAGGGGAAGGGCATTCCAGAGTCTGCCTGCATTCAGAGAGAAGAGCCTGCCACCACTTCTGGCTCGTTTGATTCTGGGGATGTCAATTAGATGGAGATCATCCGAGCGAAGCTTTCTCCTTGCTTTATATGGTTGAATTATGGCTGAGATCAGGGGAGGGCCAGTCCCTAAAAGGGATTTGTGCACAACGCACAATGATTTAAAGCTGATTCTCTCTTTTACTGGGAGCCAGTGTAGAGATCGAAGAGCAGGTTTTGCGGAAAGGGATCTGGATGTTCCCGTCAGCAATCTAGCTGCACAGTTCTGGATGATCTGCAGTCTATTAATCACTGAGGTAGGAGCTCCCAAGTAGAGCGCATTACCATAATCCAATCTAGAGAGTAGAATAGACTGGACCATGATTTTCTTGGCTTGAGGAGGAAGCAGAGGAAGCACTTTCCTCGCCATTCTAATCAAGCCAAAACAGATAGCTACTGTCTTACTGGCTTGCACTTGGAATGTGAGATTCTGATCTAGCCAGATGCCCAGGCTCTTTATCTCAGGCTTAGGGATTGGGACTGAGCCCATGCAAGTTGGCCAGATGGTTCTGAGTAATATATTGTCAAAATTACCCAGAGTCATGACCTCGGTCTTTTCTCCGTTTAATTTCAGGTGGGAGGACCCCATCCAATTAACGACTTCCGTAAGACATGCTTTCAGGGTCGTGGAGTATTGTGTAGATTGGTTAAGAGCTACGACCAGTTGAGTGTCGTCAGCATAGGTGACCATATGTATCCCAAACGGAGCCACAATTGAAGCCAAAGGGACCATGTACACATTAAAAAGTGTAGGGCTCAGTGACGAGCCCTGCAGTACACCACACTGGAGAGGCCGAGGTTTAGAGCTCCTGCTCTCTTCAAAGACCTGGAATGAACGTCCTTTCAAGAAGGAACGAATCCAGCTCAGAGCAATTCCAACTACTCCCAGATTGCCGAGGCGGTGAATCAAGACCTGGTTATTCACCGTATCAAATGCTGCGCTCAGATCCAATAGGATAATGGCTGCAGCACCTCCTGCATCGAGGATTTTCCTAGTTTCCTCCACAACCGCCAACAGGGCAGTTTCCGTACTCTGCCGAGGCCGGAAGCCTGTTTGGGATGGGTGTAGAAGGTTGGAAGTTTCCAAAAAATTAGAGAGGGCATGATTAACATATTTTTCGGCAATTTTAGAGATCCCAGGCAGAAGGGAAATAGGGCGATAGTTGCCCAAATCTGGAGGATCAAGATGCGGTTTCTTAAGAAGGGCCTTAACCATAGCTTCTTTCCAAAGTCGGGGGACTACTCCTGTACAAAGTGAGGTGTTAATGACATGGGTGATTGTACTGTGGGCATAAGAGTCAGGAGTGTTTCCAGGAGGAGAGGGGGAAAACACTCCAGACGATGAGTAATGGGAGGGCAGTTGGGTGGAGAACTCACCCATACAGGATCAATTTGAGGGAGCATTTTTATAATATTCTGAATTTTATTGTCAAAGAACTCTGCCTGATTTTCACAACGAGTTCCATGAGGGTCAATAGGGACAGGAGGAACTGGGCTTTTAAGGAGCCTTTTTATAATAGAGAAGGTCTCTCTAGGGGAATGTCAGACCACTGCAAGTTGGAGAGTCTGCATGCAGGAACCTCAGCGTCTCACGTCAGTGTGTCGGCATGGAAGTCCGTTTCTCCTCCGACTACCTCAGCAAGATATGGTGTTTATATACCCAAAGTGGTACCCCCTGGGGATATACCTTGCTGTGTCATGTCGGACTAGGATTACGGAAGGAATGACCCTTATACATAGTTATTATGCAGGAGATGGTAGGCCTGCTGTCCTGCTGTGATTCCAAGAATCCTCATGCATAATAAATGAGGCTTAACCTTTTTGGAGGAAACCCCATGTCATCTTTAGACATTACCGTAACTAGGTAAAAGGTCAGTACTAAGAACCGTTATGTAGTGTAATATCAGGGGAATGTAGGTGAAAGGTGAAGGTGAAACCTGAGCCTATATTGGGGTAGCTATATGAAACATAACAAAGGCTGAATGCCACCTCAATGTGTTCCTGGTGGTGAATCAGAGTATAATCAGGGGAATGGGGGCAAAGAGGCCAAAACAGAAGAAAGCCTTGGCTAAATGCAATGTACCCCAAGTATTGCAAAAGCATGTTTAGGCATTTGGACTCACTAAGGAGGATGAGAATAAATCCTTTGCTGAGGAAGATACCTTTAATGTAGTTTACTTGAAAAATCTCCAATGAAATAGATGCTGATCAGAATCAGTCTTCCTAAATTGGTACAAGGAAGCCAACAAAAGTGAACAGGGATCTCAGATATAGGGCATGAAAAAGACCCACGAGGGGCTCAAATACCAAATTACTCATGTGTGGGCTGAGGTCAGGGCTAGTACCCCTACTGCTCCACCTTCATCATACTGATTTCTTTAAATCACAACCAAAACATCAAAGCAAATAGAAGACAAAGATAAGGACATGTTAGATATTTAGAATTTGCCCATGCTGACAGCTGAAGACATGTGTGGTGGAACTTTGAAATGGCACAGTTGGCATAAGAGGTACAGCCAAATAACCTGCAGACTGGGGACAAGTGCATGCAAGATGAGACACTGACTCCATGACATTACATAGCTCTTCTAGAATTAGTTTTTATTTTGCACCTTGCTGAGCCGATGCTAGTCATCAACCAAGTAGGTTGCGCATCCCGACTAAACCCGGGACAGCATGAGGTGCACCAATAATAGAAGACAAAGAGGAATTGAGAGAAACTCCCTTAGTCATTAACACATTCCTTTGTCCAGTGATATGGATAATATTCCCTAAGAAGCTCCATTTAACCTATCTGATGCCCCAGAGCCATGAGTAGGAGGCATAGGTCCCATTTGTGTCCCTTGGTCCCCCGCAGACCTAAGTAACATTAAGAAGCATTTTCCTAATATCTGTGAACATCCAGTGAGATTCCAAGAGAAGTTGCACCCCATGTTTGTGTCTTAATCTTTTTATTGAGTTGCAACAACAGGCAACTCATACAATGGAAAGTACAGGTACATTACCGCATAAACGGTCAAGATACAGAGAAAGAGAAGAGGATAATACAACAAACCAAATAAAATACAAAATGGGCAACCCCGTGAATGCCAGACAGTCTCTATAACCAGAAATGACAGGAAACATACAAGGATTGCCAATAATAGCAATGAGGGGGGGAAGCACACAAACAATGCAACTGGGAATAGGTCAGGCGGAACCCAGGAACCATAAACAAAAACAAGAAAAGGATGTACAAAGGAGATGGAAGAGGGTGGGTGGGCAACAGGAAGAGAGGGGACACTTGGGGGGGAAAGAAAGACACCCCTGATAGGATCGCCCATAGCGGAAGTATAGCAACACAGGGAGAGGGGAAAGCAAAGTTCGGTTTCTCCGGAAGCAGAGAGGAAGCGACAAACGGTAGGGACAGTGAGGTGACGGGTGGCAGAATGGGAACAGCAGGGCAGCCAGGCAGGGGAGGAAGGGGGCAAACTGATAGACATACAAGCTATCAAACCCCAACAAGCAGTCAGTAGTGCAACAAGAAAAAACAACCACAAAGGAATGTCTAAATGGCGAGGGGCCAGGAGGACTGGCGACCCGTTACCCCTCCCCACAAAGAAGGGGGCCCCAAATGTCCATAAACAGGTGCTCCTGGGCATTCAGCCAGTATATCAGGTGCTCGTATGCCACCATGGAGGCCACACTGTCAAGCCAGTCCTCCTGAGTCGGGACAGCCAGGGTGGGCCAGCCAGGGTGGACCACTGGCGGAGGATGCATAGCTTAGCACATGACAGAAGGGAGACCACTCAGAGAGCCTTATGGGAGGTGAGTGCCGGCATGCCTCGAATGTCAAGGAGGATCGCCAGAGGAGCCTGGAGGGGGGTGGGGTGTACAAGCATGTCCCGCAGGAGGTGGTCAACCCCCATATAAAAGGGACTAAGAGCCAGGCAAGACCAAAGCATATGAAGAATGTCACAGTTTGGGCCTGACAGCGTCAGCAGTCCATTGGAGGTATCAACTGTGCCCCATGGTGCCAAGCTGGTGATCAGTGCCAGTCCTGCAAAACCTTAAAGTGGCAGAACTTCATACTGGCCTCTCAGAGGCCCCGATTATGTATCCCAGCAGGAGGGATCAACGCTCTGGGGAGTAGTCAAGGAGCAAGCGTTCCTGCCAGTGGAGTCGGAGCATGCGTTCCAGCAGGCGGGGGGGCGGAAAACAGTTTAGATATGTTAGCCATAGAGGCCAGAGACCGGTTTCTTGTCCGAGCACCAGATAGTATGGAAAGAGGGGGGGACCAGGGCCGAGCACACAATTGCGAATGAAGGCAATGTCGGAGCTAAAGGTAGTGATAAAAATGAGAATGCAGGATGTGGTAGCCTTCAACAAGGATCCCAAAGGTCCAAAGAGTATCCTCACACATAAGATGGCGAACCTCTGATATTCCCACCCGGGACCACTCGGGGCCCCACAATGCTAGGCAATCGATGGTGATGGAGCAATTGTGCCACAGGTGCATGTTCAGGTGAGGAAAGCCATCTTCCTTTAAGAGGGCAGGAGTTTACTTCCAAACCGGGTGCATAGCTAACAGGATGGGATTCCGTGGATGACGGGACACCTGTGGATCACGTAGAGAACCGAAAGTCCAGGGACAGCATCATGAAGGGTCCACTCGATCCTTACCAACAAAGGAGGTTTGCTGTGTGGAAGGAGATGATATGTCATCTGGGACAGCTGACGAGCCCTACAGTAGGATCGAAAGTGGGGAAGCTTGAGTCCTCCCCCAAAAGAACGTGGTGGCATAGAATTTTGCCAGAGCAAGTCTTAGGGGCAAAGAGCCCTAAACATATTTGCGGACCAGCGAGTCAACCTGCTGGAGAAGGCCTAGCAGAACATGAAATGAGAGCATCCCAAACAAGTAATTAAACCGTGGGGCCATAACCATCTTGACTGTCTGAACCCTGCCCCACATGGACAGGCGAAAGGGCAGACCATTTAGCAAAGTCCTGTTTCACCGAGTCCAAGAGCGGACGAAGATTGTCCTGTACTACAGTGTGAAAGTCCCTGTGCAGGGGAACCTTTATATAAGGTAGGCCATGTGGGAGACTCGTCATTGGCAGCTGGGCCAGAGAACTTTCGGTGGTGGGGAGGGTCAAAGACATGGCCTCCGTCTTGGCCCAGTTGATCTTATAGCTAGAAAATTAGGCAAAGGAGTCCACAAGATCCATAATGGCCGATATTGAGACCGCCGGATCAGTCAGGGTCAGGAGAATGTCGCATACAGCAGACGTTTAAGCCCCCGCACCTATCCAGATCCCTGAAACCCGGGCCAAGGAACGAACCGCCACAGCCAAGGACTCCAGTGCCTGAAGGAAGAGGAGAGGAGACAGGGGTAGCCCTGGCTGGTGCCCCGGGTAATGGAGACCGGGTCCAAGAGAAGGTTGTTACAGTTGATCAGGGAAACAGGAAATTGGGAGAGCCAACAGGCTATCTGGATAAACTGAGGCCCATGCCAAAGCGAGTCATAGTAAGAAAAAGATAGGGTCATTCGACTCTGTCAAAGGTCTTCTTCACATCAAGTGAGAGAAACAAACGCTCATCCTGAGCTGACTGTGAAGACCAAATGATATGCCCAGGGTGCGCAAGTGGTTACGGGAAGAGTGGTAGGGCACAAACCCCATCTGGTTGACATGGATCAGGGATCTGATCACCCGGCCCAGCCTGGTGGCAAAAACTTGGCCAGGAATTTCACATCGCAGTTCAGGAGTGAGACGGGGCGGTAGTTAGCACAGCGGAGATGGTCTTTCCCCGGCTTGGAAATGAGGGTGATGTGCACTTCAGATTTCATTGCAAGATCCCCGAGGCCTCTTCACTTCCAAAGGTACTTTTTTGCGCGTCTGTCCGATGCGTACCAATGAACTCTTGGATTTGTGTTGTTCACTACACCGCAATAGCTCTGGTTGGTGCTCTCAACTTCAAAAAAACTGTATTTTTAAGTTCATTCTTGCAAAATTCATATCTTTACTTGTGTATGTTGGATTTTTATCGCTTTGGTTTTGTTTTACTCAGATAAATATTGGCTTTTTTTCTAAACTGATGTGGAGTCCTTTTGTAGTGTTTTCACTGTGGTACTTTGTGGATGTGTACAAATACTTTACACATTGCCTCTGAGATAAGCCTGACTGCTCGTGCCAAGCTACCAAGGGGTTGAGCAGGGGTTATCTTAGCTGTGTAACTTTCCTAGAGTGGGGGTCCCTACTTGGACAGGGTTCATGACGACTACCAACTAGAGACCCCATTTCTAACATCCCCAATGTAAACTATCTTGATCACTAAGTTTGGACTGACACCTGAAAAGTACCGCCAGAGGTTCGGGGACAGTCAGAAGCTCCTCAACCAGTGCTGAGTGGGTTTCATGGACTACTCTAGCAAGGCACTGAATGGTTGGGTCCGGGGCAGCAAAGTTAATGATTACAATGGGTTTCACAATCTAATTTTGAGAGAGCACATGCTCATTATTTGTTTTCCAGAGCTGGGCTCCAATGGGGCGGGGATTGGACAAAAACACTGTATTAGGCAATAAATTTGGTATCCCAATGCCAGGATGGGCCAAGCCACCACATCATTCTTTATCTGGTCACCACTCCCTGATGTGGGGGTACCGCAATCATCCACAAGAGTAACATCTCAGTAACGGAAACGGACTCCTTCAAATATAGCACATTTGAATACCTAACCGCCACCATTAAGACGACGGACAACAAAATGCTATACTGCCACCTCCTCTACCATCCACCAGGCAACACCCCTGCATTTGGAGACACCTTTACGACCTGATAACACACTGCTCACTCTCGGACGCGAACAACCTAATACTAGGCTACCTAAACCTACATTGGAATGAGGAAAACAACCATCTGATCCAATCCATGAATGAGCTTTTTCGCAATAATAATCTGACCCAACACTGAACAGAGCAAACTCACAACAGAGGCTCATTCCTGGATGCTATCATAGCACAAGAAGACTCATTGACCTTATCCTCCCTGTCGACTGGCCAGACCACCATATCATTCCATTTCACATCAATCAAAAGACCCAACCCCTTCCTCGCACAAACGAACCTCTTCACTGGACGAGAAACCTAAGCCAAATCCCCCTCGCTGAACTAGAAGAAAAGATAAGTGCACTCCTCCCCACCACTGCATGTGACAGTTCCACAACAGAACTTACCTCACATTACAATGCGACAATGACCGCCATACTTGACCAAATAGCCCCCATGAAACAAAAAAAATAAAAAGAACATTCCATCGAGATCGTGGTTCAACACAGACCTAAACTCGGAAAGGAGAAAACTTAGAGCTGCAGAAAGACTCTGGCTTAACAACCCTACGACAGTCCACCTTGATCAACTCAAAACAGAACGCAGGAAATATAAAAAGCACATCAAAAATGAAAAAAACCTCCTTCTTCTGTGGTGCACTAAATAATGCCAAAAATCGCCCCAAAGAACTCTTCAATCTCATTGGACAGCTAACATCCAAACCACCCCCTTCTGCAATGCCAGCTTCCAAAGACCTATGTGACAACTTTGCCAATTTCTTTAACAAAAAAATCTCCAAAATTGAGCTCCCTCTAGAGGACCACCTCCACCCACCCAACGAAAGCACACCCCCATACAAAGAAGTCAATAACCCACCCAGGCAACCACCCAACAACTGGAAATCATTCAAACCCACCTCTGAATCAGAAATCGTGGAAATAACTACCGGAACCAAGCCCTCGTCACACATTGAAGACCCCCTCCCTGCCCAACTAGCCAAAAAGCTCAAACTCTCCCTAGCCCCACTCTGGACAAAGATTATAAATAGCTCACTGGAAACAGGAATCATGCCAGAATGCCTCAAAATCGGTCAAGTCACACCATTACTGAAAAAGCTGGGCTCCGACCCAAACGATCTTAATAACTTCAGGCCCGTCTCCAATCTCCCATTCTTAGCCAAAATACTAGATAAATGTGTTCTCCATCAACTTACCCTTCACATGGACAACAACGAACTTCTTGACCCTCACCAATCGGGATTCAGAAAAGGTCGCAGCACAGAGACAGCTATCCTGAATGTAATTGATGACGTCTACAAATCACTCGACAAGGGCCGCTGCGGTCTACTCATACTCCTGGACCTATCAGCGGCCTTCGACACGTTTGACCACAAGCTGCTCATCAATGTTCTTCGTGAAAGGGTAGGAGCAGAAGAGGTGGTCCTACAGTTCACCTCCTTTCTACAGAACCGCTGCCAAAGAATAAAAATCAGAAACTTCACGTCTGACCTACACCCCGTAAGCAGGGGCGTCCCCCAAGGATCAGTTCTCTCACCCGCACTTTTCAACATCTACATGGAGCCCCTCACCACCATACTCAAAAAAGCCAACATACCCTTCCATCTCTATGCTGACGACACCCAGATCTACCTAGAAACTTTCTCCATGGCTGACATGCAAAGACTTAATGTCACTTTATCAGAAGTCCAACAATGGCTATCCCACAACCACCTGAAACTCAACCAGGACAAAACTGAAATCCTCCTCATAGCCAGCAAAGAGCAGACCCCCAAGTCACGGAATGGCTAAAAACTATTGATGCTCTCAACTGCACTCTCATCCCGGCTGACTCCGTGAAATCACTGGGAATCACTCTGGACCTGAACCTAGACATGGTCAAACACATCAAGAAAACCACAAAGAGTGCTTTCTTCAACCTAAAACTACTCAACAAAATCAAACCCTTCATCCCTCCAAAAGACCTTAAGCAAGCCACACAATCCCTGGTGCTATCCAGATTGGATTACGGGAACGCCACTCTCACAGGCACTGCAAAATCTCACCTTGCTCCACTTAGATCAACTCTAAATGCAGCAGCCAGAATGGTGACTGGAGTAAAGAAATACGAACACATCTCCCCCGCCCTCAGGAAGCTAAACTGGCTCCCAATCGAAATGCGTGCCAACTTCAGAACTTCGTGTCTCACTCACAAAGCTCTGCACACTGGCAAACCTGCCTATCTGGCCTCCAAACTCAACAAAGCTGGGCAGACAAAAAACCTCAGGAGCACCAACACTCTACTTCTCATCCCGCCGAAAACTCGCAAACAAAAAACATTATCACGCTCCTTCTCTGGAAATGCGCCCAAAATTTGGAACGCCATCCCAGTCCAAATCAGAACTAACCCCTCCTTCAAAAAATTCAAAAGCCGGCTCAAAGTCCTCTTCCTCAATCCAACTCTTATGAAGTGAGAGCTGACGCACAATGCGGAATCATGCCCATCTGAGCATCCAATCACCGTGATAAGATCAACTTCTTACAGCATCTACCTCTTGACTCGCTCCTATGTCCCCCCCGGAACAAGACCCGTCACGAATCAATGTGTTCACTACTGTTATTCTTTGCACTCGATTGTTACATGACAAATGTTGTAAAGTGCTCCGATACCTTCGGGTCTGGCCAGCGCTATATAAAACTCTCAAATAAATAAATAAAATGTTTACTGGACTTTTCACCCAGAGGTGACTATATTGTGGTATGCTGCCCAAACTACTTCCAAGGGTGCATAAAGATCTTACAAGGCAGGTGGATGGGAGGGTGGCCCGATACCAGAATGGGTCAGCCCTCCACCCATTCCTTTTA
Source organism: Calotriton arnoldi (assembly GCA_963921515.1). NCBI lineage: Eukaryota > Metazoa > Chordata > Amphibia > Caudata > Salamandridae > Calotriton > Calotriton arnoldi. The sequence continues at coordinate 329,299 of CAWUFW010006764.1, forward strand.
TTATAAAAAAATATTTTTCCTATTCCCTTGTGTGAATTGGGGTTTTGTCTCTTCCTGTTGAGAGCCGATTGTTCGAAAATGCTCACATGATGGGGCAGTAAGGCTGGCAGGATGGGCCAACCCCCATCTCTTTTCTCTTAAAAAAGAAAACACTTTTCCTGGTGCCTAGTGGATTTTCTATGTCCCTGAGGTGGGGAAATTGGGGGGAAATCTGCCATTATTCTGCACCGAGGGGGCAGAAAGATTGTCATGGGAATGTGGGTGGGGTGGGCAGTACAATGACAAGATGGCCCATCCCCCTGTTCATTCTTTATATGCTTTCCAATTATAATCTTGGCATCTAGTGGGCTTTCTGCAACCCCGGGTGGGCAGCGGCAGTATCTTCATGAGGGCGTCACCCCACCACCCGCTGCAGCGCTAAACGTGAAAAATATAATGGCAATGAAATGATTTAATTGCCATTTTATTTGTCATGTTTAGCAGCGCAGCAGCCTGCAACCGGGATTAGTGGGGGCGTGTCCTCCTCTGCTGCCGATTGGCAGCAGAGGAGGACTGGAGGAGCAAGATGGACCCTCCAAAGTGCACATGTCACTTTGGCCGGCTCTCTTGAACCGGCCAAAGTGACATGCACACTCTGCAGCTCTCCACTCAGCTGTCTTAGACACCTGAGTGGAGACCAAGCACAGGCCTAAAGGGCCTGAAGGAACATCTAGCCAGGATGCTCCATCCAATCCTGGCACTGCTCTCATGCTGGTGAGAGTAGCACCAGAATTGGTTAGTGGAACTTCCAGGAGTCTGGAGCCGGCGGAGACGAGGAGTGACCGAAGAGGACATCGGACGTGCAGCAGGCAATGTAAGTGACTTTATTTTTTATTATTTGCCACTCGTCTTGCCTGCATGCATGCACCCACCCATCACTTAGTTGCCCGCCCCACCAGTGCACATATGTGCCAGCTGCCCCTGGGGGTGGGTAGATTGTGGTAAACCCCCTTATTTGCCCCCCTCGGGTACAAAAAGACTTAAGAGCCTAGGTGTGGAGGTCAAATGGCAGGAGGGGTGACCCCCCACTCTTTTTCTCTAAAAGGAAAATACTTCCTTGTGTCTAATGGAGCTTACTGCCCACCCCAAGGAGGCAGAAAGAATAACCGGGCTCTTGGTGACAGGGAGCAATTGACCTTGCTCCACAAGAAGGGATCAACTAGGGACTGGTAGCTCTGAAAGGGTACAGATTCCTTTATCCAACTGTACCTCTCCTGTGTAGATCAGTGCTTGGGAGGTTCAGCTGTACCCCAAGCATAGATCAAACAACAAGCAGCCGAAGCCTTTAGGCTCCAGCTGCTTTCAGTTTCAAATACATCAGAGTGCATGGTGTTCTGCGGGTCAGTTCGGGCTGGGCTGTTCCCATGCAGCCCAAAGTGACGGCATAAAAAAAGAAGCCCCTATGGTGCAAGCACTAGAGAGATTCCATGCTCTTAGTTCGAGGATGTGATGTACCCATTCTCTGCACTGTAGAGGTAGTGCTAAGGAGGCAAACATCATGTCCACCACACTTACATAGTTAAAATGTAAAACAATTTGCTGTTTCTGTGTTTCTTTAATCTGGATTATTACTGAAGTGCCTGTATGATACCTTAGGGCCCTCTAATACACTGCTCATTTTATGTGATGTGTTCTGCATAAGTAAGTCTACCTGTTAATTTTTCACATTTTTAGAAGAGTTTAACCTTAAAATAAATATTAACTCAGCTGCTTCAATCCAATATTTTTTGGTCTAGAGATATAGTCTCATCCTCTGGATACTTAAGGAACCAAGAGCATTGTCCTCAGCACACTTAAAGCAGAGAAAAAGAAACATTGAACCCAGGCAGTTTAAGAAATTGGATTATTATTTGGGTGTGGGTGACTACCCACCTCTAGAAATAATCACAACTCTTGTCAGGTTGAATCCTCAAAGTCACTAAATTAACCGAAGTTCAATTCCCGGAAGCTATGGCACAGAGAAGACAGGCTTAATTTAGGGCAATATGTCAAGTATTTATGCAGAACCAAAACAGTAATAAAGTTCAAAGGCAAAACAACAAAAATCCCAAACAGAATTAGAAAAATAGAGCAAAATGTAATAAGCAAAATTAAACAAATCCACTAAGGGAAACTGGAGATATGAATTAACGGTTTAAGTAGGAACAGCCCAATAAATATAAAGTGCCAGTGATAGTAAATGGTCGAGGTAGACCGGAACCTAGGCGTAGTTAGGCGCTGATGTCGATGGAGCACGGGTAGGATACATCAACTAGGTTCATCTTGGTCAAAGGTTTTACCTTCTTGCTCTAGTCCTTTAAGCCCAAATCCATCACAGTAGCACACTTCTAAAGCCCCCCAGAACCTCATGGGAGGCATTGACAGCATCACATGGTGCAAGGCAGAGACCAAACAGCAGGTCCAGTCCAGGTCCAGGTCCAGATGCCACTGATCAGCTGGGCAGTTGCAGTACAAGGTCTCGTGTAGCTTGTTGAATCCCTGTACCTTGAATGGGAGATCAGCCTTATGACTTTTTTCAGAACACTTTTTTGTCCTGGTTACAATAGAGGGCAGAACAAATCCTTCACGGCTCTTCTCAAGACACATACAGTAGGTTCAGTCCTCTTCTGATCTTCTTCAGGTTCAGGAAGGATCTGAAATTGGTACCTTCAGATGTCACATTTATGCCTGGCACGAGCTAGTGTGTGAGAATGTCTCCTGGGCACACTCTAAACAATGGGGTAAACGTTCCTAAGGCAAACCCTACACACCGAGTGTTTTCAACATGGCAGAATTCTTTGGCCACCCTAAACTTGGGCTGTGAAGGCTGGGTGTGTGTGCGGAGAGTGTACTGTGGTAATGCTAGTGTCCTTCCACAGCTAACACTAGATTCCAGTTTGGGGCAGTCATTGTACCCACAATAAACCCAAAGACAGATGTCTGGTAGAAACAAGCAGGTTTTTCCAGCAACCATAAGGAGGATAAACAAGAATTGTTTTGGCATCCTGTTTTCCTTCAAGTCCGCTCCCCAGTGTTGTATGTAAAGCCCAGTAGACCTGCCAAGCAGGGTTTTACATTCAATCAGGATTTGGCACTGTAATGTCAAAAAGGATGCTCACAGCCGTATCCTGCATCTGCTGTATGGTTCAAAAGTCATCTCTTCCCATTCAGGTCAGCCTAATTTTGGCTCCTGGGAGGCACTTTGCACCCTTTTCACACCTATTCAAATGCCAATTACTGGCTGACAGAAGTGTTCATTATCTGACTCTTCCAACTGTCTTTCTGTTGATGGTGCAACACAATATGAAGTACTGTATCAACAATAATTGCTACTGAGTCCATAAATTAAGGTTTATACACCAGAAGATCAAATCCATACTCCAATAACGGACCTCGATGCTCTACATTTGGTCTGGGGTGGCGAAGTGAGCTAAAGAACGATGATGGCTTTAACCCAGATCTGTGACTGGGGGTAAGTGTCTGAAAAGTTGCAGCGCTCCGTCCATCATTTCCTTGTGTTTGCTTTGTTCGCCCTAAGTTGGCAGGGTATGCCCAGACGTGGGTCCCTTGCTCACTTTGCCACTGGATTCAAGCTAGCCTGGCTGAAGAGGGGTGCTACCCCAACACCGGTCCCAGGATGCTTGTTTCCGAACCAGGGAAGACCTGGCTTGGCAGTTCGGGTTGGCTGTTCCCATGAGGCACAGGGTCAAGACTGATTTGGATATAGCTGGGTCTGAACTGGGGTGGCGAAGTGAGCTAAAGAACGATGATGGATGCAACCCAGATCTGTGACTGGAGGTGAGTGTCTGAAAAGTTTCAGCGCTCCGTCCATCATCTCCTTGAGTTAGCTTTGTTCGCCCTAAGTTGGCAGGGTATGCCCAGACGTGGGTCCCTTGCTCACTTTGCCACTGGATTCAAGCTAGCCTGGCTGATGAGGGTGTTACTCGAAATCGGTCCCAGTATGCTCGCTTCCGGACCAGGGAAGACCTGGCTTGGCAGTTCGGGCTGGACTGTTCCCATGAAGCACAGGGTCAAGACTGCTTTGCATATAGCTGGGTCTGAACTGGGGTGGTGAAGTGAGCTAAAGAATGATGCTGGATTCAACCCAGATCTGTGACTGGGGGTGAGTGTCTGAAATGTTTCAGCGCTCGGCCCATCATCTCCTTGTGTTTGCTTTGTTTGCCCCACATTTGGTCTTGACATTGCAGAGCAATTTTCTGGATATCCTCAAATTATCAATAAGCAACTGGTTTTTTTTTATTCACGAGTAAGACTGTCATTGCTGCTCTAGGTCTGATTTCCATTTCAAAAAGAACCCACAGAAATGTTCCACTCTCAACTCACCTCCAGGTACACTTGTTACATTATAACCCCAAGCAACACATTGGCTATCCGGAACCTCCATGACAGGGCTCCTGCGGATTACATAATGTGTCACCCACCATGCCTGCATTTTGGAGCACATACAAGAAAACAGATGCATTAGACAACTGATAGTGAGATTCTCACTGAGAGGAGAGGAGATGGCAGGAAGCATGACTCATGGGAAGAACTGTCTGAACCACAAGATGTGGATGAAATATATTTTCAAGGACTTGATTCTGTGGTCTATTGTGAAGATGTGAGAAACTGGGGAGTTTACCTGCTCCCAGGGTTTGTTGAAATCCTACTGGATGCAGAGAAAGGGGAATGTGTCAATTATTCCAACTTGTGTTCCTACAGATTTATATTAGTGTGTGTTCCTAGAGTAGGTAGACACTTTCTCTAGATACTCACTCAGCACTCAGGCTTCTAGCAACCGAGAGCACCCTGAAAACCTTTACTGAGAACCGTAGGGTTACCTCTCTTCAGGAGAGATTCCCTTTTTAGCGCTGTACCTTCCAAAAGATGTCTCCTGACTTACAGCTGAGAATACTTTCCAGCTTGAAAATTAATTTGCTTAAATGCGAAAGCTTTATGCTTATGCATCATATTCTCTCATCAGAACTCCTTGTTGGGCTTCTGAACTGACAGCGTTACTCTGGCTTAAATTGTCATTTCGAGCCTTAATTTAGATTAGGGAGATTCCTTTATGGAACACACTTGATGTATTATCTATGTATTATTTGTAATTTTTACTAATTTGGTATTTTACCTTGTATTGAAATACTGATTAATGCAGGAGTCTCCAACCCATACAGTGATATGAGCTACTTATGTTAAATGAAAAGCATCCTGAGCTACTTATATTATTACAGTTGTAACTATTACCAGATCAAACAAAATTACATTAGTGGCCAAAATGTGGAAGATTACCAGTAGTTATTATCTCAGTTCATCAGGCATGATTGCCAGCATTAATTTGTAAAATACTTTGTCAATATGGTATGTCTCTACAGGTTTAATATAGTAACAGCAACAGCTGCAATGCCCATTGAAACAAGTTAATAATATTAGTAATAAGTCTCTCCAATGCCAAAGGATTCCTCACTCAACTTTAAATATATTTAGGAAATTCAGCCATTTTTATGAGTTCTCAATACACACATTTGTGTCCCAGTTTTCAATTTTGAGAAATATATACATTTAGTTATGCTGGCCTGCACACAGGAGAGCTATTTATAGGTAGCTGGAGAGCTACCAGTAGCTTACGAGCTACTCGTTGGAGAAGCCTGAATTATAGGATTATTTTAATTTGTAATAATGACTAAAGACTTATATTTACTGAATAAAACAATTTAAACTTACTAGAATTGTTACTAAACCCTTTAACTCACATTAACTCTCTTTATTGACATCGATAAATCAGCGGCGGCTAGCAGGGCTAAAATATGGCGGGGCGCGATGGAGCCAAACTCACCATAAATGTGGCTCCTGCCCGGTGCAACACTTCTCCCCCGGCGTCCATGAGCAGTAAGGGAAGGACTTCCTTCCTGCCCAGTGGAACATGAATCCAACCAATCATGGAGCCACACTCATGCTGTTTTCAGCACAAGAGCAGCTCCAGGATTGGTTGGAGCAGGCAGCAGTCAACCTGCAATCGCAGGATTCAGCCCCGCCCCCTGCCCGCAGGCTTGCGCTGTACACAGCGCGAGGTCAGAGCAAAAGAGAAAATGGTATTGCTATGCCATTTTATTTATTTGCGTTTGCCTGCTGCACTCGCAGCAGGCGGGCAACGCTCCTCCACCCTTTAGGAGGAACCGCCCCTGCTATAAATGCTACGGGTGTTTTTTTGTTATGAAGTTTTAATGTATATGATTGCTCCTTTTAAATTCTCCTTGTCAAGTAACAAATACGACCAGTGGTGGGGGTAATTTAATGATTACACCGAAGACTGAGATACAAGGATCCCTGCACCCACCTCACTAAACACACATAGGATCCTCGTGTTCCCTGCTCCGGTCCGCCGCGGCTGTCGTGCCGTTTGCGCGGAGGACGGAGAGCAGAGAGCACACTCCCACGTTCCCACTTCCGGTCGGGCACTTCCGGCGGGGGACGGGCGGGCAGGTAGCGCTCTAGCTGTGCTGCTAGGCTGCCTACTTAATCGGATGCAGGTGCGGATGTGCAGTGGGCACGCCGCTGGCGCGTCTAAGGCAAGCCCGTCTGCACCTGTCCGCGGCCGGCCAGGGCCAGGGGCCACGAACCCTGCTTCTCTCAAGCCAGACACCCGGGCAACTATAAGATATAGCACGCAAGATTTGAAAGAGTTGAGACCAGCTCCCAGCCCATTATGTAGGCACTCAATCGCGCCGCAACACTTGATAGGCAATAAGATCATATGCACCCACTGCAAATGGTCAGTGAGGGAAGAAAGTGACCACCTAAAGGGGCTCCTAACGGATACAAAGGAAAAAGAAAGATGGAAAATGGGACTAATAAACTGTAGGTCCATCCCAGCACATAAAATTGAGATTAGGAGCTTAATTGAGGAAGAACAACCGGATGTCTTATTCGTAACTGAGACCTGGCTCAAAGAATGGTCTACACCAGACCTCATAATGGCCCTTCCATCAGGATACAATATAAACAGACAGGACAGAGTGGGAAAAACCGGTGGAGGAATAGCCATCATATATAAAGACACACACAGCTGTACTATTACACCGAAATTCCTCTTGAATTGTGACACTATGCTGTTCAGCGTTAGGCTATCACCCACCCAAACCTTCTCAGGGATACTCATTTATCGACCACAGGGACCTTGCAATACCTTCCTGGAAAACTTTCCAGACCTCATAGCAGAGAGTAATAAGAAGGGGGACCCCTGACTCGATGGGGACAGGTATGCAGGGGAAATAAGAAACACCAAATAAACAAGAAATAACCTGCCCCGTCTGATCAACACCTGGCCCTATAACAGGATCCTAAAGTACATACTCTATCCCTGGAGCAAATGAAGGACAAATGGATAATAATATCAATTTATACAAAAAAACAGTAGAAAAACTTTTTTATTATTATTAAATCCATAATCATTTCGACAGTTGATAAATACACATCACAATAATAACACTGATTGATAATTAATAAAACAGTTCAAACAAAAACATATATATACATGACGTCCCACACACCTACTTACAACAAGGCATTCATATCATCATACATTCCCAAACTTAATCGACTGACTCAACATAACACACATCATAATAACAAAACATACAAAAAGTTAAAAATAGAACATAAAAGCCACACGATGATCAGATGACAGAGAGAAATACAAGTCATCAAGGGGTAGGGATGAGAATAATCCAGCTGCCCCCGCAAGAAAAACGCCAACGCGCGTTTCGGTGAGTTGCCCCAGCCGGGGCTACACCTTCATCAGGGCGTAAAATAGACAAAAGAGGGTGGGACAGAACACCTGTCAGATATAAACAGAAAAACATATATAGTTTATTCCGGGGAACATAAGCCTATATATATACTTATATTATTCAAACAATTTTTTTTAGAACAATCCAAAACACAAGTCCTTGATAAGCTCCAGGAGACTACAATAAAGTTAACGAATGAGTAAAGCAACTGGAATAGAAGGCACACATAACGAACATAGACATACGCCAACAAATACTTATAATATTGCCATACATAAGGAAAATCCTCATATCTATACACACTCTCATCATCATGATAACCACCTACAACACACAAACAAACAAGAATAAAGAACAAACGTGAGGATATCAGCGATAGAAAGAGACAACCACCCGAGACACAACACCCCAAGAGTAAAATGTCAAGAACAACCACCAAGTGATAGAGGGGGAATTTAGTAAATTACAGTAATGCCTACCAGTGGTTAAGCCCTCCAGATGTATCACAATTATTTTCCCATAGCCGAGGGCATGGGCAAAAAGCCTGCAGACATGACTTTTCTGAACCGTTCTACAAAGGAAATATCGCATATACATAAGAAACCCTGATAAGAGTGCCCACAGGGAACAAACTATAGAATGTAATCTAGGGCAAGAGTCAGAAATAAAAAACTCCAAAGACCTACCGAATTCTATATGAACCAAGGATCGCAATGGGCTTCTTCTTCCATCGAGATTATAAAATTCCTTATAAGTAGGTCACAACCAGGATGATCTCATGCATCAGGGTAACCCCCACCCATTGTCGCGAAATCACAAATTTCATATGGATACTTAGGTCAATATAGAACGCAATGTCATCTGACACGGATCTGGGAAGCATAAAAGAAGGGATACATTAATCAGCTAATACAACCAAATCCCGAAGGTAATAATGTCTAGAATGAGCAACCCGAAAACATCACAGAAAGGATCCGCGGGCATTAAACTAGAGGTAATTATCCCCAGTCATGACTCTACCCGATAAACAGATCACACCATATTAGCGAATTTAAAGTGAAAATAAGTAAGTATGCCCGTACGTAGTGGAGCAGATAATTAAAGCTCTCACTAAGTCTGTTTCTATCGTCACAAATGACTCGACAGAACGACAAGCTGACAAAAAGGCAAACCTCCCCATATATCACCAAGCGATAACCCACTCACCGGTAACTCCGTATTTATAGCGAGAGACAAGGGGGGGGGAAAAAGAAATATGGAGAGAAACGAGGGGACCCAACGGCACACCTCCTCGTTCTCACAGCATGTCAATGAGCGTGCAAGGTTCTCGGGAGAGAAACCGGTCGGCTATATAGCGCGCTAGAGTGTTAGAACAAGAGAACACAGGTGAATGAAAACAAAATAAAGAAATGAAAAACGGACAAACGCACGTCTTCAGAGAAAGACCAATAAAACGGCGGCCATCTTATAGATACTACAAATACAGCACAAGGACTAGATTCATTGAGAGGGCTGCACATATCCAGGTCTCAGAGATCAATATGGACCTAGAGGCGCCTCATCCAAGATTAAACAACAGAGAAACTGTATACAAACAAATTGTGATGAAAATTCAACATTAAAAAAGGCCGAAAAATCAATAAAAAATCAATAAAAAAAATAAATAAAAAAACAATTTCAGCGAACAATTGGTCAAAGAACCCCCCACTTACTCCCAGAATCCAACCCAAGGGGTCACTCAGATAAAAGCATTCTCCCATGGGCAGTGATCATTCAATCCCTTATTCACAGCATTAAGAAGGTAAATCCAAAAACCTCTCTTTTCTTACGTACAGCCACAGGATCTTGTCCAGGGTAAGTTTGAATCCTTTCCAAAATTGACCACTTCAGATCACTTTCTAGGTGATTTTTACCAAGCCAATGGCTAACAAGAGGGGCTGAGATCTTCTTAATGCGTATGTTGGATTCATGGGAAAATAATTGTGATACATCTGGAGGGCTTAACCACTGGTAGGCATTACTGTAATTTACTAAATTCCCCCTCTATCACTTGGTGGTTGGTCTTGACATTTTACTCTTGGGGTGTTGTGTCTCGGGTGGTTGTCTCTTTCTATCGCTGATATCCTCACGTTTGTTCTTTATTCTTGTTTGTTTGTGTGTTGTAGGTGGTTATCATGATGATGAGAGTGTGTATAGATATGAGGATTTTCCTTATGTATGGTAATATTATAAGTATTTGTTGGCGTATGTCTATGTTCGTTATGTGTGCCTTCTATTCCAGTTGCTTTACTCATTAGTTAACTTTATTGTAGTCTCCCTGGAGCTTATCAAGGACTTGTGTTTTGGATTGTTCTAAAAAAAATTGTTTGAATAATATAAGTATATATATAGGCTTATGTTCCCCGGAATAAACTATATATGTTTTTCTGTTTATATCTGACAGGTGTTCTGTCCCACCCCTCTTTTGTCTATTTTACGCCCTGATGAAGGTGTAGCCCCGGCTGGGGCAACTCACCGAAACGCGCATTGGCGTTTTTCTTGCGGGGGCAGCTGGATTATTCTCATCCCTACCCCTTGATGACTTGTATTTCTCTCTGTCATCTGATCATCGTGTGGCTTTTATGTTCTATTTTTAACTTTTTGTATGTTTTGTTATTATGATGTGTGTTATGTTGAGTCAGTCGATTAAGTTTGGGAATGTATGATGATATGAATGCCTTGTTGTAAGTAGGTGTGTGGGACGTCATGTATATATATGTTTTTGTTTGAACTGTTTTATTAATTATCAATCAGTGTTATTATTGTGATGTGTATTTATCAACTGTCGAAATGATTATGTATTTAATAATAATAAAAATAGTTTTTCTACTGTTTTTTTGTATAAATTGATATTATTATCCATTTGTCCTTCATTTGCTCCAGGGATAGAGTATGTACTTTAGGATCCTGTTATAGGGCCAGGTGTTGATCAGACGGGACAGGTTATTTCTTGTTTATTTGGTGTTCCTTATTTCCCCTGCATACCTGTCCCCATCGAGTCAGGGGTCCCCCTTCTTATTAGTTGTTGCGTCACAGCCTTGTGCTGTGGGGGTGTGTTGTGTGCCCGTTCTGGAATAGTTGTGCCCTTTGTTTTGTTTATTCTTTATAGGGCTTGTGGTAGGGTTAGGTGCCCTTGGTGTAATTTGTTGATTGGTTTGTCTTTATTGTTTTGTGAAATATATTTTTGGTTTGTCGTTTTGGATTAATTTATTTACTTTACACATTCTGTTTCTTAGGTTAAGTGAGGTATTAGTTTTCTTTCTATTTTTCCTTTTGGCTGCTTTGGTTATGGAGGTTTTTGGATTCTCTGATGAAGATTTTGCCAAAATGATTGGCCATGCTGGAGGTAGTGACAAACATTTTACCCTCTCTAAGGGATTGGAGGGTGAGTGGATCAAACTCCTCGGTCTAAAGAAAAAATCTAAGCGCACTGAACTTCATGCTCAGTTTATGTTGGATTATTTAAAGGCTGGTACCATACCCATAGGACTGAGGGTCCGCAATATTCCCGGTTTATTTGTTGAGATCCGCCAGTTTCTGGAGAGATGGGCGTTGATTTCCAACCGTTGCTCCAGAGACTGGATGATGCTCATTATCGAAACGGCCAGGGAGGTCCTGGCCATTTTGAATAAGGAAATTGAGTCTCTTGAGGAAAAACTTAAATTAGATAATTCGGTTGATATGGGTAAAAAGAAATTGGAAGAAATAGTCATGGAACTTGATTCTTTTTCGGATTATTTGTTGAAACGGAAGACTGACAAATTTAAAAAGGATATCCGTTTATTCAGTCAGGAACGGGCGTATCCTTATTTATCTAAGGACTTTTATACTAGCTCGGATGATTCTAATGCCCGTGGCGGTGCCCCTAGATGGGGGAATCGTCGGATTACCACTTTTTCCGATACCACTGATTCGGATGGTGAGGGACCTATTAACTACGAACCGAATTATGATCCCAACTACAATTCCAATTTTCAGTCCCGACAAGAACCATTTGTAAGAGCACCTGTACCGAATCGTTTTTTAGGCAATCGCAGAGGGAATTTTCGTCCAAGGACCCGTGTCCCCCAACAGAGGAATTACCATCAGGGTCAGGGTCAACCTCAAATGTATGTCCAAACAAGACAGCATCAATATTGGAGAACGTAAAGAGCATTCCAGTATTCAATCTCTCTGACTCGGAGATTGACCCTGGAACGGTCTGTTTGTTATCAAGGGGTCTATCGTTTGTCCCTTCTACTAATTTTAGTAAATTTGAGTTTTTGAAGGATTTGAATTTGTTTTTCCGTAAAATTAGACTAAAAATTTTTTTTTGTAGCAGGCCAATTCCTAATACTATGGACAATATCTCAGGCCTTAAGCCTCCGTCCGACTTTACTCCCACGCTGGACACTATTGGACCTGAGGTGGGCATCTTTGAAAAAGCGGTGCTCTCGAAAATTGAAAAAAGTATCAAATATGTGCCAAAACCCCTTGATAATCTATCTAGAGATGAAGCTACTACTCTACATGTCTTGAAAGATAATAAAGATCTTACCATTAAGCCTTGTGACAAAGGAGGGGGCATTGTCATTTTTGATACCCCTGTCTATGTGGAGAAAATGAATCTCCTTTTATCGTCAACTGACTTTTACAAGAGAATTATGAGAAATCCCGAACCTGCTCTAAAACGCCGTATCCTTACCATGGTCGAACGGGCGGTTGATGCGGGGTATATTTGTCCTAAGGAGGCGGAATTTTTGACTCCTAGTTATACTCGAATGCCCATTATTTATGGGATTCCAAAGACTCATAAAAATACGTATGACCCTCCTTTAAGACCCATAGTATCCACCATTGGATCTGCGACGGAGCCCCTTTGTAAATATATTGATCGTTTTCTGAAACCTTTGGTCAACAAATTAGAATCTTTTGTAAAGGATACTGGCCATTTTATCGCCAAAATTGAGGGGATACCTTATCTGGATGATAGAGAACTCTTGGTCACATTGGACCTTGAGTCTCTATACACCAACATACCCCAAAGGGGAGCGTTAAGTGTGTTGGAGGATATTTTGTCATCTGAACCCATGGTCACCAATGCCCCCTTTATCATTCAATGTCTTGAGGTAGCCCTGTATGAAAACTATTTTGCATTTAACAACTGTTATTTCCAGCAAACCCAGGGAGTCAGTATGGGGGCCGCATGTGCCCCTAGTATTGCTTGTTTGTATATGGGAAACTTCGAACGGATGCACATATACAACGAGATGGCCCCCTTCCATGAAAATGTTCGAGCTTGGTCTCGTTTCATTGATGACATCTTTTTTATATGGAAGGGGGACCAGGACTCATTAGATGAGTTCATACTATGGATTAATGCGGCTGATTGTAATTTAAAATTTACTGCCCATTCCAGCAACTGTAAGGTGGAGTTTCTTGACATCTGGGTGGAACACAGACAGAATAGGATACATGTCTCTCTTTTCACCAAACCCACGGCAAGGAACACCTTGTTACAGTATGGCAGCTTTCACCCTCGCTGCCAGAAGGATAGTATCCCTTTCAGCCAGTTCCTTCGGATTCGAAGGAACTGCTCGGACATGAAAGATTTTCTTACTCAATCTGACATACTGAAAGATAAACTGTTACAGCGTGGATATCCTAAAAAATTGATCAAGGATTCATTCAAGCGTGCTAGATACTTTAACCGTGAGACTATGTTTGAGTCTAGGGAGAAGGAACCTCGTAAAGAATTGGTTTGTATAACTAAACACTCCAATTTTAATCATAAGCTAAGACAGGCTATTAATTCATGTTGGCACCTCCTAAACCTTGGCAATGATGAAGAACATCTTCCTAAACCTATTTTTGCCTTTAAGAGAAACAAAAATTTGAGGAACTATCTTGTGAAAGGGAAACTTCAGGATCCTCCAGCGTTGGTACAGAAAGCGATTGTTGATTCTGTCCCGATTAAGGGCAATCATCGATGTGGCAGATGCCAGGTTTGCCCCAATGCTTTAGTTGGCGATACTATACAAACTCTGGAGCGAACTATCACGCTCACCAGAATGACTAACTGCCGTACTTCCAATATTGTTTATATCATCTTTTGCCCATGTGGCTTATTGTATGTTGGGGAAACTGGTCGTGATTGTCGAACCAGAATAGGAGAACACAAATCCAACATACGCATTAAGAAGATCTCAGCCCCTCTTGTTAGCCATTGGCTTGGTAAAAATCACCTAGAAAGTGATCTGAAGTGGTCAATTTTGGAAAGGATTCAAACTTACCCTGGACAAGATCCTGTGGCTGTACGTAAGAAAAGAGAGGTTTTTGGATTTACCTTCTTAATGCTGTGAATAAGGGATTGAATGATCACTGCCCATGGGAGAATGCTTTTATCTGAGTGACCCCTTGGGTTGGATTCTGGGAGTAAGTGGGGGTTCTTTGACCAATTGTTCGCTGAAATTGTTTTTTTATTTATTTTTTTATTGATTTTTTATTGATTTTTCGGCCTTTTATAATGTTGAATTTTCATCACAATTTGTTTGTATACAGTTTCTCTGTTGTTTAATCTTGGATGAGGCGCCTCTAGGTCCATATTGATCTCTGAGACCTGGATATGTGCAGCCCTCTCAATGAATCTAGTCCTTGTGCTGTATTTGTAGTATTTATAAGATGGCCGCCGTTTTATTGGTCTTTCTCTGAAGACGTGCGTTTGTCCGTTTTTCATTTCTTTATTTTGTTTTAATTCACCTGTGTTCTCTTGTTCTAACACTCTAGCGCGCTATATAGCCGACCGGTTTCTCTCCCCGAGAACCTTGCACGCTCATTGACATGCTGTGAGAACGAGGAGGTGTGCCGTTGGGTCCCCTCGTTTCTCTCCATATTTCTTTCCCCCCCCCCCTTGTCTCTCGCTATAAATACGGAGTTACCGGTGAGTGGGTTATCGCTTGGTGATATATGGGGAGGTTTGCCTGTTTGTCAGCTTGTCGTTCTGTCGAGTCATTTGTGACGATAGAAACAGACTTAGTGAGAGCTTTAATTATCTGCTCCACTACGTACGGGCATACTTACTTATTTTCACTTTAAATTCGCTAATATGGTGTGATCTGTTTATCGTGTAGAGTCATGACTGGGGATAATTACCTCTAGTTTAATGCCCGCGGATCCTTTCTGTGATGTTTTCGGGGTTGCTCATTCTAGACATTATTACCTTCGGGATTTGGTTGTATTAGCTGATTAATGTATCCCTTCTTTTATGCTTCCCAGATCCGTGTCAGATGACATTGCGTTCTATATTGACCTAAGTATCCATATGAAATTTGTGATTTCGCGACAATGGGTGGGGGTTACCCTGATGCATGAGATCATCCTGGTTGTGACCTACTTATAAGGAATTTTATAATCTCGATGGAAGAAGAAGCCCATTGCGATCCTTGGTTCATTTAGAATTCGGTAGGTCTTTGGAGTTTTTTATTTCTGACTCTTGCCCTAGATTACATTCTATAGTTTGTTCCCTGTGGGCACTCTTATCAGGGTTTCTTATGTATGTGCGATATTTCCTTTGTAGAACGGTTCAGAGAAGTCATGTCTGCAGGCTTTTTGTCCATGCCCTCGGCTATGGGAAAATAATTGTGATACATCTGGAGGGCTTAACCACTGGTAGGCATTACTGTAATTTACTAAATTCCCCCTCTATCACTTGGTGGTTGGTCTTGACATTTTACTCTTGGGGTGTTGTGTCTCAGGTGGTTGTCTCTTTCTATCGCTGATATCCTCATGTTTGTTCTTTATTCTTGTTTGTTTGTGTGTTGTAGGTGGTTATCATGATGATGAGAGTGTGTATAGATATGAGGATTTTCCTTATGTATGGCAATATTATAAGTATTTGTTGGCGTATGTCTATGTTCGTTATGTGTGCCTTCTATTCCAGTTGCTTTACTCATTCGTTAACTTTATTGTAGTCTCCCTGGAGCTTATCAAGGACTTGTGTTTTGGATTGTTCTAAAAAAAAATTGTTTGAATAATATAAGTATATATATAGGCTTATGTTCCCCGGAATAAACTATATATGTTTTTCTGTTTATATCTGACAGGTGTTCTGTCCCACCCCTCTTTTGTCTATTTTACGCCCTGATGAAGGTGTAGCCCCGGCTGGGGCAACTCACCGAAACGCGCGTTGGTGTTTTTCTTGCGGGGGCAGCTGGATTATTCTCATCCCTACCCCTTGATGACTTGTATTTCTCTCTGTCATCTGATCATCGTGTGGCTTTTATGTTCTATTTTTAACTTTTTGTATGTTTTGTTATTATGATGTGTGTTATGTTGAGTCAGTCGATTAAGTTTGGGAATGTATGATGATATGAATGCCTTGTTGTAAGTAGGTGTGTGGGACGTCATGTATATATATGTTTTTGTTTGAACTGTTTTATTAATTATCAATCAGTGTTATTATTGTGATGTGTATTTATCAACTGTCGAAATGATTATGGATTTAATAATAATAAAAAAAGTTTTTCTACTGTTTTTTTGTATAAATTGATATTATTATCCATTTGTCCTTCATTTGCTCCAGGGATAGAGTATGTACTTTAGGATCCTGTTATAGGACCAGGTGTTGATCAGACGGGGCAGGTTATTTCTTGTTTATTTGGTGTTCCTCATAGCAGAGAGTATCATTTCCAAAAGTGCAACAACCATTTTAGGCGATTTTAACCTCCACCTAGACAAACAGAACTACCCTACCACCCATAGATTTATTCAAGACATGGACGCCATGAAGTTGAGCCACTTGGTGCAGGCAGCAACTCATGAAAAAGGGCACATTTTAGACGCTATATTCACCAACGGCCCTAAATTAAAAACAGCCTCCCCTACACCAGTGCCCTGGTCAGACCACTTTACATCCCCCTATCGCTGACCAACACGCACCCTCAAAAAGAGGACACACTGCACCCAAATTAGGTAGGAAATGGAAGAGAACCATCCCAGAAAAACTGAAAGAATCCCTAAAGAGACAGACCCCGGAAATGACTGGGGAGGTAGAGAGGGCAGACTTAAGCTGGGACGAATGGCTCACGAAAGCGGCAGAGCAATGTGGCAAAAAAGAGAGGACTGGAACAAACCAGATACAAAGGAAACCAACTTGGTTTAACAGCCATTTGGCTTCTTTAAAAAGAGCCTGCAAAAAAAACGAAAGGACTTGGCGGAAATCAAATCATATCACCTTAAAAGAACAATATGAGAAAGAGATTAGACACTACCATAATCAAATTAAGACTGCCCAAGCCAGATATTTCCAGGAAAAAATAAAGTCAGCCACTAACTCTTCCAGAGAACTTTTTAAGGTGGTCAAATCCCTCACATCAATGGAACCGGATGCCTCTCCACAATCCTCCTCTAAGGAGAGATGCAACGAACTGGCAGCCTTCTTTAAAAATAAGGTTGAAAACATCTACAACTCCATGACTGGGAGTTGTTATAGTCCAGACCCTCAAGGCAATAAGGCAGCTATGGAGTATACAGCGAGACCCACACTAAAGGCATTTCCAGCAATTAACAAGGACATTATGACTAAGATCCTACAAGGCATCAAATCAGGGTCCCCTCTAGATCCAATTCCCCCCCACATTCTGTTACAGGGGGGAGACACTATCCTGACAACCGCCACAGAGCTACTCACTCTATCCCTCAGACAAGGGAAAGTGCTGATGTCCTGGAACCATGCCATAGTCCGTCCTTTGCTCAAAAAGCCACATTTTGACCCAAAAGATTTGGGGAGTTTGTGCCCCATATCACTCCTACCCATCTTAGGTAAGATGGCTGAAAAACATGTTAATAACACGCTCAATTCTTAGAAGAAAATGAGATACAACTCATAAGATACAAAATGGGTTTCAGACCAGCACACAGCACTGAATCTGCCTTATTGCTTGTCACAGAAAAATTGAAGGGAATCATTGATCAAGGGGGTGCTGCCGCCATCCTGCTGCTCGACTTGAGTGCAGCCTTCGACACGGTGGATCACCAAACACTCACGCTTAGGCTAGAGAGATCATGGATCCAAGACCACGCGTTAAGGTGGATAGTGTCATTCCTGAAGGACAGGTCCTTCCAAACCACAGAATGTGGACATTTCTCGCACAGCTTCAAGGTCACGTGTGGGGTGCCACAGGGCTTCTCCCTCAGCCCCACGTTGTTCAACCTGTATATGCAACCTCTGGCCGAGATTGTCCAGAAATTTGGGTTGACAATCGTAACATACGCAGACGACACTCAATTGGTAGTCTCAGTAACAGGGGACCCCGACTCCAAATACAACACAGTGTCGCCCTGCATGGAAAAGGTTGCCAGCTGGATGACAAGCAGCAGGCTAAAACTAAACGGGGAAAAAACAGAACTCATGTTCCTTGGTAACAAGTTGCCACCTCAAATCACCATGAATTGGCCAAAAGAACTAGGACACCCACCGGCGCATAAGAATTCCATAAAGAACTTAGGAGTGTGGCTGGACCACAACCTCACCATGGAGACTCAAGCCAGGAGGCTGGTAGCCATCTGCTTCGGAATCTTGCGGATGCTACAAAAAATTATGGACCTCATTCCTGAGGAGGCCCAGAGAACCGTGATACAGGCTTTGGTGGTTTCGCGCCTTGACTACGGGAACTCTCTCTTCTTGGGGTCACCCAAATATGTGTTGAATAGATTACAGGTGGTGCAAAATGCGGCAGCCAGACTACTCAGAAACATACCAAGAGATGAATCAGCGGAAACGGCTCTGAAAACACTCCACTGGCTGCCAGTGCAGGCCAGGATCAAGTTAAAAGCACTGTGCATAGCACACAGGGCCCTAAACAAAAAAGGGCCAACTTTACTAAGGGCCCTGATCACACCCTACACACCAGAAAGAGCCCCAAGATCCTCTTCAGATCGCCAGGCTAGAACCACTTAGATTAGGCGATCCAGATGGGGAGGAAGATCCTTCACACATCTAACACCAAAACTGTGGAACTCCATGCCCATAGAAATAAGACTCCTTACAGATGAGATGGCCTTCAGGAAAAAACTGAAGACTTGGCTATTCCCAGGCTGAATCACTGGACCATGCTCTCTCCTGCTCCATAGCGCTGGGAAGCCCCTGGGCAGCTATGCGCTCTACTAAACTCACAAACATAAACATGCAAAGAGCCATCGGAGGGCGTTGGAAGCCACAAATGGCATCAGTCCACCAATAAACATTTAGATTTTGAAGATGGAAATAAAACTGCAGACAGTTATATGGCAGGTCCTAGCACAGGTGCTTTGGCCGCAATATGAAAGTGTGGGGTACCCAAACAAATGTTACTTATCTCTCATTTGACCTGTTTGAAGACAGAGGGTGAAGGGTCTTGTGAAGCTAAATTTCTGTGATGCAAAATGTTCCAAGCACAAGTACATTTTGTTTCACTTACCTAAATGATATTTACGGTTTAAAGGGGGTGAAGCAAGGATACAAAGTCTCTCGTAGAGCCGTGGCCGTACAATAGAAGGAATACCCCTTCCAGTAAGTCTTCGAATAGATGTTCTTCGTTTATGAGTACATTTGACGTGTTATTTATACGTCACCGTAACAGATGAACGCATCAGAGAAGGCTTTGGAAGTCTGAAAAGACTTGCAGGGCGCTTGTTTAAGTCCTGCCAGCGCAGCTTACTTCAAAGTTTTAAATTAAATCTTCGATGGAAGTGGGTATTAGCATCACCTCCCATCTAGACACAAAAAAACGCATCCTCGCCAAATTAAAAACGCCATCTGCAGATTGGCTTGTGTGGTCACGTGCTTCCTGCACATCATTCATTAATACATTAATTCAACACTGCACTGCTCCTACTATTCATTGTGCATACAGCACTAAGGAAGGATTTTTAAATTCGCTTATTTTTTTTTTTTTTAGGGAGAGGTTCTGCGTGATGAGTTCTTGAGATTTGTCTGCAGTTCTCCGGATTTCCCAGGGAAGGTAGAGCGAAGTCTGGAGCCGCAAACACACCTTTTCAGCATGGCCTCCCTTCTGCACCCATGTATTAGTTTCCAATGCGGGGACTGTGTCAAAAGCAACTCTTATTGCTGCCCTGAGAACACTAATCCCTGGGTAACCCACGGATTGACACCGATGTTAAAATGCTAAGAACGAGTGAAACAGGCTAAGTACCGTTCGTTGTTAAGTGAGTTAACTGGGGGCTCACGCTGTTGTAGGCTTTGCCAAGCTTGTTTTAGCACTGATGGTTTAGCCGTCGCCCGTGGCCTGGTCCAGCTGGGCAGAGCAGCATCCCCCCCAACCGCCCGTCGCCTCCTCCTTCGCGCCTCTTTGTGAACTCTTCGCGGCTTTGAGATTACCGAGGAAGTGACGCGGGAGCGAGCCTCCCTGCCGCAGACTGGGGACAGGAAAGTGCCGGATTTATTCCCGCGGGGGGCTGCTGCTTCCCGACTCTAGGCACCTGCCCTGTTGCAGCGGAGGGAAAGGACAGCCGTTCAGTATCCCCACATTCCCCAGGAGGTGAGACGGCAGTGCGAGGGGCAATGGGAGGGAGACAGGTTGTAACGAGCGGCTTCTGTCAAGAGTGCGAGTAACAGGTTCCTGCAGAGAAAGTGTGTAACCGGTGCTCTGAGAGGCGCGACAGAGGGATATGAATGAACGCGGCTGCTCCGTGTTGACCTCAAGTCGTGTGTGAGTGATACTTAGATCCAGTCCTGAGTTTTTAGCCGAGAGTACTTTGCATTCTGGGATTCCTACTATCCGCCTTAGCTTTGCTAACATTAGTTTACAAATGAGAGTATGTTAAGTGCTTTTATAAAAACCATGACAGACTGACGGTGCCCGATACTGTCAGGGGACTTTTTGGCTACTATGAATGCGCATGTTGTTTTTCATATCTGCTTGCTGACACAGTCGTGTAGTATTTTCAGAAGGAGTTACTCGTTTACTTGTGCTCATTTTATCGATATAGGCTGACTGAAAGGCTGAGTGTGATTGCTGGTCTACAATCCCTGTTCTGCAATTTGCCCCAGCAGCAGGAACATTGACACGTAGAGCTGTGTAGTCTCCATGCTTCAAACATTGTACCTGTGTTTTTTTTATGTTACAAGGCGGTTCAAATTATATTTCTGTTTTTAAAGAAGTCAGTATAGATCTGGTAACCGATAATAGGCTCCTGGCCTGGATTCTAGGCGTGCACTTAACTAGCTGCAATTTTCATACAAGGTACCTACCCTACCCCCTTTCAGCTAACCCGCAGGCCCAAAATTTGGAAAATGAATAAATCTGCGATTTAACGTATTAATTTAGCCTGCGGAACTAGGCATCTGTCTGTCCGGAAGTCAGGCCAATATATGACTGTGCAAAAATGCAGTGCCATTAAAATATGCAACAGGTATTTTTGAGAGGACTGGCGCATCGCATGTACAAACAGTGACTGATTTAAAAAACGTTTGCTGTCATTAATTAGGCTGACGTTTATTTATATACATATATATATATATATATATATATATATATATATATATATATATACATATATATACACACACACCACCCCCCCCTTCAAATCGGCTGATTCACAAAGTTTTATGCATACTACGTTCACTCGGTGCACACATTCAACCTGTTCCCGTAATTCCCAGATCCTGACTCAAAATCAAACCCTGCAGACATTTATGTCTGAATATAGAGTTTACTTCCACAGAAAATCCACGAGTTTTTAACACATTTCAGCCACATTCACTCTTGTGACTTGCGTTTTTCAAGACATTCCAGAGAAGTATATATGTGACTTCAGGAATTCACGTTAATCTGTAACTTGAATACATTTACATGGTTACTCCGGGTGATTTTTAAAAAATCCTCGAAAACAGAAATCCACTCAAAATTTAGGAGGAAATCGTCAGCGCATATATTTACAACTTTTGAATGCAGCTGTGGGAATCGGCCCAAGCATTACTGTTTACCCGTATTATTGTTTACTGAATCATAGTAAACTCACCATGATGTCTATATTAAGGTAAGTCAAATGCTGGGCTGTAAAGGATATCATTTAAGGTAACACAACCCACACCCATTTTTAGACTGAAGTGAGGCCAGGTCCACCAATAACTAAAGATACATTTAGGTCCTCCAATAGATTGATGAAAGGCATCAACTGGTGACTAACAGTTACCTAAAAAGTTTATTTAAAAAAGGAATTTACTTGGTTTTGTGTTTCAGAGAAATTTGTTCCAAAACACTCTTCAAAACCCCATCTTACTGTTTCAAGAAATATGCAGTCAAATGACAGCTCTTTTTTCTGTTACTAATTCTGCTAAGTACTACTATAAGTATCATTTGCTTTCCTCTTGCCTACTAAGGGCCTGATTCACAAAGGGACTTTTGGCTCTTAAAGTTATGAGTGCGGAGTTTCTGGACTTAGGGCGAAATCTTCACACTGAGCACTGCAGTTACCGAGATTCCGCCCCAGTGCAGAGATTCTGCCCCAAGTGCGGGGACTCCGCACTCGTAACTTTACGAGTCATAACTTCTTTTGTGAGTCGGGCCTTAAGCTAGGTAGAACTGATGACATTGTTACGGATTTAGGAAGCAACACTACTCTTGGCTAGTTTGCATGTTTTATCACTTTTGCCAATAGTACATCTCGTCTCCAAAATTATATGCCTGTTTTTTTCCAGACCCATATTGTCACCTCTGCTTAGTTACTTATTAGAAGGGCCATCATTCCTGATCTTATTTAAAATGTGTGATTGCTATTTTAGCAAAGAGGTTGTCTCCATCATTTTTAAGACCCTTTTGATACCTGCTCTGATGGGTAAACCTACCCTAGACACAGCAACCCCCACCACATTTAGGCCCGCTTCCAACATCCATGGAGAATTGGGCCTAGAATAGTACATCTCTTTTAATTAATAATAGTTTGATTAGGGTTGATAAGAGGGGTTTGTATGTTTATGATTCATAAGTTTTATATGTCACTTGTTTAAGTTGCTCTTTTCTGATGTATCTTCCTATAGACTGTAGTGTCTCTGTGGATTCACTATTGTATATGTTTAATACATAGACATCCATATCCTTCCAAACTTTAGGCATAAGTGGTCTTAACAAATTGCAAGTGTTTGTAGAGTTTAATTGCATTGTTCCACCCCTCACAATGGCTGCATCTCCGATAGAGGCATGTTAGAACTGGGGTTTCTGGTTGTCAGAGTATGCTCCCTGAACAAGCAGGAACCACCACTCTAGTCAGGGAAAGCTAGGTACACACTAAAAGATAACCTGTGCTCACCCTCTGGTAGCTTGGCACAGAGCAGTCAGGCTTATCTAAAGAGGCAATGTGTAAAGTATTTGTGTAACACACACACAGTAACATAATGAAAGCACCACCAAAATACTCCACACAGGATTAGAAAATAGACAATAATTTTATAAGTAAATCAAGACCAAAATGACAAAAATCCAATAAGTAGAACCGGAGTTATGAATTTTTAAAGATTAAATCAAATTACAGTGCTTAGAGTCATAAAGAGCCAACCGGGTAAATCCAAAATGCAGGCCAACCACGATGGAGGGAAGGCCAGCAACAGGATGCATGCAGGTCCTGCTGAAAAAGTACCTTAGATGGAGGAAGCGTTGACGTCGAAGACTCAATGAAAGGAGTCAAGGAGGTGCTGTGTCGTCATCGATCCCATGAATGGAGGCGATGCGTTGGTTACGATCCATGCAGTCAATTAACCTCTTTACGATGATTGCGATGTGACGTCACTGAGCAGTCTCTCAAACCGCGCAGGCCGTCAAAGCAATGCCGTTGAGCAGCAACTGCGCCGGTGTTGTAAGGCAATGCGTCAGTTCTGATCAGCGCAAAGTCTTGATGTGTCAGTTTTGATGGATCAGCACAGCAAAAATCAGCTTTCAAGGGCCCATGACTAGATTGGCACCTCTTGGCAGGGCAGGACTCGAAGACGGCAGAGTCCAGGTGCTGTTGAAGGGTTGAAGGAAGCCTTTGATAGCCATGTTACCTCAGAATAGGGGGCAAGCCAGCAAGCCATTGGAGTCACTCTTGATTCAAGTGAGACGGGTCCAGTCCTTGTCCTCAGCAGGGCAGAGATCAGTAAGCAACAGGGCAGCCCAGCAAAGCCGAAAAGCAGTTCTTCCAGAGCAGCAGTCAAGCAGAGTGGCAATCCTTTTAGTGTAGCAGTCTTTAGATCTGGCAGAGTTCTTCACAAGTCCAGTAGTATCCTGTCTTGGTAGGTTTAGAGCCCTAGTACTTATACCCAGTTGTGCTTTGAAGTGGGGTTGTCTTCAAAGTAGGCCCTTGAACTGCACAGGTCACTCTTTCTTCCCAACCCTGGCTCCAGACTATCAGTGAGGGGTAATCAGCTCTTTGTGTGGGAAAAAGGGCACTGCCTATTCAGTTGTAAAAGTCAGCTCTCCCTCTCTTCCTGCCCAAGAAGAGCTATCAGAATGCAGATGAGTTCTCCGTAACACCCAACCCTCCTGTGTTTGCTGTCTAGAGGGAATGCACAAAGTATAGCTGTCACCCGCCCCTATGACGTGTATTGGAGACAGGCTTCCAGGCACACAGAGCAGTAAGAGCAAAGAAATGCCCACTTTCTAAAAGTGGCATTTCTAAAACAGTAATGTTAAATCCAACTTTACTAGTAAAGAGGATTTCTCATTACCATTCCAAAGATATAAAACAGGATGCAGCTACTCCTTTCTGGTCAGGAATTACAGCTTAAAAGTGTTTTAAGGAATTAACAATGCTAGCCTATGAGAGGAGTAGGCCTCGCAGTAGTGAAAAACGAATGTAGCCGTTTGTCACTACCAGGACATGTAAAACTTAAAAGTACATGGCCTACCTTTTAGTTACACAGCACCCATCCATAGGGCCTACCTTAGGGGTGACTTATGTGTAATTAAAAGGGAGTTTACAGCTTGGCAAGTGGTTTTAAAAGTCAAGTCAAAGTGGTGGTAAATGTCACACACAGGCCTGGCAGTGGAGCCATGAGACCGGTTTGAAAGGCTACTTGTGTGAGGGGCACAACCAGTGCTGCAGGCCCACTAGTATCATTTAATTTACAGACCTTGGGTATATGGTATACCACCTTACAAGGGATTTACAAGTAAATTAAATAGGTCAATTGTGTATACACCAATGTTACCATATTTAGGGGAGAAGCATATGCACTTTAGCACTTGTCAGCAGTGGTAAAGTGCTTAGAATCCTAATTCCAACAAAAAGATACAGCAAAAAGAGGAGGTAAGCAGACAAAAAGTTTAGGGGAAGGTCGAACAAGGCACATTACGTTTTTATTAAGTTACTGTTGGGTTGTATATTTCCTGGTTACTGGCCTTCACATAGGTCTCAAGAGTTTCCTCCATTTGCTACTCCTGTACTCGAGCATAGATTTGGCCCTCAATTTGTAATTTGGGGCAAGAGTCATCTCTCACGTAATGAAATATATTTTTATTTTCACACCTACTCTCACCGGTAGTCCTAAAACTGTATAGATGGGAATTTGTATATCAGTTTTTTTCTGTGCGGGAGCATAACATGCATATCATTTCCTTGTGGGAGACTTGAAATTTTCAAAGGATAGGCATGACAAATTACACCTGTGTGCAAAATTATGAAAATGGCAGTATGCAATATAACTTTTCACCCAGAAGCCCAATCACATAGTATTTTGAGTATTTTTTTGTGAGAAATATGAGAGAGTCATGAGTAAAAAACTCTTGTACTTTGACACACCTCTGTTGTATAAAAATGTCAGTTATGAGGTGTGCCGCTATGAGTATCTGGTGGTGGGAAGGTTTCTGTGAGGCATTTGCCTTTGTGGCTGAGAGCCTTTGTCCCCCAAAATGTTCCAGCTTCCTGAGTCTCTGCAACATCTGTCAAAGTTCTCACCTCCACCTGGGTACCCCAGTGTTAGCAAATTAGGGAGCGGGAGCAGGGACAAATACTTTCCAAGTGATGTTTACTTCGCCCTGTTATTCTATATGATCTGGAGATCTTAATAAGAAAGATCTGGGGTTAGGGATTTATAGCCGGGGCCTTCCTCTCCAAACCAGCCCCACTAGTTTAGTAATAAATGAAATTCATCAAAAGGAGGTACACCTTCCCTCTTCTTTTCTACCTCCTTTCTCTGCTATCTAGTCCTTGGAGTGGTTATTATGATTGTGCTTTGTACTCAGTAATATACTACTTGATCACCTGCACACTTTAGTTGTACAACTAATCTTAGTATTTAGATTTGCTTGTTCGATCATTTAATGGTATGTTTTAATCTCATATGTGGTGAATCTACAGTTTTCGTTGATTAGGTGTTATTATTAGCTACCGGCAAACTTGTTATGTGTAATTTACGCCTTTTTGGCTTCTTGTTTACCACTCTGTATCCTATGGAAAATCTTTTAATAAAATGTTTGGAAACAAAAAAAGAGGTACACCTTCAAATCATGTCCTATTTCATTCCTTCACTTGTTTTGTTTGTCATAAATCCACAATGGTTCATATTTTTATGTTTTTCAAATATATCTTTATTCAAAGTAAATCCCGGAGCACAGCCAATACTTGTTTCACTATAGACAAATTATCCATAATAGAAGCCATCATGAGGTCATGGTAGAGAGGTTCCAGTTGCTGATACCACTATGGAGCAACGCAAGAATTATGGATTATTCGTCTATCATGAAATTACAAATTTGAAGCTTTATCAAATTACGTAATTTTCAAAGCATAAGGTTTGCGGAAGAGGGTATGCCCCTCAAAACATGTGTTGACTGTGCTCCTGGATTCTATTTGAATAAAGAGATATTTGAGAAAAGATCACTATATGGACTAAATGACAAAAAAACAAAAGTGAGGATCAGGAAATAAGGCAACACATCTGTAGAGAGGCGGCCTGAAGTCCAGTGCAAGCAGAGACGTTGGAACCCAGTTGCTAACCACTGTTGTTCCCTGGGTGGGTTGGAAATCTATCTGTACAGCATGTCTTTGGGAGACCTGTATTTAGGTTATGGCTTACTGAGGAAGAATTATGGACAGAAAAAAAGACATGGTAGTCAACCCTAATTGACTCTTGCTGTCCTATGCCCCAAGAATCATCGAAATCAGTGAGAGTGCGCTAAACTTGACATTAACGTCATTAGATAAGGAAGTCCATCTCCCATTGTGACTGTTAGTCACTGCTGTCTGTCATCATGGGGAAAGGAGGGCATATAGAGACCTGACGTGAGGGGGTTAAACACTCTTGCTGCTCATCAAGGGAAAACCAATGTTTGGTACTGAGCTGCTCTTCTCTAGGTCTAAAGGCCTACCTGATTCCTCCAGGCCGGTGCCCTGAATGGTTGCTGGGGAGGAATAAACATTCTTGGAATTGTGGTGGGGTACCTGCCACTGCCTGGAGTTCACCAGTTTCCCCTATTGCACATTTGATACTGTCACCATTGTCATCAGTTTGTATTAAGGGCAAATTAGTAGAAACTGTAAGAAATTTCTGATTGTCTCCCCTTATCTGGGATCTAGGCAAGTTCTTTTAACCCCTTGCGTGCTGCGAATTCCCCCGCTGTGCGGGCGAATTAATGAGTGGGCAGGGTTCGGACGGCCCTCGGCCGTCCTCCGCACACGCCCACCCTGACGTCCGTCCGAAGCACGCAAGGGGTTAATATCAATGTTTTTGTTTGGTTTGTTGCCTAGCAGGAAATGTATATCAGTATCATCTGCTGTTAGCAATGGGGGTCTCTATTTGGCAATGGTTTGCACCTTTGTCCAAATAGGGACCCTTCCTTCTAGTCAGGATAAGGGGGATACATTACTGAAATAACCCCTGCTCACCCGCTTGGTAGTTTAGCACGAGCAGTCAGGCTTATCGCAGAGGCAGTGTGTAAAGCATTTTCACATGACCAACAGTAATACAGTGAAAACACTACAAAAGGACACCACAACAGTTTTAGAAAAATAACCAATATTTATCTGTGCAAACAAGACCAAAATCGATAAAATACCAACATACAGCAATCAAAATATGCACTTTGCAAGAATAACCTTAAAAATGCAGCTCCTTGAAGGTGGTAGCTGCGTCCGGTGCTGGAAACAACCAAATCCACCATGGACAGTCGACCGCATCGGTGCGGACCGGCGTCGGTGTCAGAAGACTTGTAAACAGTACCTTTTTTATGCCAGCTGACCGCGGTGGTGTGCTGCGGCGGTTGTGAAGGCTGCGGTGTGAAGCGGTGCGGTTCAGAGTGCGGTGCTCACAGGTCACGGTGCAAGCAGTGGCGGCGGTGGTCGTCATGGTCAGTGAGACCAGGGTTGCGGTGCGAAGTGCGGCGGTACTTTCTGCGGTGCTGACGGGCATGGTTCAAGGTTGGACCGCTGATCCACGATGGCTGCCGATGGAGCTGGCGTCGGTGGATTGCGGCTGCGGTGTGGGATGGGGCGGTGCTGCATGTAACTTACGAGCAGTGCCCCCAGACCACGGTGCAGACCACGTCGTCAGTGAGGCCAGAGTGGTGGAGTGAAGCGGTGCGGAGTGCGGTACCCACTGGTCGTGGTACAAGCAGCGACTCGGTGGCTGTGGTGGTGGTCGTCACCGGCGAGACCTGGGTTGTGGTGCAAAGTGCGGCAGGGCCCTCTGCGGTGCCTTCGGGTCATGGAACCACCAACGGTCTTGTTGGCGGCGTCCAATTGCAGTCTCCCTCCGTGGCAACTTAGAGCCGCGGTCCCAGAGGCGGCACTCAGAGGAAAGTGAAGTCTTTGCTGTCCCTGAGACTTTGTGATCAGGAGGCAAGCTCTATCAAAAGCTCTTGGAGATACTCGGCAACAAGTGAAGAAAGTTCAGTCCAGTCCTTTCACTGCCCAAGGCAAAAGCAGCAACTGCAGGCCAACTCAGCAAAGCAACAACACAGGAAAGGGGCAGTACTCCTCCTGGCAGTTCTTCCAGCTCTTCTTCTAGGCAGGTTCCTTGATCCAAGAGAGTTCTAAAGTTCTGGGGTCTGGGCCCCTAAATTTATACTGCATTTATCTTTGTTCTCTTGGGCAGAGAGTGTCTGTGCTCAGCCCAAACCAGTTTGGTCCTCTCTGGCCCAGCTTCCCGACAGGAGGTGGAGACAGCTTTGTCCAAGGCACATCAGGCACATTCAGGTGCAAAGAAATCTCCTCCCACTACTCTAAATGCGGCCCAGGTCTATTCAGCCCAGCCCTGACTCATCCAGGAGAGGCAGGACACACCTCGAACCTCCAGTGGCTGTCTGAAGAGAATGCACATCCTCTGCCCCTGTCACTCCCAAGCCAGACAGTCAATCCACAACCCAGCAGAGGCAAACAGGATGGCTAAGCAAGAAAATATGTTAACAAAAAGGAGGGACAAGATAAGGGCTTTAAAGGTCCAGCATACGGGCCCTGGTACATGTAACAAAGAAGGAGTATGCAGTTCCTAAAGGGGGGCTGACAAGGCCTTGGGGCGAGATCCAACAGATGACTACCAAGAGGGAGGATGGGGAATCCTTCCTTTCGGAATTAGGGCCCTCACACACCCAGCCCGCTGGGTGTCATGCTTCATCATCAGGCATGCTCCTCGTCGGGTCGGTGCTGCAATACCCGACAGGCACCCTCAGTGGGGGCTCTTTGGCAGAGATCTTTTATTCCTTGCCGTTAGGTGAGGTGTGTGTAAGGGGCCCTAAAGTGTAGAAGTGCAGTGATGTGAGTTCTAAAAGACCAAGTGAATTTAAACAGGGGAATGGGAGGATCAGGGAAACTAATTTTAATAATCCTGTCTCCCACCCTGATTAAAATAATTGATGGCGACTGTCTATAGTGATGTTATAGGCGGTTGCACTAGAATTTATTCGGTCAACATGTTTCTTGCCCTAATAGTCCAAAAAAGGATCGGGCAGCAATTCTTCAGGACCTAAATTAAGAGTTAGAATCTACACTGATTTACTGGTAGTGGGGTGTAGTAACCTAGTTTTTACCAGTATAGTTGCACCAGTGGCGTGTGGTGTCCGTTGGTGCAGTAGCCAATCTAGAATGAGAAAATTTGAAGATAAAACAGTCATTTACATCATGACTTTACTAGAAGGATCGCGTTTTACCAAAGCCTGTCAGCAACACCCTTTTTGCGTTTACCATCGCAAGTATTGTAAGCTTCATATTAGATTAGAAGATTGGTTATGCAATGGTACAATATATGTACAGCGAATAAGGTGCATTTAAAACCATTAAAAAGTACTGTGGCAGCAGTTCAACACAGGTCGTGGTCACAGTGAGGTGAGATGTCATGACACACCTAAAATCTAGTAAAGACTGGCCCCATCGGATAGCGGCATAGAGTGGACATGTTGAGTTAACGTGTGTCCTAGAGGAAGGGGCCAAAGATGGTGAAAAGTTAAAAATCCTGGCGGAAGATGCGTAATAGGTAGTGTAGGGTAGACCCAGCATTTGTTGTTCCAGGTGCGGGATCCCAAGCCCGGGGTCAGCTAATTAAGCAGTACCCCACCGTAAGGTCTGTAGACCATAGTCTCGATGCTTGCGGGACAGCGTCAGGCCACGGGTCGAACGCGTGTAAACCCCGAGGGGTGAAAACACTCAGCCCGGACTCCCGATCCTCATGCCGCACCTCACAGCACGTAGGGAGAGACACGTGGAGTCCATTCCCCCAGAGCAGTGCACTGCTGGTCCCTAAACGTAGGTAACCAAACTTGAACCCTCGAGGTGTTCGCTTTTGGCCACATCAAGCGTTGGTGGGTCTTACCTGTCATGATGGCATCAGGAGGAGGAGGTTGTCAATACTTACGTCGGCTCGCGCCCACTCGGCGGAGGACCTACCCTGCAGTGCCGGTTCCGGGAAGGTAACTGCAAATCCGGTTCCGGCTGCAGATATCTCAAAGGAAAAGGCGCGCATTCTGGAGCATCCGCGTGTGGGCGAGGAAAACTAGAGCAATGACCTACCGCCTTCCTGTGGGGTTAGGGCGGCGGCCATGTTGGAACGTTGGCCGGCAAGGATTGGGTGCCATTTTTGAATGTGTAGTTGTTGCAGTAACTTGTGGGAGAAAAACATGTGGGAGAAGAATGTGTGGGAGAAAAACACAAACAAGCACACATTCACACCTTAGAGTGTATTACTACTCTAGCAACCAAAGTCTGGTGATCGGGTTGGCAACTTTATATGTAATACTTAAGACATATCGTGCGGAGACGGCACTTGTTGTGTGGACATACCAGATAGCTAACTAGCACGTGATGGGTGCCCTGCCGGATTGGCAACTGTATATGTAATGCCCAGAGCATATTGTGCGGTGACTGCACTTGTTGTATGGATTTACTAGATAGCTGACTAGCACGTGATGGGTGCCATGCCAGATGGTACGACCAAAAGTGGGGCGCATTGGGGTGCTAGGTGTTTTGAATTCTGTCGGCAATGGTATGGGGCGAGCAGTGTCCTATTTTAGAGCAACACCCAGGCAGTGTGGTTAAGTCGGTTGGTATATGTGCCTACACTTAGGGGTTGTTCAGGGTGCTCCAAGGAATGTCCTCGTTAAGGCCATGTTTATCAGAGCCCAGGCGGTGTACCCATCTCTGCTCGATCCTGAACAATGCTTCGGGGGTGATAGATGTATGTGCTTCCAGGATCACCCACCTGAGGGTGTCACAGGCGTGGTGGTTTGTTAAGAAATGGGTGTACAGTCTTGTGGTTGTCTTGTGACACCTAATGTTGCTCTTATGTTTTATAATACGGATTTTGACTGTCCTTGTAGTCATCCCTACGTATAGAAGGTCACATGGGCAGGAAAGTAGGTAGATACAGTTGGTGGTGTTGCAGTTAGTGTGCTTCGTTATCTTCCAAGTGAAGTTGTTAGCAAAGGTTATTTCTTTGGTGAGTTTGGTTTGGGGGCAGACTGCACACGACCCACAAGGGTAGTGTCCGGTGACTGGTGGTAGATCCCATAGGCATCTTTGAGTCAGTACTGTCCTGGTTTTGGGTCTGGTGTGTATAAGTAGATCTTTAAGGTTGTTGGTGCGTTTAAACGCAAATCTGGGTGCTGGCAGTGATAGATCACCTGTGTTCAGAATATCCCAGTGTTTGCGTATAATGTTCCTGATTTGGCCTGAGTCAGGAGTATAGGAGGTCACGCATGTGATGGCCTCAGTGGGATTCTTGTGGGTTTTCTCCAACAGAGCCTCTCTATTGTTGTTCCTGGCTCTCTTCATGGCCATAGAGACTGTCTGTTGTGGGTATTCTCGTTTTCTCAGAACTGATGCCAGTTTGATGGCTTCTACCTTATAGTCCTCAATGGAGGTACAATTCCTCCTGATTCGAAGAAATTGACCAAATGGTAAGTTGGTTTTGAGGGCCCTGGGGTGGTGACTGCTGAAGAGCAAGAGACTATTGCAGTCAGTGGGTTTTTTGTATAGTGTTGTGTTCAAGGAGCCTGATGCCAAGTTAATATTCAGGTCCAGGAAAGAGACAGTGGAATCGGATATAGTATGTGTGAACTTGAGATATGGATTCAGGGTGTTCATCCAAAGGCAAAAGTCCTCACAGCTCCTTCTGTCTCCCCTCCAAAAGATCAAAATGTCGTCAATGTACCTCTTCCACATAATCAGGTTCCCTGAATATGGATTAGATGGATTGAAGATGAATCTGGTCTCAAATGCTGACACGTAGAGACAGGCCACACTGGGAGCAAACGTGCTTCCCATCGATGTGCCCTGTGTTTGATGGAAGAGTTTGTTGTATTCAAAGAAGTTCTCAGTAAGGGCAAGGGTGGCACACTCCATGACAAAAGGTATTGGGGTAGGTGATGTCTAATCTGAGGAGCCGAAGGCATCCTCAATTACCTCCAAGGTGGCACGTTGTGGTATATTCGTGTACAATGCTTCCACATCTAGAGTGACTAGAAGATCGATCTCGCTTTGTCGTGGGAAATCGTCAATGAGGCGTAGTACAGCTGTGGTGTCAAGAAGGAATGCGGGTGTCTGCTTCACTAGTGGCTGAAGTAAGTAATCGCAAAACTTAGATAATGGTTCCAACAATGAACCTATACCGGAGACTATAGGTCTTCCTGGGACTGAATTGCTGCCCTTGTGTATTTTAGGTAAAATATAAAAATACGGTGTTTTGGGGTCTTTTGTCACCAGGAAATCCGATTCTTTTTTAGTGATCCATCCCTCTGTTTCTGCTGTAAACGCCATTGTTGATATTATGGTTGAAAGTCTTTTAGTAGGGTTTTCGCTGATAGGGGTGTAGTACCTGTCGTTGTTAAGTTGGCGGAGACATTCAGAGTCATAGTCGCAAGTTGACATTATGACGGTAGCACCCCCTTTGTCAGCCTGCTTTATAGTTATAGAAGGGTCATCAGCCAGGGATCTAACCGCTGCCCATTCTGCATTGGAAAGGTTCTTAAAAGGGGCATTGGGTGCGATATC
Organism: Calotriton arnoldi; assembly: GCA_963921515.1. NCBI lineage: Eukaryota > Metazoa > Chordata > Amphibia > Caudata > Salamandridae > Calotriton > Calotriton arnoldi. The sequence goes on from CAWUFW010006764.1 coordinate 362,577, forward strand.
CTTCAGGTCCTTGAGCACAGCTTGCTCAAAGGTCAGGATTTCATGAGGCACCATACCGCTGTTAGGTGTGAAGGTTGACGGATTGCGTAACCCTGTGTCATTGCTGTTAGGTGTGGGTCTGTCTTTAAAGAAAGCGTTTAGTCTGACTTTGCGGAAGAGACTGTGAATCTCACATTGGTCTCTGAACTTGTCAGTCTTTGGCGTAGGAACGTAGCCTAAACCTTTCTGGAGAAGACGAAGTTCTGTATCGGTCAGGTTTCTGTGGGAGAGGTTGACTACTAATTTCTTTTCCCCCTCGTCATGCTCCTCGTCACTACGGCGTTCTGGGTTTGTTCCTGCCAATGCACTTGCTTGGCATGTCCTCTTCACCGCCCTCTTCCTCTGCCCCAACCTCTTCCTAAAAAAGGTTGGTTGTTACCATGGAAGAATGGCTGTGGTCCATGTGGGTATCCTGGGGGTCCTGGTGGGAACCCTGGGTGCTGCCACATATGTGGACCCTGGTAGTGTGGCATGAGGTAGTTGGGGTAAGCTGGACCTGCTGCACGTTTGGAGGTATTGCTGCCCCAGCTTCCTGTGCTTCAGTCACTATTAGAAGAGGAGCCTCTCCTTGTGTCAGCTGTGCTTTCATCTGAGGAATAGCTAGTTTTATTTGAGGTAAAATCATCCTTAAGGTACGGGTAGACTTTTTCCTTGTCAAACCTTTGGATGTCCTTCTGTAGTTTGCTGATTTTTTTGTTTCATCAGAAACTCTACTTTTACTGATTTCATGGTTGACCTCAGTTAGTCTGCACTTGAATATTGTGTTTTGAATAGTTGCCTTCAGATTGCTTTCAGCTAGTTGTATTCGTGCTAGGAGAGCATCCGCTATCCTTTTCGCAGTATTGATGATCAGTATAAGAAGATCCCTGGTGCACTTCCATGACACCAGGGACCATTCTTTTTTGAAGACAGGATCATCTAGAAAGAGGCGGGGGAAGTTTTTCACAATTAAGCCATTAGGGGCAATGTTGGCCCGTAAATATTCTGTCATCAAAGCTCCGTGGAGTGTGGTCTTGAGCCATTCTTTTTTAAGTGAAGTAAGGAGTACCCAATCCTCAGATTGGCTACCCGTAGCTGAGCTGCCATCAGTGCCTAGGATTGATGGTGTCTTTAAAATCTCTGCTGCCACATCTTCACCAAAACTAAGACCCTGAGTTTCTTCCATCCTGATGGGATGTCGAGGGAAAGGTGAGGCGATAGTTATAAGGTGAATACGAATATTGTTGGCGGGCCAGGTAACGTAAATGTCGTTCCTGGTAACCTCAGGTCCCACGGTCATGCAACCGAGCTGATTATGTTAACAAAAAGGAGAGACAAGATAAGGGCTTTAAAATTCCAGCATACGGGCCCTGGTACATGTAACAAAGAAGGAGTATGCAGTTCCCAAGGGGGGCTGACAAGGCCTTGGGGCGAGATCCAACAGATGACTACCAAGAGGGAGGATGGGGAATCATTCCTTTCGGAATTAGGGCCCTCACACACCCAGCCCGCTGGGTGTCATGCTTCATCATCGGGCATGCTCCTCGTCGGGTCGGCGCTGCAATACCCGACGGGCACCCTCAGTGGGGGCTCTTTGGCAGAGATCTTTTATTCCTTGCCGTTAGGTGAGGTGTGTGTAAGGGGCCCTAAAGTGTAGAAGTGCAGTGATGTGAGTTCTAAAAGACCAAGTGAATTAAAACGGGGGAATGGGAGGATCAGGGAAACTAATTTTAATAATCCTGTCTCCCACCCTGACTAAAATAAGTGATGGCGGCTGTCTATAGTGATGTTATAGGCGGTTGCACTAGAATTTATTCGGTCAACATGTTTCTTGCCCTAATAGTCCAAAAAAGGATCAGGCGGCAATTCTTCAGGACCTAAATTAAGAGTTAGAATCTACACTGATTTACTGGTAGTGGGGTGTAGTAACCTAGTTTTTACCAGTATAGTTGCACCAGTGGCGTGTGGTGTCCGTTGGTGCAGTAGCCAATCTAGAATGAGAAAATGTGAAGATAAAACAGTCATTTACATCATGACTTTACTAGAAGGATCGCGTTTTACCAAAGCCTGTCAGCAACACCCTTTTTGCGTTTACCATCGCAAGTATTGTAAGCTTCATATCAGATTAGAAGATTGGTTATGCAATGGTACAATATATGTACAGCGAATAAGGTGCATTTAAAACCATTAAAAAGTACTGTGGCAGCAGTTCAACACAGGTCGTGGTCACAGTGAGGTGAGATGTCATGACTCACCTAAAATCTAGTAAAGACTGGCCCCATCGGATAGCGGCATAGAGTGGACATGTTGAGTTAACGTGTGTCCTAGAGGAAGGGGCCAAAGATGGTGAAAAGTTAAAAATCCTGGCGGAAGATGCGTAATAGGTAGTGTAGAGGTAGACCCAGCATTTGTTGTTCCAGGTGCGGGATCCCAAGCCCGGGGTCAGCTAATTAAGCAGTACCCCACCGTAAGGTCTGTAGACCATAGTCTCGATGCTTGCGGGACAGCGTCAGGCCACGGGTCGAGCGCGTGTAAACCCCGAGGGGTGAAAACACTCAGCCCGGACTCCCGATCCTCATTCCGCACCTCACAGCACGTAGGGAGAGACACGTGGAGTACATTCCCCCAGAGCAGTGCACTGCTGGTCCCTAAACGTAGGTAACCAAACTTGAACCCTCGAGGTGTTCGCTTTTGGCCACATCAAGCGTTGGTGGGTCTTACCTGTCATGACGGCATCAGGAGGAGGAGGTTGTCAATACTTACGTCGGCTTGCGCCCACTCGGCGGAGGACCTACCCTGCAGTGCCGGTTCCGGGAAGGTAACTGCAAATCCGGTTCCGGCTGCAGATATCTCAAAGGAAAAGGCGCGCATTCTGGAGCGTCCGTGTGTGGGCGAGGAACACTAGCGCAATGACCTACCGCCTTCCTGTGGGGTTAGGGCGGCGGCCATGTTGGAACGTTGGCCGGCAAGGATTGGGTGCCATTTTTGAATGTGTAGTTGTTGCAGTAACTTGTGGGAGAAAAACATGTGGGAGAGGAATGTGTGGGAGAAAAACACAAACAAGCACACATTCCCACCTTAGAGTGTATTACTACTCTAGCAACCGAAGTCTGGTGATCGGGTTGGCAACTGTATATGTAATACTTAAGGCATATCGGCCGTGATGGCACTTGTTGTGTGGACATACCAGATAGCTAACTAGCACGTGACGGGTGCCCTGCTGGATTGGCAACTGTATATGTAATACCCAGAGCATATCGTGCGGTGACTGCACTTGTTGTATGGATATACTAGATAGCTGACTAGCACGTGATGGGTGCCATGCCAGATGGTACGACCAAAAGTGGGGCGCATTGGGGTGCTAGGTGTTTTGAATTCTGTCGGCAATGGTATGGGGTGAGCAGTGTCCTATTTTAGAGCAACACCCAGGCAGTGTGGTTAAGTCGGTTGGTATATGTGCCTACACTTAGGGGTTGTTCAGGGCGCTCCAAGGAATGTCCTCGTTAAGGCCATATTTATCAGAGCCCAGGCGGTGTACCCATCTCAGCTCCATCCTGAACAATTCTTCGGGGGTGATAGATGTATGTGCTTCCACATACATCTTTGGCCCCTTCCTCTAGGACACACGTTAACTCAACGTGTCCACTCTATGCCGCTATCCGATGGGTCCAGTCTTTACTAGATTTTAGGTGAGTCATGACATCTCACCTCACTGTGACCACGATCTGTGTTGAACTGCTGCCACAGTACTTTTTAATGGTTTTAAATGCACCTTATTCGCTGTACATATATTGTACCATTGCATAACCAATGTTCTAATCTAATATGAAGCTTACAATACTTGCGATGGTAAACGCAAAAAGTGTGTTGCTGACAGGCTTTGGTAAAACGCGATCCTTCTAGTAAAGTCATGATGTAAATGATTGTTTTATCTTCACATTTTCTCATTCTAGATTGGCTACTGCACCAACGGACACCACACGCCACTGGTGCAACTATACTGGTAAAAACTAGGTTACTACACCCCACTAACAGTAAATCAGTGTAGATTCTAACTCTTAATTTAGGTCCTGAAGAATTGCCGCCTGATCCTTTTTTGGACTATTAGGGCAAGAAACATGTTGACCGAATAAATTCTAGTGCAACCGCCTATAACATCACTATAGACAGTCGCCATCACTTATTTTAATCAGGGTGGGAGACAGGATTATTAAAATTAGTTTCCCTGATCCTCCCATTTCCCTGTTTTAATTCACTTGGTCTTTTAGAACTCACATCACTGCACTTCTACACTTTAGGGCCCCTTACACACACCTCACCTAACGGCAAGGAATAAAATATCTCCGCCAAAGAGCCCCCACTGAGGGTGCCCGTTGGGTATTGCAGCGCCGACCCGACGAGGAGCATGCCCTATGATGAAGCATGACACCCAGCGGGCTGGGTGTGTGAGGGCCCTAATTCCGAAAGGAATGATTCCCCATCCTCCCTCTTGGTAGTCATCTGTTGGATCTCGCCCAAGGCCTTGTCAGCCCCCCCTTAGGAACTGCATACTCCTTCTTTGTTACATGTACCAGGTCCCGTATGCTGGACCTTTAAAGCCCTTATCTTGTCCCTCGTTTTTGTTAACATAATCAGCACGTTGCATGACCGTGGGACCTGAGGTTACCAGGAACGACATTTACGTTACCTGGCCCGCCAACAATATTCGTATTCACCTTATAACTATCGCCTCACCTTTCCCTCAACATCCCATCAGGATGACAGAAACTCAGGGTCTTAGTTTTGGTGAAGATGTGGCAGCAGAGATTTTAAAGACACCATCAATCCTAGGCACTGATGGCAGCTCAGCTACGGGTAGCCAATCTGAGGATTGGGTACTCCTTAGTTCACTTAAAAAAGAATGGCTCAAGACCACACTCCACGGAGCCTTGATGACGGAATATTTACGGGCCAACATTGCCCCTAATGGCTTAATTGTGAATAACTTCCCCCGCCTTTTTCTAGATGATCCTGTCTTCAAAAAAAAATGGTCCCTGGTGTCATGGAAGTGCACCAGGGATCTTCTTATACTGATCATCAATACTGCGAAAAGGATAGCGGATGCTCTCCTAGCACGAATACAACTAGCTGAAAGCAATCTGAAGGCAACTATTCAAAACACAATATTCAAGTGCAGACTAACTGAGATCAACCATGAAATCAGTGAAAGTAGAGAGTTTCTGATGAAAGAAAAAATCAGCAAACTACAGAAGGACATCCAAAGGTTTGACAAGGAAAAAGTCTACCCGTACCTTAAGGCTGATTTTACCTCAAATAAAACTAGCTATTCCTCAGATGAAAGCACAGCTGACACAAGGAGAGGCTCCTCTTCTAATAGTGACTCAAACACAGGAAGATGGGGCAGCAATACCTCCAAACGTGCAGCAAGTCCAGCTTACCCCAACTACCTCATGCCACCCTACCAGGGTCCACCTATGTGGCAGTACCCAGGGTTCCCACCGGGACCCCCAGGATACCCACATGGACCACAGCCATTCTTCCATGGTAACAACCAACCTTTTTTAGGAAGAGGTTGGGGCAGAGGAAGAGGGCAGCGAAGAGGACATGCCAAGCATGTGCATTGGCAGGAGCAAACCCAGAACGCCGTACAGACAAGGAGCATGACGAGGGGGAAAAGAAATTAGTAGTCAACCTCTCCCACAGAAACCTGACCGATACAGAACTTCGTGTTCTCCATAAAGGTTTAGGCTACGTTCCTACGCCAAAGACTGACAAGTTCAGAGACCAATGTGAGATTCACAGTCTCTTCCGCAAAGTCAGACTAAACGCTTTCTTTAAAGATAGACCCACACCTAACAGCAACGACACGGGGTTACGCAATCCGTCAACCTTCACACCTAACAGCGGTATGGTGCCTCATGAAATCCTGACCTTTGAGCAAGCTGTGCTCAAGTACCTGAAGGATATCGCACCCAATGCCCCTTTTAAGAACCTTTCCAATGCAGAATGGGCAGCGGTTAGATCCCTGGCTGATGACCCTTCTATAACTATAAAGCAGGCTGACAAAGGGGGTGCTACCGTCATAATGTCAACTTGCAACTATGACACTGAATGTCTCCGCCAACTTAACAACGACAGGTACTACACCCCTATCAGCGAAAACCCTACTAAAAGACTTTCAACCATAATATCAACAATGGCGTTTACAGCAGAAACAGAGGGTTGGATCACTAAAAAAGAATCGGATTTCCTGGTGACAAAAGACCCCAAAACACCGTATTTTTATATTTTACCTAAAATACACAAGGGCACCAATCCAGTGCCAGGAAGACCTATAGTCTCCGGTATAGGTTCATTGTTGGAACCATTATCTAAGTTTTGCGATTACTTCCTTCAGCAACTAGTGAAGCAGACACCTGCATTCCTTCTTGACACCACAGCTGTACTACGTCTCATTGACGATTTCCCACGACAAAGCGAGATCGATCTTCTAGTCACTCTAGATGTGGAAGCATTGTACACGAATATACCCCAACGTGCCACCTTGGAGGTAATTGAGGATGCCTTCGGCTCCTCAGATTGGACATCACCTACCCCAATACCTTTTGTCATGGAGTGTGCCACCCTTGCCCTTACTGAGAACTTCTTTGAATACAACAACAAACTCTTCCATCAAACACAGGGCACATCGATGGGAAGCACATTCGCTCCCAGTGTGGCCTGTCTCTACGTGTCGGCATTTGAGACCAGATCCATCTTCAATCCATCTAATCCATATTCAGGGAACCTGATTATGTGGAAGAGGTACATTGACGACATTTTGATCTTTTGGAGGGGAGACAGAAGGAGCTGTGAGGACTTTTGCCTTTGGATGAACACCCTGAATCCATATCTCAAGTTCACACATACTATCTCCAATTCCACTGTCTCTTTCCTGGACCTGAATATTAACTTGGCATCAGGCTCCTTGAACCCAACACTATACAAAAACCCACTGACTTCAATAGTCTCTTGCTCTTCAGCAGTCACCACCCCAGGGCCCTAAAAACCAACTTACCGTTTGGTCAATTTCTCCGAATCAGGAGGAATTGTACCTCCATTGAGGACTATAAGGTAGAAGCCACCAAACTGGCATCAGATCTGAGAAAACGAGAATACCCACAACAGACCATCTCTATGGCCATGAAGAGAGCCAGGAACAACAATAGAGAGGCTCTGTTGGAGAAAACCCACAAGAATCCCACGGAGGCCATCACATGCGTGACCTCCTATACTCCTGACTCCAGCCAAATCAGGAACATTATAAGCAAACACTGGGATATTCTGAACACAGGTGATCTATCACTGCCAGCACCCAGATTTGCGTTCAAACGCACCAACAACATTAAAGATCTACTCCTACACACCAGACCCAAAACCAGGACAGTACTGACTCAAAGATGCCTATGGGATCTACCACCAGTCACCGGACACTACCCTTGTGGGTCGTGTGCAGTCTGCCCCCAAACCAAACTCACCAAAGAAATAACCTTTGCTAACAACTTCACTTGGAAGATAACGAAGCACACTAACTGCAACACCACCAACTGTATCTACCTACTTTCCTGCCCATGTGACCTTCTATAGGTAGGGATGACTACAAGGACAGTCAAAACCCATATTATAGAACATAAGAGCAACATTAGGTGTCACAAGACAACCACAAGACTGTACACCCATTTCTTAACAAACTACCACGCCTGTGACACCCTCAGGTGGGTGATCCTGGAAGCACATACATCTATCACCCCCGAAGCATTGTTCAGGATGGAGCAGAGATGGGTACACCGCCTGGGCTCTGATAAATATGGCCTTAACGAGGACATTCCTTGGAGCACCCTGAACAACCCCTAAGTGTAGGCACATATACCAACTGACTTAACCACACTGCCTGGGTGTTGCTCTAAAATAGGACACTGCTCGCCCCATACCATTGCCGACAGGATTCAAAACACCTAGCACCCCAATGCGCCCCACTTTTGGTCGTACCATCCGGCAGTGTGCTGAGCAAACGCCAGACACTCGCGCTGTTACGACTGACGTTCTGCAGCATATGTGACAGCCAGTGTGAATGTGGACTAGCACACACTCCCAAGTAAAGGGGGTTGCAGGTATGCCCACAGAGGGCAACAACCCGATACATAAAATATACAAAAAATAGACAACCATTGGTGCAGTGTGGAAAATTGACCCTTGCACTGATGAAATTGCCGTGAGTTCCCCTGGCAATGAAACATGTCGGTTTTTAAGTGAGTAGACACACAGCACGGAATAAAGCAACATAGCCAGTGTTGTCTAGCTCAGTTTTAGATTAGGAATGGCGGCGTTTCAGTTGAGATCCCGCCACTCCTTACAGGGTTGATATTGCCGCACGCCCGGATAAGCCATCTGGTGCACCGGCAACACATGATACCACACTTAGCACTGTGTCTTCTTTCTTTTTCTTACTTAATCACAATTTTTGTTATGGGTTGGCAGTCGCTGATGATGAGAACCTGAGGACGCAGGCGAGTACCAGTCTGCAAACTCCCATGGTGTTACTCCCGTGAGGCACTGCCAACCGTTTCTCACCTTTTTTCCTTTCTCACTTATGTTTGGTCATTTCACACTGGAGGGTGGGATAGACCACCGGGAGGCAGAGCTCACAGACACAATTGTGTTTTTATTAACTAGTAGGTGATCTAGGTCCCTCCTAAACAGACGGTTCCGTCACACAAAGTTGGGTGACTGTACATGTTTGGAGGGGTCACCGAGCAGATTTTTCACCTTTTGAACAGGTCCATTGTTGTTTATGTTTAATTCACTTGGGACCAGATGTAGGTAGACAAATACCGATCGCAAACGCAGAAATTCGCAGAATTTCCACGTTTGCGATCGCAAAAAACCCATGTGAAATGTAGAGGCAGGAACACCGACTCGCTAAATAAAGAATCGCTAAAAATAAAGGAGAACAGTTAGCGATTCCTTATTTAGCGAATATGCCACACCGACTCACTATTTAGCGACTCGCTAAATAAGGAATCGCAAAATAAAGTCGCAAACCAATGTACATAAAATCACTAATAGCGAATTTGTGAAAAATCGCTATTTAGGAGTCGCAAATTAACACTGATTCAAAGCAGGTGGTAACCAGGTGCACAGCATATAAACAGCCCCAGAATGCATCTGCGTGAACACAGTGGTGACCCTCTGTCATTGCAAGGCGGATGCAAGCAGCAGCACAGAGAATCTGGAGACGAGAGGAACGCGTATACAGGGTGCGCATTACACTATTCCAACTCACAGAGGCAGAAATCCATGAGAGGTACAGGCTTCACCCAACCACCATCCTAGACCTGATTCGTGATGTGCACCCAATCCTGGAGCACCAGACACCAAGGGCGCACGCAATACCTCCACATGTACAGGTCCTCTGTTGCCTGCACCTACTAGCATCCGGCAGTTACCAGGGGGTAATAGCTGTGGCTGGTGGTGTCTCACAGAGTTGCCTGTCCCGCTTCTTCAACACATTCCTGGAAGCCATGATGCAAAGAATGCACCACTACATCTGGTTCCCCAACACACAGGCGGAACTGCATAAGACGAAGATGGACTTTTATCAGAAGGCCCAGTTCCCACATGTAATAGGGTGTATTGACGGGACACATATACCAATCTGTCCCCCCTCTGCTACTGAGTACATCTACCGAAACCGCAAATCAACACACTCAATCAACGTGTAGGTCATATGTGATGCGTCTCACATCATTACCGACATCGTCGCTAAATTTCCAGGGAGCACGCATGATTCCTACATCTTCAGGAACAGTGGGATCTATACCAGTCTTGCAGGGGGTGAATTCGGAGAAGGATACCTGCTAGGTAAATCTGTGTGACACACCCTGATGTATACCTTTGATAGATCTATTGCTGTCTGTGAATAACCATACTTCCTTTCACACTTCGGTGATAGCGCATATGCGGTGCGTGCATTTATCCTGACTCCATACCTCAACCCAACTACCCCAAGTGAAAGGAGATTCAATGTTGCCCATAAATCGATGCGGAATGTGGTGGAGCGTATATTCGGCTCCTGAAAAGCAGGTTCCGCTGCCTCCACAAAAGTGGAGGTGCACGGCAGTACCGGCCTGTGATCTGCTGCAAAATAATAGCTACATGTGCCATGCTGCATAACCTGGCCACAAAGAAGGGAAACACCTGTGGAACTCACTGAATCAGAGGATGAGGGTGAGGAACGTCCACAGCCACAGCACAGCACTGCAGGTGGTGCAGCAGCACCAGATGGGAGACACAGACGGGCTGAGATCACACACAACTATTTCTGAGTAAGTAATGAGACAAAGCGAGTAACTGCAATTGTGAAACGGTGTTTTATTGACCTTCAGTCAGGCAATAGGACAGCACACCGCCGCACCATGAAGGCCTCACAGTGCCTCAACAACCCCTGCATGGCATAGATACTCTCAATGCAAATTTCCAAATCCCATCATTTGGTCAAATGGGTTACTTCACCCATCTCCCAATGCCAGGTGATGCCTGCCATTATTTTCTGCGCCCACGGCCAGCACTGCTGCGTTCACTTGGCACACTGTCCTCCCTACAGGTCTGTCCTGCGGCTGGTCCGTGCCTTGCACTGCGCCTCCTGGACTCTTGTATTGGGGGAGTGATACTGCTGCGGCTTGTTGCCTCCTCACTTTCCCCCGATCCTGTGGCAGCGATTTGTGTGGTCTGGAGCACCTCCAAGGCACTGGTGACTGTGACCAAACCCCTTGTGACGTCACGGCTGCAGTGGGCCATCTCTAACTGCATGGCCACCGAGCGCCTGCTAAGGACAGAGGTGGCATTGCATAGCCGGTTCACCGCCTTCGTGTACCCCTCCATGCTGTGTCTGTCCCTGCGCCTTGCCCCACGTTCATTTTCCATTTTGCTGCACAACAGTCTTACAGCCTTTGCCATGTCCCGCATGCCCTCAGCCACGGTGTTGTTAAGGCAGTATATCCCCTCCTTCATGTCCCCCATGTTTTTGTTCATGGCCACCATCTGGCGTTGCATTGACCGCATTGTTTTACCTTGCAGCCGCTGCACCTTCAACATCTTCCCCTCCAGACCAGCAAAAACACTGGACTTCTCTCCCTGTGCATCAAGACTGGGTGCCCCTGGTCGGCGTCGTCTGGCACCTGTGTGACCACGCTCCATGGGGGACTGTGTTCCTGGTGTCTGTTCAGCCTCTTCCTGCAAGGACTGTTGTGCTCCTATGCTCTCATCCTCTGACCCCTCCATTTCCTGGAGGCTACCCACTGTATACCTCCTGGCTCTCTGTGGTGGTGGTGGTGGTGTGACCTCAGCAGGTGACAGGGCCTCCTCATCCTGGGTATTGGCTTCCCTGGGTGCCTCTTCTGTCTCCCCTTCTGCAGCCTTGCGTGCTGGGTCGCCTGTGGATACAAAATGTCCTTTTACTCACTTGCTAGCAGCATTTGTGTATCAATAAATACATGGTTGCCACTCATACTGACAGTACCCCGTTTGCTTATTTACTGATGTGTGTGACATGAATTTGGGTTCGGTGGACTACCTGATATGCTATGTGTCAATTGGGACTACATCTCCCATGATGCATTGCTGGTTTTTGGCAAATCATGGACTGGAGTGGGATTCATACTGGGTCATTGGGGATTGCATCTTACCTTGTATGTTGTCTCCTCTGGCTGAGCTGTCCGCGACTCCGATGACCAATCACGCTCTCCGGCTGGAGGGTGGACTCCACCAATTCTTCCAAGGGAGTTGGTGCAGGCGCAGTAGATGTCCCGCCACCTGTCTTGTTGGCTTGTTTGATCCGGTCAGCCACCCTCTCCTTGGCACGTTTGCGCAGGTCGTACCAGCGCTTCTTCAGCTCGTGTATCGAGCGCTGGGTGACACCAATGGAATTGATTTTATCCTGCATCACAAGCCATATTTTCCTTTTTTGTGATTCTGGGACGTGCAGGGATTTTTTGCCGAAGAGCTAGTCGTGATCCTTCACCACCTCCTCTATTAGTACCTCCAACTCCCTCTCACTAAATTTGTGTTTCCTTTTCCTCTCTCCGGCCTCCTTTCCCTTCTCCTGTATGTCCATTGTTGTTTTTGGTGTCTGCAAGGTGGTTGCTATGCAGCTCCTGACTTTTTGGTTCTGCTCCCTGCCTCTCCCACTGCTCCAGGCTCAGTGTAACAGCATGTGTCAGGCCACTTCCTGGTTGTGAGGTCATCAGGGTGCCCCGGATTGGCTGATTCGCTAATTAGCGATTTTTTGAAATTGCGATTTCGCTAATACCGATTCGGTAATGCAAAATCGCTAATACCGATTCAGTAGTTATTTTAGCGATTATTACCGAAACGCTATATTTTAGCTATTTTTTACCTACATCGCACTTTGCGAGTTCTTAATAGCGATTCGGTAAAAATCGCTATTAAGAAATCGCTATTTGGGTTTTACCTACATCTGGCCCTTGGTCTTTTAGAACTTACATCACTGCACTTCTACACTTTAGAGCCCCTTACAACACCTCACCTAACGGCAAGGAATAAAAGATCTCCGCCAAAGAGCCCCCATTGAGGGTGCCCGTCGGGTATTGCAGCGCTGACCCGACGAGGAGCATGCCCGATGATGAAACATGACACCCAGTGGGCTGGGTGTGTGAGGGCCCTAATTCCGAAAGGAAGGATTCCCCATCCTCCCTCTTGGTAGTCATCTGTTGGATCTCGCCCCAAGGCCTTGTCAGCCCCCCTTAGGAACTGCATACTCCTTCTTTGTTACATAAACAAGAAAATACCCACTTTCTAAAAGTGGTATTTTCAAACACAGAACAGGAAAACCATCGTTACTAAAAGATTAATTTCTACATTCTGAGTTCCGGCATACTAAACTCCATTCCTCTATCTTGTCGCAATGGGAAGATATACTTGTAAAATGTTACCAAGTATTGCCCATTCTATTCTATGGGACAGATAGCCTTTCAACAGTGAAAAACTAAATATACTGTATTTTACTATCAGGACATTTCTCAAACACCAGTACATGTCCTACCTTTCAAATACACTGCACCCTGCCCATAGGGGTACCTTGGGCCTACTTAGGGGTGACTGACATGTAATAAACGGGAAGATTAGGGCCTGGCAAATGGGTGCACTTGCCAAGTTGACATGGCAGTAAAAACTGCGTGCAGACACTGCAGTGGCAGGTCTGAGATACCTTTACAGGGCTACTTCTGTGGGTGGGACAATCAGTGCTGCAGGCCCACTAGTAGCATTTGATTAACAAGCCCTGGCACTCCCAGTGCACTTTACTAGGGACTTACCAGTAAATCAAATATGCCAATCACGGAAACACCAATCCGTAATACAGTTTCCAATAGGAGCGCTTGTACTTTAACACTGGACAGCAGGGAGAAAGTGCGCAGAGCCATTAAACAAGCAACAACAGAGTTAAAACCAGTAGGTCAGAAAGCAAAAAGACAGGGGAAACACATCAAAAGATGCCAGGTCTAACACATGTCCCCTCCAGCTGAAAGTAGGGAGAACTACACAACCTCCTTGGGGTTCTCTTCACTAAGGTGGAAGAACCTGGACAGACCATTAGCATTGGCGTGTTCTGTGCCAGGGCGGTGTTCCACCTGTAGGGAGATAGACCACCTCAACAGTTTTTGGATCTCACCCCTCATTTGCATCAACCATCTGAAGGCACTGTGGTCTGTCTGAACTCGGAAGTGAGTCCCAAACAGGTAGGGTCTTAGCTTTTTCAGTGCCCAGACCACAGCAAAAGCTTCCATTTCCATGGTACTCCACCTCTGTTCCCTGGGGAGTAATCTCCTGCTTAGGAAGACTACAGGCTGGTCTATGCCCACATCGTTCAGTTGTGAGAGCACCATGCTCTGAAGCGTCAGTCTGCACTATGAATTTTTTGGAGAAGTTGGGTGCCTTGTGTGAGAAAGTGCCCTCTTTCTGCATGGTTGCCACCACTTTTTGCTGAATTGCTGATGTGCTCTGACTGAGTGTGCCCTGGGCGCCTGCTAATCGGGTACATAGGGCCTTTCTTCTTTCCCTAAAACTGCATTGGACGCTGTGGCCACCCAACTTAAAGAAGTATTTACAATACCCTTGGATTAATGGAACTAGGATAGAAGCTCTGAGGGATACAGGTGCCAGTGTCACTATGGTGAGAGATACACTGGTTTCCCCTGAGCAATACTTGATTGGGAGAACTTACCCAGTCACCAATGCTGACAGTGTTACCACTAACCATGCAATGGCTTTGGTGACATTAGACTGGGGGAGGAGGGGGGTTGCTGGACAGAAACCGGTAGTGGTCTCTCCAAAGCTACCAGCTGTATGTCTGCTTGGCAATGACCTGGAAACCTCCGCATGGGCTGAGGTTGAACTTAAAACCCATGCAACAGTGCTGGATATCCCTGAGATGATGTGTGTAAAAGCAAGAGCACAGAACAAGAAACCGGGTGAAAAAGAAGTGTTGGAGCCTGAAAGAATGGCCCAGCCTTCTAAGAGAAAAGGTAAGAAGACTGGGGAACCAGCTTCTGTACAGCAAAAGGATCAGGACCCCTCTCCTCAGGGAGAGGACTTGGACACCCCAGAGGGAACAGAGCCCATGGAGCTTGACCCTTACCAGGTTGAACTCTTGGGCCCAGGGGGACCCTCTAGGGAAGAGCTGTGCCTTGGACAGCAGGACTGTCCAACTCTTGAAAGCCTGAGGCAGCAAGCTGCTGCTCAGGAAAAGGGAGATGTCAGTGGTACCCACAGAGTTTATTGGGAAGAGGGACTACTGTACACTGAGGCCAAAGACCCCAACTCTGTAGCCACTAGGAGAGTGGTAGTGCCTCAGAAGTACAGGGAGTTCCTCCTAACTTTAGTTTATGACATCCCTCTAGCTGGGCATCTGGGCCAAACCAAAACCTGGGAAAGGCTAGTTAGCCACTTTTACTGGCGTCAGATGTCTCAGAAGGTGAAGGAGTTTGTCAGCTCCTGTGCCATCTGTCAAGCCAGTGGCAAGACAGGTAGCCACCCAAAGGCCCCATTGATACCATTACCAGTGGTAGGGGTTCCCTTTGAAAGGGTAGGTGTAGACATAGTGGATCCACTTGAACCTCCCACTGCATCAGGAATTAAATTCATTCTAGTGGTAGTGGATCATGCCACTAGGTATCCTGAGGCAATTCCCCTTAGGACTACTACAGCTCCTGCAGTAGGCAAGGCCCTCATTGGTGTCTTCACCAGGGTTGGGTTTCCTAAGGAGGTGGTTTCAGACAGAGGTTCCAATTTCATGTCTGCTTACCTTGAACATATGTGGAAAAAGTGTGGAGTGCAGTACAAGTTTACTACACCCTATCACCCACAAACCAATGGCCTTGTGGAGAGATTCAACAAGACATTGAAAGGCATGATTATGGGGCTCCCTGAAAAACTCAAAAGGAGATTGGATGTCCTCGTACCATGCTTGCTTTTCGCTTACAGAGAGGTGCCACAGAAGGGAGTAGGGTTTTCCCCCTTTGAACTTCTGTTTGGCCATCCTGTCAGGGGACCACTCTGTCTTGTAAAAGAGGGTTGGGAGAAGCCTCTCCAAGAACCAAAACAAGACATTGTGGACTATGTGCTTGGCCTGGTCCTAGTACATGGAAAAGGCATCCAAAAATCTTGAGGGCAGCCAGGAGCTTCAGAAGCACTGGTATGACCAAAAAGCTGCACTGGTTGAATTTCAACCTGGGCAAAAGGTGTGGGTTTTGGAGCCAGTGGCACCAAGGGCTCTCCAGGACAGATGGAGTGGCCCTTACCCTATCCTAGAAAAGAAGAGTGAGGTCACCTACTTGGTTGACCTGGGCACAAGCAGGACACTCAAAAGGGTTATCCATGTGAACCGCCTTAAGCTCTTCCATGACAGGGCTGACATCACCATGCTGATGGTGACTGATGAGGATCAGGAGACAGAGAATGAACCTCTCCCTGACCTCCTCTCATACAGCCCAAAAGATGGGTCAGTGGATGGAGTTGTCTTTTCAGACACCCTCTCTGCCCAACAGCAGACTGATTGCGAGCAAGTCTTGCAGCAGTATGCTAAGCTCTTTTCCTTGACCCCTGGTCAGACAAACTGGTGTACCCATGATGTGGACACTGGTGACAGTTCACCTGTCAAAAACAAAATCTATCGACAGTCTGATCAACTCAAGGAAAGCATCAGAGCTGAAGTCAGCAAGATGCTGGAGTTAGGGGTTATTGAACCCTCTGAGAGCCCCTGGGCCAGCCCAGTGGTTCTAATCCCCAAACCTCATCCACAGGGTAGAAAGAGAGAAATGAGGTTCTGTGTGGACTATAGAGGGCTCAACTCTGTCACCAAGACAGATGCTCACCCTATCCCAGGAGCAGATGAGTTGATAGACAAATTGGGTGCAGCCAAATTTCTAAGTACCTTTGACTTAACTGCAGGATACTGGCAAATTGGCATGGCCCCAGGAGCAAAAGAAAAGAGTGCATTCTCCACACCTGATGGGCATTATCAGTTTACTGTTATGCCCTTTGGTTTGAAGAATGCCCCTGCCACCTTCCAGAGGTTGGTGAATCAAGTCTTGTTGGATTGGAGTCCTTTAGTGCAGCTTATCTAGATGATATTGCTGTCTTTAGCTCCACCTGGCAGGATCACCTGATCCACCTTGGGCTGATGAGGGTTTTGAACCCGAAACCGGTCCCAGGATGCTTGTTTCCGGTCCAGGGAAGACATGGCTTGGCAGTTCGGGCTGGACTGTTCCCATGAGGCACAGGGTCAGACTGATTTGCATATGGCCATGTCTGAACTGGGGTGGTGGAGTGAGCTAAAGAATGATGATGGATTAAACCCAGATCAGTTGACTGGGGGGTGAGTGTTTGATTTGCTCTAACGCTCCGTCCATCATCCCCTTTGGTATCGCTTTGTTTGGCCTAACTATCAAGGCATCCAAATGCCAGATAGGGAAGGGAACTGTGGTGTACTTGGGCCACCTTGTTGGTGGAGGCCAGGTACAACCCTTACAGCCCAAGATCCAGGCCATCCTGGACTGGACAGCTCCAACAACCCAGACCCAAATCAGGGCATTCCTTGGCTTGAATGGGTACTACAGGAGGTTTGTGAAGGGCTATGGCTCCATTGTGGCTCCCCTCACAGAATTCACCTGCAAGAAGATGCCCAAAAAGGTAAACTGGACAGTTAGTTGTCAAAAGGCTTTTGACACCCTGAAAGAGGCTATGTGCTCATCACCAATTCTCAAAGCTCCAGACTATGCCAAACAGTTCATTGTGCAGACTGATGCCTCTGAGCTAGGGATAGGAGCGGTCCTATCCCAGACCAATGATGAAGGCCAAGACCAACCTGTTGCTTTTATAAGCAGAAGACTTCTCCCCAGGGAGCAGCGTTAGAGTGCCATTGAGAGGGAGGCCTTTGCTGTGGTTTGGTCCCTGAAGAAGCTTAGACCATACTTGTTTGGTACTCACTTCCTAGTTCAAACTGATCACAGACCTCCCAGATGGCTAATGCAGATGAAAGGTGAATATCCTAAACTGTTGAGGTGGTCCATCTCCCTACAGGGAATGGACTTTGTAGTGGAACACAGACCTGGGACTGCCCATGCCAATGCAGATTGACTTTCCAGGTTCTTCCACTTAGAAAATGAAGACTCTCTAGGAAAAGGTTAGTCTCATCCTCTTTCGTTTGAGGGGGGTTGTGTGAGAAAGTGCCCTCTTTCTGCATGGTTGCCCCCACTTTTTGCTGAATTGCTGATGTGCTTTGACTGAGTGTGCCCTGGGCTCCTGCTAATCAGGTACCCAGGGCCGATGTTATTTCCCTAAAACTGCATTGATGCCTAAACCCAATTGGCATCTCTGGCCACAGGTCAGCCCCTGGTAAATGGTACCACAGGTACCCAGGGCACTGTGAGCAGAGAAGGCCTCTAAGGGCTGCAACACTTATTGTGCCACCCTTAGAGGTCCTGTACCTTCAAACTCACACACTGCCTTTGCAGGCTGCGTCTTTTGGTGCAGAACAAAGTGAAGAGTCGACATGGCACACATCCCTGTGTGCCATGCCTACAACCCACTGCCCTGGCATAGATCAGTCACCCCTCTAGCTGGGTGCACTATACCAGTGGTGAGGGTACAGGTGCATGAGCCCTCTACCCCTACAGTGTCTAAGTCCATTCCTAGACATTGTAAGTGCAGTGCTACCATTAAGAGTATATGGTGCTGGGAGTTTGTCATTACGAACTCCACAGCACCATAATGGCTACACTGAAAACTGAGAAGTTTGGTATCAAACCTCTCAGCACATTAAACCCACACTGATGCCAGTGTGGGATTTAATGAAGAATGCACATAAAGGGCATCTTAGAGATGCCCCCTGAAAACTAACCTACCACTAGTGTCCAGGCTGAGTGGCTGCTTTCAGCTGCCACCACCAGACATGTTTCTGGACCCCTGGGTCGAGAGCCTGCTGCTCTTGGGGGCCTGAAACAATGCACATCCTGGGACGAGGTGCTAACCCTCCTCCCCCAGGATGGGCAGGATTCAGGAAGGCGAAGCATCAAAGGCTTGCCACCTTTGTGAGCATCCCCAGGCCACTTGCTGCTTTCAGCAACTGGTCCCCACTGGTTCTGACCCCACACTTTGGGTGGGAGAACCGGCAGGAAAAACAAGTGAGGAAGAGAGGTGTGCCTACCTCTGCCAACTCCACCCCTCAGGTGGGGAAGGTGAGGTGAAGCACAACTCTCATTTCCCACCATCTTGCAGATGGGGGGGACTCAGCCAACCAGGGAAAGGCTTATGCCCCACTCCCACTGGAGGGTGGCATAATAGGGGGTGTACCCACCCCAGGGAAGGGACCCATTGGTCCCAACCTTTTTACCTACCTGCAACGCCCCTAAATCTAGTATTTAGGGGCACCCCTGAACCTTGCTTCCTCAGACAAGAAGAAACTACAAGAAAGGAAGAAGAAGGACCGAACAGCCGTGTCGAAGCTAACAAGAGGAAGACGCCCACTGACTTGGCCCCAGCCCTACTGGCCTGTCTCCACCTCAAACCTGCCTCTGCGAAATTTCGGTGTGTCCTGCAGCCAGCAACCTCGAAAACCCTGGAGGACCTGCCTGCCTTCAACCACAAAGACTGTGTCTCCCGTGAACACCGGATTTGTTCATCTGCAACCTCTGGCTCCGGCCGGACACCGCGGATCTGCCCCACTCTGCACCCGCCATCCACTGCCCAAGCTCGAGTGGGCAAACACCACGAGGAGGTCCCCCCAGCGATCCTAACCCAAGATCCGGCGACCCCTGACCTGCCTCCAGCCGATGCCTGCAGCCTAAATCTGGAAGGTCCTCCAACCGCGACCAGGAGCTGGTAAGAAGATCTGACCCTAAAAGGCACCCCTGCACCAATGCCTCACGGCCTTGGGTGGGCCAACTGACGGTGTCTAACCATCCCTAACTCCCCAACTTACCTCTCGAAGTGGTGGTCGCACCCAGAAGACCTTCGTCCCCAAGCCTGCAGTGTCTTTGCAAACCGGAGGTTCCCCATTGCAAACAACAGGACGCCCGACGTCGAAACAGCACCCTGCACCCGGCCGCCCTAGTGCTGCTGAGGGTGCACCTTTGGTGCTACTTTGTTTCCCCATTTGCCCTGAGCTAAAGTCCAGAAGCTCATCAGCAGCCACCAACCGGATGCCCCCTATCCCCCATTGAATAACATTGGGCCTCAGCATTCTGCACCCGGCCGCCCTAGTGCCGCTGAGGGTGTAACAAGAGTGCATCCTTGACCCTGGGGGACCCCTGAGTCTACCCCCAGAACCTCAACTCCCACTACCAAATACTTACCTTAAAGCCGATAACACTATTTTCCTCCATAGAATAACATTTGCTGTTTTTCTTGGAAAAGTTTCTGTTTGGAGTTTGAAAACCTAAAGTAATTCTTTAAAATTGTACTGTTTAACAAAAACGATTTTACTTACCTGTTTACAGGAAATGTCCCAGAGTAGTATCCAGGCATACTACTCTGTGTAAGAAAAGTAATCTCAAAAGTAACTTACCTGGTATTTTACTGAAAAGCCCATTCAAGTCTATGTACTGTATTTACAAAGCATTGCATTTCTCTGAAACAATAGTGTAAGTCAAAAAAGGAGCTTATACAATTACAATTCAAACTGTTTACAAACTGCATTACTACGGTAAAGTATGTATTGCTTACCTGTGCCAGGCTTGCTTGGTTCTAGAAAATAAAATAACTAAAAGAATATTTTTCATACAAAAGTTCAGTCTTTGAGTGTGTGAATTCATTTGCTGACTGAGTGTGTACAACAAATGCTTAACACTGTCCTCTGATACTGCTCGACCACACTACCACAAATAGAGAGTGAAGTGCTATCTAACTTTACCTCTGCCTACCTTTGAGGTACTACTGGACTCTGTGCACACTATACCTCACTTTGGTATAGTATATACAGAGCCAGCTTCCTACACCTTGAGCACGGGCTCCGTGCACATGGCTGCCTTCAGGGCATCAAAAGCTTTCTGGCAGGCATCAGTCCAGATATCCTTCCTGGGCTGCTTCCTGGAAGTCCGCTCTGTCAAGGGGGCAACAATGGTGCCATACCCCTTGACAAACCTCCTGTAGTAGCCGGTGAGACCTAAAAAGGTTCTCACCTCTGTCTGGGTCTTGGAGGGCTCCCAAGTCAGAATGCTGTCAATCTTAGGTTGTAGGGGTGCCACCTGGCCACTTCCTACCTGGTGCCCTAAGTACACCACAGAGCCCTGATCTGGCACTTACTGTCCTTGACCGTGAGGCCTGTCCTCTGCAGAGCCTTCAACACTTCCCAGAGGCGCTGCAAGTGTTCTTCCCAGCTGGAACTGAACACTGCAATGTCGTCCAGGTAGGCGGCACTGAAATCCTCCAGCCCAGCCAACACCTGGGTGACCAACCTCTGTAAGGTGGCAGGGGTGTTCTTCATCCCAAAGGGCATCACCCGGAACTGGTAGTGCCCCTCTGGGGTTGAAAATGCCGACCTCTCCTTGGCACTCACAGTTAAGGCAATCTGCCAGTACCCAGATGTCAAATCAAACGTATTGAGGAACTTGGCAGCTCCCAACCGATCAATTATCTCATCAGCTCTGGGGATGGGGTGCTCTTCAGTCCTGGTGATGACACTGAACCCATGGTAGTCCACGCAGAACCGCAGTTCAGGAGTGGCACCCGTTGCAGCAGCGTCTGGGACCAAGACCACTGGGCTGGCCCAAGGACTGTTGGAGTGCTCGATCACCCCTAACGCCAACATCTTAGAGACCTCCTCTTTGATGCTGGTTCTGACCCGGTCAGTCAACCTGTAAATCTTGTGTTTCACAGGAGCGCTGTCACCTGTGTCCACGTCATGGGTACACCAGTGAGTAACACCTGGGGTCAGGAAGAAAAGCATGGTGAACTGCCCCAACAATTGGTGACAGTCACTCTGCTGCTCTGGGGTTAGTGTAGGGGAGAGGATCACACCTTCCACTGACCCAACATGCTCCTTGGTGGACAGGAGGTCAGTGAGAGGTTCACTCTCCTCTACCACCCCATTATCTGTCGCCAAGAGCATGCTCACTTCAGATCTCTCAAAGTGAGGCTTGAGGCTATTCACATGGAGGACCCTCAAAGGGTTCCTGGGAGTCTGCAAATTCACCAGGTAGGTGACATTACTTTTGCGCTCCACCACCTCAAAAGGTCCAGTCCAATTGTCCTGCAAGGCACAAAGTTTGACTAGGGCCATGACCCACACTTTATGGCCCAGCTGAAACTCCACCAGAGTGGCATTCTGGTCATACCAGCGTTTCATCTCCTCCTTGCTTGCTTCCAGGTTCGCCTGAGTGAATTTCCTGCAGCCGGAAGTTTGGTTCCTGAAGGCCAGCATGTAGCTAAACACATCCTGTGGAGTTTTCCTGGGAGCTGTCTCCCAGCTTTCCTTGATGAAACTGAGAGGTCCTCTCAAAGGGTGCCCATATAGAAGCTCAAAGGGAGCTGAACCCTAATGACTTCTGTGGTACCTCCCTGTATGCAAAGAGAAGGCATGGTAAGAGGACATTCCACTTACACCTCATGGGTTCTGTTAGACCCTTGATCATGCCCTCTAAGGTTTATTTGAATATCTCCCCCAAACCATTACCATGTGAGTGGTAAGGAGTGGTGAACTTGTAGGTTACACCGCACTCCTCCCACGTGGATGTCAATATACTTGGATATGAAATCGGTCCCACGGTCAGATACCACCTCTCTGGGGAAGCCCATATGGTAATAGATCCCCATTAACGCCCAGCCCACCACTGGTGCGTCGTTGTCCTGAGAGGGATAGCCTCCGTGTACCGGGTGGCATGTTCCACCAAGACCAGGATGTACCTGTTGTCCTTGGCTGTCTTGGGATCCAGTGGCCCTACAATGTCCATCCCAACCCTTTCAAAAGGGGTTCCTACAACTGGAAAAGGCTAGAGAGGAGCCGTACACTTCGTCCCATTCTTACCACTTGCCTGGCAAGTCTGGCAAGACCGACAATGCGCATCTGACTGCCTCCGCATTTGGGGCCAAAAGAAGTGGGTGACAATCTTGTTAAAGGTCTTGTCCTGCTCCAAATGTCCTTCCAAAGGCACGCCGTGAGCCAGACCCAGTAGGAAGGTCCTGAAGCGCTGGGGTACTACCAACACATGGGCTGACCCAGGCTGAGCGACCTTAGGCTCGCTGTATAGGAGACCATTCTCCCAGCACATCCAGTGTGATCCAGACTGATCACCAGCTGCCTGTTTAGCAGCCTGCCACCACAAACCCTCCAGAGAAGGGCATTCCTTCTACTCCCTGCAGAATTCTTCCCTGATGAGACCACCTTCTTGCTGCCAATGGGTCGGCTCAGATAAGTCCCTCAGCTCCCCTGTAGGTACCGGGGCATCCCCCTCAAGGTCAGCCTCCACCTGGACTGTGGGAACCTCAGGGGTGGGTTTCCCGCACCCTCTACCATTTCTCTTGGCAGGAACCTGGGCCACTGTTTCAGGCTCCAGTTCCTTCTGATCATCCTTCCAAGCTGCCATTGACCGAGTAGTCACGCATGCCCACTCTGGCAACCCAAGCTTCTGCAAGTGAGACCTGAGTTCAACATCCTTCCACAAGGACTGCTCCAGGTCGTTACCTAGCAGACAATCTGCAGTCATGGTAGGGCTCACCACCACCCTCAAGGGACCTGAGACCCCCCCATTTAAAGGGGACCTCCACCACCATACACTGGTGCTCTAAGTTGTCCACAGCATCTACTTGGTGGGACTACTTGCTCCTCAGAGACCAGGTGACACCGGACTGGGTTCACACTGGCTCCAGTATCTCTGCGAGCCTCTACCCTTCTCCCATTGATGGTCACCCAGGTGCTGTATTTTTTTAGTGTTAGCAGTCACCTGGTTTCCTGGGATCATCTCACTGTCCCCTTGTGAGACGAGGGTCATTTCAGCAGAATCCCCACCCTCCTGTGGGCACCCCTGCTCCCTAAGTGCTACACAAGCCTACACCTTGGACTGCCCACCGGTGGGTGGCCATGCCCTCTTAGGACACTTGAGGTCCCCCTTCAAGTGGCCCACCTGCTCACAAGCATAACACTTACGGGGGCCGGTCTCTGCAGGCTTCCCTGAAGAGACCCCTTGTTTTTTATCTCCTGGGGGATGGGAACCTTTACCCTGGGTATTAGTTTGGGGCCCTTTAGTGAACTCCTGTGCTTTACCCTTGTCCCCCTCACTATTCTGTGGGAGACCTTGCCCACCTTTGGTGGAGTAACCCCATACACCACCTTGTGGATCCTGGTACTCACTCTGGGGTCCGCCTCCATAGCAAGCTTCCTGGGGTCAGTCAGCCTACTATCTGTCAAGTGCTGGCGCAGCTCTGCAAAACATAGACTAGACAAGTGCTCCCATGCAGTCAAATTGTAGAGCCCCTGAAAATCTGTCACATTACGGCCCTTCACCCAACCATCCAGTGACCTGCAAAAAGAATCCACACATTCCAACCAAGTGTTTGCATCAGTTTTCCTACTGGACCTAAACTGATCCCTGTACTTGTCAGGAGTGAGACCATACCTGGTGAGAAGGGCCTCCTTCATGTCATGTAGGTGAGGCTCTGCCTCTTACCCAAAGCTATCAAAGTGTCTCTTCCTTCTTCTGGAAAAAGAGGCCACAATCCTGCTCCCCAATTCTTCTCAGGGACCCCATTCATGTGGATTGATGACTCATAACCCTGAAGCCACTTTTGTATGTTGTCCCCCTTCTTGAAATCCTTGCCATCATTCTCAGGGATGTGCACAATTCTGTCTGCCTGCACTGAGGAATTGCTGCCACCATCTGTGCTGGACCTACTTCTTAGCTCCAGCTCCTTAATACCACGCTCATGATCCAAGATCATCTTCCTTTCTTCCATGGCTATTCTTTTGTCTTCCCTCTTATTCTCCAGCCGGAGTTTTCCAGTTCAAACATCCTTGCCTCCCGCCTGTACTCCAGCTCCTCTGGGGACAAGCCACTGCTGCCTCGCCTGGAGTGTTCCCTCCTCCCAAAACCACATCCTTCCTAGGAAAAGGCTCCTCTGCCTCCAAACTGAGATATCCAGACTGCCCACTGGCATGTCTGGCTGCTACCCAGGCCCTCAGCGCCTTTTGTAGCTCCTCTTTCCTGGTGAGGCCCCTGTTTTAGACTTTGAGGTTTTTGCAAATAGCCTTCAACTCCTTCACGTTGTAGGTTTCAAACCTCTCCTCCTCAAAGGCCACTTCCTAGGATGTAACGGATGATGCTCTTGATTCAGGCATGATGCAATAGCAAGTTCAAGTTCTCAACAAATGGCAAGATCAAAAGTAGGCCAAAAAGAAACAGTATGTGGTACGTAGTGGTCTGCGATATGGTAGTAGTGTACACCAATCACTGTAGGTCAAGTGCAAATGCAAGTCCTATCCTCACCCCTGACAACCAATGTTAGAAATGGGGGTCTCTAGTTGGCAATGGTTTGCACCTTTGTCCAAATAGGGACCCTTCCTTCTAGTCAGGATAAGGGGAATACACTACTGATATATCCCCTGCTCACCACCTTGGTCACTTGGCACGAGCAGTCAGGCTTATCTCAGAAGCAGTGTGTAAAGCATTTGCACATAACCAACATTAATACAGTGAAAATACTACAAAAGGACACCACACCAGTTTTAGAAAAATAACCATTATTTATCTGTGCAAACATGCCCAAAAATGATAAAAGACCAACATAAAGTAATCAAAAATATGCACTTTGCAAGAATAACCTTAAAAATGCAGTTCCTTGAAGGCGGTAGCTCCGGCCGGTGCTATTGCGGTGCTGTAAACAACCAAATCCACCAGGGTCGGTCGACCGTGTTGGTGCAGACCGGCGTCTTTGTCGGAAGACTTGTAAAGAGTACCTTTTTGTTCCGGCCGACCGTGGTGGTGTACTCCGGCGGCGGTGGTCATCAAGGCTGCGGTGTGAAGCGGAGCAGTGTGGAGTGTGGTGCCCACAAGTCGCAGTGCGAAAAGCAGCTTGGTGGCGGCGGTTGTTGTCGTCGGTGAGACCAGGGTTGCGGTGCGAAGGGTGGTGGTGCTGACGGTCACTGTGCAAGCTTCGGCAGCCATGGTGGATCGGCGGTCGATGGAGCTGGTTTCAGTGGGCTGCGGCTGCGGTGTGGGACAGGACGGTAGCTTGTGCGTGTAGCTTATGAGCAGTGCCTCCAGACCCTGGTGCAGACCACGGCGGCGATGTCAGCTGGCAACGGTGTCATTGGTGAGACCAGGGTGGCGGAGTGAAGCGAGGCAGTGCAGAGTACGGTGCCCACAGGTCGCGGTGCAAGCTGCAGCTCGGTGGCGATAGTGGTTGTCGTTGTCAGTGAGACCAGGGTTGCTGTGCAAAGTGTGGCGGTGCCTTTGGGTCCCGGAACCGCTGGTGGTCTTGTTGGCGGCGTCCGGTTGCGGTCTCCCTCTGTGGCAACTGAGACCCGCGGTCCCAGAGGCGGTACCCAGAGGAAAGTGAAGTCTTTGCTGTCCCTGAAACTTCGCGAACAGGAGACAAGCTCTATCTCAAGCCCTTGGAGATACTCAGCAACAAGTGAAGAAAGTTCGGTCCTTCCTTTCACTGCCCAAGGCAGAAGCAGCAACTGCAGGCCAACCCAGCAAAGCAACAACACAGCAAAGGGGCAGCACTCCTCCTGGCAGTTCTTCCAGCTCTTCTCCTTGGCAGGTTCCTTGATCCATGCGAGTTCTAAAGTTCTGGGGTGTGGGCCCAATATTTATACTGCATTTCTCTTTGTTCTCTTGGGCAGAGAGTGTCTGTGCTCAGTCCAGACCAGTTTGGTCCTCTCTGGCCCAGCTTCTCGGCAGGAGGTGGAGACAGCATTGTCCAAGGCAGACCAGGGCCATTCGGGTGCAAGGAAATCTCCTCCCACTACTCTAAATGCGGCCCAGGTCTATTCAGCCCAGCCCTTACTCATCCAGGAGAGGCATGACACACCTCGACCCCACCCAGTGGCTGTCTGAAGAGAATGCACATCCCCAGCCCCTGTCACTCCAAAGCCAGACAGTCAATCCACAACCCAGCAGAGGCACACAGGATGGCTAAGCTAGAAAATACCTACTTTCTAAAAGTGGTATTTTCAAACACAGAACAGAAAAATCATCTTTACTCAAAGATTCATTTGTACATTCTGAGTTCAGGCATACTAAACTTAATTTCTCTATCTTGTCCCAATGGGAAGATATACTTGTAAAATGGTACCAAGTATTCCCCATTCTATCCTATGGGACAGGTAGCCTTTCAACAGTGAAAAACGAAATATACTGTATTTCACTATCAGGACATGTCACACACACTAGTACATGTCCTACTTTTCAAATACACTGCACCCTACCTATAGGGGTACCTTGGGCCTACCTTTGGGGTGACTGACCTGTAATAAAAGGGAAGGTTAGGGCTTGGCAAGTGGGTGCACATGTCAAGTCGATATGGCAGTAAAAACTGTGCGCAGACACTGCAGTGGCAGGTCTGAGATACCTTTACAGGGCTACTTATGTAGGTGGCACAATCAGTACTGCAGGCCCACTAGTAGCATTTGATTTGCAAACCCTGGCACTCCCAGTGCACTTTACTAGGGACTTAGCAGTAAATCAAATATGCCAATCATGGAAGCACCAATCCATAATACAATTTCCAATAGGATCACTTGCTCTTTAAACCTGGACAGCAGTGAGAAAGTGCACAGAGCCACTAAACCAGCAAAAACAGAGTCGAAACCAGGAGATCAGAAAGCAAAAAGACAGGGGAAACACGCCAAAAGATGCCAGGTCTAACATCTGCATATGTAGATCTCTTCTTCACCGTGCCTGAGAAGATCTCCACAGGGGTATATATAGAGATTGCACAAGAAGCAGGAAAAGGGAGGAGCCTTGGATGATGCTACACAGTACCAGGCAAGTGGATGATTTAGCTGTTCCCATCCTGAGCATTTGGTTCTAGTTTGAGAGAAAAGATTGATCCAAAATAGGGCAGCAACTGCTCTTCCTGTCCATTTTCCTACCCTCCCTAGCAAAATCATGTGTTCAACAATGTGTTGTGCCATGGATCGGGTAAGAAGATTGACGTGGAAGAGATGGTATAGCTCTGCATGTTCTTAGAGCTGTCTTGTCACCTTCTTTTCCAAGATCTTACTAACAAAAGGAAGAATAGATATGGGTCTGTATTTGGATAGGAAATTTTGGTTTGCATTTTTTTTTTTTATAGAAGTTGGATGATAATCACATGTTTTAGAGGATCCAGAAGGATTTCTGATATGAGGGTGGCATTCATAGCACTCACTTACTATATTAAGTGACAGAGAAAGGAGGAGTAGAGTAAGGCACACAACTGAGCACTGATCTGTATGAGAGGGGGGCATTTAAATCATCTGTTCCGTCTCAAGGGTTTTGATAGTTGCGAGTGCAAGTAGCATTAAAGTGAGTGTTAGAGAATGATTCGAAAAAGGATCTGGTGTGTTGCAGATGGACTCACTTATTTTGGAAATTGTGGATTTAAAGAATTCTATCAGATTTTGCACTTGAATTGCTCTTCAGGTCTTCAAGGTTTGCTGGCTTGTGGTAAAAGGTAAACATCTTTTATGATTGGGTCATAGACTCGGATATGAATTTTGCCATATAGACATTTTTGGGTCTCCTGGTTTCCCTGAGGTAGTTTTTTTTTAATCTATCCTACATGGGTGGGCGGAACTCATGGAGTTTTACTCCGTGGAATTCCGCAGAGTTACATTAAAAATCCTTGAGATTCTGCGGAGTTCCGCGAACGGGGGGAATGCAGCATGTTGCACTGTTTGGGTGGATTTTAGTGCTGGGAGTTCATTTTGCACTGAAAAATCTGCACAAACTGCACCACGCAGCATGAAAGAGTGCGCTGCTTCCTGAGTTGATGTTGGTCATTAAAACTAGTTTCTGTGATCTCAATCTCGAGATAAATATTTCCTCATCTCACCCTTCTGCAGCACATCTTGGTGGTTATCTTACTGGTGGCTGTCTCAGCTCACTTATGCAATTAGAGAAGATTTGTGACTCCCTAAGGAACCACATTGACAATATGTGCTTGTTGGTTTGGATGGCTAGGTCTCTTAACAACTGCATAAAATTGAGATATTGAAGATTGGCCAAGAAATGGTTGGTTGCTGGAATTGTAGTCTGATAAATGTTGGTCCTAACCTTATCTGGTCAATTTGTATATAGTTCAAAGTAATTTAGGTTTGGCGCCAGGAGCTTGTCAGAAATATGAGGATTAGTCCCTAGAAGTTGTTAAATTAAGAGAAAGGAGCTCTAATAGATACAAAGGAGCAGTGTTTTGGTAATGACTCAAAATATGTTTTAGAGTTGAAATAGCAACCATAATATATTCTTGACATATTTCAGCTACTCCGGCACATCTAAAAGCTGTATGTTTGTTCTTGCATCATTAAAAATAGATGTGAATCTTGTTTTTGTGAGCAAGCAAGAAGTCCAATGCTCCTGCTGTAAGTAGTACCAGAATTTCACAGTGATGCTCTATTGCTGAGCAAGCAGACCGACAATGTTATCATCGGCATTCGTTTTCTTAAGTGAAGACTCATTTAAAAAACTGGAGAATTGGAGAAATCCTAAATGAGAATTTTTATGGCAGCGAATGGTTCAGACTAAAATAATATTTGCCAGGTAATTTGAATGAAAACGTTGGCTCTCCTTACTGAAAAGCTTGTTATAGGGTCTCTGCCCTTGTGTGTGTGTGCGCTCTCTCTCTCTCTCTCTCTCTCTCTCTCTCTCTCTCTCTCTTCTATCATTATTGGCATTCTTTAGTTAGCCACCTGTAATGTGTTTTTTTGTTTGTTGGATATTTTTATTTTGGCTGACACTGCTGTTGATGGTAATTCACAATTCCACTGCTGCAGAGATAATTGCCTTCTGAGTGGTAATCACAGGCAAGCAATATGTTCTCGCCAGTGGAATTTTATCATGTCATGAAGCTAGATTGTGGCTTTGCCTTTTTTCGCTGTGATCCGGTTCCTCAGTATCTGTGGTAATGTCTCTTAGTATACCTAGCATCATTTCCATAAGCGGTGAACTCCCAAATGTAAGGGGCCTATAGCATAACCCTGAAAAGTTTGATAGATCTTGTCAGACTTGCTGGCAATGTTTTTCATGCTAATTTACTAATTTACTGTATCCTTGTATTTTCGGGGTTGGGGGTGGCGGGTGGTGTGCGTGTGTGAAGGAATATTCATATTTGGGTATGAAAATGCAAGGTCTTATGTCTGTGACTCGAGGGGTCTTTTGTAATGGTGCATGATACTGCAGCCTGCTCCAGCAAGGACTTGTGTTTGACTCGAGGGACCACTAATTATGGCCCAAGGTTCTGGGCCTGCAGTAGAAACATGCCAATTGCAGTTACTCAAAACGTAGAGGGCGTGCAAATGCCAGATGTGTCTGAGTTTTTTTTTTTTTTTTTCTGTCTTCAGAGCCTCAATTCCCTTTACTTTACAGTCTTGATTAGAGGGACAACCAAATTCTACCTGCTCATGTTTCTTTTCTTCCCTAAAAGTACATGTAAAGGAAAATATTTTGTGAAGTAAATATAATGTTTTGCTTCATAGAGCTGGAGCAAGAAACTGCCAGTGCCTGCTCACTGATGCATTAATTTCTGATTCAGTACAAACTAACTAGCGTAAATGACAAAAGGAAGACAAACAGAATGACAGTTAATGGGAACCCTGAAGGATGACGTTTACTCATAGATGGGAAGTTAATGTAGCAGTTAAATTAACAGATATAGCAGACATGGGTTGAGAGAAACAAGAGGCAGCATCCTAATAGAGACAGTGTTTCCCTTGCTCAAAATGGATTTGTGTGGCCCCAGAGATGGTTACATTGTGTGCAAAACTGATTCCATGTCGTTGTAAGAGTTGGGGCCTTGGCAGTGATTATGGTCTGGCATGACAGTGCAGCTGTCAGCTGGCAATTATGTGAGTATCACCAGGAGAGGGGCTTTGGCTCCACCCAATGTTGGGAGACCGGAGTGCATGTTTTGATTGGACAGCAGTTGTGTGCTTCCACAAAAAAAGTGTGATCTCCATACGGCTATGATCCTTTTGTTTGTTTATCCTGTTGCCTGAACTTGAACTTTTAGGGGCACACACATTCCATTGCAGTGCTATTAAAGAGTCTTAGATAACTAGACTATTTATGGCGTTTCTCTCTGGCAGCAGCACAGATAGAGGCGTACATGAATTTATGTCTGGCTTGACAGTGCATTCGTAAGCTAGACCTATTGGCATTGCCAGTGCTTGTATTATAGTGTTTTGTAGTTGAATTTACACAGTCCTTCGTTCCCTGTACTACACGTTGAACTACATTTGTTAATGGTTGGCTCACTACTCCAGGGTAGAGCTTGGATTGAAGAGTGTTTTCTGCCATGTGACCTAAGTGTTTCAATAGTGTGCAAGAGAACCATCTTTGCACACTTATGCTGTTTTTGTAATATTGCCTTGGCGTGTAGACATGCAAAATTAGTGAGAAATAGGATGGTTAGCCATTAGATGGTTGTGTATGGATTGATCGAGAGGGAGTACCTAAATTAAAAATGGCCTAGTGGGAAGTGTTTTGGGTCCTAGTCTGGTTGTAAACCCCACTCTTTTTCCACCATTTTGAAGTCATAAACTCCACCTAAACATGATAAAACGTTCTCATTAAAGATCGCACTGTCAAGTAAGCAAAATATGATTAAATCACTTTTATTGCCATCTTATAGTCCATATTCATTTCATACAAAATCTTACATTTTGAATAAATCTTTCGTAGTGCAATGTCTGACAATTAATTTCCTTCCCCTTTGTGAAAATCCTATTGTATTGGATTCATGAAGAGAAATGTTAGTAATTATCTATAATCACATGTGTTTATTGTTAATCCAAATATGAATGTTGTTTTCTGTTTGTTTGAATTCTCACATAGTATTGCATTAGTTGAAAACTTTTAAGACCCGTAGCAGGCCTAGGAGCCAGGATGTCCTGTGTTGTACATTGCAAATTTTAAATAAGCGTAACCTCATATTCAAACCTGGCAAGAGAAGCGGGATTTTGTGAGAAGAATGGAGTCAGTGTTTCTGTATATGTATGATCTCTTCCCTTCAAGGCAGTCCTGCGCTTCCTTGATGGGAAGATCCTGACATCTGCACATTAAATAAGTTTCAGCTGAAAGCTACAACTTATTGTCACATGCTCATACTACATTGACTTTTATGTAGAGTAACTGTATTTATTAGAATGATTTTACATGTGTTTTGGTGAAAAACTCCAATTGACATTTTTCTAGCTAGATCCCCAGTCAGCTGATAAGGCAAATGTATTTTGCTTGGCTGTCTGCTAATTTGCACTAGATGCTAGCCAGATGTTAGGCTTCCCGACGTGTTGTGTTTTATTTTTAACACTTTCTCAACTCATTGCGGGAAAAAATTGCATTGATCAAAAACCTTAAAAAACAATAACAAAACCATTGTTTTGTCTCCATACATATCAGAAGGTTGTCACTTAAAAAATATAAAAAGCAGTTAAATTCGCCAAGCTCAGTCATTCTACCCTGTTTGGGACCCTTCCCGTTAGCGATCAATCTTTTCTCACAGACACAATCACTACATAGTGATGGTTAAGTATTTCTTTCAAAACTGCCTTTACCACTCTCCTTCTCTCCAGAAAACTATATCGATCTTGACATAGATTTAGTTAGCTATGGATTAATGTTACCAAAATGTCAATTCACAAACTTACTCATTGTAAGAGCCTTTCACCACATCACCTCCTTGATATTTTGGATACACCACGTAAAAACCTGAATGTGCAGTTAACAGTTCTTTTTAAACTCTAAAAAAGATTTTTCATTCCAGATATTGTGGTCCCACGCAAATATTTGAGTTGCATTCATTGACACCATTAGAAATGTGATTATTCATTTGGGAGGGTGGTACCCCTACCAACTGAATAAACCTACTCTAGTTAGGTGAAAACACAGTTCTGGGAGAATCTCTTACTAGCCCCTGATAGCTATGGGGCAAACAGCAGGCAATCCCAATAGTAGTGAAAAAATACACCCATACTATCAAAATAGATCAAGGGGAACAGATACATGAATTTTTAAAATTCTAGGGCAAAAAGTGGCAGGAAAAACAAAAATGCCAAACCGAATTCGACCTTCTGACTTTGTCTCTGAAATGAAAATCTAAACCTTCCAGCACCGCAACAACCAAGGCTGTGGTTGGCGAGGGTCCCTCAAAGTCGGTGCGTTGTCGTCATGCTCCCGCTGAAGCAGTTGATTTTGGCATCAAAAGCTCATAGCAGGACAAAACTCAATTTCATGGGATCAAGGGTGCTTCACTGCTTGGACAGATTTGCCTCCTCACCCTGGTCCAAAGTTTTACCTTTGGACTTAGTCACTTTTATGGAAGTTGAAATTCTTCAACTGGGTAAAGCTGGAAGCTGTACCCTTGCAAGGCTCCACAACATTGGATACATTTGAAGCGAGGTCCCACTAAACCAATCTTCAGCACAGCAAAAAGAACCCAGCTGGACGAGGCTAGATTTCCTGCCCGCAAAGGGTCCTAGGGTGTGACAATCCTGGGCAAGAGGCAGGACCATGTCCCAGTACTCTCTACTCAGTGAAAGAGCTTTGCTTTTAATTCACTGTGATGGCACACTAACCCCAATATGTAGTATGTCGTATTTTTATGTATTAACAATCTGCCCTTTGGGCTTTAATAGCACACTTTATAGATGACTTAGTAATACATCCAAAAAAAATTTCCTACATAGCAACATCATTTTTCCATGTAGTGTATCACTGCAGTGACAGTTAAACTGCATCCCAGCCAGAGCACATTGGTGCTCCTGACAGACAAATATTATTGTCACATATGTGAGTGCTGTAAATGCACAGCACACAGCAGCCCACATGTGACATTAAACTTTCTATGCCTTAGGTGCATTTAGGCACCATTTATAATGCACTTATGGGAAGTTAAATAGGCTAAATATGGGGTTTCAATATACAGCACATGTTTTATAGGGGAGAGGGAAGCACAGTTACTTTACCACTGTTTAGCAGTGGTAAAATGCACAACGTCCTAAAGTCAGAGAGGCAGAAAGTTGGGTACAATGACAAAAATGGAGTAATGTCTTCCAAGTATATAATTACAACATTCACAATTTTTGCCCAATGTAAACTACCTTACAAGGTGATTTTAAAGCTTACATTACGTTCTGTGTAGTGCATTTTACATAAACCTCTAAATGTATCAGTTTTCCTCATAATGAATGTGATATTGTTGATCATTCAATTACATTATTGCAGCAAGTACAAGTCAAACAAGGACAAAATCATATTTACCCTAGCGAAAATACAAATGATGCTGATTCCATTAAAAGACGTTCTCTTTAGTATATGTTTCAGATTCTTTTTTCATAAGTATTCTAATAAAGGTGTTATCAAAAAGCTCTTATCCTATGTAAACTCTTCCAATGTTTTCCAGTGACCCATTTGATTTTACCAAATTGACTACCAAGAGGTAATTTACATGTAATCCTCCTGTTCCATTGTCAATATGTTTTACACCATACTGCTTCTTTTCTAACCTTACTTACATTTTTCTTTGCTGTGTTCAAACAATCATCTGAATATCAACAAAATTTCTCAAGTATCCCCGTTTCTCTTGTAATGTAGTTACTTTCCTCAGAGACAGTGCTTCTCTCACAAAAAACTGTAAAGCAAACGTGTAAACATGGGTTTCTGATGAAAACGAGTATATGAAAAACAAATCATATTGGAAGTTCTAAAAATGATTACAAATAAGTCTGTATGTAATTTTCCATACACTTTATCAATGTAAATACCCAAAACTGTGCCTTTGGATACCCAACCCCCACTGGAAAATGTATTGTGTGGTGAACACTTTCCAGTTTTCCAGGTGTCTTCTAATGTCCTAAAGATAGTGGGTCGGAGGAGGTCGCCCAGGAGTCTGATGTATATGTTAAAAAAAAGTGTTGTGGCAGAAACCATTTTGAGATTCCACAGTAGGGTGGGCAGTTGGGGTTGTAGCATGTGATTTTTTTTTTTTCTTGGAGGTAGTTGGGTGAGGAGCCTTGTGTGTATGCCAATTTAGCCAGTGTCTTGATTCTGGCCTGCACAAGGAACACATGGGTTATTTTACTTTGGTTGTTACTGGCTGGAATTTGGCTATTTCTACAAATGAAATATTCAACAGCATTTTAGGATTTGTGATAACGTTTGAGCTGTCTGGTAGATAGACCAGTGAATAGTGCATTATTTTAGGAAAGATGTAAATTGGGCAGTGCACCGATCATCATGAGATCATTTTCTGGTATTATAAATAGCTAGTCTTTTAAGGAGTTTTGTCTGGAAAAATGGAGCATTCATTACAACTACAGGTTCTGTATTAAGGTGGATGTCTTCATCTTGCATAATGCCCGGATCTCATTTTATTTACTGCTCTCCAGGTCACACTAAGGGCATATCTCCATTACCATGTTATGGAAATTCATGTTGGCTTTTTATCTTTTGGCCATTAATGAGATAGAGGAGCATGTTTGCCTGACTCCTTTTGACTCTGTAAATGGCAGTGTGTCAAGACAAATTAAATGGAGGGTGCTATGTTTAGGATTCCTCTAACAACAGAAGGGTGGAGAGATTTCTGGAAGGACTTGGATATCAACATATTTAATGTGTGAGTGTGCCTGGCCAGGAGACTAAAGTTTTGCATGTTATATATGTGGGAAGGTCTAAACAGAGAGAGAAGCAGCTTGCCAAGGAGGGATGCCAAAGTAAGCTGCTGCCTCCTGACTCCTGCAAGGGATGTTATGCTGGGGTAGGTGAGGACAGGGTTGGCACAGGCCCAGAGGCAATCTAAGAATTGGATGTTGAGTACTAAATCATCTTGGTGCTCAGCTTCTCTTGAATTACTAAAATGGCGTTGTAGCTGGGCAGTGAGTGACATAGCACGGCAGTTCTGGAATGAGGAAAATTAAGACGATGATTAGTTTGGGACACCACATAGGACTAATAATACACTAGGTATGGGATAGCACCCCGAGTATCAACTTCCAGATCTAGGTATTATGCTGTGCCCCTGGTGACAGTCAGCATAGCACCTAAGGATCCAATGCAAAGCTTAAGATCAACTCATTGTTAGTTAACTCACCTACAGTAAAGTGAATTAAAAATACCTCCACCCTTGGCCTACAGACTCATACAGTGACCAAGTAGCAGAGTGGACTGCAACTATGGCCCAGTGGGAGTTAGACTACTGGGTAGGCTAGCAAAGCCTGCTAGGACTATGTTTATGAGGTCCGATACAGCGTCTGTAAATTAACCTTTATAAGAATCTGAGGCCACTAGTGCCTTCTGTGAATGAAATGATTGATTTATTCTCCGCGGCACGAGTGTCAGTGTGGCAAGATTCAGTCCGGTCCACAAGATATCAATGTGGTTCATCCTCTCTCACGCAGATAATGGATACTGATTCTATTTCAAGATTTTTGCTTTGTCCTCGATATGGCGAATTGTGGTACTTGGACAACTGGAAATCTTGTAAACGTCATGGGGTGTGGTTTCATTGTTCTTATATGAAGTCAGAGGCACTGTACATCCCATTTGAGTTATTTCCTCAAAGAGAGAAGTAGAGGGTTTAGCAGATACTGTGCACTGAAAACACCTGGTGTCTGTACCACAAAGGCACTTCTCGTACCTGCAGACATGCTTATGCCACTCCTAGTACTGCTCACTATGATGCGGAGAGAGGCCCTACCTGGTGGGTGCCCCCCCCCCCCTTAGAAAAACTGTGTGAGACTTTATAGGTTTGTTTTCTCCTGGTCATGTATCTTCTGCCGAAGAATTTTTAAATGCCTGGCTATGGTTAGGCAGTATAGAGAATTTTTACCCCCATTTGCACCTCTTCTTTTGGATTGTGCATTATGTATTTAATAAAAACTGATCTTCTAAAGAAAATGAAGGGTGCTCTGAGACTGACCACAGGGGAATCTTTCTTCTGTCAGAAATATGGGAGATTACAGCCAAATTAAACGAATTAGTATTTAATGATGGTATTAAATATATATGAAACCTTGCTATGGGCAGAATTGAACTGATCTTCAAACATTTTGCACAGCTTGAATCAGAATCCATATTCCCAAAGAAGGATTTTCCAACTCCACTTAGGAGTGTACTATATTTCTGAGGTGCCTTGTCAATACTTGGCGTACCTCTGAAAATATTAATAATCCCCGAGGTTACTAAATATTTCAGCAAGGTACAACAACCAGCAGAATAAATGTTGTAAAGTAGGATGAATGCACAGAATCCGATGTTGGTGCACAGGGCTGGTTTTTCCGGGTACCAGAGTTGTGATGTTGTTTTATAGTAGCAGTGGTATACAAGTTCTCTTTAATAGGTGTTTTTGTTAATGCTCTCTTTAAACGTATTGAATAGTCCTTGCTATTTTCATAAATATAATACTTCAAAATCTGTCCTGTATGTTATATTTGAATACAGGTACCAGTCCATATCCGTGTCCTTGAATATCGCACATGTTCCATTTTAATTTCTTCCTTTGCATGCTAAAATATTCCACTTGTCTCCTTTTGTGAATAACCTCTACGACATCCAGGTAGGATATTGTAATTCTTACACTTTTCACAGTGTTTTCATTTTTGGGAAATATCTGGGCTTGATGAGCTGAATTTAAACTGCTGCAGGAACGTGGCAATCGTTTGCACATTTCTATGCACTGTTTGGTGGGAATGGGTCGTCTGCCAGGGTTTATTTCCTCTTAGGATCTTTCACTCCAGAAAATGATGCTTTTCATTGTCTACTAGTTTAAAATGGCACGTGGCAGATTGGGCAATTATTGATAATAGAACCGCGTGGGGAAACCTATATGGCAGGTGAATGAATCTATTTAGAGGTGTGCAGTACCCATTTCCAATCAGCCCAGCACATACTTATCTCTTACAAAATTATAAAGCATTCCATAAAATATTGCAATGTGAAAAAATGACAAAAATTAACGTGCAGAGTTTTGCAGCAAATTTAATTATTTGTATAGGTCAACAGGCTTTCATAGGCTTTCTTTTGGAGCGCAAAAGAATTTTGGAAAATATTTGATTGCCCATCTGACTACATACCAAATATTTCTACAATAGGAGTTCCCTTGTTTTTCATTGTCCATACTGTGACTGATCACAATTTTCGATAAGCAGATCTTTACCTGCAGATTGAGCCTGAAAATTATAGAGAGCAGTCCACTTTAACTTCCCAGTGGATCAATTTTGCATATTATTTCCTAAAATATACCGGTTCCAGAATTTTCACACTCCTTTGTCCTCCTAATGTGCTTGCTTAATTCCACGGACCTTGGTTCTCAGAATTTGAATTTGGAGAGGTTTACAGCCGAAGATGGAACTTCCAAATGAACAGTTACAGGACTGACTGATTTCCCACAGCTTGAAGATTAAGGTCGTAGGTAGCTAAGCGTTTGTGTAAGAGGGTATGCGGTGCGATTCGAAACGCGCTAACAAAGTCTTAATCAGTGGGTATTCATAGCCATTTTACACTGCCATTTCTCCTTGGAAACATGTAAAAAGGTGATAGAAGTGTGTTTCTATGGTGGTGTGGGGTGCGGTTTGGCAAGATGGCAGATTGTCAGTAATCTGTGCTGCTCCTAGTCATATTTCTACAAACTTTGCCCCTTGCACTATCTTGCTAGGGAGCATGTGGCATTGCGGCCAGAGCTGGTGACTTTGGAAGTGGGGAACCAGGTTTGAGTCTCTGCATAGGCTCAACATCCTGTGATTCTGGGCAAATCACTTAATCTCCCTGTGCCTAACGAAAAAAACACATGAATGTGACCTTGTGAAATGTAACTTGTGCTCATGTAAAGCACTCCAATACCTTTGGGTTGTGTTTGCGCTATCTAAAACTACAAAGAAAAAAAACCTTGCAAATGCCCTTAAATTAGCTCTTTTCTAACTACTTGCAAAGCTATGCTGGATGAAACCGGAATTTGGCTGTCTAAGACACCTGCAAGATGAGGAGTGATTTATTGTGGGGAGGATGGCCTGCTGTTGGGGTCTGTGCCTGCCATCTTGTAATATGGTGAGACGCCTCCCGACGAGATGCATTAACCAACTTGCCGGTAGCTGCCTGCATGCTAGACTGCGAGAAAGGAGTTTGGACTTGCATAGAGGCACTCCTTGATGATGGGGAGCCATGAATGTCTATGATGAAGGCTCTCCCACAGGTTACGTTTGCAAACCAGCTGCGGTGTGGAGGGCCATGTGTCCTGGCTTCCTTTTGCCTGAGGGTGACCCGGACAGTGGTGATGCAGACCTGACCCTCCGAGCTAGATGGAGTGGTTGAATGAATGAATGAATCTTTATTGTATTTAGTTATTTAAAATCATTACAACACTACAAACTGGATATAATTGATGTATTTTTTTTTTTATTTACAATTAAAAATATCATTGTTCATTAAGGGCATCCCAGGTGTTACAACATTCTGTGTCCCATTTGTTGTTTTTTCTAAAACTTATTATTCTTTATGTACACCATTTACTTTTTCTTAATTAACATTCACAGTCACAAATTTGATATAAAACTGCTCTAAAAACTGCACGTTTTTAAGACCATCAGTGATTCATTTCTCCCAGAGGTTACTATTACAATGCGAGATTTGCTTCAGCTGATGGGCACAGTTCTTAGTCCAATAACCCTATGTTAGAAATTTCCTTAAATAGAGGCATTATGAACTTTACTCCACTACAAGCAAGGGCGGCTGAACATCCATTTAGCCAAATGATAACGGCTTGCCGTCTTGAACGTATTCCCATGTAGACAGAGTGGTTGATCCCCACAGGAGAGGGGTGCTGTATCAGGGTAGTCGGGGACAGACAGAACCACCAAATGCAGGCCTGGTGAGTGCATTATCTGGAACTACAAGGGTTAAGAATGCACAAGCTGCCTTTGTGCCCTACCTGGTACGACAACGATGTACCGGGTAGAATGCTTGAATTAATCTCAGCTACTGGTAATTACTCATGGATGCACTCCAGTCCATCATTTTTCTCCCACCATGCCACCTCAGTTGGGACCCAATCATATGCAAATCAGTCTTGACCCTGCTCCGATTGGAATAGTCCAGTCCAAACTACAATGCTGGGTCTTCACTGCTCTGGGTCACAAGCAACCCATGACCAGTTTCACCCTGATTGGGGCTCTTCAGTTGGGTGTAGATTGGTTCCACTGGCACAGTGAACACGGACCCATGTCTGGGCACACCTGTCTCATTTAGGGTGATCACTGCAACAACAAGGTAATGGATGGAAAGCTTGAATTAATCTCAGCCACTGGCAATCGCCCGGACAGTTCCCATTGGAGCAGGGTCAAGATTGATTTGCATACTTCTGGGTTGAAACTGAGGTGGCATGGTGTGCAAAATAATGGTGGAATGGGATGCAGCCCAATGACTTACCAGTGGCTCAGATTAAGTTAATCATTCCATCTATCACTTTTTTTGTATACTTTAGTGTGCCACCCTAAGTCGGACAGCTATGTCCAGACGTGGGTTCCATGCACATTGTGTCACTGGACCCAAGCTATACCTGGCTGATGAGTCCTAACTTGAGAGAAACCAGTCCTGGGTTGCTTGGTTCCAGTTCAAGGAGGACCTGGCCTGACAGTTCGGGCTGGAGTGTTTCCCATTGGTGCAGGGTCAAGACTAATTTTATATGGCTTGGTCCTATCTGAGGTGGAATGGTGTGCAAAATAACAATGGACTGGGATGTGACCTGAGTACTTACCGGTGGATTTTTTGTACACTTTAGTGTGTTTCTCTAAGTGGGACAGATATGCCGGGGTCCCATGCCCACTGTGTCAATTCAACCAAGCTATACCTGCCTGAATTCAAGTATTCTATCGCTCACTTTTTGTATACATTATTGTTCCCTACTTTACACAAGCGTAGTGTTTGCCAGGGGCCTTACCATTGTTGTCTCTTGGGACATTCCTCTGGTACTGCCCCACTTGGATGACATAGAAAGAGGACAATACTGGATCAGAGTACATGCTCAGAAAAGCAAAAAGCACAAAGGAGGTGTGTGCAGATCACCACCCGGAGGGGCATATGGTATTTAGAAATTAACAGATTCCTAGTGCAAAAGAGAACAGGATGAGCCTTATGGAAGCTCAACATTCGTTTTCTTTTGGCCCAGGGAGTCCCTGGCAGACTGCACAGAGTTAGGAGCTGCTCTGTTTCACCACCCACAGTCTTGGAAGTAATTAAGGGGAAACAAATAAAATGACTGATTGAGCCCACATTTGATTTGATAAGCCTTAAATGAAAGGCACTTAAAACACAGCTGACAATCGAAGACATAGTAGCCATAAATGAGGCAATCCGATATAGACCCCCAACAAGCTCTACCATCTGATCATGGGCAAACTCAAAACACCACATCATGCCACACAGGTACAGCAAAGATCTCAGATAAACAGTGAAGGCTTGGCGGAACCCCATGACCCTGAATAAGAAATCAATGTATTATAACTCAAAAAGAAGACAAAGTAGACACTATCCTTAAAGCCATTAAAGATGCCAATGAAGCCACAGAAAGCAAAATAGACACAGTGGTTAGGGATCTTACTCTACTATGAGCTGAACAACAGATATTACCTGACAGACTAAAGGACAATGAAATTGTTCTCTCCGAGCAATGAAAGATCTGCAAGAATAAGTGATCGATATGATGGAGCGCATATGTCTCCTGGTATATGGGTAACGTTTTGGATAGCAACACTATCATTGTAGCTTCTATTAATGTTATGTTGTACTTACAAGCGCTAATTGGGATCATTGGTAAGTGGCTGGGAATACACTGTACCTTTAGAGATACCCTCGACATATACCACCTCTGTGTGAGCGCTGTGCAGTTTTGAAAGGGGAGTATGTGATGATATAACAGTTAGGCTCGACTTGGACAGTTCATAGCTGAGCCCGAGGTTCGATGTCCAGATTTATGTTTAGCTGGAGACTGAAAATGTGTAGCGGATGGCAGAATGCCTAAGCCAGGATACATAATAGGGTGAGGGGAGGGGCTGTGGGTGCAACAGATACAGATAGAGGTCCAACCCTTGCATTATATCACCAAATACATGCACAGCAATGACACACACTCATGACCTGCAGT
Source organism: Calotriton arnoldi (assembly GCA_963921515.1). Taxonomy (NCBI): domain Eukaryota; kingdom Metazoa; phylum Chordata; class Amphibia; order Caudata; family Salamandridae; genus Calotriton; species Calotriton arnoldi. Next base: position 404,472 of record CAWUFW010006764.1, read on the forward strand.
ATCTGCAGAATAGACTGCATAATTAAAAGGGATAGAATATACTCCTACATCAGAGACTGGAGGTATGCTTCCAAGAAATGGAAAAGTTGGAGAGGATAGACATTCTTCAAGGCATACTCCTCTTATTCAAGGGGCTTTCTAATCTGGAAAAAGCCTGGCGTAAACATGTGGTCCTCTCATGCTAGACAGTGCCAGCAGGCAGATACCTAATATTTACTGGTACACCAGATGGTAAACCCCTCACCATAGCTAGTTTGTATGCCTCCAGGGTAGCTCAAATGGAGTTCCAGGAGAGTCTAAGACTGCATTTATTGGAAGCAATGCACCATCCATCTATTTAGTGTGGGCACTATAACAGTGTTCAAGACCCACTGCAAGACAGATCTCGTCCCCCAATGTTCAATACCCCGATGACTAAAAACTCAGAGAGTTTATAATTTAGCTCAAAAATTGGAGTCCTGTCAACACATGGAGGAAATAAACCCCAAATGTGCAGGAATACCCACACTATTCATACACGCTTGATCTACACTCCAAGCTGGAATTGATTATCCATGTGGAACAATTAGAGTGTGCCATACAATATGTGGAGCATCTAGGTAGAACATTATCCTTTACGTGCACGTATAATTTGGGGGCTGGCACACAGCATGCATTTAAATTTGGAGGCTACAACTACAAGTCCTATTGGAAACGCCATACCACACAAGTATTAAATCTCACATTGAACACTACTCTGAATATAGCAAAACTAGAGATATTCAAATATAATGGAAGCCATTTAAGGCATTCCTATGAGGAATTTGCATACAAACTTCATACGGGGTGAGGACAACATTGAGTAAAGACGCACTCCAGCTCGAACAGGAAATACACCATCTGGAAATAGCTAAAAGTAACAATGCACCAATGAGGCACATCTCATTCAAATCAAAAATACATATAATGATACAATAGACTGTGTGTGCCTACATGACTACAAATAATTCACTGCCAGGCGACACAGCGAGTCAGATTACTGGCTCGGCTTCTCAAAAGTGAGACTACACGTCAACTGATTATATCTCTACAAGCCTCAAATGGGATGACATTAATACACAAACACAAAAGAGGTGGTTCATATTCCTGAACCCCCCCGGACCTTTTTCTCTCCTATACTGGCCCATTTTATGGCAGTTGCGAAACCTTTAATTGCTTCTTCTAATTCAAATATAGATATTATCTCACAATCACCTATCTGGTACTATAAATACTTAAAGCTAAACAATAGAGCTCTTTTTTGGAAAGAATAGATCGACAAAGGTATTATAACCATTGGCCATATACTTACAGACGGCTCTCTATTGGATTTTTCAGAGATTCAAAGAAAATATCATATTTCCTCTCAACACGCCAAACAATTTCTACACCTTAAAACTTCCCTTCTCCTCACTCAGGACTCCTCTGCGGGTCCTCAAAATCAGCCCCCTCTCACACTTTAGATTTCTCCTCTCAAATAAAGGCATCTGGCATTTATAAATTTTTGTCCCGTCCTTCAGAATTGAGATCAAAATCCAAGGTGGAACTCTTATGGGAAAGGGACCTTCACCAGGAGTTTTCCTTATAGACCTGGAGCTCCATAAGGGATAAGATCCACACTTCCTCTCGTTCCGCAAGCACAACACAAATGTTGTATTAGTTTTACAACGGGCTCTTCTTAACCCATGAGGACCTCCATAAGTTCCAACTGACTAACAATGCAAATTGCTGGTCTTGTTCTTACGTCAAAAGTGATTTTTTACACATGTTTTTTCTTTGTCCTTTGGTTAATAGGCTCTGGCGGCTCATTTGGAAGAAACAATGAAATTCTGTCCACGGCGTTCTGTTTTGATATTTCACATATTTTGTTAGGCAGCTCTTCCTCCCTGTGGCGTTCTCAAGGGAATATAGGAAAGTTTATTGATTTGGCTATAGCTATTGCCCTGCAGACTAATACCACGAATTGGAAAGATACCACTAAAATTACTTTTATTGCCTGGTGGAATCTTTTATGTAATTATCACAGATTGGATCGAGCATATGCCACTTCCACTACTTTACTGATTAAAAAAGATTTATTATGGTTGCCACTCACAACATTCCTATCCAGACAAGCTGTTCTATCCAAATCTATGGTTACTAGTTAGAAAACCTCCATAAATGTCGGTAAATCTTCATTAAGTTAATATGGTTATTGTTGCAATGCTGTTATTGCTTATCATTTCCTTTTCCTCTCTTTCTCCTTTTCTCTTTCTTTTTCCTTCTCTCTCTTTTCGCCTCTTACAAAATCTCCTAAAAATACATATTGTTTTGCAAATAGTTTATATTTTTCAATTCGAGTTCGGGTATATTGAACTGTTAAGCTTGCATATATTTCTTTTATTCACCGTGCTTGAATTGTATTGTTTTGACTATTGTGTTTACTTTATATTTGTTTCTCCCTGTAATTTCAATAAAGCATTTTAAAAAAAAAAAAAAAGAAAATACACAAACACTAATAATCGGAGCCGTGTATGCCTTCTGTAATGCGTTCTATGGTTCATTCCCCCATCACATCTTTTTTTATAGTTGTATTAATTAGTTTTTTAACAGTATGACAGAAAAAAGAGACATACATTTCAATAAAGAGCAATACGGTTCCTGGGAGATAAGGTAGTAATATAGTCATTAAAATGGAAGATTAAATTTAACTGTGTGTGTGTGTCTGCATTATGTTTTTTACACTCACAATACTAAAGAACATTTAACGTGCATTGTGCTGGCCAGAAATGTATATTTAAGACCTGGTTTAAAGTTGTTTGTATATCACATATTGGAACATTGGAATGTTTGGAGCTCCATTGAAAACAATGGAGTAGCTCCGGGCTTTTAATGGCTGGTATAAGCCCGGAGCTCCAACATTCCAATGTTTGTTTGCTCACAGCTGTGGCTGTGAACAAAGGTCTCCTCGCGCTCCCTGAAGCCTTTGTTTTATTTGTTAGAACATTCTGCCCTTTAGTGTTCTAATAGCCTTATAGCCCTTCGTAGCTGGGCTATACCGGCTATTAAAGTCCCGCTCCCTTTAACGCTGGAGCGGGCCTTTAATAGCCGGTAGAGCCCGCTACGGCGGGCTATAAGGCTATATTATATGTTTGGCGAGAAACTGACCCATTGCTTGATAACAGGTGCACACATCATATTAATCAGTAGTTCAATCTACAGTCTCAGAGGTACAGTTGGCCAAGTAGGCCTACAGTGAGGCCCAACTCTCTTTTGGTTTGGATTTCCTTGGTATAAGCATGTTAAAATTGTCTAATTAAATCATACAGTATTTAATACATGGGAGGGATCAACTTCCCTATCATGTAGATACATGCCATGTGGCTATAAGTAATGCCAGTGCTGTAAATGTATGCACCGCTGCAGGTATGTCTTTAGTAAGGCCAAGAGTGGGTCAAGTTCTATATTTGTTTTTATTCTGTTAAGTTGATATATGCCGAGTCAGATCCAGGACAGATCAATGAAATCAGCCATTTTTTTCATGACGTCTAAGGCATCTACAATCATGCCTCAGTCAAAGTTTGTGCATTTTACAGGGGTGTAAAAGAACCTGTGCACATATTTGAACTGTATGAGGCTATAATGTTGATTGTTTAATGAGATGTTTTTAATGGCCAAACAGCAAAACTCACTGCTCGCAGGATTATTTCACAGTCAATGTCACTTTGCCATTGGAGGCACGATTTTGAGAGGGAGTTAGCAATAGAGCACCAGTTCACATCATGCAAGTGCAATATTAAGTTTTTAGAATTTATACCTTTAAACAGATATGTTAATGTTGAAAAAGGGAAGAGTGTCAACAGGGAACTCTAGAGTCAAAGAGTACATAGAATTTCTAATCCTGAAATAAAGAAATATGTCTAATGACGCCATGTTGCTGAATTGGTCCAGAATTACTTGAATTAATTGTCCGCAAACAGATCCTCTAGTTTTGTAATATTCAGTCATTCTAACTGAGCGTGTGTCCCCTTTTCCAAGCACATCCATAACCAAGCACAATATTCTATTTTTGTTTCTGGGGAATACAACCATTCCCCAGTCTCCCATTTGAGTAGCCAATGCCATGCATATACAGTGTTCCCATTTAAGGGCCTGATTTAGAGTTTGGTGGACCGTGTTACTCAGTCACAAATGTAACGGATATCCCGTCCGCCATATTATGAATCAATTACATTCTATGGTACTTGTAGTACGGCGGATGGGATATCCGTCATGTTTGTGACTGAGTAACCCCTCCACCAAACTCTAGATCAGGCCATCGGTTTATACAATTATATATTCTGTTAGGACAGTGATATAACTTCTCTGCAAGAGTAACAGATCCAGCTCCACCCCTTCCAGCCATGAATATGGAAGTCTGGTTGCTAATGGCAGCCAGTGCAATGCAAATTGGCCCTGCGCAACATGATAGTATAATAGGAAATCGGGGGCTGCTAACCCCTCTGATTATAAGGTAGAATCAACAATGTCCAGCCAATTTTTGGCTGTTTACTCGCCTATGCTAGTTTTATTAGGAGCTGTTGTAAAGACTTAATCAAAATTCCTGGTTAACAATATTGGTATGTTTAGAAACAGTTACAGGAGTTGTAGTATCACCATTTACATAATGGCAATTTGGCCTGTAAAGTGACAGTGGGAGTCTAATCCATTTGTGTATATTTTATCCTACAGTTTATAAGGGTTGTGCTGTAATTGCTTTCCATTAGGACTGTGAAGTCTCCATGCATTCTAATGCCCAAACATCAGACTGGGTCCGTTGTCTACTTCAGGGATAGTCTAATGTAAATGGTTGAGCAGGCCTGCAAACATAAGCTTGCTTTCAAATGAATCGAAAGCTTTCCCTGTATCTAGAAAAACAGATATGGCATGTATTCTGGTAGGACAAGTCTTCGCATAAGGAAGTTATGGCGATTATCCAATATTTTAGCAAATATTTTAGTGTCCATATTCATTAATGAGAGAGAAGGCCAGTAGGGAGAGCAATAGTCTGGGGTTGTATCAGACTTTAACAGGGTTATTATTAGTGCTTCACGCATGGTAGGGTTGAGTTGTCCCTTCTCTGCAACTTCTTCAAAGAGAGACATAATGTGAGGGGTCAGTCCCTCAACAAATTCTCTGTAATAGTTAGTTGGCAGGCCGTCTGAGCCAGGAGCATTGCCACATGTTATACTCTTAATTATGGTTTCGATTTCGTCAGGAGTTCGTGTTGCTGCTACTTGTTCTCTGTACATCCTCTCGTCATGCCGTAGTCAACCCATTGAGATATTCACTAATATCTGAGCGTTCTTCGTACTCCCTTGGGAAATCAAATTAGAGACTGCTGGTTTTGTAGAAAATACATGGATCACTCGGCTTGCCAGACTTATTTCTGACATGAACGAAGAATTGTGTATTTACAGAAAATGAGTCATCATTTAGGATTCCAAAGTACTAACTGTAATTTTAATGACAAAATTGTATCCATTGTTTTGTTCATTTCTTGCAGTCTCCTCTAATGGCAAAAACTCAATTCTAAGCTCCTGTTCCAGCAATGAAGTATTCAGGTGTGCCACACTTCTCATGACTATAGAATCTTAGCGCTCTAGTTGTTCATTGGAACTCTGTGGTGACGATGCAATTGAACACAGAGGAATCAACTGACGGTCTGCTATTCCTGTGAGAATCTATGTTTTACTCAGCATATCAGACTTTTCCCTCTTATTTCTGAGGGTATAGACGATGTGTTCTCATTTTATTTTCTGGACCACTGAACATCATTTCCATGAAAAGAAATGCGAGAAAAGTTTTTCTATTTAACACGGTTCATCAAAATACCAGCCCTGTCAGAAATTTTCACTGGGTGGAATCAATGTAGAACTCACCACAACTCTTAAAATTAGTATGTCACCACCAACAAATGATATATATTGTGACTAAAATCGCATATCACTCTTTCTACATGCATCTTTTTGTAAGTCTCAAAACCAGGCTTTCACTACAATGCACTTCAGTGGAATAAAATGGCAGAGCCTTCTCAACAAAAGCAAAAAATCAACAGCTGTGCTTCTTTAGACAGTCCACTTAAATAGTCACACCATCTAACAAACAATTTTGTTTATTACACCTCAACTTTTAAGTGTCTTATTAACAATAGGAATACCTGCCTGCTGATTGGACTTTAGCTCTCATTCAGGGCGTGGACAACAGGTGTAGCTCCCCGCAGTATGCTGTAATCATATCGTAAATAAGTGGCAGAGAACTGAAAATGTAAGATTTGTGTAGCTTTTCTTGATTACTACTGGGAATTGTGTTACTTCCTAAAAAGTAAGAAATGTACTAAATTCAACGGGGAAAAACTACCATTATTGAATGTGTGACTTTATAGACACCTTTTGTGAATGTTGTGTCATTTGGATCCCTGTTACAGTTACAAATAACCTTCAGGGTATCCATAATCTTTAGTGGTGTAGCAGAAAAGGGCCACTGATAGTTGGTCCCACAATGACAGATTCTGTTCTCTGATATCACAAAAGATTTAACTGCCATACAGTGCTGGGCTGTTTATCCTTCAGTTTTGCAAAGTAGATTGTGTCATTGCTTTGTAATTTTCCTTTTTTTCTTCAAATGTGTTAGAAGTAAAACATGTAATGTTATTGGGTTTCCTCATGCCATTATTTTTATTATCCATTTCATGATTCTCTCCTAAGTGCTGCCTTTCTTTTTGAACTGTTGCACTTTGTTTTATGATATCTAATATTTCTCAGATAGTCTGCTTCTTTTTATGCATTTTTATGTAAAACAGATGGTAAAGAACATTTTATCTAGATATTGTGTTATGCAAATTACAAAAATATGAAGACCGTATTCTGCAGGAATTTCTTTACAAATACAGAACACTTCATTCACAGGGCCCTTCCATCTGTAACTTGATTCCTACGTCTGTCGGCTCTGAAGCCAATTTCCTCAAATTCAGGAAGTCAATGAAGACTCATCTTTGCTCCTTTCTGATAATTATGATTAGTGATTGTTCTCTACAGATCTACATGATTGTTTTATTTCCTGTGCTTTCTTCCCTCTAAGTATGTTGATGCATCATTTGGAAGGGCACAAGTCCCATAAAAAATATCAGGGGGGCTTAATAGTTTATGCAATGACGTCACAAACAGTGATGTTCACTAAATGTGGTGTCTTACACCTATAATATCTCTCATGTAAAAGGAACTCAAGGCACTATCTTCGCTATATATAACAATGTAACTTATGTATCTATATGTGTATGTATATGGAATTTCTATAGCGGGAACCAAGCCAATGACCGCACAGCACTTTCATGGTCAAAGACAAGCATAGAATCAACAAGTAAGAGGAGAGGAAGCTGGTTTGTGGATATTTAATGCATTGGCTGTAGTGTTCTTTTGTTCATATCTTAACTAAATATACTCGTACATCAACTTATGCACATAGGAGTCAGTGTTTTAGATAAAAATTGAATCTACAATTAAAACATAATCTATGTATTTATAAATATTTAATCATATAGTATAAAATAGTGGACAACTGTAAACACTTGAGGTAAAAGTATAAAATTGAAGAATACAGATATCGATTAACCCCTTCGCTGCTAGGCCTTTTCCCCCCCTGTGCTAAGCCTTTTTTTGGCTATTTGGGGTAGTGCGCGCTTAGGCCCCTGTAACTTTTTGACCACGTAAGGTATCCACGCCAAATTAGCGTCCTTTTCTTCCAACATCATGGGGATTCTAAAGGTACCCAGGGTTTGTGGATTCCCCTGGAGGGGTCCCAGAAATTAGCCAAAATACAGCTACATTTTGTTTTTTTTGGGAAAAATGGGAAAAAAGGGCTGCAAATGAAAGCGTCTGGGTTTTTCCCTGCAAATGGTATCAAAAAAGGGTTTCTGGGGCTGAAATCACCATTTTCCCAGATTTTAGGGAATAACAGACTTTTGTCAGAAAACCGACATTTTTTACAGAGTTTTGGCATTTTTCTGGGACATAGCCTATTTTTGCTATTTTTTGTGCTTTCAACCTCCTTCCAGTTAATGGTAGAAATGGGTATGAAAGCAATAATGGATCCTGGAAAGCTATACATTTTAAAAAAGTAGACAAAATTCTGAATTCAGAAAGGGGTCATTTGTGTAGATCCATCAAGGTTTCTTTATAGAAACTAACAGTTAAATATAGTAAAAATTGAAAATTAGTTAAAAAAAACAGCCTTTTGTGTCAACGTTTTCACCTGTAACTTCTTGTAATTATGACAGCTCTTTGAAAGCAATATACTGTTACATCCGCTGGACCTTACTGGTTGTGGGGATATATATACGTCTTGTAGGTTCATCAAGAACCCGACGAACCCAGAGTCAAAAACTGAGCAGCAATTTGCAATGGCTTTTTATTATGTACCGGGTATATAGCAATTATTGTGGGAAAATGTATACATGGATAAATCGGTATGAAAGACACCTATGTATTTCTGAAATGGGAACAAAATATAGAGTTTAGAAACAGTAGATATTTGCACATTTCCGAAATTGGGAATACTCATACTAGCATGAGAATTATCGGTCATTTTTCAAAATGACTTCTTTTACACAGTGTCTTTCATTTGGAAGGCAGAAATGCATCGAAAGTCAATAGGTAATAACAGTTACTTTACAAATCTGAATTACCCTAAGTCTCCCGATAAAAATGGTACCTCACTTGTGTGGGTAGGCATAGTGCCCGTGATAGGAAACGGCGCAAAACGCAACGTGGACACACCCGAATTTCACAGTGAAAAATGACCCTTTTTTTCAAAGTGCCTAGCTGTAGTTTTTGAACCCTAGCTCTGCCGGCACCTAGGGAAACCTAGCAAACCTATACATTTTTGAAAACTAGACACCCAGGGGAATCCAGGATGGGGTAACTTGACTGCCTCCCCGCAGGTTCTGTTACCCAGAATCCCTTGCAAACCTAAACAATTGACAAAAAAAACACATTTTCCTCACATTTCTGTGGCGGAAAGCTCTGGAATCTGCGTGGATCCACAAATTTCCACCCACCCCGCGTTCCCCAAAGTCTTTCGAGAAAAATGGTACCTCACTTGTGTGGGTCGGCCTAGTGCCCGCGACAGGAAACAGCGCAAAACGCAACGTGGACACACCTCAATTTCGCAGTAAAAAATGACCCTTTTTTGGCAAAGTGCCTAGCTGTAGTTTTTGAACCCTAGCTCTGCCGGCACCTAGGGAAACCTAGAAAACCTATACATTTTTGAAAACTAGACACCCAGGGGAATCCAGGATGGGGTGACTTGACTGCCTCCCACCAGGTTCTGTTACCCAGAATCCCTTGCAAACCTAAAAAATTGTCAAAATAAAACACATTTTCCTCACATGGAAAGTCCTGGAATCTGCGTGGATCCACAAATTTCCTCCCACCCAGCGTTCCCCCAGGTCTCCCGTTAAAAATGGTACCTCACTTGTGTGGGTGGGTCAAGGACCCGTGACAGGCAAGGGCCCAAAACCTATTGAGGTGACATCAAAATTACCTATCACAAACCAACCTGGTTTTGCATGGGGGGTCCCATGAGTTTCTGGCCCGGGGCTCGGCAGCCATCTAGGGAAACCTACCTAACCCACACATTTCTGGAAACTAGACACCCGGGCGAGTCCAGCGAGGTATGGCTTGCGTGGGTCCCCCATCATTCTCCTACCCAGAATCCCCTGCAAACCTCAAATTTTGACGAAAAATTCACTTTTTTCTCAAATTTCTGTGTGGGAAAGTTCTGGAATCTGCGTGGATCCACAAATTTCCTCCCGCCCAGCGTTCCCCCAGGTCTCCTGATAAAAATGGTACCTCACTTGCGTGGGTGGGTCAAGGACCCGCGACAGGCAAGGGCCCAAAACCTATTGAGGCGACATCAAAATTACCTATCACAAACCAACCTGGTTTTGCATGGGGGGGTCTCATGAGTTTTTGGCCCGGGGCTCGGCAGCCATCTAGGGAAACCTACTTAACCCACACATTTCTGGAAACTAGACACCCGGGCGAGTCCAGCGAGGTATGGCTTGCGTGGGTCCCCCATCATTCTCCTACCCAGAATCCCCTGCAAACCTCAAATTTCGAAGAAAAATTCACTTTTTTCTCAAATTTCTGTGTGGGAAAGTTCTGGAATCTGCGTGGATCCACAAATTTCCTCCCACCCAGCATTCCCCCATGTCTCCCGATAAAAATGGTACCTCACTTGTGTGGGTAGGCATAGTGGCTGCAACAGGAAATGGCCCAAATCGTACTGTGGAGACTTCAAATTTACCTATAGCAAAACTACCTGGTTTTGGGGGGGCACCTGAGATTTTGGCCCCGGGCTTGGCGGCCATCTTGGGAAAGTACCAAACCCAAACATTTCTGAAAACTAGACACCCGGGGGAGTCCAATGAGGTATGGCTTGCGTGTATCCCCCAACATTTTCCTACCCAGAATGCCATGCAAACCTCAAATTTAGCTGAAAAAAACACATTTTCCACATATTTTTGTGTGGAATCACCGTGCCGGCACAAATGTCCTGCCACCCAGCGTTCCCCTTGTTCTCCCGAGTAAAATGATACCTCACTTGTGTGGGTGGGCCAAAGGCCTGTGGCTAGGAAGAGCCCAAAACATAGGGATTTAGAGTATAGCACCGAGAATTCTAAGCGCTACATTTAAAAAGAAATATGTTTTTAGCCAATTCTGCTTTGGACACCCACACAAGTGAGGTATCATTTTACTCGGGACACTAAGGAGAACGCTGTGGGGTAGGACATTTGTGCTGGCACGGTGATTCCACACAGAAATATGTGGATAATATGTTTTTTTCAGCCAAGCACCAGTCCACACACACCACCAGCCAAGCACCAGTCCACACACACCGCCAGCCAAGCGCCAGTACAAACACACCGCCAGCCAAGCGCCAGTACAAACACACCGCCAGCCAAGCGCCAGTCCACGCACACCGCCAGCCAAGCGCCAGTCCACGCACACCACACCGCCAGCCAAGCGCCAGTCCACGCACACCGCCAGCCAAGCACCAGTCCAAACACACCGCTAGCCAAGCACCAGTACAAACACACCGCCAGCCAAGCGCCAGTCCACGGACACCGCCAGCCAAGCGCCAATCCAAACACACCTCCAGCCAAGCACCAGACCACGCACACCGCCAGACAAGCGCCACTCCACGCACACCCCCATCACATTTAGGATTTTTTTTATATAAATAAGAAAACGCAAACAAATTGCAAATAGATACAAATCTACTAACACAAAATCTGAAACTAAATACACTACACAAATGCCAACCTTGAAACTGAACAAAAAATATTAAACAATAGAGGCCAGGCAGTTCACTTTACCACTCATGGATGCTCCCAAAAATTATTTTGCGTGTGGTACATTCTAAAACAAGCAGGCACACAGAGCCCAGGGTTAGAAGGACACTCGGGGCAGTACATACGAGTCTCCTTCCGCATACCTCTTCGCCAACAGACTCTACATCTCCTATTGGAAAAGTCTTTTGAGGGTGTGGGAGGAATGTGATCAGGAAAGTGGCGATCTTTCAATATAAGTATATAAACCAACAGCGGTGATGCACTCGAAATTCTAATAGTAAACCTGGTCTACCAAAGAATCAAAAACTTATTAAAGGATTAGTGTGCGCCTCTGAGGCGGTTCCACCCCACCACCTGTTCAATATTGAAAAAACAATTCCAGGACACAAGTCTCAGACAGAGTGCGCACTGCTAGATAAACTCAGAGTGAGTGTATTAGCTCAATAATTAATCAAATGATTTATCATCTGTAAACACAATCGGCATAATTATCCTATGCAAACACAATTTTAATAGAGTTCTTCAAAGCAAATAATGGGAAATCATGATGATTCAACAATGTGTCTTCAACTTGTTTTATTCACTACTGAAGACTTCAACAGTATTCTTGTTGATCCTTGAAAACAATGATACATTCAAGCGTGGATATTCATCACTCCCAATGCATTTCGGGTGAGTAATCACCCTTCGTCAGGGGAAATCTACAAATGAACATATTTTACATGAAACTACATCATTAATTAAAAATCAAAAAATGCGACAAAAATCCGCCTAAACATCCGGGAAGGTTATGGTGATTACGACGCCTAATATCAGTGACTGTTGATGTGAAGAACAATCACGCACTATGCGCCCAAACAATCGCATCAGGCTTAGATGCCAAAAATAAAACAACAACCATAGAGACATTAGAACCAATGACCCAGAGAAAGTTAAAAATCAAAGTGCCCAATAGTGCAACTGAAAATAGTATATAAAACACCCGTGAATTTACTATGGTCCTTATACTAAACTGTGCAAAAGCAATACCTCCGCTCTTGTACGTGATGTAACTTTAATCGGGTCCACTGCCCGTACCTATGAGCGTCTTGCGACCGCCATATAACTCAAAACCCTGCACGAGACGGAAAGAAGTATGCATCATGCTTGACTGGCTCCCAAAGTCTAAAGGTATTAAAATCAACTGTAATGATTAACTGCTTACCAGCGCTATTGTCTGCAGTAAACACGAGTACACACTTCAACAAGCTCGAGTACTACTAGCTGTTTTCCTGTCCACTGATTATTATGCTAAGGGAAAGATTATAAATGAAAAGAGGGTAAGGGCGCTGATAGTTACTCTGACAAATAAGTAATAAATCTTGCCTACTGCCTATGTACGTGCACAACCTGAGGCTTACCGGAAACTAGATGTCCCCCAGAGCGTTCAAACACTGTTGCTCACTGCTCTTGGTCTTAAAGACGCGTCGCTAGCTGAAAAAAGAAAAAAGCACCCATGTAACCCCTGACTATTTAAACTCTAGTCCTGTGGTGCTCTTTCCTAATTTAACTCACCCAAAAGATATGGATGATGATGTTCCAACAGCTTCCTGGATCTTGAATGATTGGCGTAAGCCTCCCTCGATGTATGTAAACTTGCTGAATGTGTCTAACCAATCACGTATTAACGTGCTACGTATAAAGAATGAAAATAGAGATAGGACAGTACCACCAAAGTAGGAAAGAAAATGCGAAATAATGCGGCCATCTTAACACGAAGCTACTAGAAAACCTAAACCTGTTTCTCTGTATTTAATACGTGGTAAAAGTGCATTACCTACACAGATTGAAATGTTGAATTTAACAAAAATGAATACAGCGGTTAACAAATGCAATCACTATTGTCATGCTAGAATCATAGTTGCCTATGAGATCACTAATATTAACAATTATTAACCATCTTAACCTCAAAAGTATTGTACCCCGATACATTCACTGAATAAAATGCCCTTATGTAAATGATAATTGATAGTAAAACCTTTTAACAGCGTTAGTGAAAATAACATAAAACCTCGTGATAACATGCTATGAAAGAAAACTACAGCGAATGGAAGAAATAATAAGACAGCGTAAGCAGTATAAAGAAATCGATGCTAAATGTTACGGCCATCTTCACATTGAACTGAACCTGTTACTTTATGCTTAATATGTGGTGGAAATACACTACCTGCAGGCATAAAAGTGCAAGTTAACAAAATCAAATACACTTGACTGGTACAATCACAGTTTTCATACTGAGCTCACTGTTATTAATAGCGATCGCAGTGACTTACAAGATCATTATTATTGACTATTATTAGCTATCTGAATTCTGTGAGTATAATTCACATGTACCTTGATCGGATATGATACCGTAATATGACTTCTGACAGCATATAAATAAACATTCCAAAACTGGTGCTAGTAACATGAAATGTGATTATAACCATAATGATCATGAATGACTGACACATATCGAGAATTTCACTAATAAAAAGTAAAAATGAATAAATAAAACATGAGCAACATGATAAGTATCCCTTTGTCCTGCGTGGACAATAACCCTATGAATTGGATGTGTATGCTGGCTGAACCCTCAGTGTGTAAGAAATGATAAAAATGCCTCTATCATTGCGACACTAAACCTGACCCCTTTAAAAATCGCTGCATACTGCTATTACAGGAAACACGCGAGTTCCAATTTATCATTGAGACCCTTCGGGCTCAAAGTATCCAAGTACTTTATCCAAAACGTCTCACGTTGAGTGATGAATTTAGTCATGTCCTTATCTGGGCTGCTCTTTACAATCTCTAACACTGTGAATCTTAACTGAGCTATTGTGTGATGAAACTCAATCCAATGGTTCGCTAGTGGAGAAGTCAAAGCTCTTGTTCTAATTCTGCTTTTGTGTTCGGTTATGCGTATACGCAAGGATCTCTCTGTCTTACCTATATAATATAAACCACAAGGACATCGTATGGCGTATATTACATTCTGTGTATTGCAGTTGGCTGTAAGCAACAATTTCACTGGTTTACCCGACCATGGGTGAAAAATAGATGTCCCTAATAACACATTGTTACAGTGTGAGCAATTGTAGCATTTTTGCATACCTTTGAATTCTCCTTGATTACCAACCTTCCTTCTTTTTAAAATCTCTCTAATGTTGTTCGACCTTTTGTAAGCAAAAATAGGAGGTTTTTGATAAAGGGTACCAAAATCTGGTTCTGTTTGTAGTAACTCCCATCGATTAAGAATTACTTTCTTAATAGCAGTCGACTGGGTAGAAAATGTTGAGACAAACACGTCACGTCTGCCCTGACTTCTCTCTCTCTTAGTCAACAAATCAGATCTTAGGATTTCATCAGCCCGCCTGGCCGCTGTTTCCACAATCTCGTTTGGATAACCCCTATCTAGAAAACCATCTTTAAAACGTTGTAATGTCTTCCTATATTGTGAGTTATCAGAAGTGATGCGCTTGATGCGCAAGAATTGAGAGAATGGGAGATGCTTTTTGAGAGACTCAGGATGAAAACTGGTGTATAGTAATGTATTGTTGCGATCAGTGGGTTTAGTGAAGACCTTTGTGGTGATCTCTAGACCATCCAGGTCAATTTTTACATCTAAATAAGAGATGGTGTGTCTGTCCATTGTGTGCGTGAACTGTATTCTACAATTCTTATCATTCAACTGGATTAATTTCTGTTTCAATACTTCTGACGAACCCTGCCACATGATGAATATATCGTCGATGTATCGACGATAAAAAATTGGATGTTCTATCCAATCTGGGTCGCTCAAAATATGTTCTCTTTCGAACTTCATCATGTAAATGTTGGCATAACTCGGTGCCCCGGAAAAACCCATAGAGGTTCCAGTGGTCTGTAAAAAATACCTGTCCTTCCATTTAAAATAGCTGTGGAATAAACAAAATTGCAAAAGTTCCAAAAGAAATACTTTGTCAGCCTGTATCTCCTCTCTTTGAAGAAGGGCCCACTCAACGGCCTCTATCCCCTCTGTGTGTGGTATGGATGTATAAAGTGCTACCACATCTACTGTACATAACCATATTTCTTCCCCTGTTGGCAATACAAGATTGCCCAGAAGAGTCAAAAAATGAGTAGTGTCCTGCACATACGTGGAACCAGATTGTACAATCGGTTGAGGAAAAGTGTCCAAATATTGACCAAGTGGCTCATGAATCGATCCACAGCCCGATACTATGGGACGCAACGGGGGGTCCCTAAGATTTTTATGAATCTTTGGTAACATATAAATCTCAGGCCTGTGTGGAAACCTAGACTGAAGAAATGCTAATGTTTTATCAGAAATCCACCCCATGTCCTTTGCGTGTATAAGGATTTGTGTCAAAGTCTCTTGAAATTCATATGTCGGATCATAATTCATTGGTAAGTAGGTAGTCTCATCAGAAAGCATCAGTTCTACTTTACTTTTGTAGAAAGTTCGATCCATAACCACCTGTGCTCCTCCCTTGTCTGCTGGAAAGAATACAATAGACTCGTTATCGCGTAGATTTTTAAGTGCCTTTCTGTCAGCAATGGTCAAATTATGTCTCTTCCTAGAAGGCACTGGTAGCTGAGCCAAATCTTTCTTCACTAAAGTCTCAAACGAATCCAAAATCTTATGAGTGGTAGGCGCCATAAATGTACTTTTTGGTCTAAACTCCTTGAGATCAAGTGTCCCCAAGCTCTCTTGAGTCAACTAGCTATTGATGAAAAAATATCGGAGCCTAAGTTTCCTCATAAATTTGTACAAGTCAACTTCCATGTTCAAAACGTTAGTGTGAAAGGTAGGCACAAATGCGGTCCCCTTATTCAGTAACGTTTTTTGAGCCTCTGTTAGTACCGCTGATGAAATATTAACTACTAGTGTTTCTTTTGTCTGCGACCCGTGCTCACCGTTTTTGCTGCCTCCGCGGCCTCTGCGAGTTTTTTTGCCTCTGATTGTACCACAAGTTGTTCTGGTGGAGGACTGTTGGCCGCTGGACTGATCTCTAAAAAAGAAACCTTAGTTGTTGAAGAAGTAGAAGCTTCCGTACCCGCTGATCCGCTAGTAGATGGAACTGGTGCTCTAGTTGTACGTGTGTCGCTAACAGATACTAAGCTCTCTTCTGAAGAAGTAGTTCCTGTTCTGTGAAAGTTACGTTTTGGGCATATACCTCCGCCCATGAGTATACCTCATCTAGTTTGTAATCTATTGTGTCTCTCCTGAACTTACGGACTTTTCGCTCATGTATCTCTTTTGCGTACGAATCTAACTTAACATTGATCTCCTCAAGTGTCGTGTCCCAATTATCTGATTCCATGCGTTGTTTGATGGAATCTTGTAACTCCTTGATTTCCTGTTCTAAACTTGATAAAACTGAGGATAATTCTTCTACTATCAAAAGTATAAGGTCAAGCGAACATTTATTTAAAATGGAGTACCATCTATCCATAAACTTCTTATTGGCCTTAAACATCATGGGTTTCAATGGTAATCTCAGACCTCTCGGTATCCTGCTAGCCTTATGGTACTGGATGAGAGTTGTAGCATGTAACCTCTGATTGATCTCGCGACGCATCAAGTATTCTAATTGACGTAATTGTTGTGTGACAGGTCCTTGGGTCATATAAAATGACCTAACCTCCCGAATGAGGCCATAAATATCTTGTGCTTCTGTCGCACTGTATGCTTTAGTTGCTGCCTTGTTATCAGTGAGATGTAAAATGTCCTCAAATGACATTTTGTGGTGCAACAAAGTGCTGTTTTGGGTGAAAAATTATTGTACGATAAAAGTATATAAACCAACAGCGGTGATGCACTCGAAATTCTAATAGTAAACCTGGTCTACCAAAGAATCAAAAACTTATTAAAGGATTAGCGTGCGCCTCGGAGGCGGTTCCACCCCACCACCTGTTCAATATTGAAAAAACAATTCCAGGACACAAGTCTCAGACAGAGTGCGCACTGCTAGATAAACTCAGAGTGAGTGTATTAGCTCAATAATTAATCAAATGATTTATCATCTGTAAACACAATCGGCATAATTATCCTATGCAAACACAATTTTTACAGAGTTCTTCAAAGCAAATAATGGGAAATCATGATGATTCAACAATGTGTCTTCAACTTGTTTTATTCACTACTGAAGACTTCAACAGTATTCTTGTTGATCCTTGAAAACAATGATACATTCAAGCGTGGATATTCATCACTCCCAATGCATTTCGGGTGAGTAATCACCCTTCGTCAGGGGAAATCTACAAATGAACATATTTTACATGAAACTACATCATTAATTAAAAATCAAAAAATGCGACATAAATCCGCCTAAACATCCGGGAAGGTTATGGTGATTACGACGCCTAATCATTTGATTAATTATTGAGCTAATACACTCACTCTGAGTTTATCTAGCAGTGCGCACTCTGTCTGAGACTTGTGTCCTGGAATTGTTTTTCGATCTTTCAATATAGCCACATCCTCCACCACTCCAACTCTAGGAACACTTGCCTGTTCCACTAAAACAAGGCTGCCTATTACAGACTCCTGAAACTTAACTAAAGTCATCTTTGACTCAGGACAAGAATCCTGGAACACAACAAAAGCATTAAAGGTTGCCAAGTGGAAAAGATGGATAGCCAACTTCTTATACCAAATGTAAGCCTTACGAAGAGCAGCGTAAGGTTCCAACCTCTGATCTACTCTGTCAACACCACCCATGTGCCTATTATAGTCTAAAATGCACACAGGTTTGCGCACTTCAGCAATCTGACCCCAAACAGTCACAGGTGCAGTGCTTTCATCATGGATGGTAGTCAGCATGTAGACATCTCTCCTGTCTGAAAACTTCACAGCTAGAAGCTCCTCGCAACGCAACGCACTGCACTGTCCCCGCACAAGCTTTTGACAAACAAGTTCTTTTGGGAAACCTTTACGGTTAGAGCGGATTGTGCCACAAGCAACAGTGTCCACTTTGGCAAATTCCCTGAACAACCGCACACCAGTGTAGAAGTTATCTACGTATAAATGGTGGCCTTTGTTAAAAAGTCCTCTACCAAGTTCCCACACAATTTTCTCAGTCACTCCAAAAGTGGACGGACAACCAGGGGGGTTAATCCTGGATTCCTTACCGGTGTACACCCTGAAATAAGAGACATATCCAGTCCTACTATCACACAGCATATACAGCTTAATTCCATAGCGTGCCCTCTTACTAGGAATGTATTGCCTAAAAACGAAGCAGCCCTTGAACAACACCAAAGACTTATCCACTGCTATTTCTTTCCCTGGAGCATAGATCTCAGAAAATCGATCAACAAAGTGATCAATGACAGGCCGAATCTTAAAAAGACGGTCACAATCGGTGATCTCGTGCCAACGCTAAACCATTATCGACAAAATGCATCATCCGAAGCAGAAGCAAATACCTATCACGACTCATGACTGCCGGAAATATAGCTGTTGCCATCAAGGGACTAGTAGACCAATATGAAGACCTTGATGGCTTCCTTAGCAAGCCCTTCAAAAAAGTTAAACCCAAGAACTTCTTCATCTCTTCCAGATTTGTGGGAGTCCACCAGGTAGCTCTAGAGTGGGGCTTAAGGCTGGCACTGTTGTCCCTCAAAAACTGTTCGGCATACAAATTAGTCTGCTCAACAATCTCTGCCAAAAATACATCGTCCATAAACGACTGAAAAAAATTTATCGGCAAAAGGTTTTCAGTATTCACTCTACACCCTGGAACACCAGTAAAGTCTGGCAATGCCGGCTGCACCATGCCTGGGGCAACCTAGACATCAGCACTTTCAACGGGAAGCCTTGCAGCCCAGATGCCTCTTGCCGCACTACACCAACGGGAAGCCTTGCAGCCCCAGGCTGCAGCCCAGATGCCTCTTGCCGCACTATCGGCACATCAATGTCCTCCTCTAACACAGGCACTTCATCCGCACTAAGAGTAGCTTCATCTGCACTGAGAGTAACTTCATCATCCGATGATTCCATGTTGAGAGAAAACTCACTGCCTGAATCGTGCCCTGCCTCCTCTGCCTCAGATGCAGAGTCAGTCTCTGAACCATGGTCAGAGGAAGACTCAAAAAGCATACCAACAACCTGCTGAGCAGTAATCCTGCGGCTAGCCATTATCCTTACTAAGAAAGGAGACTGCACAAACAAGTCAACAACAACCAACACTGTGCAAAACAAGTAAGTAAAAAAATGTGTGCCTTTATCACAAAGATCTATATACTCAAAAACTATATGATTCACATACAAGAGACAGCTACACTCACCAGCACCTACTCTGCAGAGACACAGCAAAAACCAACGATATCCCACTAGAAAGAAAAAAACAAAACCAATTACGCACAAGACAACAAAATACACATCGAGCACAAATGCAAAAAGTTTTAGACACTCAAAAAACAGAAGCCAAACATACTGCTATTATTACACCATTTGCAAAAAACACATTCATGCAGAGAAATAAAACTCATTTACATTGTACAAAAAAGTCTCTTACCAAACACATGCAACTACACAAACAGCAGAACCACCAGTAACGAAACCGCAACCTGGAACAGTCTAAAGAGCAAAAGCCTTGTACTAGAACAAAAATGGATAAATAAAGCATTACAATTGCAATTCACAAGAAATAAAACAATTAACATTATAACATGCTATGTCACTACCCAAATGGGGGCAGAAAGGCCAAATAAACGGGCAGATCTGCCCCCAGGGGGACCAGAATACACATAAAAAAATATATGTCCCCTGGAAGCGACCAATTTATTTATTTTTAAATCCCTGGCTCTAGTGGGCTTTTCTGCCCAAAAAATGCAGGTGATCTGTCCCCGGGGGGGGGGGGGCAGAAAAGGCTTAAAAATTATTTAGGCCCATAAGGAAGCGACCCTTGCCCAAGGGGTCGCTTCCATTTAAAATTTAAATCACTCCCTGGTGTCTAGTGGGATTTTCTGCCCCCCCTGGGGGCAGAAAGGCCAAATAAACCGATCTGCCCCCAGGGGGGGCAGAATTTACTTTTTTTTAAAATATGGCCCCTGGAAGCGACCCTTGCCCAAGGGGTCGCTTCCAATTTAAAAAAAAAAACAAATTCCCTGGCTCTAGTGGACTTTTCTGCCCCCCCTGGGGCCAGAAACGCCCAAAAAATCAGGCTATCTGTCCCGGGGGGGGGGTCAGAATATCATTTTTATATTAATGTGGCCCCTGGAAGCACGCCTTGCCCAAGGGGTCGCTTCCATTTAAAATTAAACAAATTCCCTGGTGTCTTGTGGAGTTTTCTGCCCCCCCTGGGGACAGAAAGGCCAAATAAAAAAAACAATCTGCCCCCAGATGGGGCAGAATATTCTTTAAAAATATATTGGGCCCCAGGAAGCGACCCTTGCCCAAGGGGTCGCTTCCAATTTAAAAAAAAAAAAAATCCCTGGCTCTAGTGGGCTTTTCTGCCCCCCCCCCCCCCTGGGTCCACAAACGGCCAAAAATCGGCCGATCTGTCCCCGGGGGGGGGGCAGAAAAGTCTAAAATGATTTGTCCCCCTTAGGAAGCGACCCTTGCCCAAGGGGTCTCTTCCTTTGCACAGAAAAACGAATCCCTGGTGTCTAGTGGGGCATTCCTGGTGCACGATCGCGACGCTGTTCACGATCGTGCACCAGGAATGCCCTGCATGGAGACATCAGGGGAGAGGAAACACTGTTTCCTCTCCCCCGATGCCTCAAGGCATCCAGATTTGGCCCCCCCGCCCCACTGGAGCAAAGAAACTTACCCTCCCTCTTGGACGCGCTGGAAAGAAATGATTTCCAGCGCGTCCAGCGCTTCCTGATGACGTCGGCGCACGCTGTGCGCGCTGACGTCATGGGAGGGGGTCGGGGGTGGCAGCGGAAACTCTTCCGCTGCCATCCCCCTCTGTGAGGGCAAGATCGTTACCCCAGGGGGGGTAGCGCAGCGCTTCCCCCAGAGGCTGTGCTCATGACGGAGCAGTTCCGTCATAAGCATAGCCCAACCGATGCTCATGACGGAACCGCTCCGTCATGAGCATCGAAGGGGTTAAGAGGCTTTAGAAAAACAACAAATACATGCAGTCGCACAGAAATATGAAAACACATTTTTTAAGTCCGTTTTTGTAAGTCACGTATGATTTCCATGTAACAACTTGTAATTGAGACCATAAATGGCCGAAGGTGAAAATATTTTTAAATAGTCTGGAATACCTGTTAATACAATTTTTTGTCGAGTCTTGCAGAGTAATAAAATGTGGTAGGTGTATTTTGTAAGAATTAAACCACTTACATATTTTACTTCTCACCTAGCTGTTGTCTCAGATAGAGGAGGGATGGAGGACCTATTACAAGCCTGTGTGATACCTTACACCTTTAAAAAATGTGAGCAGATAAAGTGGTGGTGCACAAAGTGACAAACACCACACGTCTCACGAGGCCTTGGCTATATGTTAGAAATGGGGTCTCTAGTTGGCAGTGGTTTCCAAGAAGGGACCCTCACTCTTGTCAGGGTAACGGAGTCACACAGCTAAGATAACCCCTGCTCACCCCCTTGGTAGCTTGGCATGAGCAGTCAGGCTTATCTCTGAGGCAATGTGTAAAGCATTTGTACACACACAGTAACACAGTGAAAACACTACAAAAGGAGTCCACACCAGGTTAAAAATATAGCCAAAATGTATCTGAATAAAACAAGACCAAAACGACACAATTCCAACATAAACAAGGCAAGATATCACTTTTAAAAGATTAAGCCAGTTTAGTCCGTAGAAATCAATGAATGCGTTTCTTTTAGTATAAAGTACCTTGGATGCATCAAAAATCAAAGACGGTGCGAAGTGCAGGGGAGGCGAGGTGCTGGAAAAGAAAATCGATGCATCGGTTATTTACTCCACAGGATAGGTGATGCGTCGGTTCCATACTGCTAGGCAGGGGAGGTGATGCGTCGGTTCCTTACTGCTAGGCATGGGAGGTGATGCATCGATTCCTTTCTGTCAGGGGAGGTGATGCGTCAGTTTCTTACTGAAAGGGGATGTGATGCATCAATTTACAGATCCCTTACTGTGGTGTGGCGTCGATGAAGTATCGGTGTTGAGGGACGATGTGTCGAAAATCCAGACGCGCTGAGTCATTGCGCCAGTGGTGAAGCAGGCGTTGCGTCGATTTTCCAGCTGCGAAGCTGGCGCTGTCGATTCCACAGCTGCCAAACAGGTGCTGCGTCGATTCCACAGCTGCCAACCAGGTGCTGCGTCGATTCCACAGCTGCCAACCAGGTGCTGCGTCGATTCCACAGCTAGCTGCAACGGAGTCGGAGCGGGTGTCATGGGTGTCAGTGACACGGTGCTCGAACCAACGCTGCGTGATTTTGCTGTTGCGCTGCATTGGCGAACTGGGGCCTGCAGTGAAAGCTGTTGTTGATGCGCCAATCGGGAACCATGTTTCAGTGCTGGCAGTGGTGAGGGGAGTTAATGCGTGGATTTTCTCCTTCAGTTCACCAGGTTACACTTCCAAGGTCCCAGGCACTGGATTTGGCACCACTTGGCAAGTTGGGGCTCTAAGCAGAAGAGCCCAGGCACTGGTAGGTGAAGCCTTTGATGGCCCTGAGACTTCTTAACAGGAGGCAAGCAGACACAAGCCCTTGGAGAACCTTGATAGCAGGATGTAGAAAGCAAAGTCCAGTCCTTTCACTCCCAGGACAGAAGCAGCAAGCAGCAGGCCAGCACAACAAAGCAACAGGCAGAGTGGCGGTCCCTCCTACAGCATCCAGCTCATCTTCCTGGCAGAATGTCCTCAGTCCAGAAGTGTTCTGACTTTGGGGTGTCAGAGGTCCCATACTTATATCCCTTTCTGCCTTTGAAGTAGGCTGTGGACTTCCCCCTCGGCCGTCACCTACCCAGCCGGACTTTGGGCAGACTCTCCTTTGTCTCTCCATCCATCCTATCTCCATCCTTTCTCCCTCCTACACCTTTCTCCCCACCCTCTTGCCCTTTCTAATCTCCATTTACTTCGTCTCCCAACGCTCTTGAAATGTTTTCCTGTAACTGATGTAACTTGTAACTGATGTAATCTGTGTTGGATCCTTATGTAAAGCGCTCTGATACCTCCGGGTCTAGCCAGCGTTATATATAACTCAAATAAAGTAAAGTAAAGAGATAGGATAATCTTTTTTTATACTCCTAGCCCACCCGGTTGCATGTAATTTTAGTTTACTTTTTTGTATATTTATGCCAT
This sequence comes from Calotriton arnoldi, assembly GCA_963921515.1. Classification (NCBI taxonomy): domain Eukaryota; kingdom Metazoa; phylum Chordata; class Amphibia; order Caudata; family Salamandridae; genus Calotriton; species Calotriton arnoldi. The sequence continues at coordinate 428,125 of CAWUFW010006764.1, forward strand.
ATTTGTGTCTAATGCATCAAATGTGTACATCAAATTACTGCATATGGTGATTAATACCTCCCCATTTATAGTTGAGAATTTCATCCATTTAAAATTGAATGTGTTTCCAAGATTGTTTCTTCTAGCTCAGTGATATTTAGAGCTGTGTGCTTTTGCATCAGAAACATAACCCATGCACACACTAGATGTATTTACTTTGTTCCAGTTTTAGCTAGAGAACCCATTGAGTGTTGCCGGGTTATGATGTAATGAATTTCAGTAAGAAGTTCTAAAACCAAACTTCTTCAAAACTAAATGCATGAATTGAGACTATCCATGTCCAGATCGTTTCCATTATCCAATGTTAAGGCAGTTATTTGGCTGCTCTTTATATTATCCTTTTTAATGTCAGTTGCTTTATAAGTGTTTCTAGTGATTATCATATTTAATGAAGCACACTGTAAAATGTGGTAATTTCGTGTTTGCTGGGCATTCAGCCCTTGGAGGGCTCTCTGAATGCCAGGTGGCAAAGTATTGCATTGATCTCCATTGGGAGAGTATTTTAAAGTTTTGGGGCCGGAACAGAGAAGGAAGGGCTCCAAGATCTGAATTTTGAAAGAGAGGGGTCAGCAAGATATCCACAGAAATCGTAAAGATTAGCTTCAAAGGTGTTGTACTGTATTTTATTTCACAAGAAGGTTGATGGCCTAACTGTTGAAAGGCATCTAAGTGATGCATATGAACTTCCATTTAATTTGGTTGTCTAAATTCAGTGTAATTCTTGAAAAACTGGAGATATATAGGAAACTTTACTGATGTCAGCACCCTAGCTGGTGCATTCCAAATAGCTTTCAGTCTAGTCTTTAAATGCAGCACTAGTGCATGCTGAGGTGTATGGCATTTCCAGAGACCAAGCTCGAAGAAGCTATGGCTGCCACCATAGACTTTTTTTGAAGATGAACAAAGAAATGGCCAAATATCAACCAGGTCCTTTAGTTGTTACAAATCAATTGTACACACTATAATGATTTGAGTGGTGATGGGGGGGGGGGGGGTCCAAGGACAAACCTGCATCGAATTTGAACCTTAACTTCCAAACCAATAGATACAAGCTCAGTGTGCCATTACAAGGCTTTCCAGTGCTTTGTGCTGCCACATATCACGATAACCTTGGCTCTACCCAAGTTGATATTTGACCATTTCAAACTCATCCACTACTTATTGACCACCAGAATCACCTTCAGTGGAAAGCTGTTTGTGTCACATTGGGAGCAAGATATGTCTGTCATCCAATTACAAGTAAAATCTGAAGGCCTATGAGTGGATACATTGCATTTCATGGATATAATGATGTAGATAGGTGACAACAAACGGCTCTGAGGGACACCTCATGGCAGAGGAAGAAGGTGCAATTGAACGAATGGAAGAACAACTGGGTTGTTGCTGAAACAGATCAGTAGATTGAAGTTCTGTGTCTAATGGGTGAACAAACAGGATACTGCTGGCAAGTATTTGCATACTGTTGTGAAGATACACAGATCATCAGCTGCAGGTCATTAGCATGGATACCAGTAACTATTCAGTGGTACTGGCAACCTAGTATCCCTCTTGCTGCAAATCAAGAAAGCTCTAATTTTCCTCACTTTCCTCAGCTTCTCTGTAACTGTTCAAAATATTTATGACCTGCAACAACAGCTGTAATACCAACCTAAAATGCACATTGTCACGTGAATCAAATTTTCCAATTTTCCACCATTGACTTGAGCCCGGTGTGTTTAATCATTTTTAACACTTTAGTAATATGTACCTGCATTAACATTCAATGTGTCCATGACTGCTGGTCCAAACTGTTTGAACTAAACAATGCAATCTTCTCAGCGTTGGGTATGAGTGACCACAGTCCTTATTCCATAGACCCCATCAGCGTTTTCCAATTTCTGAAAACAGATGACGCCCTTTTCAGCTATTTTGACGAAAATGCTGACCATGGGCTTTTCTGTTGCTGCTAACAATTCTTCCTCTTAAATTGTAATAGGTAGCTACATCTTTGTGGTGCATTGTGCGGTCTTTAGCCTAAAGGGAATTCATTTTTCGGGTGTGTTACCTTTCTCTGTTTCTTGGCTGATTTTTGCAGCGTTGCTTCACGCTACATCATTTTGGAGAAATATTAATAGGGGACCTGGGTGTGCTGTGTGCTATTGCCTGTATTGCAATTGGTCAGTGCTTAATTTGAGCCGGTGCTTAGCACCGGCACTTAATTGGTTTCCGGTGCTCGGCACCGGCACCTAATTGTCAACACCACTCTTGGGGCAGTCTGCCACATGGTGGCCCTGCTCATGTAATTTAGAGATGAGCAGTATAACAGTTGTTTACGAAAACAATATACATTAAAAATTGCTAATACCTCCCTCCTCAGCCATTCCTTTAGCTTTGGGGACCTGGAATAATCTGAACTGTCGCACTTGCTGGCGAGAGAGATGGTTAGTAGTTGTTTTGGCAGCAATGACAAGGGCGATGGGTGGCGCAAGCTGCAGTGGCCTCCTGGTCAGAGCCCTGGCACTTAATATTTAACAAATTGAGCACTGCAATTGGTTGAATGAAAGAACAATGCAAGCATCATGCTTCAGTAATGGACAGTTGCCTTTTCACCACCATAATATTTTTTTGTTTCCATTCGTGCTGTTAGAAAGAAGTTCAGTCACTGAGCTGCCCCCCGATTAAACGTATTCTTCGAGTCCCATTTACCGAATGGAACCAATATTCTGTAGAGAAATGTAATAGAGTTCTCGTTAAAAAAAACCTACATGGGGTTCTTAGGTAACATTTTTGTGCTAAAAGTAGGGCTCTGAAAAAGCAGTGTTTTTAACTGCATTTTGTAAATACGCGTTTAAAATAAGAGAGCTGTTACATTCTTTAAACGCAGCAAAACAAAGCAAGTCAATTTGCATCCTAAAGATGAAATGGAAACACACAACAGACATGCAAACCTCAACTCAAGCACCAAATGCAATGCTTAAGACCTCACAATATTTTTGTCAATAAGTAAAATACATAAAAGCACAACACTAATAAATAACATTACATACTCCAGCTAATAAACAATACTACGTTCATAGTAATCCTTTTAATAAAGTTAAGGTAATATGATTTGTAATCTCTTGTGTAAGATTATTTACTTTTGTTACTGCATCTGGCACATCAAGGTTGAGGTCAAAAGCATTGCATGCAGTATGGGAGTTATGGTTTGCATGTTCGTTGTTTGAGTTTCATTGGTTTTTCGGTTTTAATTCACAACCATAACTCCACTTTAACTGGGTTTTTACAGTCAATTTCTATTTTTTTCCTTTAAATATATGTTAGTGTTATAATTAAAGCTACCCATCTCTAAGGGTCACATGTACAAAACTTTAGAATTGTGATTTCCTATTTGCGATTCTTAGCAATTCGCAATTAGGAAATCACAATACGTAATGTAAGAACACTTAAAGGTTTTCAGTAGCGATTCCTAATGGGTCACAAATCGACCTACCTCATGAATATTAATGAGGTAGGTCGCAATTTGCAACCCATTAGGAATCGCAGCCATCACAGGGATGGTGGCCTGCTGGGGTCAGCAGAACCATGTCTGTGATTGCTTTTAAATAAAGCAATCGTTTTTTTAATGCAGTCCTTTTTCCTTAAAGGAAAATGGGATGTTTTAACAAAAATGAAAAGTGTTCTTTGAATTTTTTAAGAGTAGACAGTGGCCCGTGGGACCACTGCCTGTTCTTAAAAAATATCTTACTAACTATTCTCAAAGTGGAAGGGGTCCTTTAGGGGTCCCTTCCCATTTGCGAATGGGTTACCATCATTTTTTAAATGGCAGTAAATTGCAAATGTTTTGTAACCGCATTTCGGTTGCAAAACATTTGCACATAGCACTGCGATTTGGTATTAGGAAGGGACGCCCTAAAACACCCCTTCCTAATACCAAATTGCACACACAATTTGCAATTCAGTTATAGGTTACCGAATTGCAAATAAGGATTTGTGCATGTGAAACAGCCTTTTTTGCGTTAGCAAATGGGCCGATTCTGTGAATCGGCCCGTTTGCGAGTACAAAAAGCCTTTGTACATGTGGCCCTTAATTTTAAGCTTTGTTTTTTTCCAATGAATATATATTTATATATTTGTGTATAAATAAATAATTGCATCTATTTTGGTGGACTTTGCCCTTTCTGTAGGGTCCCCCCAAACTCTTTATCTTCACCCATCCTGTTGTTGCTGAAATTCGTTTTGTTAGCCTTAGCATTCTGTGGACTTTACCCCTCCTCAACTGTGCTAAAGTGCTTGTTCTCTCTCCTTTAAACATGGTGAAATTGATTTACACCCAAATGGCACTTGTAAGATACTTGTAAGTCCCTAGTAATATGGAACTAAGGTACCCAGGGCCTGTACATTCTATCACATTTTTTTATTGATTTTTGCAACAAGAGTAAAAAACATTACACAGTTCACAGCATACAGTACAAAGCATGGTATCTGCACGACATAGAAATCAGGTCGTAAAACATCTTTAACCCATAATTTGTCAATCACCACCCAGGTTATAGTTTGTCCACCAAATCCCCCAAATTTTCTCGTGTGTGCAAGAACAGCCGTGTGATTTGTAGATATGCTCCTCTGCATTGGTGCACCAGTCCATCATGGAGTACAATTCAGTGATAGTGGACGGCAAGAGTGATGTTCAATGGTGCACAATAAATATCCCGTTTGGCCACCATGGTACCAATGCCAACCAGGATGTGCACTCCTCGAAGTCCCCCCCACATCCTCCATAATGCTTAGCAACACGACACTGGAAGAGCAGGTAATGGGTCTTTCCAGAATATTTGACAGTGTTGTGAAGACCATGGACCAGTATTTAGCAATGACTGGGCAGATCAATACCATATGATAGAAATCACTGTCATCCTTTGTGCATCTAGGGCATGTAGGGGTGGGAAATGCACCCATTTTCCATAAAAGCCATGGGGTGAGGTATGAAGCATGGAGATATTTCAGCTGGATCAAGAGTAAGCGAGAGGGAATGATCAGGTCTTGTGGGGACATCCTGGCGTCTCTCCAGTCAACGTCGTTGAGCTCACCAACATAGCTCTCCCAATTAGCCCGAAGAGCTGCAAAAGATTCAAGGGAGTTTCCGACCAGGGACCAATATATCCGCGAGATGCTGCCCGACCCAGCTGTTCTGATAAAACTTGGGCCTCGAGGGTGCTGTAGTCTGACAAATGCTGTTGCTGCAGCTGATACACCGCCAATACATTCCTAAGCTGTAAATATCTACAGAACTGGGTCCTGTGGAGGAGGAATTCTTCTTGGAGGGCCTGAAAGGTCTTCGTATGTGAGCCCTCCCAAATGTCTCCTAGGTGGGAGATGCCTGTAAGGTCCCATCATTCAAACTCATTCAAGTTAGAGACCTGGAGTATCCAGCCACCAGACCACAGGGGCGGTCACCTGCATCAGTCGATGGTCCCAACCAATCAATTGGAGGGCCTGCCACCAGCACAGTAGAGTGGTCCTCTTATGCCCAGGTAGGAAATGGCAGATTGGGCGACCATACAAAATAATGCAGGCTATGTTGTTGGCCCATGAGGGAGACCTCTAGGCGGAGTGAGGTGCCCTCTACCCTAAGAACATCCAGTCATTAATGGGTTGTAGCTACGAGGCCCAGTTGTACAAGTGAATGTCTGCCATTCTCATCCCCCTATTATAGGGTGATTGGACACAGTTACAGGGGGCTCTTCTAGGGGTCTTGTTCACCCACAGAAAGGATCGTATTGCCCCAATTAGGCGGGTTAACTAGGATTGGGAAATGAAGAGTGGAAAGTTCTGCAGTGTGTAAAGTCGGGCCAGTATTAGGGTAGTGCGACTGGTGCAGCTGCACTGGGCGCTAACCTGGGGAGGGGGCGCTACCCTCACAGTAGAGTGCTGTGTTTAGCAATAACTTACAATTCAAAAACACCTTCAGCAGAGCTCCTTGTGCGTCCAGATTTCGGGCAGCATTAAAAATGTCAAGATATCTCTTGTGATTAATGTTCCTGCTAGAGAGAGAGAGATCAGAGTTTTGTCTAGGGGCAGTTTTGACTCACCATAAAGTAGCACAGAGGGTTAATATGCCTGCTGCAAAGAATGCGTTCCATGCAGATCACAAATCTGTATTTTATGTGGATAGCTGAGTGGATTACTGCTTTTGTCACAGAGATCCTTTTGTTACCTCAGTTCATAAGATGCAACCCTAATATAGAACAGTGACTGTTAAGACCTGCCATCAAAGAGCTGCATGCAAACTGCATAAAATAGGTTAGGACGTACTGTTTTTTTTATCCCAGTCTTTCATTAGCTATTCCTGATGTTGCTGAAAAGTGTTTGGCTAGATATACATTCCTATTAGTAAAGTCAGACTTTGCTAGTGATTTAAAACAAATGAAATGTATGTAAGAGAGGGGCTATGGAGAGATGAGGGGCACTTTTGCCTGGTGGTTGTGAGGGAATACAAGGAGGTGGTTTTGGGTGGTTGCCAAAAATGGTTGTCGCACTGGGCGCCAACAGCTCTAAAGCCAGCCCTGTGTAAAGTAGTCATGGGAGTGCAATAACTTTGAAGAATGCAATGCAGACCAAAACATTGAGTGGGAGGGCAGCCCATCCGGTCAGGTCCCAATGAGTCTGGTGCTATGGTGCCGTTAGGTTCAGTTTCCAGGTTAATTTGGGGTCCAAAGCAATGACTACTGCCAGGTAGGGAAAACTCAGTCTGCGTATAGGGAGGCGGTCTTGCCAGTCAATGGCCTCCCGACCACCTGGAACAGGGACGAGGAGCGATTAGAGAATTGCAACTAACCCAGGCCCCCAAAGTCTCAGTTGTCAAGGTGAAGAGCAATGGGGAGAGGGGGCAGTCCTGCCTGGTGCCCCCTTGGATTGAAAAGGGGGAGGACAAGACACCATTGACTCCGACATGTGCCTAGGAACAAGCATAAAACACCTTGACGAAAACAGAAAGCATGGCCCAAATCCCATAAGGGAAAGGACTTGGAAGAGGAACCCCCAATGAAGGGAGTCGAATGCCCTCTCAAATTCCAAAAGCGTATGTGCAGCGACGTCTCCAAAGTGCCGATGGTGATCCAGAGCAGTGTGCTCTTGATGAATGCAATGTCGGGAACTGTGGCGAGGCACAAAGCCGCATTGATCCGCTCTTCAGTTCAGTTCTGGACCTGCAGAAGAACTCTCAGAGAACTGCTCTGCTGTCTGTGGCCTACTGTGTACTTCAGAGGACTGCCCTGCTACACCAAGGGGAATGTCCTGCTGCCTGAAGCCTTCCTTGTGCCCTCAGAGGACTGCCATGCTGCTTCAGACTTGCTTTTCTGCTTGCACCCAGGACAACTTGAGTGACTTCGAGGGCTTGTAGGCTGGCCGCCTGATGATATCTTCAGGGACAGAAAAGGTCACAACCATCTTGAACCTGCGCCTGGACTCAGCCCGAGTGAGTTCTGACCCTTCAGGTGGTGACCCCCAGTCTTAGACCCTTGGAAGTTAAAGGTCCTGTACCTGCCTAAAAGAAGGTTCCACCAAATCCGGTGCGAAGTGTACACCCGCAAAGCAATGATGGAGCTCTTGTATCTCTTAAAAATCAAGATCAGAAATATTGCACAAAAAACAATTATCACAAGGGGTTTCAAGATAGATCCCACTAATCCAGTTCCTAAATTTCCAAACCATCTACTTACAGAATCAAATCCATTTTTTTCAATTGCTTCCCAAGCACCTATGTATCTAAGTCCTTCAAATGTCCCTTCAAGTCAGTGATGTTTTCGATAAACTTTTTCAAATCTTTACTTTTGTGGGGGATGTAAATACAAAATTGTTGCACTTTAAACATCGACAGATTCTGCCCTCTTTTGCAAGAAGGATGTCTAAGGCAAAGCGGTTCTGCAAAACCATGATCTCACAGCTGCCATTTCAGAATCTACAACTAATAAAGCACCTGCTGTACTGGTAGACAACTTATCTATGGACAATTTCCTAATTTTTATGTCATTCAAAATCACACCTACAGATGGAAGAATTGCACGAAAAATGTCTCCTACTACTTCTCCAGTGCTAATTCCTCTTTTGGGTCTAGAGGTTTGTTCCCATACAGGATCATCAAAATGTTCCACTTGATAAAGCTTTGGAAAAACTATGCCTAAATAACATATGCTATACCATCCTTTTGGCAATCTAAAATATGAATGTACTCCACGAACACAATAAACTCCAGAAATAGCAGGATCTTTTCCTTCTAATAATGACTCCCAATGTCCTTTAGTTTCAAATGTATGTTCACATTTACTCTTTCCCACAAATTTTGTGTCAGTTGTCGGCATTCCTCTAAATATGCATAATTTCCCTTTGTGTCTCCAATCTAAACTTAAGGCAGCTTGATTCCCTGCTATTTGATGCTCAATTTCTTCTCTAGCCCACTGGTATCCAATTTTAGCTTTCTTTGACTTGGATTCCATCCCTCTCCTGTCCTCAACAACATTTATAAAGCTCTTCTCTAGTTAAGTTACAAGTCAAATTGTTTTGATAAGCATAAACAGTGTCATGGTGGGGTTAAAAAATCCGTCAGCTCTCTCTCTATTTTTAGCTTCAGGGTAGCAATTCAAATGCTTAAGTATGGGAACTTTTGAAACATCTAATCATAATTTGAAAAATAATACTGAAAATGACCCTGCCCATACAGAAGGCTCATTAACAAACTACAAGTAACACCATAAGTCAAAGGAATGTGATGGTAGGTGATACCCTCTTCAGCCGATGCAGGTGATTGTATACAGATGTAGCAACCCCAAGCATCCATAGTATCAATGTATTCATAAAGCAACTTATAATACACATTTGAAGAAAGATATTGTCTAGCAGCATCTATGTGTAAGTCTTTCTCATCAAGTGAGTGCATTCTATCATCAGTAGAATGTGGGGTCTTAGGGATATGTATAACCTTAGTCAGCTCTAAAGCAGGTGAGGTGAGTGAGTATCACACCAGAAGCAACATAATCAGTACTGCAATTACAGTTTTCAACACACCTGCTATTAGTATTAATAATAGGTTCGTTACTTTGCTAGAATCAGACCGTTGGATGGAAAATAGCAGCGGCAGAGCATTTTCTCTGTCAGTTTCCACCCGTGCAAATGGCACAACAAAATTCTAGCGATGTGCAATGAAATTATTTACAAGACTTTGTGAGTCTTCCTTAGCCCTACTCGTGTTCTTCTAAATGAAAATGAAAATTTTGCTCTTGTCAATTCTTTTAGAAAAGTCTATTTACAATGTCTTTGTTCAGAAGCGCATTTCAAAGTTCAATCTGTAAATCATATTGAGAACAATTCGGGTCAGTCTGTTTTGTGGCAAAGTCAAAACACAATTCAGCCACAAGTATGGATTCACAGAGGTTTAGCTGGATTTACACTTTGTCCCTCCAAGTACCAAGACTCTTTCTCTTGGGAATTTGGTGCAAGATATGTCCATTCAGGTGAAGAATAACTCCAACAGGGTATTCTAACTCTTTTTGATCTCCTGAGCACAGGCCCTTCTTTTTTACTGGCACTCAGATCAGTATCCTCAGTACCCTCTGGGATAGTGCGGGGCACGTGTCCTTCAGGCATACTCAGTCTTTCTCCTGCCATCTTGGTCAACGTTCTTCAGGTCTTGCTCATGTTACTACAGCACTAAGCACTTTGTCAGGGCTAAGTCTGATTCATTCAATGCCACAGGACAAGATTCTCCTGTCTCAGTTTCAGCTGTTGACTTCTCAAGACTTAAGACCCTTCTCAGTCCAAGCATGTACTGTGTCAGACTCTTGCAGACCCCTACCAGCTTGTCTAATCTGCTCCTGGTTTCTCTCTGTTATCACCGGCACTTCTGGGAGAGGTGCTGCACATCATCAAGGGGACTCTCAACTCTGCCAGTATGGGCAGCATGTACCAGTTGGGAAGACCTCAGCCCTTGTCAGCAGTAGTGGTGACAAGAGTAACTAGGAAAGGGCCACACCAACAATGTTCCAGGCACGTTTTCATAACGTGCTCCTTCACCAGAAACCAGTCTCTAGGACTGAGGTCATGGCACTGCTCCTGATGTGGTGGGGTGGTTGCACCATGTCAGCCAGTCCTTTGCAGCAATCAAGAATCATGTCATCTGTAATATTCACTTTGCTACTATGAGACTATCATTTCTTCTGGCTGGGTAAGCTTAAACTCACCGTGAATAGATGCACACTATCACCAGGATGTATCTCAGCCCGTTGCACACAGGCACCTCAATAAAGTCCAATTGCATCCTGTTGAAATGGACCTTCTGATCTCCCAATGTGACTCAGTGTTACTGCAACTCTCTTCCCTACGTTCATTTGTTGACACACAACTCATCTGTGACGCAATTCCTCAGCCATCAATCTGAATCTGGGTTTAAACCATGTTTGCCTAAACAAATGGAGCATAGGTATCCTCCCTACATGGGCGGGACTATGGTAGTGTCTAGCCATTGGGTGCAACAAACTGTCTGGCAACACAGGTCTTCCATCAACTGAAAACCAAATGTCTCTTGACACAACCTGCTCTGATCCAACTGTTCTGTTCTGCTTCTGACACTTCCTCCAGTAACCTCTTTACCTCCTTCCACGTATCAACTGTTGTTAACAAGAGGTTGTAATTGGTACATCTGCACCTTCATTGCAATACTCTCTGTTGAATGTACACGCATTATCTGCACAGTAAAACATGCAATTTCATCTATATATCTTTTGCCGACTGCTACATAATCATTTCCGTTGTGGCGTACAGAGCACTTCACAACCGCAATCTGGTCAGGCAACTGTAAAGATTTAAGAAGCTTCATGACAACCTTGCCCTTCCAAATGGGAGAACCGGAAGACATTATGAATCCCCTATGTGACCAACACTGCCCAAAGTCGTGAACCACACCAAAGCCATACTGACTGTCAGTGAAGATCGTCACTTTCGACTGTTCAGAAACACTGCACGCCCTAGTAAGAGTGATCAACTCAGCCACTTCTGCAGATGTTACTCCTTGAAGCCAGGAGGCTTCAACTACCTTTGAGACTGTGCAAACAGTCTAGCACTTCGTATCTGCATACTTGATGGCGTTGCAAGCAGCATTTGAAGTGAAAAGTTGAAATTGGCAGAGAAATAAATCTGTATATTATCCATTCTGCAGTTGCCACTTCTGCAACAGTAAATTGTCTCTCAGGCAGGAGCCATCAACAAACAGTACAAGATCATTTTCAGACAGTGGCTCATCTTGTATGTCAGGTTTTGGCTTGGTGCATACTTCAGTCGCATCAAGACAGTTATGATCAACTTCTCCATCATCATTTTCAATATCAGGAAAGGGCAACACTGTGGCAGAATTTAAAGCAGTACAGTGTTTCAATGTGAAATTCTCTGCCACCAGGATAACTTATCCATACCTGGTCAACTGACTATTAGTAAGATGCTAAGGGCGAATACGCGTTAACAGTATCCCCACAGAAGAATCCGGAACTTCTGGAAGATTCAGTGTTCCGTACGGAGGTGGAAACCGGGGTGACTAACTACTTCCTGGAGAACACGGGTACGGCTTCCACGTTGGGGGTGGAATGGGATGCCTTTAAAGTGGTGGCGAGGGGCTTGTGCATTGCTAGCGTAGTAGGGGTCCGGAAGACACTGCTTCATGACATTGAGACCGCGTAACGGCGCCTACGGAATCTAGAGATTACTAGACCTGATCAGCCTGATAACCACAGGGAACTCTTAGCTGCAAGAGAGGCGGTAGCGGTGGAAGTTGATAGATTGCGCTTGTTGGACTTGGCCCTTTTCCCCTGAATTTTTCGCTTTTCCCCCTAGCCTTTTTACTGACATGGTGTGTCTGAACTGAAAATAATAAATGCTGTGCAATGGTGTACGCACCTTTATTTCCACCATTGTAGAAATGCACCTTTGTAAAATGTTACTTTTAAAATGGACGCCCTTCCTGTCTGCACATGTGCCGCCTGTCTGAGGTGAGTTGGCAGTCTAGTTGTCTGTTTCCCAGCACCCCCAGCTTTTGGAGGGAAGCCTGGCACCCAGGGTGCTCTACACCTCCCTAAACCAGTTGGGACCGGTTTCCCAGGGAACCTTCCAGAAGCTTCCAGCCCTTTCTGGTAGGTGGGGTGAGGGGGCTGTGCCTCCATGTGCTCAGACTGAGCGTGGACCTGAATGAGAGGGGACACTCTGCCAGGAGGTACCGCCACATTGGGCCTGTGTGCTGGCCCCTGTGCCCATCTGCACCCCTCCGCTGTCCACAGGGCCAGTGAGAGCCCTTTACTGGAGTGAAGACTGCTGTGTCAGGAGGAGTGCCACTTTATGGGAGATGACTGCTTCTAGGAGCTGCTGTCCTGTTCTGATGAGTACCCACTGCCTGCTGATCTTGCCCAGTATTGCCTGCCTGCTCTCCTGCCGTCCTAAGCCCAGCACCTGGTGAGCACTATATCTTACTGCCAGCTGCCAGCTGCCTAGCACCCTGTGAGCACGTGGTCTGCCCAGGAGAAGAGAGGAGCTGATGCCTGCAGCGCTGTGCTGCTAAAGCGCTATAACTGTACCACAGGGGAAAAGGAGCGCTGCAACTTTATTTTGTGGGACTTAGCGCTACAACCTTATTCCTGCACCAGGAGAGCGCTGCCTCTAGCCCTGCCCAGGAGAAGAAGGTGCGTGGGTCCTGCAGCGGTGGGCTGCCGGAGTGCCATATTTGCATTGACTGTGCTCTGCTTGCTGCGAGAGCGCTATAACTGTGCCCAGCAGAAGAGGAGCGCTACATTTGAAGTGACTGACCATCCCTGCCTGCTGGCTAGCGCCTGGAGAAGAAGAGCGCTTTATCTTATTGCCCAGGAGGTGAGGAGCTGACATCTGCAGCGCTGTGCTGCGAGAGCGCTATATTTCCAGTGACTGTGCCTACCTGCCTGCTCCCTAGCGCCTCGGGAGGGCTATATTTCATTGCCAGTGAAGGGGAGCGCTACCACTTTATGGTGTGGGACCTAGCGCTTTGTGGGCGCTATATGTAAATTGCCAGGGAGGAGTCATGCGGCGGAGGGGGCCCGAGGCACATTGTCGGTGCCTGCCCCTCCGCGCTGCTGACGAGGAGAAGGCTCCGCTGAGGGTGAAGCCAGGAGAGGTCCCAGAAGCGGGACCTGTTGGGGCACATTGCAGGTGCCCGGAGACTGCAGAGACATCCAGAGGGGCCTCAGACTGCCGGTGAGTGGGGCTCAGTCATCCTGTGGTTGGGGGGTATGTCGGGGCACATTGTCGGTGCCCGCCCCCGGTGCCAGTATTCTTTGGAGGGCATTGGTTGTGTTTAGAGTCCCATAGTAGGGGGCTCCAATGTGCCCAGTACTTGTTTCCTCCCTCAGCTGCACGACAGAGGCATTTTGGGAAATTCTAGAGTCCCAGAAGAGGGGCTCCACCATGCCAGTGTTCTTGTGGGCAGATTCCTGTTAGAGCCCGGAGTGGGGCTCCCATCGCTGCATTGTTGGCGCCAGTGCTTGTTGGGTTTACCCACCTACCCCGCAGGACAGGGGGCAGCTGCCACACATTGGGGGCATTGGATTACCCAGAAGGGAAAGAGAGAGGAGTGAGGGACCCTCCTACCCTAGCGCTTTGCGCACCTTTGTTTTCGCCGCCCTTGCAGCCAACCCTGACTGTGTGGGACATAGGGCATTTGAGCCCCCGAGAGAGGCCAGTTGGCCTGGGGCCAGTCTCAGTGTTGTGCCCCCGACTGGGGCGAACTGCGGTTATGCTGGCGAGGCCTATTGCCCCTTATGATTTATGGCATAATATGGTTGTATAATGTATTTGTACCTAGGATGCTATTTAAAGCTTTTCCCTCAGGTTTGCAGTGCTGATGGTAGGCCTATTGGGTTCCTGCGGAGGAGGAGCCACATGCTAAATGTGTTTCTATGCCCTATGTTCACATGTTTTATGCCCCAGGCTCAGGATGTGCCTAGTGTGCTTTTATACCTAATGCTTTTTCCTAGGGTGTACATTGCTGAGGTTTATGCCCGGCTAAGGTGGCCTACCCCTGATGAGAGTGTCACCTATGTTTCAATGCCTAATTGTTGCCCACAATGTGTTTTTATGCATGTTGAGATGCCTCATGCGAGTTTGCCTAATGACATGCTATAATGGGTTATGTTTAGGCCTAATGCCCTGACGGTGCCAAGTGCATGAGGTAGCCAGTAGGCACTGGTTGTTGCACCTATATTCCTATTGACTTCCATTTATCTTTGGGTACTGTTGTGATGGTTCTGGCAGCGGCCCGATTGGCCCTGCCCTGTATATAATCCCCGTGTCAATTGCCATCCCGTGCCGGTTGGCACAAGGTCTATGCACCTGGGAGGGTTCTACAACGTGTTTTTGCATAATACATATGCTGTTTTCACCTAACTCGGTGTGGGGTCTCTTTTTGTAGTGTGCCTGGTGTGTCGCCTGTGAGTGCTGCGTGGATGCTTTACACATTTCCTCCGGAGTTTGGCCCGCCCGCTCTGCACCACGCTACCCGTTTCTAACATTGGTGTTCAGCGGTGAGATAGGACTTGTGTTTCCGCAGTACCACAGCGACAACGGGTTGCACTGCAAACTGAGCAGTTGAAATAATCACAGATTTGGGGATTATTTTGTTTGATTACCTTTCCTCCTAAAAGGGTCACTGTGGAATTGTGTTTCCCTGTTTACTGTATCTGTGTATCTCGCCAAGATGGGGTTACTCTATGATGAGGATGAACTGTGGGAGTACACTGAGGAGGAAGTGATGGATTTCTGCAGAGAAAGGGGGATACCAATAGAGGGTGACTTCCGCAAAAAATTGTTCCTCTATGAGGCCCTAAAAAGGGGGGAACCTTTAGAGCGCTGTGGGGACCTTTCAGATTACCCCTCCGCATATCTAAATGGTGGACTAGGTGGAGACCCGGAGGAGGACCTAGAGTGTGAGGAGGACTCTGAGAGTGAGGGTGCCCAGTCCATAACCCTGGAGGGTGGTGACACTGAGGAGGAAGAAGATGACGGGGCGGGGACGCCAGTAGCTAAGGAGGACACCATAGACAGGGAGTCCCGTGCTGGGTCCAGCCCCGTGGGCACTGCCCCACCCCTTTCCCTGTCCCCAGAAGAGTGGGTGGATAGGAGGGAAGGAAGGGAGCACCAGCTGGCTTTGGAGAGGCTCAGGTTAAAGCACGCCAAGGAGTTAGCGCAGCTGAGGGTGCAAGAGAAATTGCTAGAGACCGAAAGGGTCCTAGCGCAGGAAAGGATGGCTGAGGCTGAAAGGGCCTTCGCCAGGGAGAGACTAGCTCAGGAGGGTAGGTTGTCCCCCGAGAGTGGTTTCAGGAGTCTGGATTCACCAGTGAGGGTGGGATCCAGTGGTGGCAGCGAGAGTGACTCCAGTGTGGGAAGTCCCACTCCCAGAGCCCGAACATGGTGCCTGATCCCCAGGAGGAGGGGGGCAGGTTGGATTTTAGGGGCGGCAAGAAACTGTCCCATCAGTCTTGGGGGGAGTATGTGGACGTGTGTTGGACTGCATTGGAGGATTGGGTGGTGGGTAGCGCGGTGAATGATTGGGAGGGGCTGTTCCATGTAGTTATCAAGGAACACATGCTAAGGAATTGTTTCCCAAGGTTGCACCACCACCTGTTGCAGTGTGGGCTCTCTGACCCCAGGGAGCTTGCACGGGAGGCAGACCTCTGGGTGAGCGCCAGAGTGTCTGAGGAGGCACTGGGGAGTGATCCAGAAGGGAGTGGCTCAGGGATCTTCCCACCCCGGGAGGGGGGAGGAGTGCAGAGTAGCCCAGCTAGGTCCCAGGGTAGTGAGAGGGTTGTAGGGCCTCACGTCCTATCTACAGGAAGGAGTGAGACGGGGAGGTGTCCCGAGGTGCCCCAACCGCAGTCTCAGGGCCTGGAGAGCTCCATAAGGGAACCCCAGGTTGGGAGCCTAGGCTGTCCCGAGAGGCCATCCATGGAAGGGGATCCCCTAGTGTCGGGAGAACCCAGGGCGTCTGTAATCAGAGCTCCAGGGGTTCTGGGGTCTGCTCAGTCGCAGGTTTAGATCCTGGGCTGGGATGCCAGGTTCAGGGACTGCCTGACCTGGAGGGTGGGACACCTGTAATCAGGGTCCCTACCGGTTTGACTTCCAGAGGTACTTCTCTAGGTGGGAGGGTGCGGAACTCTGGAAGGGGGTGCAGAGGGAGGAAGGACTCGCCTCTGGCACCGGCTCAACCACAGGGCTTCGATCCTGGGTTGGGAGGCCCGGTTCAGGTATTGCCTGACCTGGCGGGAGGGACGTCTGTAAGCAGTGTCCCCCCGGAGTTGTCTTTCAGGGGTGCTACTCCAGTTGGGAGGGTGCAGAACTCTGGGAGGGGGTGCAGAGGGAGGGAGGACTCGCCTCTGGCACCGGTTCAACCTAAGGGTTTAGACCCTGGGTTGGGGGATCGGTTTCAGGGCCACGGCCCTGGACGAGTGAGAGAGTGGTGGTCTGAGGGTGCCCCACATGGGAGGAGAGGGCGGAACCCCAGAAGGAGAGGTAGGGGGAGGAGAGCCTCGCCCCGGACTGCTGGTCAACCTGAGGGTGCGGACCCTAGGTGGAGGACCAGTGGCAGTTTGGCACTGCACGGAGGAGAAGGAGGGTGGCCGACGGGTACTACGGGCCTGTGGCTACTGCCCCCCGCTCTGTGAGACCGCAAGGGCCAGAGACATCTGGACGGCCTAGCGCCTGGTCCTGGCCGCGGACAACTAGGGAGCACCAGTGGGGTGGCTTAGATGGTCCAGGGAGGTTTGAGAGAGGGAACCATCTGGTTCCAGAGTGGCGGAGAACCTGCGGGTGCCCCTGCAGTTGCGGGCCTGCGTCCACGTTTTCTCGCCTCAAGCAGGGAAGCCCATCAAGGCATTGAGTGGTCTACCCTGGCTTTTGGCTGGGAGGGGTTGTGTTGGACTTGGCCCTTTTCGCTGAATTTTTCGCTTTTCCCCTAGCCTTTTTACTGACATGGTGTGTCTGAACTGAAAATAATAAATGCTGTGCAATGGTGTACGCACCTTTATTTCCACCATTGTAGAAATGCACCTTTGTAAAATGTTACTTTTAAAATGGACGCCCTTCCTGTCTGCACATGTGCCGCCTGTCTGAGGTGAGTTGGCAGTCTAGTTGTCTGTTTCCCAGCACCCCCAGCTTTTGGAGGGAAGCCTGGCACCCAGGGTGCTCTACACCTCCCCTAAACCAGTTGGGACCGGTTTCCCAGGGAACCTTCCAGAAGCTTCCAGCCCTTTCTGGTAGGTGGGGTGAGGGGGCTGTGCCTCCATGTGCTCAGACTGAGCGTGGACCTGAATGAGAGGGGACACTCTGCCAGGAGGTACCGCCACATTGGGCCTGTGTGCTGGCCCCTGTGCCCATCTGCACCCCTCCGCTGTCCACAGGGCCAGTGAGAGCCCTTTACTGGAGTGAAGACTGCTGTGTCAGGAGGAGTGCCACTTTATGGGAGATGACTGCTTCTAGGAGCTGCTGTCCTGTTCTGATGAGTACCCACTGCCTGCTGATCTTGCCCAGTATTGCCTGCCTGCTCTCCTGCCGTCCTAAGCCCAGCACCTGGTGAGCACTATATCTTACTGCCAGCTGCCAGCTGCCTAGCACCCTGTGAGCACGTGGTCTGCCCAGGAGAAGAGAGGAGCTGATGCCTGCAGCGCTGTGCTGCTAAAGCGCTATAACTGTACCACAGGGGAAAAGGAGCGCTGCAACTTTATTTTGTCGGACTTAGCGTTACAACCTTATTCCTGCACCAGGAGAGCACTGCCTCTAGCCCTGCCCAGGAGAAGAAGGTGCGTGGGTCCTGCAGCGGTGGGCTGCCGGAGTGCCATATTTGCATTGACTGTGCTCTGCTTGCTGCGAGAGCGCTATAACTGTGCCCAGCAGAAGAGGAGCGCTACATTTGAAGTGACTGACCATCCCTGCCTGCTGGCTAGCGCCTGGAGAAGAAGAGCGCTTTATCTTAATGCCCAGGAGGTGAGGAGCTGACATCTGCAGCGCTGGGCTGCGAGAGCGCTATATTTCCAGTGACTGTGCCTTCCTGCCTGCTCCCTAGCGCCTCGGGAGGGCTATATTTCATTGCCAGTGAAGGGGAGCACTACCACTTTATGGTGTGGGACCTAGCGCTTTGTGGGCGCTACAACTTAATTTCAGCCCAAGAACTTTCCTGCCGCCTAGCGCCTCGTGAGCGCTATATGTAAATTGCCAGGGAGGAGTCCTGCGGCAGAGGGGGCCCGAGGCACATTGTCGGTGCCTGCCCCTCCGCGCTGCTGACGAGGAGAAGGCTCCGCTGAGGTTGAAGCCAGGAGAGGTCCCAGAAGCGGGACCTGTCGGGGCACATTGCAGGTGCCCGGAGACTGCAGAGACATCCAGAGGGGCCTCAGACTGCCGGTGAGTGGGGCTCAGTCATCCTGTGGTTGGGGGGTATGTCAGGGCACATTGTCGGTGCCCGCCCCCAGTGCCAGTATTCTTTGGAGGGCATTGGTTGTGTTTAGAGTCCCATAGGAAGGGGGGCTCCAACGTGCCCAGTACTTGTTTCCTCCCTCAGCTGCACGACAGAGGCATTTTGGGAAATTCTAGAGTCCCAGAAGAGGGGCTCCACCATGCCAGTGTTCTTGTGAGCAGATTCCTGTTAGAGCCCGGAGTGGGGCTCCCATCACTGCATTGTTGGCGCCAGTGCTTGTTGGGTTTACCCAGCTACCCCGCAGGACATGGGGCAGCTGCCACGCATTGGGGGCATTGGATTACCCAGAAGGGAAAGAGAGAGGAGTGAGGGACCCTCCTACCCTAGCGCTTTGCGCACCTTTGTTTTCCCCGAGAGAGGCCAGTTAGCCTGGGGCCAGTCTCAGTGTTGTGCCCCCGACTGGGGCGAACTGCGGTTATGCTGGCGAGGCCTATTGCCCCATATGATTTATGGCATAATATGGTTGCATAATGTATTTGTACCTAGGATGCTATTTAAAGCTTTTCCCTCAGGTTTGCAGTGCTGATGGTAGGCCTATTGGGTTCCTGCGGAGGAGGAGCCACATGCTAAATGTGTTTCTATGCCCTATGTTCACATGTTTTATGCCCCAGGCTCAGGATGTGCCTAGTGTGCTTTTATACCTAATGCTTTTTCCTAGGGTGTACATTGCTGAGGTTTATGCCCCGCCTAAGGTGGCCTACCCCTGATGAGAGTGTCTCCTATGTTTCCATGCCTAATTGTTGCCCACAATGTGTTTTTATGCATGTTGAGATGCCACATGCAAGTTTGCCTAATGTCATGCTATAATGGGTTATGTTTAGGCCTAATTCCCTGACGGTGCCAAGTGCATGAGGTAGCCAGTAGGCACTGGTTGTTGCACCTATATTCCTATTGACTTCCATTTATCTTTGGGTACTGTTGTGATGGTTCTGGCAGCGGCCCGATTGGCCCTGCCCTGTATATAATCCCCGTGTCAATTGCCATCCCGTGCCGGTTGGCACAAGGTCTATGCACCTGGGAGGGTTCTACAACGTGTTTTTGCATAATACATATGCTGTTTTCACCTAACTCGGTGTGGGGTCTCTTTTTGTAGTGTGCCTGGTGTGTCGCCTGTGAGTGCTGCGCGGATGCTTTACACATTTCCTCCGGAGTTTGGCCCGCCCGCTCTGAACCACGCAACCCGTTTCTAACAGCGCTGCTATGATTATAAGAACTACATCGCGCACGCACATTCTGAGTGGGATAAGTCTGGTACCCTGTTGGCCTGGTTGGCTAATCCTGAGAGGAGAGGGTCGCTAATCTTGGAGTTGCAGGATCCCTCCGGTGACCTATGCCGCACACAACAGGGGATCAATGATTTGTTTTATGCGTACTACCAGGAGCTTTATCGCAGCTGGGTGGTCCTGAATGAGGGGGCACTTAGGGACTTTCTCAGTGAGGCGGCTCTTCCGGAGCTGGATAGGGCAGAGGCGGACAGGTTGGGCCAAAACATCACATTAGGTGAAGTGAGGGGCGCAATTAAGCATATGGCGCGGAAGAAGACCCCTGGAGCTGTTGGGCTCCCAGTGGAGTTTTGTCTAACTTATATCGATCTGCTGGCGCCAAAATTGGTCACCCTTTTTAACGTTGCGAAAAGGGTGGGGCACTTGCCGGTTTCCACCCGTGAGGCGGTAATTATCCCCCTGCTGAAACCAGGGAAGTCCCCAATGGATAGGACTGCCTACCGGCTGTTATCCATGTTACCAACTGACTATAAGATACTGAGCCGGGTATTGGCGACCAGGCTGCTCCCTCTCATGACCGGCCTGATACATGCAGACCAAGTGGGCTTTATTCTGAAGCGGAACACCGCGGTTAACGTGCGGCGGCTACTTCGTGTCCTGGAGGCTCCCACATATCAGCAGGCGTCTGCAGTGGTTTTCTGAGTGGATATCGAAAAAGCTTTCGATAGTTTGGAATGGCTGTATTTATTTCAGGTCCTGCGCGCATTCGGGCTGGGGGAGGACTTCGTAAACTGGACAGCAATGCTGTATAGAGACTCTACGGCACATGTTAAGACAGGGGGCCTGATTTCTGACTCTTGTGTAGTGAGCAGAGGGACACGTCAGG
The DNA here is from genome assembly GCA_963921515.1 of Calotriton arnoldi. Classification (NCBI taxonomy): domain Eukaryota; kingdom Metazoa; phylum Chordata; class Amphibia; order Caudata; family Salamandridae; genus Calotriton; species Calotriton arnoldi. The sequence goes on from CAWUFW010006764.1 coordinate 448,775, forward strand.
GGTGCACATTGTCCCCGCTCTTATTTGCACTGGCTATCGAGCCGCTGGCGGCCCATGCACGAACTGGGCGCAGATATACGGGCCTTGATGTATACGGGGATACTCAGTATATAGCGTTATACGCTGATGACCTGTTGATGTTTCTGGAAGATACAGGAACAGCCCTTACTGGAGCACGTCGATTGTTGGGCGACCTGGAGCGGGTGGCGGGCCTTAAAGTAAACTGGGGAAAGTCATGCTTGTTTCCAACCAGTCCACGAGGTGCGGGCCCACAGAGTACTAGTGGAGTACATTGGGAGTATGACTGCCTGACTTATTTGGGGACTCGGGTCTATCACACGCAGGCGGACATGTTGGAGGGCAACGTACATCGAGCGATACGGGGGCTGCGGGCAGTATGGAGTTCTGGAGCACGCTTCTGCTTTTGCTGGCGGGCCGCGTGGCCCTCCTCAAGATGGTGGCGTTACCTAGGCTCCTTTATTACTTCCGAACTCTGCCGATTTGGATTCCTGCGAAGACCTTTAAGCAACTCCAAACGCTGGTAACGGGTTTTCTGTGGCTTAGCGGTAGGCGACGGGTGGCCTTGATGACGCTGGCACGACCGAGAGGAGAGGGGGGACTGGCGGTACCGGATTTCGAGTCTTATTATCTGGCGGCCCAACTGCAGTGGCTCTTGCAGGCAGTAGCTAAGATTTTTCGAGACGTTGGCGAGGAGGAGAGTGCCCAGACGGGTGTTGTCATCTATTATCCTGCAACGACCGCTTCGACTTGACGAGCTCTCTACCGAAGTTAAAACCTTTCGCTTATGCTGGATGCGGAGTCAGAGGAGGGCTAAAATAGCTCGCCCATACGCCCCGGAGATCCCTATCTTGATTTGTCTGGTGCTCCCTCACGGGGGTAATTGGTCGGCGCTTGTCCGTTGGAATGACTTGGGCCTAAACGCGTTGGGTGATCTGTATGATGATGGGGCCCTCCTTCCGTTCGAGACCTTGCGGGACCGTTTTGACCTGCCCCGGGGAGACTACTTGCTCCATTCTGCATTGATCACGGCTGTTCAGAGGTACTGGGGAGGGGGCTTGTCTGAGCCTCCAACCTCTATGGTCTGCCAGTATGTGGTATTAGCCACGGGCACCATTAAGGCGGTCACGTGCTTAAACAGACGAATGACGCAGGAGCGGCTTGCTCCTCTAGAAGGGCTGAAGCAGAAGTGGGAGGAGGACCTGGGGGTGAGATTCCCGAGAAAGCGTGGTCTGAGATACTCGAACGACCTTGGAAATGTTCCCGGAATGCCCGATTTCAACTAATCCAGTTCTTTATCTTACATAGGCCATACTTAACGCCAGAGAAAATTAAGCAATATTTCAAAGTGCCGGCGGCGCCTTGCCCAAGGTGTGGTGGGGAGGGGGCAGACCTTCACCATATGTTGTGGGACTGCGTTCAGGTACGGAATTACTGGCGGGACGTGGTAGAGTTATTACATAACGTCACAGAGATGGACATTGACCCGGGGCCGGGGGTTTGCCTGCTCCACTGGTTTCCCCACACTTCCAAAACCAAGATCACAAGCAAATTCATGGATCTGGGCCTGGTGCTGGCAAAACGGGAGATAACTGCACATTGGAAGGCTAAGAGGGACCCGAGTTTTAATAGATGGAGGGCAGCTTTTGTTAAGTGGGTGGACTGTGAGGGTGTTGTATGGGTACAGGCGGCCACTCGCGCAAATAATGATAAAGCGCTGGACGCAGCGAGGGCGTGGGAGGCATTAGCATTATTGTTGAAGGTGCCTGATGTCGACTCTGACGCTGAGTCTGTGACTAGCGGTCAGTAGGAGGTGGCTCAGAGTTGGCCCATTGGAGCCCTGCCAGGACATGACAAAGGCCCTGAGGGGTGGGTAATTGGAGCCACCCGGAAATATGCTGACGCTTGATGTTGCAGCTGGGTTTAGTAACCTGCACTACACCATGAGTTCCATATACTGTATTAGTTGGTCTTAACTGTTACATGTGCCACGCCAGGGGGCGGGGGGAGGGACTGTTGAGGGAGGGGGCCTGAGGGCGTGGTGAGGGGGGGCTCTTTTTCTTGAGTGCATGTTCTTCCTTACTGATGGTACTTATTACTATTTGGCCTTATGTTTGCCCTGGACTGCTTGTATGTCGCATTGGTCTCTTATTCGCTAGTGCTGAGGATGTTGCTGCGATTGAGCGGCACCAGCTGCCTATCGGAGGTGGCACTTTAGACCTACCTTGTGGTTGTGCATTGACTTCCTTGCTATTCTGCTATTCCAGCAGTAAAGTTTAATCCATCTCATTACAGGGCTTTTCGACTGTCCTTCCTATATCTGTTACCGGCTGGACTGTGCACTTTGTATAAGTATGTTGCTTTTGTCTATAAAATGATTAAACATATGTTACAAAAAAAAAAACAGTATCCCCACAGAATGGGGGACAAAAACGGTCAACAGGTGACCCATCACAATACTTTCCCAGCACTCTATGCTGACACCAGCAGCCGCTACATTAAGGCATCTAGGCAGCACTGCAGCTATGGGATCAAGACTGGCAGGGAAATAGGCAATACTATTGCCATGTAACTGTGTAAGCACTGAGTGAACGCAGCCCTCCCTCTCACTGCAAAAGAGCGAAAATGCTTCATTGTAATCAGGCATTCCCAGGGCCGGAGCACGACAAATATTATCTCTCAGCTCTTGGAAAGCATGCAAACAGTTGTCATCCCAAGGTACTGGATCAGACACATCTTTGTGTATAGGCCTCTGTAGAGGCTTGGCCACTAGGGAAAAGTTGGGAATCTACTGACGACAGTCACCAAAAACATCCAGATTTTTTTCTGAGTAGTTAGCGGATTAATTTTCATGATTGCTGTGGTTCTTTCTTGACACCTTCCTTGCTCCCTTCTCAATGTTATGTCTGAGATGCAGGACCTCTTCATGACAGTACTGCAACTTATTCAGGGACACTTAATGCCCATTCGCAGTCAAATGGTTCTATAGTGCAACAGTGTCCTGTTAGCACGCTTCCTGTATTTCTGACACAACTAACAGCTCATCAATGTACTGAACTAGAACTGACTTATAGGGCATAACCAAAGACTCAAGATTCTTTTTAAGGATCTGGTTGAAGATTGAGGGACTCTCCGTATACCCTTGTGGGACTCTGCACCATGCCAAAACACAGTTTGGCAGCTGAAATGCGAAAAGGAACTGACTGTCCTTGTGCAAAGATATAAAGAAGAAAGCCTGACACAAATCGACAACAGTGAACCACTCAGCCTCACTTGGAATTTGGAATAAAATCATAGTTGTATTCGGTACCACTGGACAACAGGACAACAGGGACTGACTATGCTGTTAATCCTTCTCAGGTCCTCCACTATGTGGTACTTGAAGCTAGGCTTCTGGGTGAGTTACATGGACTTTTCATTATCTCCTTCAAAATGCCTTGTTGTAGAATTGACTCAATCACTGGAGTAATCCCAGCAGTTGTTTCAGAGGTCAAATTATACTGCTGGGTTCTTGGATACATTTGGCTTCACATTAATGCAGACAGGCTCATCTCCTTTGATGAAACCTATGTCCTTTCCTGAAAAGTCTCAGATTTCTGGTTTCACAGTATTTCTAAGGTCTGGAGCAAATCATCACTTGTCATCATAGAAAACAATCCAACGTCTCTGGACCATGTTTTGACAATTTAAAGGCAACATCCTCATCATGAGTCTGGAACTATACACCCTTTGTGGTGCAATAAACGGTGCAGTTCAATTTGCACAACAGGTCTCGTCCTTACAGATTTACCGGACTTAGATCACACACCACAAACTGATGATTCTCCTCAAATGGCCCAATTTTAACAGGTCACTGGGTTTATCATTTATTTGTTTGCAACTTCTACAACTTGGACTCTTTTTCCCGAGAGGGGTAGGTCTGGAAATTCCGCAGTTCTAACAGTGGAACGGGTAGCACCAGTATCAATGAAGAAAGATACAGAGTTGCCATTCACTTCACCTTATACTAATGAACCACTCTGGTCTACCTCTAAGACTGCTCCAAGCATGCAATCCTCCTTTCCCCTCAGGCACCGTCATTGCAACAAGCCAGAGCCATAATCATCAGACATTTCAATCATAGTATACTGTTGAAGCGTCCCCTGATTTAGAAAAGGATTCTGGTTCAAATTTGGGACTCAATTTGGGTTAAACCTGGGAATATTTACATTCTGCTGTGGAATCGGGGCTTGTGGAACTTGCATCACCGAGGCTTGAAGCACATTAAGGTTTTGTACCCTATGTCTCTGCGCACTTTGTGACTGTACAGGGTTATTATCTTGAGGTTGTGTGAACCCAGTGTTCTGAACCTGATTTCCATTCATCATGTTACCTGGATTATGATGACATTCCTGCATCCAGTGGCCCAACGTATTACAATAATGGCACAGGCTTGTTCTTTTCATACTTGCCACATCAATACAGTACTCAGGTCAATTGGAACACCGTGACCTCTACCTTGCTGTGGAAATCCATTTTCACCCTGCATCACCGGAACTCCCTGTTGATATACTCCTTTCATAGGACCAACATTCCCTACAAAAGGTTAAATTGGGTTTCCCTGTTCATCTGTGCCACCATCAATTTTTCCTTTAACCGCTTCTGCCTCACCTCTATCATCATTACAGTACTTTGCATACCTCAAAACCCCATCAATCTGTTTATTCTAACAACAAATCAAATGCTGATGAATCATCGAAGCAACCTCACATCTCAATCCTGACACGAATTGAAACACAAAATTTCCCATATCTTTCGGCTCAAGGTTCTCTGTCCCACTATACTATTTAAACACCTGCAACAATTCTTTCATAGTAAGCTTGCACTGACTCTTTAGGCTCTTGGGTTTTTCTGTCAATCTTAACCCAATCAATATCTTTAGCTGATATCTTTCCTTTCAAAAAGGTTATCACCTGTTGATATTTTCTCATCACCAACTCTGATGGGGCATTCATCGCTGGATTTTTTTTAATCTCTCTCGCCAGCCAATTCACAGACAGTTAACATTTTGCCCACAAATCACTTGGTACTACAATGTCAAAGAAGGTATTCAAATCTATCCACAGGACCTTTGAAATTTTCACAAATCGATCAACCTGAGTATACCACTCTGCTGGTTTCTCTCTCAGTTTGGGAAAATCATTAGTGAATGATGCAAGATCACTCCTACTTCAAGGCACATGGACATAACCTCCACCTGTCACTTCCCTCAATGAGTAAGCTGAGGTACCCTCTCCCTCCACTGTGGACAGAGACAGTTTCCCTCATGGTTTATTGCTGTCCTTCTTCTTTCCTCATCTGCTTTCCCACTTGTCTAGTTCTCTCCATTTTCGAGTACATCCATGTTAGAAATTGGGTCTCTTGTTGGCAGTGGTTTGTACCCTGTCCAAGTAGGGACCCTCAATCTAGTCAGGGTAAGGTACTAACTACAGCTAAGATAACCTCTGCTCACCCCATTGGTAGCTTGGCACAAGCGGTCAGGCTTATCACAGAGGAATGTGTAAAGCATTTGTACATACACACACAGTAACACAGTAAAAACACTACAAAATGAGTCCACACCAGGTTAGAAAAATAGCCAATATTTGTCTGAATAAAACAAGACCAAAATGACAAAAATCCAACATACACAAGTAAAGATATCACTTTTCAAAGGTTAAAGCAGTTCAATTCATAGAAATCTATGGATGTGTCACTTTTAGCACAAAGTACCTTGGATGCGTTAAAATTCATAGACAAACAGGCGCAGGGGAGGTGAGGCACTGGAAAAGCAAAGTGATGCGTTGGTTCCTTACTCCCAGGGGAGGTGATGTGTTGGTTCCTTACTGCTATGCAGGGTAGGTGATGCGTCAGTTCGTTACTGGAAGGGGAGGTGATGCGTCAATCTCTGAACATGCAGCCTCAGTTCCTTACTGCTGAGCAACGTTGATGAAGAAATCAGCACCCAGGGATGATGCGTTGAAAATCCAGATACGCTGTGTCGATTCCACAGCGATGAAGCAGGTGCTGCGTCGGAGTTGGAGTGGTGCGTCATGGACTTTGGTGATGCGGACCTCAAAACTCATGCTGTGGCGGATCTTCTGCTGCACTGTGATGGAAAGCTGGGGCCTATGGTGAAAGATGTGGTTGAGGTGACGATCGCGAACCACACTCCGATGCTGGCAGCAGCGATGCGTCGAAGTTTGCAGTGATGCGTCGATAAAAACAGACTCTGGGAGTTGATGCATGTATTTTCTCCTTCATTTCACCAGATTCCACTTCCAAGGGCCCAGCGACTGGATTTGGCACCACTTGGTAAGTCAGGACTCTCAGCAGAAGATCCCAGGCACTGGTAGGTGAAGTTTCTGATGGCCCTGAGACTTCTTAACAGGAGGCAAGCACACACAAGCCCTTGGAGAACCTTGGAAGCAGGATAAAGAAAGCAAAGTAAAGTCCTTTCACTCCTAGGACAGATGCAGCAGGCCAGCACAACAAAGCATCAGGGAGAGTGGCAGTCCCTCCTATAGCATCCAGCTCGTCTTCTTGGCAGAATGTCCTTTAGTCCAGAAGTTTTCTGATTTGAGAGTGTCAGAGGTCCAATACTTATACCCCTTTCTGCCTTTGAAGTAGGCAAACTTCAAAGGAAAGTCTTCGTAGTGCACAAGACCCTGCATTTCCCTGACATGGCTCCAGACACACTACAGGGGGTGGAGACAGCTTTGTGTGAGGACAGGCACAGCCCTATTCAAGTGTCAGTGACAATTCCTCCACCACCCTAGTTCAGGAAGGCCCATCAGCCTGGTGATGGCCCATCAGGATATGCAAGGCACACCTCAGCCCCCTTTGTGTGACTGTCTAGAGTGAATGCACAAGAGCCCAACTGTCATCCTAACCCAGATGTGGATTCTACAGACAGGTAGGGGCATAGAATGGTCAAGCAAGAAAATGCCCACTTTCTAAAAGTGGCATTTTCAAACACACAATTTAAAAACCAACTTCACCAAGAGATGTATTTTTACATTGTGAGTTCAGAGACCCCAAACTCCAAATCTCTATCAGCTTCCTATGGGAAATTACTCTTAAAAGATATTTCAAGACAATCCCCATGTTACCCTTTGGGAGAGATAGGACTTCCAATAGTGAAAAACAAGATTAGCAGTGTTTCACTATTAAGACATGTAAAACACACCAGTACATGTCCTACCTTTAACTGCACTCCACCCTGCCAATGGGGCTAACTTGGGTTACCTTAGGGATGCCTTACATGTAGTAAAAGGGAAGGTTTGGGCCTGGCAAGTGGGTGCACCAGGTGCAATTTACTATGGACGTACTGGTAAATCAAATATGCCAAGTCATGGATAAACCAATTACCAATGCAATTTACTCAGGGAGCACTTGCACCTTAGCACTGGTCAGCAGTGGTAAAGTGCCCAGAGTCCTAAAACCATAAAAAATGAAATGCAGCGCACAGCCAAAAACAGTAGGTCAGAAGCAAAAAGACAGGGGAAATCATGCCAAAGATGCCAGGTCTAATGAAGCAATCAATTCCTTAATCTGTAGTTTAATTCCTGTTGTTCTTATTCTAGCTATATCCTCCTCGCCAAACCCTACACAGTAACCTTTCTGCAAATACTAGGTCCTAGTCAAATCAACCTCGCACTTCTGGGTTAGTTCTGATAACCATTCATGAATCTGTTCTCCACGTCTGGTAACATCTTTACACATGAACACAAGTTCACTCTCCAGATAGGTATCTAGTCGAGAAAGGTCAAGGTTCCCTACTATCACTTCATCCAGTTCTTATTTTAACTTGACCACATCCACTGTATTTTCTCTCACTGAGGACTGACTTGTTTCTCTGGTCACACCTGAGCTTGTACCTTCTCCTGGGTTTTCAACTAATCTTTGGATCCACTCATCAAATTCCTGGCCACTTGGACCAGCCTGCTCTACAGGGTCAGTAGATACCATCTGTTGGGCCTGGCCCTTTTTGCAGGGCTATCCCAAAGCTTTTTGCCTTCCTCCTGTATTTTGTATGACCTGTTTTGGTTGGCTTTAGGACTCTGGGCACTTTACCACTGCTATTCAGTGCTAAAGTGCATGTGCTCTCTCCTTTAAACATCTTATGATTAGTCTACACCTGTTTGGCATAATTAATTTACCTGCAAGTCCCTCGTACAGTGGTATTCCATGTACCCAGGGCCTGTAAATTAAATGCTACTAGTGGGCCTGCAGTGCTGCTGTTTGTTCACACCCAGAAGTGGCCTTTCAAACCTGTCTCAGGCCTCTGCCACTGCAGGGCTGGCATGCGCAGTTTACTGCCACAGTGACTTGGCATTTAAAGTTACTTGCCAAGCCTGAAACTCCCCTTTTACTACATCTAGGTCACCCCTAAGTTAGGACCTAAGAAGCCCTATGGGCAGCGTGCTCTGTAGATAAAAGGTAGGGCATGCCTTTATTGTGTGGCATGTCCTGGTAGTGGCAAACACCCTATTTTGTTTTTCACTATTGTAAGTGCTGCTCCTCTCATAGGTTTGGATTGGAAACTCCCTGATATATTTTTCAGTGGTGAATTCTGATCTGAAAGGAGCAGCATTGCCATGTTTGGTTTGTTTAGAATAGTGGTGATAAATCCTGCTTATTGGTTGTAAGTAGATTTTCATTACTCTTTTAGGAATTGCACTTCTAGAAAGTTGGAATTCCTATGTGTTTATGACTCTTTGTGATTGGCAGCCTGACTCCAATCCACATCTAGGGTAGAGTGACAGCTGGGCTTTGTGCATACTTTCCAGACAGCCATCACACAGGAAGGGTTGGGTGTGACAGGGTTGCTTCCACGTTCATCTGCATACTGAATGGTCTTCCTGGGCTGAGAGAGAGGGAGGTGGGGCACACCTACATTTGTATAGGCTGGGCCCTGCCCTCACACAAAGGGCTTGTTTACCCCCTGCTAATGTCTGGAGCCAGGGCTGGGATTGAATGGGGGTGTTGTGCACTTCTAAGATTTCTTTTGAAGTTACCTCCACATCAAAGACATTTTGAGTATGAGTACAGGGGCTCTGACCCCACGTTTTTAGACACTGTGTGGTACTTATAACCATATACTGCTGGCTCTTCATACTGCACCAGAGGATTGCTGTGCTGCCAGGAAAACCGCCACTTGGACTTTGCTTTGTTGTGCTGACCTGCTTGCCTGTGTGGCTGCTATTGAGACTGACACTTTGCTGATGAAACCAGTTTGCTGGCCTGCTGCCTGCCTCTCTGCTTTTGTGCCCCCCCCCCCCAGTTGTTCTCCTGGGACCTGTGACGGCCCAAAACTGGTAGTCCAGCCTCCCCAGTCACCTGCAATTCCAGAGTGGAGAGCTCTTTATTGGGAATTGATCTTTGCCCCAAAGAGAAGCGTGTGGTGAGTGATTCCTTTCTAGTCAGAGAGGGCTGGGATCATTTCTCTGTTGCCCTGGTGTGCTGACCACTGACAGAGGCTCTCGTGTTTTCACTCATCGTGTGTTAGGAGGATCTCTGGAGCACTGTGTATGGCTCCTGTGCCTCTAATCCTTTGGCGAAGAGTAGCGCATGGTGAACTCTATATTTTTCATTGGCCTTTTAACAAAACCTTGCGCATGATGGGTGCTTCGATTGGTACTTCTGGATGAGATCGGCTCGGGCAGAGCTCTTGTATGCCGGCAGAGAGGAGAAACTACTTTGTCCACCCCGTGAAGCCTGCACCTTGGAAGTTGCCATATGCCGTACCGCACATTCGCAGGCCACCAGTTGGGGCACCTGGTATCTAGAGACCCAGCAAGGTCCCTTGCGTGTCCTTACATTCGGTGCCCCATCCAGGGTTGCTAGGCACCTGATCAGTTGTGCCCCTGTGGAACACTCCCAGTGAGGCAGGCTTCGCCACATGGTGGAAAGTGCTGTGCCTCCCATTGAAGGACGGGTGGAGTGCGACTTGCGTGCCACCACTGTGGAGGACCGGGCGAGGATTCCCCACATTTGCCCTGCAATTTGTGTTCCCCTCTTCTCCTGTTGGGGTGTGCCTAAAGGGGGGAAGCACCTACCTTGGGGGTATTTTCTTCAAGAACACTGTGGGGCAGAACCTCCACAGAGGTCCCCGGGCACAACCGATTCAAGGGAACGGGGATTACCATAGTTCCTAAAGTAGGCGCGCTGGTGTTCCTGTATCCAACAGTTCATATTTTTATTTGACCCCAGAAGGGTTTGTCTTTCCCTGCTACTACCGCATAACATGTAATAGAAGCACAGGTGCGCTGTCTCTATGGGTTCTCTGCCGTTTTAGGGGATTTATCCTATGTGTTTATGGTTCTATGGTGACATGAGATGATTAAGTTGATTTATTGCAATCTGTGGCATTTCATGCCCTGATTTATGATTTATGTCGTTTTTGCCTTGTCTTGTCAGCATAACAAGTATTATTTCAGGATTTGCATTTGTATGCACAGTGATGCTGTTTTCATGACGTGTGCAACATATAAGTCTTTATTTTATAGCACTAACTGTGATGGTATGACAGTTGCCTGGTTGGCAAAGTAATTATTGGTTCATGTTGTTTTTATCTATGTTTCTATGCAATACAGAAACGTATTTTTATATAATACTGTGTGGAGTCTCTTTTGTGGTGTATTTATTGTGTTACTGGTGTGAGTGTGCTGTGCAAACGCTAACACATTGCCTCTGGGATAAGCCTGACTGCTCGTGCCAAGCTACCAAGGGGGTGAGCAGGGGTCATCTTGGATGTGTAACTCCCTTGCCCTGACTAGAGTGGTGGGTTCTGCCTGGCTTAGTGTGTACCCTAGCCAACCAGAAACCCCATTTCTAACAGTATCCCTTGTCTGTACTACATTTAGACATTTCAGAATTTAGTGATCCCTGAACAATCTCTCAGAGGGGTGAACCAAGTCGGGTTCATGGTTGGATCTGCACTTGCAGCAAAAAGGGTATTATATTGAGTCTGGACTAAAGGGTTTGGTAACGTTCTTCCCATTCTCGGGTCCATAGGGGTGTTAACTGTGGCAACCATTCCAGTAGGAACTGCTAAAGTGTGTGCAGTGTTCTCAGCCAATCCAGGGTTATACAGCAGGACGACAAGACCTATAGTAACCAGAACAGTAAGTGCATCTGAGGCATTCAAAGCAATCGGGTTCTAGGGGGTACTGATCCCTGTATCGCCTCCCATCACATTAGAACTTGTCTTCACTGGGTGCGATAGCTACTCCTGCACCACTCATTCTCTCCTGTTGAGCTTCATTATATGGGGGTGGATGGGTCAACAATAATGCATTCAAAAGTTGAATCGCTATGACAGGCTTCATCGTCACTCTCTGCATTTTCTATCTTTTGCCCCTTTTTCTCTTGCGTCTTCTCCTCCTTCCCTGTCTCTGTCTCTTCGCTTGTTAATGCCGGGTACAATCTAGCTCCCTCTATCATATCAGTTCTCCACTTCTTTTCTTCTGCATCCCATCTAGCATCAGCGTAGGCATGCACTGCCGTTCTGGCTCTCCCCTGATATTTTCCTTCTGCTTATCATGAGCTACTCACTCCCAAGCATTAAGTGCTTCATACTGTGTGGGTGTAGGAGGCAGTTTCATTTCGCACAGTACTCTCCTCAAATTTTCAATGATTCTCAAACTAAATGTGCCATAGCGTGGAAACATCAATGCACCTTCTTTCTAAATGATCTTATGCAATTGGTTAAGCCAAAGTGATGTATGAAGTCATACATTTATGGCCTTATAATGACCCACTGTATCCTTAGGTGGTACGTCTTCCCCCTCTTGAACAGGTACCATTACATCTCCCCATAACATGTCTCGTTCAGCCTTAAAGAATTTCATTTTTCAACTGTAAATCAACTATTACAATGATCTTTTCATCTCAAATTAGAAAATAATTTCTCTTGCCCACAGTTCTTGTTTGACATCAACAACCAATAGCAGCGTGACACTTTATGAAGTAGTCAACCAAAACCAGAGCAGCTTTACACCAACTGACCAATCGCATCACGGCACACGGTGACTTTAATCTCTCTCTCACAGCAGTTTACCCTCCTTTACAATTTTTCCACGGACACACTCTTCTCAGCGTTAAGCATGCAAATCAAAACCAATTCAACAAATAACCTTGTCTGCTCCACTAAAGAAATCGATAGTATTCAATCACACAAGAAATGATTCGGAGCTTCACTTTCCGACATACTCAGATACACACTCAGGTACACACTCAAATGAAGCCTTGACCAGCGGGGATCACTTGGATTGATGCACTTTCTCCTTGTGCACTAGGATCCACTATATCCAGTATATCAACCACACCTTACTGTTTTTCAAAGATAAGTGTCCCTATCTCAATTGTGCCGTCAACAACGTCTCACGACAAGCACCACAAAACTTAGCAATTTCAACACAATGTCTTCTACACTGATAACTTATTATCACTATCTTGGGATCTTAGGCAACATTGAGCCCCATAACAACTTTAACTTCTCTGCAACAAGCACTACCTTCACACAACAGCTCAAACATTACCGCATCGCACCACACAATCTCTGCAAATTACTGCAAGCTGGACATAAGCAATTGCATCGCACAACCCTACTAATACTCACTCCTCCACGGTCACAAGTGTCTTTCGAACTGCTGGAATTCCACAACTCCTCTGACGCAAGACATGGGCTTTAGGGACTCCGACTAGGTTTGGGCAATTTAGAATGGGAGGCTCTAACTCCCTTTACCTCAGCAACCAACCGCCCTCTGTTGCCACCTTGATGCTGTGTTGGCAAGCGTTTGCAATTTCCATGAGACGGACCTTTGTTGTTGGTGAAGGAAAAAGAGAGTTAGTGTTCAACAAAACAGTTTAAATTCATGTAACCCATTTGACCACACAATAAGGACCAGGAATCAATAACTAAAGTCAAAGGGTTTATTAAAAATTAGTGATCAATTCAAATCAATGCAAATTAAGCACTGTTCAGATACAAAATTCAAATGGGGCATTAGTCAACAAAGTAAATCCAGTTCAATAGCATCACAATGTGACAAGCACAGCCACATAAGTACAGAAGGCAAAAGTTTAAAGTCATCTAATCAGGGCTCTAAGTTTAGATTGAGGATGGTTAAAAATGGGAAATCTCTAGGGATTCAAGGAATAAGACAGTGAAATAGGAAGGTGCCTGCATAGCAAGGAATTCAGTAGAAACCTCTGAAAGAAACTAGTGACTAGCATATAGCTATACACTTACAAGCAATGGGGCAAGCAGAGAGGTCTCGACCTCTCAAAGTACGAAAAAGATCTCCTATCTAGTCTGAGAACATATACATTAATGAAAGCATACAGTTACAGTTTCATAATCTAACCATCATGCCACCTTACCTTGGACCGATGGTGGTGAACATTTTGTTACTCTAGCTACATTGGAGTTTTTTCCCATCTACAAAGCCTAGGCATTCTCACGTCCTTGAGCTCCTCAATTGTTGCAGATGTGCAATGAATAAATAGCTTCTTGTTAGACTTGGCTTTTTCAGCGGGTTTACCCCCAGACTTTTTGCTTTTTGGCCTCCTGTTTTTGACCCTGTGTGTGTTGGTTTTAGGACTCTGGGCACTTTACCACTGCTAATCAGTGCTAAAGTGCATATGCTCTCTGTGTAAAGTGTGTTATGGATTGGTGTTTCCATGATTGGCCTATTTGATCTATGTGTCAGTCCCTTGTAAAGTGCACTGAGAGTGCCAGGGCCTATAGATCAAATGCTGTTGGTGGGCTGCAGCACTGGATTGTGCCACCCACGCAAACAGCCCGTAAAGTGTAACTCTGGCCTGCCATTGCAGAGCCTGCGTGCAGCCTGGGGCTGCCATGTCGACTTGGCAAGTGCACACACTTGCAAGTCCCTAAACCTTCCCTTTTCTACATGTTAGTCACCCCTAAGGTAGGCCCAAGGTACCCCTGTGGGCAGGGTGCATTGTATGTGAAAGGCAGGACATGCCCTGGTGTGTATGGCATGTCCTGATAGTGAATTACAGCCTATTTCGTTTTTCACTGTTGCAAGGCTACCTGTTCCCCATAGGCTAGAATGGGCAGTTCTGATTATTACAGCTTATAATCCTAACTGACCCAGGGAACATGGTAGAAATTCGAGTTTAGTATGCCTGGACTCAGAATGATAAAATGCATCTTTTAGTGAAGTTGGTTTTAACATTCTGTGTTTGAAAATACCACTTTTAGAAAGTGGGTATTTTCTTGTCTAACCATCCAAGCCTGCCTCTGCTAGGTTGTGTATTCCTTGTCTGGAGTGTGAGTGACAGGGGCTGGGGGATGCCAGGAGACAGGGTGAGTCAGCACAGGGCTGAATAGCAAGATCTACATGTAGATGGGTGGGAGGAGTTGCACCTGGGACCTGAATAGGGCTGGGCCTTCCCTCCACAATGCTGGCTCCACCTCCTGTGGTGCGTCTGATGTCCCTGGCCTGCACTGTGAAAGGAAAGAAGGAGACTTGTCAACAAAGTGCTCCAGGACTGACCAGAACTGGTTTGGACTAGGCAAAGGCCTCTCTGCCTTCAGAGAACAAAGAGAAATGGAGGATAAAAAGGGGGACCCAAACCCCAGAACTTTAGATCTCGCTGGAATCAAGGAACCTGCCAAGACGAAGAGCTTGAAGATCTGCCAGGAGGAGTACTGCCCCTTTGCTGTGTTGTTGCTTTGTTCGGTTGGCCTGCAGCTGCTGCTTCTGCCTTGGGCAGTGAAAGGACTGGACTGAACTTTCTACTAATTGTGCTGAGAATCTCCAAGGGCCTGAAACCGAGCTGGCCTCCTGTTAAGAAGTCTCAGGGACTGCAAAGACTTCACAACCCTCTGGGTACTGCTTCTGGAACCGCTGTTTCAGTTGCCACAGAGGAAGGGAACCGCAACCGACTCCGTCAACCGACTCCATCGCTGGCCCGGTGTCCTGTTTGCACCGCAGACCGCACCGTCCGCATCTCGCACCGCAACCCTGGTCTCACCGACGACGACGTCCGACGCCATCGCCACCGAGCCGCTGCTTGCACTGTGACCTGTGGACACCGCAGTTCGCATCGCATCGCTTCACTGTGCCAGCCGGACCAGACCGACGCTGTCGCTGCAACTGGCTCAACAATCGTGACCGCATCGCAGTTGGGGCACCGCTCCCACGCTTCGCGATGCACCGCTCCGACTCGCTCCGCTGTCCGACGCCAGCTCCCGCACTCCGGCTTGGTCGCCTGCATCGCAACCTGCCAGAACCGCATCAAGCACCGTCTCACCCTGCCCCGCACGCCTTGGACTCCCCGACTCCATCTGCACGATTGTCACCGAGCCGCTGCCTGCACCGCATCGAGAGGACACTGCGCCCTGCACCGCTTCCATCTTGCACCGCAACCGCGACGTACGCCGACCGGCTCGCACACTCAGTGCCCGCCACAACGAGAAAAGGTACTGTGACCGAGTCTGTTCACGACTCTGCTGGCCCGTATCGACGCGGTCGGCTGGAACTGTTAGACTTTGTGGTTTTCAGCATCGCGGTAGACTCGGACGGAGCTACCGACTCGTACGAACTTTGTTTTTGAACTATTCCTGCAAAGAAGAAGTTATCTTGCAACATAATCACTTTTAAAGTACTGTACTGTGGATTTTTATCGTATTTGGTCTTGTTTTAACGTATATAAAAATATTGGATATTTTTCTAAACTGGTGTGGTGTCAGTTTGTAGTGCTTACACTGTATTACTGTTGGTTATGTGCAAATGCTTTACACACTGCCTCTAGAATAAGCCTGACTGCTCGTGCCAAGCTACCAAGGGGATGAGCAGGGGTTATTTTAGGAGTGTAACTCCCTTACCCTGACTAGGAAGAAGGGTCCCTACTTGGACAAAGGTGCAAGCCCTTGCCAACTAGAGATCCCATTTCTAACACTTCTTAAAACCATTAGCTTCTCCAGATTTTATAAAAAGAGTTTCTTCTCAGGCCTCCCTATCTCTAATACCTCCCTATCTCTAATACATTCTACTCCTTTCTTTAACTAATGAAGTCTTGGGACTGCACCTGCAGAGGAGAGAACATGCAATGTAAGCAAAAAATACATTTCTTTATTCAGCCCCCTTTGTTTAAGTTAAACAAGCTTCAGAGTGCACTTCAGTTACATAAATATATGTGCACATAGTATTTCAAAATAAATGTTAGATGAGTATTAAAATCGTTGTTACAAGGGTGATGCGCTTTTCATTTGCGTGCAATATAACTTGAAATATAAGTGTGACAAGCATTTGCCATGCAATAGGTCTCGCATTCACACAAGTTTGAGCTATTGGCATTGTAAACGACAATGCCTTTTATTCATGTTTTGTGTTTTAAAACATAAATAAAAGGCATTGTCATTTGCAATACTAATAGCTTAAACTCTGGCAAATGCGAGACCTATTGCATTGCAATAAAGGGCCTTCTCGACCGCTTATTAGATTGCAAATATCAGAGGAAGAGACTGGTCTGTGACGTCTTCAAAGTAGTGATAAATAGTGCAGAGAAGAAGATGTGTAAGTGTTGTAAATTACACTGAAACAAAGTGTGAAGTGAGAGTTACATATGATCCAAGCTATAAACACTAACAAAGCGCTCCAACACCTTTCGCTCTGTGATTACACTGTTGCGGCTCAGGAGGAAGAGCGGTAGGGGGGGGCTATTTCCTGCCCTCTCCGTGACTTGAGTGTTCAGTGTGGCATTGCGTAATGTCATTGCTATCTTTGACCTAATAAAAAACACTGCAGCTGTAGTAGGACTCTGGCTTCGCCTCCTGGTGCAGGGCAGGCTGTGCTTTATTGCAGGCATGGAGGGAGTGAGGGATGGTCTTGGCTGCATCTCCAGCCTCGTACAGTGCCCCTGCTATTACTAGTGAGCGAGAGGCGCTGAGGTGGTGGTATTGGTATTGGTGGTGGTGGTATTGGTGGTGGTGATATTGGTGGTGGTGGTATTGGTGGTATTGGTGGTGGTGGTATTGGTGGTGGTGGCATTGTTGGTGGTGGTTTGGTGGTGGTGGTATTGGTGGCGGTGGTGGTATTGGTGGTGGTTGTACTGGTGGTGGTATTGGTGGTGGTCATACTGGCATTGGTAGTGGTGGTATTGGTGGTGGTATTGGTGGTGGTGGTATTGGTGGTGGTGGTATTGGTGGTGGTGGTATTGGTGGTGGTATTGGTGGTGGGGTATTGGTAGTGGTATTGGTGGTGTTGGTGATATTGGTGGTGGTGGCGGTATTGGTGGTGGTATTGGTGATGGTGGTGTCGTGTAGTTCCTTTAGTACCCATGCAGGACCTGCGCGTTTGGATAACATAAACTGTGGGCTTGGTGTTAGACTGACTCTGTGCACCCCCACCGTGTATGTTAGCCGGATTTGCATTAGCTAGCTCACAGTGCCACTAGAATCTCCTCTTATCGGGGAGAGATTAGTTTCTGGCAACCTTAGATCATGACAACCCAAATTCCTCAAAATCGTGGAAACAATGTACTACCTTTCGCTCAGTCACTCGTGCTTACTTATTCGGTTTGTCTCAGAGAGTTACACAGAATAAAGAGTCTGGGCGTTTCAATAAGTATTTATTGAACAGTTGTTATTCTAGTGTAAAATATATGTGCTGCGGCAACCAGCAGACAATAGCAGAGATATATTATCAGCAGTACGATAAAAGCAAAGGGATAGAACAGTTCTACCATATTGCAATAATCATGAATACATACATGAATATAAAAAGCATTATGCAAGTGTGCGTACTCCTACGATGCCTAACTAGATGTACCTGAGTGTACCTAGCATATGTGTGTAGGTCTAAAAGCCTAAGAGCCAAGAGTCCTTCTAGGATTTAGTCGAACGCCCATACCTGAATAGAGAGAGTTTGGGACCCTGTCCTGGTCTCGAGTTGGACACCCCGCAAAGGCTGTGTTAGACCTCTGTCAGCTGGAGCGACTGCATGCAGGAGCCTCCGCGTTTCTGGTCAGTGTGTCAGCATGGAAGTCTCGGTTCCCTCTGTCTTACCGGGGTAAGATGTGGTGTATTTATACCCTGAACACTCTAGTTGCTTCGTATGGTTTGTATTGGCCCTTGTTAGGCGTGAGGAAGACGTCAGGGGTGAACTTTGTACATATATATTATGCAGGTGGTGTATTCCTAGAGAGCCATGCATAATTGATGAGTACAGTGTGGGCCTGTGTTTGGGAAAAACCCTGCTGTATTCAAAACCACAGATTAGATGACGTTCAGCCCTCAGAGCTCGTTGTGTACTAGCGAGGACCAATGTAGGTGAAAGATCATGCCTATATAAGGAATCATGACTATAATAGGACATGTACAGTTATGACCATAATAGGGCATATGCGGCTTTGACCATAATAGGGCAAGTACGAATATGACCGTATTAGGGCAAATATGAATACGTCCATTTTAGGGCATGTATGAACGGGTCTACATTAGGGCCTCTATACGGGACATAACACCCACTCCTCTTCCGAATAGGATGACAATGACCATACTTAAAATCTGGACAATTTAAAAACATTTTTAAAAGCAAGTAAAAACATGGTTTTAAAATTGTAAAAAAAATTCAAAAATGTTACAATTCAGCTATTTCCAATTGCCACTAAAAAAGAAATGTCTATTTTGTTTCTCTATATAAGTTGCATCACTCAAAGCTGAAGAAGGCCATGCTTTTCTTAAGCGAAAGTGTCAATTTAGGAAATGTTCCAAATTTGCTCGTTTATTATGAGAACGAGTGGAGAAGCCGAATTCTTTCCCAGGACGCGATGAGCCAATTCGAGATTAAGTGTTCTGGCTGGGAAGCACAACATTATCTGTGTGAGCTACTGCAGACGACAAATCCAACGCCTCACAGAGAACGTCAATCGCACATAGATGGTATGTAGCACTGTCCAACAGTCGGTGCTGCGGCAGCTTGTGCAGCAGTTGTTACCTGGGTGCCTGTGGAGGAGTCACCTAACCCAGCAGGAGCAAACGGCACCTGTGGATTCTCAAGGAATGCGTTCATCAGAATCGGAAGACGCTGGGGACAACGCAGAGCATGGGCCTTTAGGGGGTCCAGCATTGCATCCGTGTCCGGGGGCGCATCTGATGGAAATGTTAGACAAAGATCCAACGTGCATTCTTAGCCGCAAAGCAGGCATCAAAGAACAGGTAAGAAGCAGTCTACCCAGACTGGTCGAAAGGATAGAAACCAGGAGGCATTGAGTTCTTGCAGGCAAGAAATGCCCAGAAGTTGTACCATGCGTTCACGGTATTTCCGTTCCAGGAGCATGTTTGCCATTCCCTCGGGAATTGGGCCATCCATTGCGGAGCAGTAGTATTATGAATAGGACCCCTGCAACCAGCAATAGGATAAGCGTGAGACCTCCAAATACGCTTCCCAATACGGAGTGTTTAAAATTTGGGATTACTCAGAGGACTGTCTGAAAGGTGCTTAACAGTCTTGACCCTATGGTCTTAAATAGGTGTACAATACCGCTCGTATCAGACATATTGAAGATACGTCCCACCATTTGTACGAAATGAAAGGGGCAGTTTGTACGTATAAGCGCCTGTATCTCAGTCGAGGTCCTTGCAACTTGAAGTTCATAGGTTTCTCGAGTGGAGGTTAAGGGCGCGGGTTGCTGTAAAAGCATGGCCTTCAATCTGCTCAGAGTATCAAATTGTATGAAAGAAACGTTCAGTGAAGGCCATAACGGTGCCTCCCTGACTGTGTTCAGTGGTGGAAACAATACTTGCATACAGCAAGTAACCCTGGAGTTAACAGTGACCAGATAGGCGACGCCCGGAAGCATCCCACAGCAACCTTGATCATTTAGCATCAAGTAACTCCCATTCGAGAGCAGCTGGAAAACCGGTGTGATCATGGCCGCTGGGGTCCCTGTCATGTGACACGATAGGTTCGCTACTGAACCGCTACAGGCTCCGTGCAGAGAAATATCTTGACACATGAGAGAACCGCTTAAAGCGTTCTTGCAGTTTGTACCACTCAGATATACTTCTCGATCCCCATTCCGGCATCGATATCTATATGGTAACTCCCAAGTTTTCTTGATGTACCCCATACCCATCTTTTCATATTTGCCCGCCTGCCTTTGCTCAAGGCAATATTGAAACTGAAACGTAGTGACCGGCAGAGTGATCTGGCCATGAATTAGCCATTCTGTTGATGGTGATTCGGCTACAGTGAATGGTAACCTTTCCAGTTTCTCAATACGCAGCATTGTATATTTGGCTCCCCTCTGTGCCATTTCTGTCTGTTTATCAGTTAGATTGTATTCTGAAAACAGAGACGTGGTGTTTATAAAACGCCAGGGCACATAGCCTGCACGCAAAGATTGCAGCGTCTAGCTTAGCATCATAATAGAACGTAGCTGAGATTGCCCGTGTTGTAACAAGGCCAGATCTTGTTCTAATATGTCGATTGCCGAAGACACAATGTTGCCTAAGGAGTAAATCCTGGAGGTCAAAGTTGTTAACCCATTATCCACTACAGCTAATGCCTTTTCTAAGTTAATACGGTCTATTTCCCGTATTCTTTCTGCGGCCTCCTGTTGGGATATTTTCCAGTTTTCATTATAATAGGCATAAATGCCAGCATATATGAAACGTTTCTGACGTGTTTTCCTAGCGCCTAATAAAAAATCCCTAAGGTCTACATCAGGTGTGAGTAAGGTCAAGTGATGTTTTACTTCTGTGAGTGTTGAGGTCTCAAGCCAATCCAGGCACAACTTCCCAACACTATAGGATGTCACTACCCCTGGGTGTTGTCTCTGTACATAGCGTGTATCTGGCCTATGGATACTAAACCCTTCGGTTGTATTCATAAATCTCTGTTGACAGGTGTTTGTGTCAATGGGCCAAATCAGCCATTTCGTCCAATCAGGATCTGATCTGTTGTACTGGATAATGTCATCTAATCCTACCCCTTGTGTAGTTGAATTCTGCCCCCCACCCATCTGTGATGGTGTAGGAAACCCGGGTGAGTTCAGTTCCTTATTCTTGGCTAGTCCAAGACAGGATGTCTGTTGCACAGTTTCATTCAGAAATATAATCTGCTGTGGAATGAGGCATGCTCTAAATAGCGCTTCTGTTCCCTGGACTTGCCAGTCCCTAGAACTCCAGATTGATTTTAAATCTAAAGTGTCCTTCCATAGTTCTAAACCCTGTGCAGACAACTGGGCCAAAAAGGAAGCAGAGTAAATCTGTTTGGTGTTAGTTAACATAATTTTCTGTGCTGATGTTTTTGCCACTTTGTAATAAAATGACTTCGGGTCAGATGTGTTGAACCCTGAAAAGTATGTGAATTTCTGTGCAAAAGTTTGCGAACTACCTTTAGGAGGAGTTGGGCAGTGTTCCCACTGGTGGTATTCAAATACATTTCTAGGTGTTATAGATTTATGCAAGAAATGATGACCATAATGTTGGTAACAGTACAATGTATCATAGTCTGAAGTACCTTCTAACATTTCATTGTTCGGAAATGCTGCAGTTTTTTCTAAATCAGACATTAAATTATTTACAGTTTCAGTGTCCCAATCATCAGAAAATGTACTGGAGGTAATGATATCACTTAAAGAAATTTTAAATACATGTTTAAGCTTTAAAAGTTCAGTCGGACCGAATATATCCTAATCAATCTTGTCCCATACTATACCGTCCGGTATAGGAACTGCTGTGATGTTCACTGAAGACAAGTCTCTTGGTTCACTATGTGAAGACTGGTGTGGTTTTAAAATCAAATTGACTCTTTGGGCTGTCGAGCTCTGCTGGAGGTATCGTCCATTTAATAAGCATACTAAAAGTTATTATTAAACCTAGCCAGAAAAGAAAAAAGAAAATCCCAGTGATATACCAAAGTTCAATCCAAGGTGACACCAGGTAAGTCTTTCTAAAAAAGTTCAAAAAGTCAGTGATTTTCTGTTTGTGTGATATTTTGGCTGGCGTCGTTTCCGGCTCACTTGGATCCAGTGAAAACATATCAAAGTTCATGAAATAGCCAGAAGCAGTTCGATCAATTGTTGGAATTGCATCGGGATTTGTTGAAATCGGATTTTGCTCTTGACGAGGCATGTTGACGTAGATGTCTGTAGTCGGTCTGATTGCAACTTGGTTGTTAAGTTGATTTTCATTTTGAAGATGAATTTCTTGTTGAAGTGGAACGAGTTCCATAGCATTGTTGCTTAGTCCTTCATTTCGTACAGGTGGCTCTTCAAACGTGATGAGTCTTTCTG
This sequence comes from Calotriton arnoldi, assembly GCA_963921515.1. Taxonomy (NCBI): domain Eukaryota; kingdom Metazoa; phylum Chordata; class Amphibia; order Caudata; family Salamandridae; genus Calotriton; species Calotriton arnoldi. Next base: position 471,092 of record CAWUFW010006764.1, read on the forward strand.
TTTGGACTTCTTGGATTGTAGCGAGAGGAGGGCGTCTGCTACTGTGGAGTCCACGAGGCCTACTGTTTAGTATCGGCCACATAGTGTGGTTTGATTAAGTCGATTGAGACAAATCTTTTCTTCTTTTTCCTGGCAAGAGGTGGCAGAAGTACAGTTCTTGTGCCTTGGACTGTAAGGACCGGTACAGGCTTTCTGTAGGATGGCCCAAATTCTTTCTTGTCAGCAATCTTCTCTCTGACCAGATCCCTGATTTTTGGGATCCAGACAGGTCTTGCCGTTACTGCCTTGACTTCCTCAGTGGCGGTCTGTTTTTGGAGCACGTTACTTTGTTGTGTTCTGGATTCATTTAGATCCTGTAAAACAGCCAAACGATCATGGATATCAAATGGTTTTTTATCCGCCACTGTGCCTTCACAATCAAGATCAGGTACCCACATTCTTGTCCCAAATAGGACCTCGTAAGGAGTGACACCCCCTAGAGAGCTTCTTGGCTGATTGTTGATAGCTCGTTGGACCCCATAAAGGTGATCGACCCATCTACCGCCCTTGCCTAATACCCTAGCTGTTAAAGATTGCTTTAAGTCACAGTTTTTCCTCTCCACAACGGAATTTCCCTCGGGATGGTACGGAGAGGAGTACCGCAATGCTATGCCCATTCCTTCCATGGCCTCTTTGTAAGCCCGAGAGCTAAATGCCGGACCACGGTCAGAATGTAACGTGCCAACTGCGTATGTGCCGATAAAGACTCGCAAATCTTTTATAACAGTTCGAGCGTCAGCCGAGCGCTGAGGCCAAACCTTGAGGAAACTTGAGCTGGACGTACACGAACGGACAACCTAATGCTGTCTAATAATGGTATCTGTACTGGACGTGTTGCGGTGGACCCTTCCATCTGCTTGCAGATGTCGCAGTTCCAGACATAGTCTCTAATCTGCCTTCTCATCACGGGCCACCAGTAGCGTTGTTTCAACAAAGAAACAGTCTCCCTAAGTCCCTTATGTACAGAACCTTTACCTTCGTGTGCTGCCACAATTAAGCCTTGCCTACGATCCATATTTGGTATTACTCTATCCCCCACTCCAGGAATCTGAGCATATGGAATGTTTTGTGCATCTAACTTGTAGGAGTACTTGAGTGGAAATTTCTTTGGTACTGCTGTGCTGCCTTTGCGTGAAGCATTGACAGCTACCATAATCTCGCCGTCTACTCTCGTCTTTGAACGAGTAACTGCAGCTACGGCGGCTGTGCGAACAGCCCCCTTTGCGACTACATCAGCCAATGAATTCCCTTCAACATGAACGCCATCACGCTGATGACTCAGTGTATGTATCACGTGAGCCCTTGGTAGTTCATTTCTCAACTCCACTACCTGTTCCCATAGCATTTTATGCTTAATTGTGCCACCTTTTGCATCTTTGAACCCGTTTTGTTCCCAATGATGTAAATATTCATTGTACGACTGTACACAGTAAAAGGAATCACACACAATTAGTGTGGGGAATCCGTGTTCCGTATTTATAAGTGCCAGTATCAGTGCTTTTAACTCTGCCAACTGAGCCATGCAGTCTCCTAGAGATTGCGTTTTAGTGCAACTCGGATGGAACTTTCCATCGTGCATGCGACCTTTAACAATCGCACACGCTGCGCTGTAAGCTTGCTTACTCCCTATGGCTGGTTGAGCAGAACCGTCAGTGTAAATAATGTATTCATACTGATCTAGAGGCAAAATTTCATTTGGTAGAGGATATTCTTGTTCGTATTGCAGGAATGCTTGTGTTTTCAAACTTGGATCAAATCTGTATTCAACATCCGTTGCAGTAAGAGAATTAGCCCATTGTATCCATCTGGGATGTAAGGCTTTCGCATTTGGAATGCTAGCTTTTGTAACAGCTTCTAAAGCTGGTACTGGGGTCACAACTATTATGCGTTTACCCTGGGCCAGAGCTCTTTCTCTTGCTACAGCGGTCTGCACTGCTGTCAGGATTTTTTCTGTTGAAGTGAAACGCATCTCTGCGTTTGTGTACAGGTGTGATTTGTATGCGATTGGTACTGTTTCGCCTTCATTGAAAGTCAAATAAGTGTACCCGCATTGACCCGCTATTACTCGGATCACTAAGTTGCATACGTTTACGCGTGTCTGTAAGTGTTTAGAAGCTATCATGTCTTCCTGTAGGGAACGCAGGATATTTGTATGTTCCTGTGTCCATTGTCTGACTGAAAAATCAGGTTTTATTAAGTCGTAGAAAGGTTTTACTCTTTCTGCGTAATCCAAAATGTATGTTCGACCAAAATTTGGGAATCCCAGAATTGATTGTAAATTCTTTAATGATTTTGGAGGTTGGAGCAGCGCACACTTTTCTAAAACGTTAGCTGCTAGGCTTTTTCCTTCACTTGACAGCTCATATCCTAAAAATAGGACACTGAGGTGGGCAATTTTTGATTTTTTTAAATTAAATTTATAGCCCTCAGAGGCGAATCCCATAATAATGGTGCTCACCCTGGTCAAGTGCCTCGGTAAGTCATCGTCCGTCAGATAAATATCATCCACATAGGACAATGCTTCTTCATCCAAATTTTGGAGTAACTCTGTTACTCTTGCTGAAAATACCCCGGGGCTATTTTTATACCCTTGGGCTAGTCGACAAAATTGTCGCTGGGACCCTAACGCACTGAATGCGGTCAGATACCTGCTTTCAGGCGCTATATTTTGGCAGAAAAATCCATTTGAGATATCAAGTGTTGTTTTGTATTTTTTGCGCACAATGTTATTCATTAATGCGGCACTGTGTGCATTTTGAACTGCAAATGTCTTTGTGCAAGTGTTTAAATGTCGGTAATCCAAAACTAAACGATATGTGTTGTCAGGTTTCATTACGGGAAACAAAGGATTGTTCATAGGTGAAGTGCAATTTTCAATCACCCCCTGGTATTCTAGTTGATCTAGGATCTCCCTGACTTGTTTTTTAGCTTCCTGCTTTATAGGGTATTGCCTTTGAGCATTTGGGGAAACTTTTAACGGGATCACGTGGTGGGTTGAATCCTCATCCCAACCAACATGATTTTTGTACAATGCTGGAGCTAGGGCAACCGCCCACTCCTGCGCATATGCATGTTTTAAATGTATGGGAACAAGGTCGGAAAAGGCTGGAAAAATTATCGTTTCTCCCCTAGGGCACTCCATGACGAATGCTGGCGGACAGTCTTGTTCTGCTAATAGAATGTCATAACCAGATGACAGATTTTTCCAAAAGAGACCTTTAATTTTTCTGGGCTTGTCCCCCTCCATCCGGAGTGTTATCTCATGTAACTTATGTGGGACACTTACCCGAGTATCAGGTGTTTCCACCATGATATACTCACTCAACTCCGCTGTCACCAGAAATTCCTTCAGGTTCTGGCGAGCTATCGTTACTTCTGCCGCGCTGTCTAGCATCGTCAGAGCCCATTCCCCGTTCAGAAGCTGTGTCCTCAGAATTCTGGGCATGTCTGATCTTGAGACCTGCTACCTTCTTCTTTTTGAACTGAGGTTTCTGATTTTTGTTTATCTTCTTTTTTAGGTGCGTAGTCCGCAGCGTGTTGCGTGTCTCTGGACTTTGTACGCTCCTCTGACCGTCCTTCCCTCTCAGAGTTTTTTGATGAACCCTGAAAGGAACGAGAGGAACGAGTATCAGTATCCTGATACCTGTCAGGTTTCTTAATATTATCCCTATTCCTGAGGTTATACCTCCTTTCAGAGGGCTCCTGTTGAGGAGACCTACCTCTGGATTGAGATCTGCTGTCTTTAGACTTTTGTTGTTTTTTATTTTCCCACTTCTTTTTAGAAGAAGTAGGTGTCTGCTTTGTAGTGTCCTTTTCAGGACTGCCCACCAGTTGTGGTTTTAATGCTTTCCCACCTAGACTGTCTCTGCCTAGTTCTGCATATGCAGTTTCAATTATTTTGGGTAGTTCGTGTTGTTGATCTATTGGACCGAACTCCCTTAGGCGTTGGCGGATCGCCACTGAAGCTGCTTCCCCCTTAATGTTAGCTAGTATTATGGCTGATACCTGGTCAAAGTTGTTTAGTAACTTCATCCCTAAGTTTAGGGCAGGTTCTGCTCCGTACACATTTTGTATCTGTCTCAATACGTCTGGCACTACTGCTAAGGACGGGATACCATGTGTTCTGGTATATATGGCAGCAAAGACTGAACCCCAAGAGGTGCAATCCTCTACTTGTGGTGTGATCCCCATGGGCAAGCAGATTGTTAGAATTCTGTGTTTTTCATAGGTGGTAGTATTCGGGAATACTGCCTCAAGCTGAGTTATTTTCTGAGCTATCCGGAATGGGATTTGTTCGCGTTTTGCGGGCATTTTGCCCATTACCGCGTGTAATGTTTGTGGAGTAATTTTATTTCCTGCACCCTGAGCTGGAGTACTATTTGCTGCACCTGGTGCAGGTTGGATTGTTAAAGTCCTCATGACGAATTGTGTCAGGTTTCTGTAGATTTTAATTAAATCTCTGTGATGTACGAGTAATTCTGGCTGTAGCATTGTTCCAACGTCAGGGTGTGGTGTTTAAGCCGCTAGTATTGGCCATGTGGCCCCGTCTCCTCCGAGCGGGCCTGATCTTACTCTTCCTCGTACGTGGGGTAGGGCGCCATTAAATCAGTAAAAATGTTCCTGGTAGGTGAGTGGAATCTCTATGTCCTCAAACGGGGCATATTCCCTTGGTGCATCTCCTGCTATGTAGTAGTGAAATGTATTTGTTATTGCATTTGCTGCTGGGAATGTAACCCATGAATAGAACACCTCTGTTTTGTTTGATTCGTGTGCCTCAATCACGAAAACAACCATGCCTCCCTTGGCTGGTAAGCCATTTTCTAATAGTCTTATGGTGACTGTCCTTCTGAATTTTGGTGCAATCTGTATTGCATCCTCAGGATCTTCTTCTCCTGTTAAGAAATTCAGGTCAACTCTTTGGTCCCCTGCCTCGGTATCAGGCATGTTTAGAAGAGGAAGTGTTCCAAGGGAACTAAGATGAGGTGTTATGCACAATTTAGGAACTAAATATCCTTCAAGCTTGATTAACCAACAGCCAATAAATAGTATTCTCGTACTACTCAGCTGTGGCGGATTTTGTGCCCACCCACTCCAGACGTCTCTGGGGTTTTGTGAGTAGGTTCTCTGAGAATAGCACGACTGAACTACTCAGATTCTACTGTTAAATAAGTACCCAACCAACGTTGGTGGCGCCATGTCGTGTAGTTCCTATAGTACCCATGCAGGACCTGCGCGTTTGGATAACATAAACTGTGGGCTTGGTGTTAGACTGACTCTGTGCACCCCCACCGTGTATGTTAGCCGGATTTGCATTAGCTAGCTCACAGTGCCACTAGAATCTCCTCTTATCGGGGAGAGATTAGTTTCTGGCAACCTTAGATCATGACAACCCAAATTCCTCAGAATCGTGGAAACAATGTACTACCTTTCGCTCAGTCACTCGTGCTTACTTATTCGGTTTGTCTCAGAGAGTTACACAGAATAAACAGTCTGGGCGTTTCAATAAGTATTTATTGAACAGTTGTTATTCTAGTGTAAAATATATGTGCTGCGGCAACCAGCAGACAATAGCAGAGATATATTATCAGCAGTACGATAAAAGCAAAGGGATAGAACAGTTCTACCATATTGCAATAATCATGAATACATACATGAATATAAAAAGCATTATGAAAGTGCGCGTACTCCTACGATGCCTAACTAGATGTACCTGAGTGTACCTAGCATATGTGTGTAGGTCTAAAAGCCTAAGAGCCAAGAATCCTTCTAGGATTTAGTCGAACCCCCATACCTGAATAGAGAGAGTGTGGGACCCCGTCCTGGTCTCGAGTTGGACACCCCGCAAGGGCTGTGTTAGACCGCTGTCAGCTGGAGCGACTGCATGCAGGAGCCTCAGCGTCTCTGGTCAGTGTGTCAGCATGGAAGTCTCGGTTCCCTCTGTCTTACCGGGGTAAGATGTGGTGTATTTATACCCTGAAGACTCTAGTTGCTTCGTATGGTTTGTATTGGCCCTTGTTAGGCGTGAGGAAGACGTCAGGGGTGAACTTTGTACATATATATTATGCAGGTGGTGTATTCCTAGAGAGCCATGCATAATTGATGAGTACAGTGTGGGCCTGTGTTTGGGAAAAACCCTGCTGTATTCAAAACCACAGACTAGATAACGTTCAGCCCTCAGAGCTCGTTGTGTACTAGCGAGGACCAATGTAGGTGAAAGATCATGCCTATATAAGGAATCATGACTATAATAGGACATGTACAGTTATGACCATAATAGGGCATATGCGGCTTTGACCATAATAGGGCAAGTACGAATATGACCGTATTAGGGCAAATATGAATACGTCCATTTTAGGGCATGTATGAACGGGTCTACATTAGGGCCTCTATACGGGACATAACACCCACTCCTCTTCCGAATAGGATGACAATGACCATACTTAAAATCTGGACAATTTAAAAACATTTTTAAAAGCAAGTAAAAACATGGTTTTAAAATTGTAAAAAAAAATTCAAAAATGTTACAATTCAGCTATTTCCAATTGCCACTAAAAAAGAAATGTCTATTTTGTTTCTCTATATAAGTTGCATCACTCAAAGCTGAAGAAGGCCATGCTTTTCTTAAGCGAAAGTGTCAATTTAGGAAATGTTCCAAATTTGCTAGTTTATTATGAGAACGAGTGGAGAAGCCGAATTCTTTCCCAGGACGCGATGAGCCAATTCGAGATTAAGTGTTCTGGCTGGGAAGCACAACATTATCTGTGTGAGCTACTGCAGACGACAAATCCAACGCCTCACAGAGAACGTCAATCGCACATAGATGGTATGTAGCACTGTCCAACAGTCGGTGCTGCGGCAGCTTGTGCGGCAGTTGTTACCTGGGTGCCTGTGGAGGAGTCACCTAACCCAGCAGGAGCAAACGGCACCTGTGGATTCTCAAGGAATGCGTTCATCAGAATCGGAAGACGCTGGGGACAACGCAGAGCATGGGCCTTTAGGGGGTCCAGCATTGCATCCGTGTCCGGGGGCGCATCTGATGGAAATGTTAGACAAAGATCCAACGTGCATTCTTAGCCGCAAAGCAGGCATCAAAGAACAGGTAAGAAGCAGTCTACCCAGACTGGTCGAAAGGATAGAAACCAGGAGGCATTGAGTTCACGCAGGCAAGAAATGCCCAGAAGTTGTACCATGCGTTCACGGTATTTCCGTTCCAGGAGCATGTTTGCCATTCCCTCGGGAATTGGGCCATCCATTGCGTAGCAGTAGTATTATGAATAGGACCCCTGCAACCAGCAATAGGATAAGCGTGAGACCTCCAAATACGCTTCCCAATACGGAGTGTATAAAATTTGGGATTACTCAGAGGACTGTCTGAAAGGTGCTTAACAGTCTTGACCCTATGGTCTTAAATAGGTGTACAATACCGCTCGTATCAGACATATTGAAGATACGTCCCACCATTTGCTACGAAATGAAAGGGGCAGTTTGTACGTATAAGCGCCTGTATCTCAGTCGAGGTCCTTGCAACTTGAAGTTCATAGGTTTCTCGAGCGGAGGTTAAGGGCACGGGTTGCTGTAAAAGCATGGCTTTCAATCTGCTCAGAGTATCAAATTGTATGAAAGAAACGTTCAGTGAAGGCCATAACGGTGCCTCCCTGACTGTGTTCAGTGGTGGAAACAATACTTGCATACAGCAAGTAACCCTGGAGTTAACAGTGACCAGATAGGCGACGCCCGGAAGCATCCCACAGCAACCTTGATCATTTAGCATCAAGTAACTCCCATTCGAGAGCAGCTGGAAAACCGGTGTGATCATGGCCGCTGGGGTCCCTGTCATGTGACTCGATAGGTTCGCTACTGAACCACTACAGGCTCCGTGCAGAGAAATATCTTGACACATGAGAGAACCGCTTAAAGCGTTCTTGCAGTTTGTACCACTCAGATATACTTTTCGATCCCCGTTCCGGCATCGATATCTATATGGTAACTCCCAAGTTTCCTTGATGTACCCCTTACCAATCTTTTCATATTTGCCCGCCTGCCTTTGCTCAAGGCAATATTGAAACTGAAACGTAGTGACCGGCAGAGTGATTTGGCCATGAATTAGCCATTCTGTTGATGGTGATTCGGCTACAGTGAATGGTAACCTTTCCAGTTTCTCAATACGCAGCATTGTATATTTGGCTCCCCTCTGTGCCATTTCTGTCTGTTTATCAGTTAGATTGTATTCTGAAAACAGAGACGTGGTGTTTATAAAACGCCAGGGCACATAGCCTGCACGCAAAGATTGTAGCGTCCAGCTTAGCATCATAATAGAACGTAGCTGAGATTGCCCGTGTTGTAACAAGGCCAGATCTTGTTCTAATATGTCGATTGCCGAAGACACAATGTTGCCTAAGGAGTAAATCCTGGAGGTCAAAGTTGTTAACCCATTATCCACTACAGCTAATGCCTTTTCTAAGTTAATACGGTCTATTTCCCGTATTCTTTCTGCGGCCTCCTGTTGGGATATTTTCCAGTTTTCATTATAATAGGCATAAATGCCAGCATATATGAAACGTTTCTGACGTGTTTTCCTAGGGCCTAATAAAAAATCCCTAAGGTCTACATCAGGTGTGAGTAAGGTCAAGTGATGTTTTACTTCTGTGAGTGTTGAGGTCTCTAGCCAATCAAGGCACAACTTCCCAACACTATAGGATGTCACTACCCCTGGGTGTTGTCTCTGTACATAGCGTGTATCTGGCCTATGGATACTAAACCCTTCGGTTGTATTCATAAATCTCTGTTGACAGGTGTTTGTGTCAATGGGCCAAATCAGCCATTTCGTCCAATCAGGATCTGATCTGTTGTACTGGAGAATGTCATCTAATCCTACCCCTTGTGTAGTTGAATTCTGCCCCCCACCCATCTGTGATGGTGCAGGAAACCCGGGTGAGTTCAGTTCCTTATTCTTGGCTAGTCCAAGACAGGATGTCTGTTGCACAGTTTCATTCAGAAATATAATCTGCTGTGGAATGAGGCATGCTCTAAATAGCGCTTCTGTTCCCTGGACTTGCCAGTCCCTAGAACCCCAGATTGATTTTAAATCTATAGTGTCCTTCCATAGTTCGAAACCCTGTGTAGACAACTGGGCCATAAAGGAAGCAGAGTAAATCTGTTTGGTGTTAGTCAACATAATTTTCTGTGCTGATGTTTTTGCCACTTTGTAATAAAATGACTTCGGGTCAGATGTGTTGAACCCTGAAAAGTATGTGAATTTCTGTGCAAAAGTTTGCGAACTACCTTTAGGAGGAGTTGGGCAGTGTTCCCACTGGTGGTATTCAAATACATTTCTAGGTGTTATAGATTTATGCAAGAAATGATGACCATAATGTTGGTAACAGTACAATGTATCATAGTCTGAAGTACCTTCTAACATTTCATTGTTCGGAAATGCTGCAGTGTTTTCTAAATCCGACATTAAATTATTTACAGTTTCAGTGTCCCAATCATCAGAAAATGTACTGGAGGTAATGATATCACTTAAAGAAATTTTAAATACATGTTTAAGCTTTAAAAGTTCAGTCGGACCGAATATATCATAATCAATCTTGTCCCATACTATACCGTCCGGTATAGGAACTGCTGTGATGTTCACTGAAGACAAGTCTCTTGGTTCACTGATGTGAAGACTGGTGTGGTTTTAAAATCAAATTGACTCTTTGGGCTGTAGAGCTCTGCTGGAGGTATCGTCCATTTAATAAGCATACTAAAAGTTATTATTAAACCTAGCCAGAAAAGAAAAAAGAAAATCCCAGTGATATACCATAGTTCAATCCAAGGTGACACCAGGTAAGTCTTTCTAAAAAAGTTCAAAAAGTCAGTGAGTTTCTGTTTGTGTGATATTTTGGCTGGCGTCGTTTCCGGCTCACTTGGATCCAGTGAAAACGTATCAAAGTTCATGAAATAGCCAGAAGCAGTTCGATCAATTGTTGGAATTGCATCGGGATTTGTTGAAATCGGATTTTGCTCTTGACGAGGCATGTTGACGTAGATGTCTGTAGTCGGTCTGATTGCAACTTGGTTGTTAAGTTGATTTTCATTTTGAAGATGAATTTCTTGTTGAAGTGGAACGAGTTCCATAGCATTGTTGCTTAGTCCTTCATTCCGTACAGGTGGCTCTTCAAATGTGATGAGTCTTTCTGTTTGGACTTCTTGGATTGTAGCGAGAGGAGGGCGTCTGCTACTGTGGAGTCCACGAGGCCTACTGTTTAGTATCGGCCACATAGTGTGGTTTGATTAAGTCGATTGAGACAAATCTTTTCTCCTTTTTCCTGGCAAGAGGTGGCAGAAGTACAGTTCTTGTGCCTTGGACTGTAAGGACCGGTACAGGCTTTCTGTAGGATGGCCCAAATTCTTTCTTGTCAGCAATCTTCTCTCTGACCAGATACCTGATTTTTGGGATCCAGACAGGTCTTGCCGTTACTGCCTTGACTTCCTCAGTGGCGGTCTGTTTTTGGAGCACGTTACTTTGTTGTGTTCTGGATTCATTTAGATCCTGTAAAACAGCCAAACGATCATGGATATCAAATGGTTTTTTATCCGCCACTGTGCCTTCACAATCAAGATCAGGTACCCACATTCTTGTCCCAAATAGGACCTCGTAAGGAGTGACACCCCCTAGAGAGCTTCTTGGCTGATTGTTGATAGCTCGTTGGACCCCATAAAGGTGATCGACCCATCCACCGCCCTTGCCTAATACCCTAGCTGTTAAAGATTGCTTTAAGTCCCAGTTTTTCCTCTCCACAACGGAATTTCCCTCGGGATGGTATGGAGAGGAGTACCGCAATGCTACGCCCATTCCTTCCATGGCCTCTTTGTAAGCCCGAGAGCTAAACGATGGACCACGGTCAGAATGCAACATGCCAACTGCGTATGTGCCGATAAAGACTCACAAATCTTTTATAACAGTTCGAGCGTCAGCCGAGCGCTGAGGCCAAACCTTGAGGAAACTTGAGCTAGACGTACACGAACGGACAACCTAATGCTGTCTAATAATGGTGTCTGTACTGGACGTGTTGTGGTGGACCCTTCCATCTGCTTGCAGATGTCGCAGTTCCAGACATAGTCTCTAATCTGCCTTCTCATCACGGGCCACCAGTAGCGTTGTTTCAACAAAGAAACAGTCTCCCTAAGTCCCTTAGGTACAGAACCTTTACTTTCGTGTGCTGCCACAATTAAGCCTTGCCTACGATCCATATTTGGTATTACTCTATCCCCCACTCCAGGAATCTGAGCATATGGAATGTTGTGTGCATCTAACTTGTAGGGGTACTTGAGTGGAAATTTCTTTGGTACTGCTGTGCTGCCTTTGCGTGAAGCATTGACAGCTACCATAATCTCGCCGTCAACTCTCATTTTTGAACGAGTAACTGCAGCTATGGCGGCTGTGCGAACAGCCCCCTTTGCGGCTTCATCAGCCAATGAATTCCCTTCAACGTGAACGCCATCACGCTGATGACTCCGTGTATGTATCACGTGAGCCCTTGGTAGTTCGTTTCTCAACTCCACTACCTATTCCCATGGCATTTTATGCTTAATTGTGCCACCTTTTGCATCTTTGAACCCGTTTTGTTCCCAATGATGTAAATATTCATTGTACGACTGTACATAGTAAAAGGAATCACACACAATTAGTGTGGGGAATTCGTGTTCTGTATTTATAAGTGCCAGTATCAGTGCTTTTAACTCTGCCAACTGAGCCGTGCAGTCTCCTAGAGATTGCGTTTTAGTGCAACTCGGATGGAACTTTCCATTGTGCATGCGACTTTTAACAATCGCACACGCTGCACTGTAAGCTTGCTTACTCCCTATGGCTGGTTGAGCAGAACCGTCAGTGTAAATAATGTATTCATACTGATCTAGAGGCAAAATTTCATTCGGTAGAGGATATTCTTGTTCGTATTTCAGGAATGCCTGTGTTTTCAAACTTGGATCAAATCTGTATTCAACATCCGTTGCAGTAAGAGAATTAGCCCATTGTATCCATCTGGGATGTAAGGCATTCGCATTTGGAATGCTAGCTTTTGTAACAGCTTCTAAAGCTGGTACTGGGGTCACACCAATTATGTGTTTACACTGGGCCAGAGCTCTTTCTCTTGCTACAGCGGTCTGCACTGCTGTCAGGATTTTTTCTGTTGAAGTGAAACGCATCTCTGCGTTTGTGTACAGGTGTGATTTGTATGCGATTGGTACTGTTTCGCCTTCATTGAAAGTCAAATAAGTGTACCCGAATTGACCCGCTATTACTCGGATCACTAAGTTGCATACGTTTACGCATGTCTGTAAGTGTGTAGAAGCTATCATGTCTTCCTGTAGGGAACGCAGGATATTTGTATGTTCCTGTGTCCATTGTCTGACTGAAAAATCAGGTTTTATTAAGTCGTAGAAAGGTTTCACTCTTTCTGCGTAATCCAAAATGTATGTTCGACCAAAATTTAGGAATCCCAGAATTGATTGTAAATTCTTTAATGATTTTGGAGGTTGGAGCAGCGCACACTTTTCTAAAAAGTTAGCTGCTAGGCTTTTTCCTTCACTTGACAGCTCATATCCTAAAAATAGAACACTGAGGTGGACAATTTTTGATTTTTTGAAATTAAATTTATAGCCCTCAGAGGCGAATCCCATAATAATGGTGCTCACCCTAGTCAAGTGCCTCGGTAAGTCATCGCCTGTCAGATAAATATCATCCACATAGGACAATGCTTCTTCATCCAAATTTTGGAGTAACTCTGTTACTCTTGCTGAAAATACCCCGGGGCTATTTTTATACCCTTGGGATAGTCGACAAAATTGTCGCTGGGATCCTAACGCACTGAATGCGGTCAGATACCTGCTTTCAGGCGCTATATTTTGGCAGAAAAATCCAATTGAGATATCAAGTGTTGTTTTGTATTTTTTGCGCACAATGTTATTCATTAATGTGGCACTGTGTGCATTTTGAACTGCAAATGTCTTTGTGCAAGTGTTTAAATGTCGGTAATCCAAAACTAAACAATATGTGTTGTCAGGTTTCATTACGGGAAACAAAGGATTGTTCATAGGTGAAGTGCAATTTTCAATCACCCCCTGGTATTCTAGTTGATCTAGGATCTCCCTGACTTGTTTTTTAGCTTCCTGCTTTATAGGGTATTGCCTTTGAGCATTTGGGGAAACTTTTAACGGGATCACGTGGTGGGTTGAATCCTCAACCCAAGCAACATGATTTTTATACAATGCTGGAGCTAGGGCAACCGCCCACTCCTGCGCATATGCATGTTTCAAATGTATGGGAACAAGGTCAGAAAAGGTTGGAAAAATTATCGTTTCTCCCCTAGGGCACTCCATGACGAATGCTGGTGGCCAGTCTTGTTCTGCTAATAGAATGTCATAACCAGATGACAGATTTTTCCAAAAGAGACCTTTAATTTTTCTGGCTTTGTCCCCCTCCATCCGGAGTGTTATCTCATGTAACTTATGTGGGACACTTACCCGAGTATCAGGTGTTGCCACCATGATATACTCACTCAACTCCGCTGTCACCAGAAATTCCTTCAGGTTCTGGCGAGCTATCGTTACTTCTGCCGCGCTGTCTAGCATCGTCAGAGCCCATTCCCCATTCAGAAGCTGTGTCCTCAGAATTCTGGGCATGTCTGATCTTGAGACCTGCTACTTTCTTCTTTTTGAACTGAGGTTTTGATTTTTGTTTATCTTCTTTTTTAGGTGCGTAGTCCGCAGCGCGTTGCGTGTCTCTGGACTTTGTACGCTCCTCTGACCGTCCTTCCCTCTCAGAGTTTTTTGATGAACCCTGAAAGGAACGAGAGGAACAGTATCAGTATCCTGATACCTGTCAGGTTTCTTAATATTATCCCTATTCCTGAGGTTATACCTCCTTTCAGAGGGCTCCTGTTGAGGAGACCTACCTCTGGATTGAGATCTGCTGTCTTTAGACTTTTGTTGTTTTTTATTTTCCCACTTCTTTTTAGAATAAGTAGGTGTCTGCTTTGTAGTGTCCTTTTCAGGACTGCCCACCAGTTGTGGTTTTAATGCTTTCCCACCTAGACTGTCTCTGCCTAGTTCTGCATATGCAGTTTCAATTATTTTGGGTAGTTCGGGTTGTTGATCTATTGGACCAAACTCCCTTAGGCGTTGGCGGATCGCCACTGAAGCTGCTTCCCCCTTAATGTTAGCTAGTATTATGGCTGATACCTGGTCGAAGTTGTTTAGTAACTTCATCCCTACGTTTAGGGCAGGTTCTGCTCCGTACTCATTTTGTATCTGTCTCAATAAGTCTGGCACTACTGCTAAGGATGGGATACCATGTGTTCTGGTATATATGGCAGCAAAGACTGAACCCCAAGAGGTGCAATCCTCTACTTGTGGTGTGATCCCCATGGGCAAGCAGATTGTTAGAATTCTGTGTTTGTCATAAGTGGTAGTATTCGGGAATACTGCCTCAAGCTGGGTTATTTTCTGAGCTATTCAGAATGGTATTTGTTCGCGTTTTGCGGGCATGTTGCCCATTACCACGTGTAATGTTTGTGGAGTAATTTTATTTCCTGTACCCTGAGCTGGAGTACTATTTGCTGCACCTGGTGCAGGTTGGATTGTTAAAGTACTCATGACGAATTGTGTCAGGTTTCTGTAGATTTTAATTAAATCTCTGTGTTGTATGAGTAATTCTGGCTGTGGCATTGTTCCAATGTCAGGGTGCGGTGTATATGCCGCTAGTATTGGCCATGTGGCCACGTCTCCTCCGAGCGGGCCTAATCTTACTCTTCCTCGTACGTGGGGAAGGGCGCCATTAAACCAGTAAAAATGTTCCTGGTAGGTGAGTGGAATCTCTATGTCCTCGAATGGGGCATATTCCCTTGGTGCATCTCCTGCTATGTAGTAGTGAAATGTATTTGTTATTGCATTTGCTGCTGGGAATGTAACCCATGAATAGAACACCTCTGTTTTGTTTGATTCGTGTGCCTCAATCACGAAAACAACCATGCCTCCCTTGGCTGGTAAGCCATTTTCTAATAGTCTTATGGTGACTGTCCTTCTGAATTTTGGTGCAATCTGTATTGCATCCTCAGGATCTTCTTCTCCTGTTAAGAAATTCAGGTCAACTCTTTGGTCCCCTGCCTCGGTATCAGGCATGTTTAGAAGAGGAAGTGTTCCAAGGGAACTAAGATGAGGTGTTATGCACAATTTAGGAACTAAATATCCTTCAAGCTTGATTAACCAACAGCCAATAAATAGTATTCTCGTACTACTCAGCTGTGGCGGATTTTGTGCCCACCCACTCCAGACGTCTCTGGGGTTTTGTGAGTAGGTTCTCTGAGAATAGCACGACTGAACTACTCAGATTCTACTGTTAAATAAGTACCCAACCAACGTTGGTGGCGCCATGTCGTGTAGTTCCTATAGTACCCATGCAGGACCTGCGCGTTTGGATAACATAAACTGTGGGCTTGGTGTTAGACTGACTCTGTGCACCCCCACCGTGTATGTTAGCCGGATTTGCATTAGCTAGCTCACAGTGCCACTAGAATCTCCTCTTATCGGGGAGAGATTAGTTTCTGGCAACCTTAGATCATGACAACCCAAATTCCTCAGAATCGTGGAAACAATGTACTACCTTTCGCTCAGTCACTCGTGCTTACTTATTCGGTTTGTCTCAGAGAGTTACACAGAATAAACAGTCTGGGCGTTTCAATAAGTATTTATTGAACAGTTGTTATTCTAGTGTAAAATATATGTGCTGCGGCAACCAGCAGACAATAGCAGAGATATATTATCAGCAGTACGATAAAAGCAAAGGGATAGAACAGTTCTACCATATTGCAATAATCATGAATACATACATGAATATAAAAAGCATTATGCAAAGTGTGCGTAGCTCCTACGATGCCTAACTAGATGTACCTGAGTGTACCTAGCATATGTGTGTAGGTCTAAAAGCCTAAGAGCCAAGAATCCTTCTAGGATTTAGTCGAACCCCCATACCTGAATAGAGAGAGTGTGGGACCCCGTCCTGGTCTCGAGTTGGACACCCCGCAAGGGCTGTGTTAGACCGCTGTCAGCTGGAGCGACTGCATGCAGGAGCCTCAGCGTCTCTGGTCAGTGTGTCAGCATGGAAGTCTCGGTTCCCTCTGTCTTACCGGGGTAAGATGTGGTGTATTTATACCCTGAAGACTCTAGTTGCTTCGTATGGTTTGTATTGGCCCTTGTTAGGCGTGAGGAAGACGTCAGGGGTGAACTTTGTACATATATATTATGCAGGTGGTGTATTCCTAGAGAGCCATGCATAATTGATGAGTACAGTGTGGGCCTGTGTTTGGGAAAAACCCTGCTGTATTCAAAACCACAGACTAGATAATGTTCAGCCCTCAGAGCTCGTTGTGTACTAGCGAGGACCAATGTAGGTGAAAGATCATGCCTATATAAGGAATCATGACTATAATAGGACATGTACAGTTATGACCATAATAGGGCATATGCAGCTTTGACCATAATAGGGCAAGTACGAATATGACCGTATTAGGGCAAATACGAATACGTCCATTTTAGGGCATGTATGAACGGGTCTACATTAGGGCCGCTATACGGGACATAACAGTGGCGGTATTGGTGGTGGTGGTGGTATTGGTATTGGTGGTGGAGGTATTGGTATTGGTGGTGGTATTGGTATTGGTGGTGGTGGTAGTGGTGGTGGTATTGGTGGTGGTGGTATTGTTGGTGGTGGTGGTATTGGTGGTGGTATTAGTGGTGGTGGTATAGGTATTGGTGGTGGTGGTATTAGTGATGGTATTTGTGGTGGTGGTATTGGTGGTGGTGGTATTGGTGGTGGTATTGGTCGTGGGGTATTGGTGGTGGTATTGGTGGTGGTGTTATTGGTGGTGGTATTGGTGGTGGTGGTATTGGTGATGGTGGCGGTATTGGTGGTGGTGGTGGTGGTAGTGGTAATGGTGGTATTGGTATTGGTGGTGGTACTGGTATTGGTGGTGGTGGTCTTGGTATTGGTGGTGGAGGTATTGGTGGTATTGGTGGTGGTATTGGTGGTGGTGGTATTGGTGGTGGTATTGGTGGTGGTGGTATTAGTGGTGGTATTGGTGATGGTATTGGATGTGGTGGTATTGGTGGTGGTGGTGGTATTGGTGGTGGTGGTATTGGTGGTGATAGTATTGGTGGTGGTGACATTGGTGGTATTGGCAGTGGTGGTATTGGTGGCGGTATTGGTGGTGATGGTGGTGGTGGTACAGGTATTCGTGGTGGTATTGGTGGTGGTATTGGCAGTGGTGGTGGTGGTGGTATTCGTGGTGGTATTGGTGGTGGTGGTGGTATTGATGGTATTGGTGGTGGTGGTATTGGTGGTGGTGGTGGCATTGGTGGTGGTTGTAGTGGTATTGGTGGTGGTGTTATTGGAGGTTGTATTAGTGGTGGTATTGGTGGTAGTATTGGTATTGGTGGTATTGGTGGTGGTGGTGGTATTGGTGATGGTGGTGGTATTGGTAATGGTGGTGGTATTGGTGGTAGTATTGGTGGTCGTGGTATTAGTGGTGGTATTGGTAGTAGTGGTGGTGGTGGTATTGGTGGTGGTGGTACTGGTATTGGTGGTGGTATTGGTGGTGGTATTGGTATTAGTGGTGGTGGTATTGGTGGTGGTATTGGTGGAGGGGTATTGGTGGTGGTGGTGGTGTTATTGGTGGTGGTGGTATTGGTGGCGGTATTGGTATCAGTATTGGTGGTGGTATTGGTATTGGTGGTGGTGGTACTGGTATTGGTGGTGGTATTGGTATTGGTGGTGGTGGTATTGGTGGTGGTATTGGTGATGGTGGTATTGGTGGTAGTGGTGGTATTGGTGGTGGTGGTGGTATTGGTGGTGGTATTGGTGGTGGTGGTATTGGTGGTGATGTTATTGGAGGTGGTATTGGCGCCATTGGTGGTGGTATTGGTGGTGGTGGTGGTATTGGTATTGGTGGTAGTATTGGTATTGGTGGTGGTGGTATTGGTATTGGTGGTAGTGGTATTGGTGGTGGTGGTGGTATTGGTAATGGTGGTGGTATTGGTGGTTGTATTGGTGGTGGTGGTATTGGTGGTGGTGGTATTTGTGGTGGTGGTGGTATTGGTGGTGGTGGTAGTGGCATTTGTGGTATTGGTGGTGGTGGTATTGGTGGGTGTGGTGGTGGTATTGGTATCAGTATTGGTCGTTGTATTGGTATTGGTCGTGGTATTGGTGGTGGTGGTATTGGTGGTGGTGGTATTGGTGGTGGTATTGGTATTAGTGGTGGTGGTATTGGTGGTGGTATTGGTGGTGGTATTGGTGGAGGGGTATTGGTGGTGGTGGTGTTATTGGTGGTGGTGGTATTGGTGATGGTGGTGGTATTGGTATTGGTGGTGGTATTGGTGGTGGTATTAGTATTGGTGGTATTGGTGGTGGTGGTATTGGTGGTGGTATTGGTGGTATTGGTGATGGTATTGGTGGTGGTGGTGGTATTGGTGGTGGTATTGGTGGTGGTATTGGTGGCAGTGGTATTGGTGGCGGTGGTATTGGTGGTGGTGGTTTTGGTGGTGGTATTGGTGGTGGTTGTAGTGGTGGTGGTGGTGGTATAGGTGGCAGATGGTATTGGTGGTGGTGGTATTGATATTGGCAGTGGTATTGATGGTGGTGCTATTGGATTGGTGGTGGTATTGGTGGTGGTATTGGTTGTGGTATTGGTATTGGTGGTGGTATTGGTGGTGGTATTGGTTGTGGTGTTGGTATTGGTGGTGGTGGTGGTATTAGTGGTATTGGTGGTGGTATTGGTTGTGGTATTGGTGGCTGTGGTGGTATTGGTGGTGGTGATGGTATTGGTGGTGGTGGTATTGGTGGTGGTGTTTTTGGTGGTATTGGTGGTGGTATCGGTGGTGGTGGTGGTGGTATTGGTGGTGGTGTTGTTGTTGTTGTTAATATAACAGGCTTTTGAAAACAACCCGTGAGGTGGCTTAGCGCAGATGACATGTAACACAGATGTGCTGTTGTCAGCTTCAGCCCATTGGCACACGATTATGTGCTACCTGGAATTCACATGACTTAATTCGCTAATTATTTCTAAATCCTTTTTACTTTGGAGGGGGGGTTAAAAAACATGAGATAATGCCGGGTTAAAGTGATTGAAAGCGGGCGCCCGTGTTACGGGGCCGGCCGTGCTGCTTAAAAAAACACAAGCAGTTTCAGCTGAAGCAGCGCATGTCCGGCCTGCAGTAAGAAGAACTCAATAAAGTAAATAGTGCTTACAGACTAAATAACAGGTCCTGTGTAACAACCGAAGTAAAGGGGCCAGTAGCCATGGGAGGTTACAAAGGAAGACAAGGCCGTACTAAGGAGGGACTAACAAGCCTATTAACGAATCCAAAGACAGCATTTACGAAAGACAGTGACCCAAGCGAATGAAAAATATGGGCAGAGAGTGGGCGTGGCTTCTCTCCCATACTCTACAACAGCAGTCTCGCAGAGCGACCAGCGCATGCGCGCTGTCGCTAGGCTCGACCTAAAAATTGATTAAACTACATTTATTCTTTAGACTAAATATTAATATGCACACGTTTATCAATCTCTAGTTTCTACAATGATGCACTTTAGTTTTATATTGGAGTGCACCACCTTACATTAATGACATTAGAACACACAAAATTAATGGTTCTAAAAGCACATATATAATGCGTGGTTGTGATGTGTAAGAGTGGAGTTAAACTTGCGCTGTTTGAGCAATGCTGTGCAGACCGTGCACCAAGAACATAAAGTACAATCCTCAGCGGACCAAACTTGGTTCTGTGCCCGGCCTGCGCTCCATCCCAGTTGACCTGAACTTGTGACTTTGTCCTGGTCCAGCACAACCACATACCTCAGTTGGCGCTTTGCGCCTTTTGGTGCAACTTTTAACTAAATCATTAAATTGCATTTCTCCATTTCTACTGATTGGATTTTTGTAATTTTGGTGTCATTTTATTTATGAAATTGTTCTCTAGTTTTGTAAAATGGTATGTTGACTGAATCAAAATGAAAGGTTGCAGCCTCAGCGTTCCTGAGTGGCAAAATACCTAGCCAGATCATAGAGCCTCTTGTAGTGCAAGTCATCTTGCCAGACCTCTGTCATATTCCACGCTGATATTTGCCTTAAGTCTCAACATTCATGTCATGCAGCCCCCATTTCACTGTCCACCTCTCCTTTGCTTCATTCAAGTCAGTTAAGACCTATGGATCATTAAATGGTGCAGCAAAAGCAGCTTCCTGGACCAGCAGAGTACACGCTGGGCATAGACTGGGAAATACAACTGTTGACATTGTTCATCTAATCCTGATCTGACAGAGAAAATAACATATTAACAAGGAGCTTTTCCCTCCACTCAGGATTGTGCTCTACCTGAGGATGAAGAGCACAAGCGAGCATAAATCTGCATGGGTTTGGCAAGGTTTAAAACTGCCACCCCAGTTGTAAAAATGAAAGTCCCCAACAAACTGTGTCATCCCACAATTTTTTCTTTATCTCTGTAGGTTTGCTTGTACTGTTTGCATTTTTTATTTTTTACCAGTGGTTTGTAGGGCCCATGATTCTGGGAGACCCATTAAACTCCTAACCCGATGCTCATCGAAGACACTTTTTAGTGTAACTTCAGAGCGGAAGACTCTCCACCCATCACCCCATTCTGTAGTCTTAAATGGGTAGCCCCCACTTAACCTTCTCTGCACAGGGCCTAGTTGATTTTATTAATGTTATAATGTGGGTCGGTGCAATAGAGGCACACAGCACAAATTCATAATGCTCTCCCCATGTTAATTGTATCCTAAGACTTCAGGCAGACAGGGGTATTTTATTTGTGAGTGTGAAATGTTCGAGAGTATTATGTCCATAGATTTGCAATGCTGAATGCGGTTGTTAGAACGCGTGAACATTGTAATGTTTTGCCATCGCTAGTGCCACACCTGTCATTTGAGTTGAATGCGAGCTAACAGGATAGAGATTGAGAGCGAGCTATGTAAACTGTTCTTTGTGCTTGTGAGCATGCTCCCATTACTGTGAGCTGAACTGAGAACTGTCTGCTTTATAATTAGGGCTCCCGGTTTTATGGTATTTATTTTTTTGACATTTCTGTCTGTATTTATCCATATTTATTATGGGTTTTGTGAAACAAATACAGCTGAAACTGGTACATTTCTGCGTTTATTTAACCAATAAATATGCAGTCATGCTTGAATACCTGCAGAAGATAAATCAAAGGAATTATATGAAAATATGCACATTTCAGTATCCGCCTTGTGCATATTTACTGCTGTATAAGCCTCTTTACTAAAATTACTTTTTTAACCCCTTACCTATCAATCCACACAGTTATTGGCTTGGCAGACATGGCAAAGTGTATTTAGAATCACTCAAAAGCACCCAATTTCCGTTTTTATCCACATTTAAAAATAAATACAGACAAGAAAATAAATGGTTTTCTGTCTGTATTTATCTGTAAAAATCAGTAAAAACGGAAAACAGGGAGCCTTATTTATAATCTAGATAGGGGTCCAGGGTAAAGAGCTGCTGATTCAGAGCACGTAGGACCTCAGTTCACAACATATGACCCGTTTTAGGGAGTGGGACTACCTGATCCTAAACTACAAGAGATTGCCATAACTTCCCAGGTGCAGTAATTTATCTGACTGAGCTCAGAGACACTTTGCTTTCCAGTTGGTTGGAGTATTGTATTACTGATTGCCATTGTAGCTGCTGTGTTTCACCTTGTTTTTGGTGTTTGCAATTGTTAGAAATGTGAATTGTTAAAGTTTACAGATCTGTTACAAAGTATCTCATTGGTGGCAAGAACACTGCAGTCCACCATTTTACAGTACTGTAATCGTGATCTCTTAGCAGCCCTGACGATTACACAATTTGTTCTGCCATTGCAGCATTCTAGTTACTGTGTTGAGAAGGTTTTGTGTTCTCATTTCAGGATTGTGTTGCATAGACAGGGATCCAGGTATTACCACTCATTGTATTCTTTTAGGTTTTTCTTGTCTTTTATACTTTCTACTATTGAATTCTCATTCATGCTGTATGTGTATTTATGTATTTGGAGAGTAGTAAAGAGTTGTGTACTAACAACTTTGGCTGAAAAATCGCATATTTTTGTGATGTGATAATTGGTTTGTTATGTACCTTGTCTCAAAATACTCTTATCTCCCTTGAGCTGGGCCTCCCCTTGCTGCTCACCCATGCCTACCCAGAGAGTCTAGGCAGCTTGGGGAGCCAACTTTCCATCACAGACAAACTTCCTAAAGTCCTATTCAGTGAGCAATTCCAACACTTTAGCCTTTCATGGAGCTTGGTAAATCCTTACACTGTAAATGCTGAGAAAAGAACCGACAGTGCCAGTACTTTCAAAACAGAGTGGGACTGACTGTGTTTAAGGGAACTCGATGTAAATGAAGAACTTAAAAAAAAAAACACACCCATTTATTCATGTTTAAGCCTCCACCCTGTCTCTCCCGATGATCTCCTGAAAAATAAAAATAAATTGTATAACTCACCTGCATTAACCCTGCATTATCTGGCACAAACAATCTGGAAAAAACGTTCTCTTTCCCGCCTCTTCATCTCTACACTGGTTCAGATGTTCGATGGAGCTCTGCAAAATGCACCCCCCCCCCTTTCAATAAGCTGCTTTGGGGGGAAAACAAGAAAGGAGTGAAGTCATCAGTTAAAGAGATCTGTGTTTTTCCCTAGCTGTTGGTCACTGTCAGAGAAACCATCCACGCTTTTATCCCCCGCACCCAATAAAAAATTGTTCGGCTCTAGTGATAAAACCAGATGTGGATTAGCAGGCTGGTTTTCTCCATTACTTCCCTCTGAGCTGTAACATGAGCTTGAGGTTGATGGCACACGGCACAACTGGATGTAATAAACAGTACTTTATAACCTGGACAGTCTCTTTTAATTGAATTTCGAACTAAGCTGCTGCAGCCACCAAGACATGGCGGGACTATAGCGCTCTGTCTGTGGCGAGGAGGCGTAAATGGCGCATTATGACATGGAATCTTGCATTTATGCAAAATCCTGCTATGACTTCATAGTGTGCAATCCTATTTAATTTGACAGTGTTTACACTTGTTAATGGCCTTCCTTAGGAGTGATAATTGATCCACTTCATTATCATATTAAATCCTTGATCTTCTGTCGTTAGTTTGGTCGGTAATAAATGATCTGTTTGATTCTTAGTGTAATGAACTAATTAGAGTAATTAAAATCAATATGTCTGCCAATAGTAGGCTCGGAAATTCTTCTGCTGCTTCTGTCAGTGTCGGGTGAAAAGACCCAACTCAGTGAAAAAGGGCTCTAACACTGATTTATGAGCACTTGATGACCACGAGACAGGATAAATGGCTTGTAGTGGTGGAAACCGCATTAGTGCAGTCCAAGATACTAAGTGCATTGTTAGGTCAGCTGCAAGGGCAAACTTACATCTGTAGATGGGAGCACCTTAAACCTTTCCTAATATATCAGGCCACCACACAGCAGTGCACAGTGAGTGGAGCGGTGCAGAGTGGATTAGACAATATTTGCATATTCAGTAGACCGTTTTCGATAACGCCTGGTGGGAATGTTGCACCCCGGGTGCTTTCTCGGTTAAACGAATCCCTGTGAATCAAAGTTGTGACCTATTAGCAAATGCAGCCCAGAACCTACTTTCCTCCTAGGAATGATGTACATTATTAATTTAGTAGCTTCCAAATGTTGTATTTTTTAAAGCAGCGATAGCGATCGTGTTTCATTTGTATTTTAGGTTAATTTGAAGCTCAATTGTCCCGAGTCACACTATACCAGAACATCTGGGGAATGGTTTAAATATGATTAAACTTGTGACTGCCCTATTAAATTTGTTACCATACATTGTAATGCAATTCTTGGATGCAGTACCTTACTTCCTAATTGGGAACTGTGGTTAAAATAGTTTACAATTTGAGCCACGCTCCGCTGCAGACCACTTTTTATTGATCTTCGAAAGATGAAAGGTTTCTTTTAGGCTTGCAGGTGTTTGGGGTTTTTGGATGTCAAAAAGACTCCTGCTTTAAGCAGATGATGCATATGGGTTGGATTAGGTAGGCTCGCCTGTTTGAGTGATTTCACTCTAGTGGTTACACAGTGTCATTATTCCAAGGTGATTACAGCTAGAGCAGTAGGGAGGAACAGGAAGAGGCACTGCAGGCAAAGCTGCCCTACTTTAGAAAGTATGCACCTGTTAAACTACTATAGCCAAGAAAACACAGCCTACCTAGGTTCTCTCGTGTGCCTTATTCCGGATGCCTTTAGATGTCTTTTATTCTATGGATTTCGAAATACACATTTAGCAGTGGGGTTACTGTTCTGCAACAGAAGCACTGCTGCAAGTGAGGTATTTATGTGTTCAATTATAGAGCACCATGGGCATGCATAATGTACAATACCCCATAGTATAGATGTTAGTCGATACATCTTCAGTCCCCTGCCATCGGAGGGTTCATTATTCAATTAGGTGATCTTGTACCACATTGATGGCCCCCAGGGGCATGAGCATGGTAGCCAGCACAGGTCCAGGAGGGTTGGAGTCATGCAAGATTAATCTGAATATTTAGGTATGAACAAGTGCTTACTGCGATAGCCTAAATATCTGCTGTGGCTCTGGACGGGCCTGGACTAGCTGACACCAGTTTTGGAGGGTGGAGGATGGACATGTTTTAGGAGCATTGGCTTGAGATGGCTGTGTTAGGAAGCTTTTGATGGGGGAGGTGTACTGCACGGTGGATTGTATGTTAAAATGTGAAAGTGGACATGGTGTGCAGAACTGAAAAGGTGCCAGGTCAATGGGGCTCTGAAAGAGGTTAAACGACCAACTCTGGTCGGACATTGGTGCTTGGCTTTAGGAGCTATTAGACTCGTGTACCTGCAGTGGCTGATAGCTGGGTACACAAGGGCCGGTATAGACTTTTTACGCCATCATAAATCTGTAATATCTGTGAAATTACTGTAGGATGTGTGTACTGCTGTTCAGAGGGAGAATGGCACATTCAGAAAAAGTACTTGCTCAGCATGGAGATCATGGTACTTATTTTGCACCAGTGGGCAGCTTGTGCAGGCACTCACGACCTCTGTTGGGACAGTTTGGGATAGTATCGTCACTTCTCACAGCTGCTAATTATGTAACTTCACAGGGCGACAAGCCATGTTGCAAAATTGCTCTGCAGGGTCTACGTCCACATCCTGCTCCCTAACCGCTTGCACTGCTGCCTTCTCTACCTTATACTGCATTTAGTCTGTGTTTTTCTTAATGCCGGCCTACTTTTGGACTCCTTCTGACACATTTATCTGGTATTGTTACTAAAGCAATTCGCCAAAGCTCCATCTTGTGTACTGCACACATTGACTTTGTTTTAAATTTATGCTGCTGACCATCCACTATGGGTTTGTCTAATCTGATTCCATAAAATACGCTTTCAAACTCCATGACCGCAAGTCCAGTATCTTTGTGGGCTCCAATGTGTTAATCCGTCCAAAACTACGAACTGTTTGAATTGCTCTGCTAAATAAATGTAGGCGTTCCGCATACTGAAGCTCTACTGTTGTTTAAATTGTAGTCCTCGTGCACTAAAACACATTTTCTAAAATACCAGAAGCACCCCTGCTGATTCTGACACATATATAATCCCATGCCAGCACTTCCCCTGACATTGGAAGGACAGTGGTACAGGCCTTGGTAGTCTCTAGACTAGACTACGGCAACTGTACCTTGGCTCCCCCAAACATGTCACAAACAGGTTGCAGGTGGTGCAGAATGCTGCAGCCAGATTGCTTCTTAAAATCCCCAGGCACCAGTCAGTTAGATCATCCATGAGGGAATTACACTGGCTGCCAATCCAGGCCAGGATTAAGTTCAAGGCCCTCTGCCTGGCCCACAAGGCCATGCATGGAAGAGGCCCCATAATGCTAGGTACCTTGTTCTCTCAGTACTCCCCCATAGATGCCTTAGGTCTGGAGTTAGATTCCTGATGAATACTTCTAAAGTCAAGAGAGCAAGATGGGGTGGAAGATCCTTTTCACACCTGGTCCCTAAACTTTGGAACAGCTTGGATCTTGAATTACGGCTAATCAAGAACGAACAGTGTTTTAGAAAAAAACTCAAGACGTGGCTGTTCTCTTAAAAACCCCGCATGACGTTGGCCCCTCCCTGTTCAGCGCTGGGATGCCCGTGGGTAGCCATGCGCTTTATAAATCCCTAAACCTGAACCTAAACCATTTACTATCCTCACTACAGATTTTAATGTCTTAAACTTTGAGGCTAAAAATTGGACTATAACAAAAGCTTCTACTCCCAAGCGAATGTTCTTGTGCATCATTTTCCCCTTCTCAGGGTTCTCTGAGAAATGTTCCAACACATTCTGTAAAGCAGGTTCCATCCAGCACTTTCTATCATCCTCTCTAAAGTAAAATTTCCATTTTTTCATTGTATTATTTTGTTTTCTTATTGCTGTAATTCCTTGTCTTTACACATGTGACCCTATCACCCACTTAATTGTTTCTGTTATATGTCACTAAACATTTTATTTTCTTGGTTTTTTACTTCATTGGATTGACATGCATGCTGTAGAACTCATAGTAGTGCAGATTCTGAGTTTCTTCCTATTTTAAACAAGTATT
Organism: Calotriton arnoldi; assembly: GCA_963921515.1. NCBI lineage: Eukaryota > Metazoa > Chordata > Amphibia > Caudata > Salamandridae > Calotriton > Calotriton arnoldi. The sequence goes on from CAWUFW010006764.1 coordinate 497,833, forward strand.
TGCAATGCAATAGGTCTCGCATTTACAAGAGTTTAGCTATTGGCATTGTAAATGACAATACCTTTTACTTATATGTTGTTTTTGAAACAGATAAACAAAAGGCATTGTCATTTACAATGCCAATAGCTTAAACTCTCACAAATGCGAGACCTTTTGCATTGCAAATGCGTTCCGCGCCCCTGCTATACATTTTTTTTAAAAGCGTTAGGAAAGAGCGTTTTCTGCCGCCAACAGCAGGCAGGAGAAAGCTATTTGAAAAAATAGTGCTCAGAGGCTGTAACTAAAGCCTACTGAGTAATTCAACAGTGTTCAGATGCCATGCTGGCTTTGCAATTGCATGTAAACAATATAGAAAATGATTATGCAGTTTGTGAACAACAATTTATTTTACGGGGTGTTGGGGATCGAATTTGCCTAATGAATATAAAAGTTGGCCTAAAGAGAGTTTGGTCTGCGGAAGGACTCTAGGCTTCTGATAATGTAAATCAGCAGTATCTGTTGAGATTTTTTGTTGTTAAGGTGTATGTTTTTGCTAGTAGGTCAAACAATTGGTTATTGCTAATGTATACATACATGTTGATCTGTTCTCAAACCCAGGTAGACATTCAGTTGCAACTCCGTAAATCAGATCTTTTGTCTTTACATTTTAAGTTGAACACATCTACTTTCTATGTCTAGAATCAATTAAAAATCTCTTAAATGTTTAACTAGATTTTAATCTGCCATGACAAGTTTTTCAATCAGTATGTCAGCATGTCAAAGGGAAAGGTTATCATCCAATGCTGTGTATTTTTGTATCAATTAAGGGCTTTCACATGTTTACACATTGCAGACTTTTTGACTCAGAGGGATGTGATCATTTTGATCTGGGTGTAGGCATTTGGGTTTACTATGCACATAAGTTACTTAAGTACCTCACTGGGCATGTTGTTCCCACATAGAGTCAAGCTCCAGTAAGTAATTGACTAAACTACCTCAATCCCATCACACCCCAGAATTAGTAAAAGAGTTTAAGTTAAGGTCTCCGGCGATCTTTTAGCGCTGTGCTCTTTGTTGATTGGGACACTCACAAGCTTTTTGTGTGAACTGTAGGAAGGTGGACAAATAGTTAGAAAAGACCCCTTTTGTTGATGGAACCTAATTGATGATGATTTTTACTCAATTATGAAAGCATTTATAGCTAGCGTCGTAGCTTAAAAGACAAACAATCAAGGAATCCGGTCTGTTGTTGGCCTATACATACCTGAAAGCAAAATACAAATGTCTCTTGAAAATTAAAAAATATCTGTGGGCCTTACAAAAACATGTTAGGAAATGTCTACTCTAATATTGGCAGACGCTGTTAAGAATGGTATTTAATCATGAATTATTGTGCTTCTGTCCCCTGTTTATCTTTATTTGTCTGGTGCTTGGGGCTACTTGGATAGCCACCTGTCTATCTTCAGTAAAGGTTGGTAATGATCCGTTATTATCTCTAACTTTGTTAAATATGAGGATAGCCATTCTTTCAAAGAAAACCAGCAGGACCAGGCAGGGTTCCTGCTGCTAACATTTGCCAAAAAGTGGGCTGGTAGGCTACCCAACCATGCTCATTGGTTCATTGAATTACTGTAACAGGTGGAATCCTGAGTTCTGGTCATTGGGCATTATCAAGCCTATCTTTAAAAAAGGAATTGCAGAGATCTTGCAGGTTATAGACTCATTTTCATAAAAGATGTGATCAATAAGATCTATGGCAAATTATTCGTGCATTGACTTGAAACTTAATGAGTGATTGGGAATAAACAGGATTGAGCCTTTAGATCATGGAGGTATATGTGTAAGACTCTCAATATTGGATAATAGTTGTGCCTTGAGCGAGATCACCTTGAGTTTGCCTGAGCCTACAAGCTGTTAGAGTTTCTACTTTGTTGATATCTGGACAGCCTTCCACTGGGTCAACCATTTTTTATTGTGGAGTAAAGTTTGTAGTTGGATGTAAAAAATCGGTCAGCAGACGCTGCAAAATAATGGCTAGGCTACAGATCAACAGCCTGCTTGATATAAAACATGTTTTGGACATTTTGTCTTCAAATAGAGCTGGAGAGCCTTTGCTTGGATGAGAAATTTTAAACTGACAATCACTGACCTTCAAAAAAAGTGCAGTTAATGACACAATCGTTTTATGGCAGTGCAGCAAGAATTTGAAATTGACTTTCAATCCCTTTATGCACAACTCCCTGTCTTGCAACGTTCAAACATGAGTCCAATTTCCTCCTGTTTCAGAGGCAATTTGTTTATGGTCCTAAAAGGTTTTTCCAGTATTCATATTCTAACTTCTCTAGTTTTCGGTGTTTTTGCACTGTGCACTCTTGAATCAGATGCCTACTATTTCATGCCATCCTCCCCCTTCCAATCCCTTACTCCCCTCTCCATTTGTCTTCCCATACGCCCATTTTTCTCTCACCTTTGCTCTACTAGACATCCTTTTGAGTCTTCGTCACTTTATTTGTTCTTATTACCTCTTTACAGACCCACCTTTCCATTACTACCCTCCTTTATGCCCTGCTACTCTGTTAGTAGCTGATAAGGCTCCTCTTCTCGATTGACCAGCCTCTGTTTATACACTATACCCTCTCTCCTAGCTTTTTGTCAGGTTCCTAGTGCATAAACAATCACTGGACTGGAGTTCACTCTCAAGCTGCATTTTGCATGGGTGAAGGGCTTGCTGGCAGAAGTTTGGGGATTCACTGCACCAACTGTAGTGAAGTGAGAAATCATAGGTGACTATGGAGGCCCGTTTGACTGCATTTAGCAGTAGTACAAGTACTAGCAAGATTTAGGCTTACCGGTTTCAGTGGCAGATGTTGCTGTAACGAACACTATACAACCCAAATATGAGGAAGACATCTCTGCATGCTACAACACACCATATTGAACATGAGCTGAGGCAGGAAGCAAGAGAGAGAGGATACCTAGAGGTATCACAGACAACCACACATACAACACTAGGGAAGAGGAAGGAAACTTAAGGACAAGGAAGCCGAACAGGAATAAACTAACAAATGTGAGGCATGCAATAATAGGTACAAACTGGTATGACAGATAGAGTCCAAACAACACATTGGCAGGCATTATATCTATGTTTCTTAACCCATTAAGCATTGACTGTACCCTTAGTGTCTTGAAACCAGAAAATGAGTAAACCTGTAAGTCTGCTCCATATGCATTTTATGGAAGTAGCAAAAGGGTTAAGAAACAGATGTTCGATTTTTCAAATGGAAGGTTGACTGTAGTTGACTGTAATGTTTGTTTGTGAAACGTCATTTTAAAAGACCTTCCTGTATTTTACACAGTTTTTAAAATGTACTTTAGGGCTAGTGACACAGCACCAAGAGGGGCACCAAAGTCTGCTTGCATCCAAAGTATTCCGCTTACTATTAACTAGGAACCACACAAAAGCTTGCACAAGTAGGTCACAGACATCCCTGACATTGCTGACTCATACAGCTGAGTCATCCATGCTGAATGGCAGAGTGGGCTGTCAGCTTCTAGCCAGCACATTGCCACTCACCTGCAGTGAAACTGTCTGCATCCTCTTGGAGCATCACAAACAGTAGGTCTTCTTCCACAGTCTTATGTTGGTTCGCCGTGTCAGGGAAGCTCCAACTACTCACCTAGGGAGAAGGGCAGTCATGATTTATATGGAGTGGGGACATGCCACTGACTGACTCTTTCTCCAACTGTCAGTATATTAGGAAAGGAAATGAGGAGGGATCTTTACTTCAGGGATATAAACAGTTCATGTATTCACTCCTATGGAAAGAGAGGAAAGCCTCAGTTTGTCCTCCCTTTTGATTATATTTTAGTCTACAAATACCCTGTTGTGATGGAAATTATCTATATTGAAAGGGGTCATGTTATGTCAGGGTTTGTATTCCAGCAATGCTCTGCAACATTCCTGATTATAACGAACGTTGAACATACCAGTGCCAAATATGTGAGCATCCACAGGCTACATTTCAGAAATAACCTCTGTGAATGGCAGCTTTTAGATCACAGTATGGCACCTGAGCTGCATAGACTACCAGGATGGCTGACTACTCTCCTCTTCCTGCTTGCCTGCACGACCTCCAGATATTGGCATAGCCTTATGCAAACACACAATCTGTTTCTTCTGTCATTACCTCCTTTCTCATTAATCATCCATGTTGCATCAACTTTCCTTATGTTACCACCTTGGCAGTCGGTAGCCACATCTAATGATTTGTAATTATGTGCATTTTTAGTTGTGTAATGAGAGGGTTTTTTAGAATATTTAAAAATATATACTTTGTATTCTAATTTTAAGCATTTGTTAATTGTGATACAAGTGTCTGTTAGTTGTGTTCATTACAAACATTCATTACAAACATTTCAACTGTTTCAAAAGCTTATAAAAAGCAATGGGACGCAGCATTTTAAAAAAATGTGTGGGTTTACATAAATGGGTAAAAGTAATATATATTTTTGTTTTACTTAGATTAAGAAAACCTGCCTCTCTTTCGTGCTATTCTGTGTTCCAAACAGTGCTTTAAATGGGAAAAAAGTGTAGGTACTCACCAAACTGAGTAGGATGTGCCTAGAAGGGTGTTGAGGGGTATTGCCGCAAAGGAGACATTTATAAAATCAGCACTTTCTTCGTGTGCATCTGCGGAGGGTGTTATTTGAGATAAATAGCACAATTTCCCACACAATTGTCTTGCAAAGAAGCCATATTTTCTGAAAGGGCACCATACAAACATCTTCTAGCACAATGAAATGTTGAAGATGTAGCACTATAGTTGGGTGTAGTCTAGTCCATATATTCTAATCACTCCCCCTGACACTCCCACCCACCCTATCTCACCTATGGACTCCACCCTCACTACACAATCCCCATGAACATCTCCTGTCACTGCCACCACCCCCATCTCACCTACGAACTCCACCCTTACTACACAATCCCCATTCCCTTGCCTGGGTAACAAAAGTCCATCCCCCCAGGAAATTTCTGACTCCCCTCTGGCCCATCAGCTTCCATCTTTCCCCACTGCCTCCTCTCCTCACATTCCCTCCACCTGGGACTTTACCCTTAACCCTCTGCCACTTGCATTGAACAATATTCTTATCTCCCCCTTAGTGTCATCCTGGGACCTCAATAATAACACCACCCCATTCAAGGTTTACTTCCCCTCTAACTAGTCTATACTACCAACACTCAATCTCCCCAGCTCACATATTACCCATCCATCCACATTCTCCTCCTCCTTCTCCACTCCACAAACCTTCCACTGCTCCAAAGTCCTCCTCCTCCTTCTCTACTTCTCCAGTGCTCCACAGTACTCCTCCTCCTTCTCCACTACACAGTCCTTCCACTGCTCCCTCGCCTATTTTCCCAACATTATCCTTTCCCCACACACCACTCCCCCTTGTCACTTCTACATATCCACGTGAACCTTTGTCCACTCATGTTCATCACCCCCCTTTTCTTTCATCAAGAAGAGCTCTCCACATGCTCCACCCATCCTCCTTCTCACATCATCCTCATCTATCGGCCCCTCACACCCATACAACCATTTTCACGTGCCACCACTCTACTCCCCTCTCTTCGCTCCCAACTACTTTGACCTCTTTGACTTCTCCCCATCTCACCCCTGTAGCCCACTTGCCATTGTCATACTACAGCTACCACCCTTCCTCACCCCTACGACCACACTATACATATGCCTCTCACAATGAATGCCTTGAGTTTTTCATATACACCACAGCAGCTCCCTCACATAGCTCTAATCACTACCAACTGACCCCTCACCCTCCACCCCTCAATACTGTACCCTCCTTCATCACCCTACTTCCCTCCCTTTCCCACTCGGCCTCTCAAGAGGTTCTCTCCTCTGAACCCTTTTCCCCTACCAAATTTTAATACATTCCTCAATTAACTATACATAGCCTTGAGAACAAATTTGACCACCTCTACTCCACTATCTCCCAGCTTGAAGTCACCATCTCACATTTAATCTCTAAAATTTCCACTATATCGGATTCCATACTCCTCTCGACAAGAATACAATACCACAAACATTTAATCCCAAGGAGTACTCTTCTCTCATGCCCCAAAAGAGCCATGTACAACCTCTCCCAAAGTGATATCACTAAATTACTTGCTAGTGATAACACCCCTACTTCCTACACCATTTCCTCTCCAGAAAACACTAAACAACGCACCGTATCCATCCCCACTTCAGACAACCTAGAACAATATACTATTCCCATCATCTCCTTGACTCATTCCAAACGCCAAACACCTAACAATCAGGTTTGACTTACAGAAACATCATTCCGATCAACACCAAAAGCCCTGACACCCCTTACACCAAAACAATCACATCAGAGCTATGTTGTATGCTTAACAACTGTAGATCTGCAACTAAACACAAGCTAGAAATTACTGATACAATCACTCACCACAACCTTGACCTACTAATACCCGCTCAGACCTGGTTCAATGACATTTCTTACACAATTTTCGATCTTCTGCTCCCCCCTAATTATTCCATTATCAAGAAGGATAGGCTGGGTAGAGTCGGGGGAGGCATTGCTCCCATCTTCAGAAAAACACTTCAGTGCAGGGAACTTCCTAGTTGCTCCTTCTCTACATTTGAATGCCTGACTCTGGAACTTCATTTCCAGTGCAACTCCCATCAGGATTAACACTATCTATCACCCACCTGGTGACATCTGCACCTTTACTGAGGAATCCATTGACTTTGCAAGTGAGCAGTCTTCACAAAGTGATAAACTAAATCTTCTAGGAGACTTTAACCTTCACTGGGGTTCCTTAGAAGACTGGGCTGCCAAACGGCTTGCCATATTTCTCTCTGGTAATGATCTCACACAACACAAGTCTAAACTGACACACTCCAGAGGCTCCACGTTTAACCTTATTATTTCCAATGAAGACCTGCTTGCAGCAGCTGATCCTATTCCAGTAGACTGGTCTGACCATTCCCTCATCCCTTTCTCACTTCACCGTTCTCATATGGCAAACCTAGGCCAAACAAAAAGGGCAACTGCCTGGTTTTGCAACACTAAGAACATCAACTTTAACCATCTCAGCAACACCACAAAAGAAGTTCTACCTGATGTAAGCCCCAACTCTGACATCAACAACCTGACCACTTGCTGTTTAACTAGTCTATCTATCTTGTTAGACAATGTTGCTCCTCTACAAAGCAAAACGAAAAGACTCACACCCTCTGCCACATGGTTCAACAAATCCCTCAATGAAGAAAGGAAAGATCTAAGAATCCTGGAGAAAAAATTGAGAGTCACCATCTGTTAATAATCTTTCCCATCTCCGAACTGCAAGATCACGCTACCACAAACATATCTTTAGTGAAAAATCTAATCACTTTAGAACCCTCCTCGATTCCGCTTAAGAACAGGCCAAAGAAACTCTTTGACCTATTCAAAACCACCAGCAACACCCCCACCTCCCTAACCATCAAAATTGATGACCCACTCTAGAAAGCAGAAGAATTTGTACAATTCTTTGATACTAAAGTCAAATTGCTCCTTGATCACGATACAGATCCAACCCCACATAAGGGAAGCAAATCCAAAAGCTCTTGGCATAGCTTTGATGACATCACTGAAGATGCTCTCCTCAAAAACATCCTTTCCCAAGTAACATTGCAATAAACCTATTTACACACACACTCCCCTACTGGACAAATCTAATTAACCGCTTAAGGGTCCTTTCCTGATGTCCTAAAATCTGGTCAGTTGGCCCCACTACTAAAGAAACCCTCAGCTGACATGGGTGACCTCAACAACATCCACCCTATCACCAACCTCCCTTTCCTTGACAAAATCACTGAAAGATGTGTAGCAGAACAACTCACACAACACATAAAGGACAATTATCTTCTTGACAAATTTCAGTCCATCTTCAGTCAAAGCTGCAGCACTGAAACCGCATTGTTACAGCTGTCAATGATGCCTTTTGAGTACTAGACTCGGGCAGCCCCTGCCTCCTAATCCTTCTCGACCTCTCTTCAGCCTTCGACACTGTTAACCATCACATACTTCTGAACACATTAAAGCATAGAATGGGAATTGAAGGAGTAGTTTTCAAATGGTTTGAATCTTACCTTACGGGGAGATCTCAGATGGTTAAATTTGATAGCTGTCTCTCAACTCCAAGAGCTGTAGATCAAGGTGTTCCTCCAGGCTCTATCCTTGCTCCGACCCTATTTAATCTCTTCATTCAACTGTTTGTAGTCCTATTAGGAAAAGCTGGGATCCTTTACAACCTATATGCTGATGACACCTGTTAGACCTGGCATCCTTGGTGTGGGTTTCCCCTGTATTTTTGCCTTTGCCTCCTGTGTTTTTGCTGATGTGTTAGACTTTGTTTTTGCTGGTCTAGATGCTTTGGGCACTTTGCCACTGCTGTTCAGTTAGAAAAGAAAGACTTCCTTTGGATTAATTCTAGTAGTTCATACCACTTCAAAAGCACACGCTCATCTAATATTCCTCACACACCATACTCATAAAGGGGATCCAATCGTAAACTCAAGGTCAAAACAGGAAAAATGAATTTTTCCAAAATTATATCAATTTATTCTTCAAATTAAAAACAAATGTATACAAGTCTATTTTCCCACATAAAAAAATCATTAAAAGTCAATAAATGAATTTTAAAAATGTTATAACGTCAATTTTTTTTTGTTGCATTATATCAATAAATTCACACACAATATTTATCAATGGCGCTGAAGCAAAACACTGAAATATATCCCTGGATAATTCATGTACAAGGACAAACATACAAACACATGAGAGAGTACACGCACAAGACAGTACAATTTGTCATAAAACGATACACATCCGTGTGCAACACATTAAAAACTGGAACTCGATAAAATGTGCTCTATTTGTTATCTGCAATTCCAGTTGTTACACGGATTGTGTGAAGAGCGTTGACTCGTTTCGATGGAAAACTTTCAATTAGACCATCTTTCTCAAGACCAGAATTGTGACTCTCATAAAACATATACGTTGCCAATAATGGACAAAAATCCCCCAGACCGCCTTTTATAAATTCGTTTTCTAATTAGAACTTTTTCGGAGGTACTTGTAATCTGCCAATAGTGTAGAGACCGATGTAGGGTATGAAATCCCTTTCACTATCGATTCGTCCTTGATAATGGATCAAACCATCACTTCTCCTATTTAGAGGATGGAGATAATGGCTCAAAGTATTCTTATTCCGATTCCTTAGTCTGTGGCTTCTCTTTGGAGGGAATATAATACGACTGCCACCTTCCAATCACTAGACATATCCTTAGGTATCTCGTGATCTGCCAGATGGGGGCCTGGCCCAGGGACCTCCCTAGATGTGTGGCACCAAGCTTATTTGATTACGGCAGGCCCCTTCATAAATTAGGTCTGTTGAAATGCTAATATGCCAGGCGTGTTCTACGCGTAATATTTCAAATGACTCACTTGGTTCGAACTGCTTCGATATATATGCACCGAAGTGCCAAAGTGCAAGTGCTCCCACTGTAAATTGTTGTCATGGATTAGTGTTTCCATAATTGGCTTATTTGGTTTACTATTAAGTCCCTAGTACAGTGCACTGTGTGCGCCCTGGGCCTTTAAACCAAATGCTGCTAGTGGGCTTGCAGCACTGATTGTGCCACCCACATGAGCAGCCTGTAAATATAACTCAGACCTGCCACTGCAGTGTCTGTGCGCAGTTTGGTACTGCCATGTCGTCCTGGCAAGTGCACCCACTTGCCAGGCCCTAACCTTCTCTTTCCTTACATGTGAGTAACCCCTAAGGTAGATCCAAGGTACCCCTGTGGGCAGGGTGCAGTGTATGTGAAAGGTAGGACATGCCCTGATGTGTGTGGCATGCTCTGATAGTGAAATACTGCCAATTTCATTTTGCACTATTGAAAGGTTATCTGTCCCATAGGATCGAATCGGGATTTTGCTTATAACATCTTATAAGCATAACTGCCCCTAGGAACAAGATAGGAAAATGGAGTTTAGTATGCCTGAACTCAGAATTTAAAGATGCCTCTTTTAGTTAGGATGATTTCCACATTCTGGGTTTGAAAATACCACTTTCAGAAAGTAGGTATTTTCTTTCTTAGCCATCCAGTGTGCCTCTTCTAGGTTTGTGTATTGACTGGCTGTGGAGGGACAGGGGCTGGGGATGTGCATTCTGTTCAGACATCCACTTGGGGGTGAGGTGTGTCCTGCCTTCCCAGGGTGAGTCAGGACTGGGCTGAGTAGACCTGGGCTGCATTCAGAGTAGGGGGAGGAAATTTCTTTCACACCTGAATGGGCCGGATCTGCCTTGGACAATGCTGTCTCCACCTCCTGCCGGGAAGCTGCACCAGAGAGGACAGAACTGGTTCTGGCTGGGCAACGACCCTCTCTGCCTCCAGAGACCAAAGGATTATGTACTATTAAGAGTGGGGCCCAGACCCCAGACTTTTAGATTCCTTCTGGGATTCAAGAGGAACCTTTGCCAAGGAGAAGAGCTGGAAAAACTGAGGAGAAGTACTGCCCCTTTGCTGTGTGCTGTCTGGAGTTGGCCTGTGGTGGCTGTTTCTACCAAGGAAAGAAAAAGGACTTTGCTGTGTGCTGTTTCTCCTGCTTTAGGAAGATCTCCAAGGGCTTGGAGTAGAGCTTGCCTCCTGTTTTGAAGTCTCAGGGATACAAAGACTTTAGCCCCAGCTCCCCTGAACTTCCTTGCTGGGAGTTCTGACCTGCCAAGAGGTGCCTGCTGCTGTTCTGTGCCTCTGGAGGTTGTTCCTGCTGTTGGGAGCTGGAAAAGCAATGCAACTAAAAGAAGTGTGACGCTCCCACACCTGTTTCTGATGCATCGCCAAAGAAACCAACGCAGCACCTGCCCGCAACTCAAGAAATCGCCGCACGCCGAATTGAGTGCACCAATCTACGAAGTCCAAGATCACTGCACCGATTCCGACGCAGGCCCAGCTGTGCGGCTGCAAGAACCAATGCATCGAGGGACCGCAGCTGCAAGAACCAACGCATCACCGATCCCCATGCATCGCATCTGGGCACCACGCCTGCAAGAACGCTGGGGCCGCAGTAAGAAACTGACGCATCACTTCCCCGCACAGTAAGAAACTGACGCATCATCTCCCCTTCAGTAAGGAATCGACACATCACCGCCCCTGCATGGCAGTAAGGCACAGATGCATCACCTCCCATGGGCGTAAGGAACCGACACATCACCTTCCCTGCGACAGTTTTTGTTTGTGCCCGTGACGCATCCAAGGTACTTTGTGTGAAAAGTGGTGCATCTGCAATTTGCTTTGAACAGAACTGTTTCTACCTTTTGAAAGTCATATTTTTATTACTGTATTGTGGATTTTTGTTGTTTTGGTCTTGTTTGGTTTAGATAAAGATTACTTATTTTTCTAAACTGGCGTGGTGTCCATTTGTAGTGTTTTCACTGTATTACTGTATGTGTGCATAAATGCTTTACACACTGCTTCTGAGATAAGCCTGTCTGCCCGTGCCAAGCTACCAAGGGGGTGAGCAGGGGTTATTTTAGAAGTGCATCCCCCTTACCCTGACTAGGAAGAAAGGTTCCTACTTGCCAACTAGAGACCCCCCCATTTCTAACAACACCCAACTTTACCTCAGGGTGTCCTCCGCACATGACGTCTCGTTTTTTGCACCACCCTTAGCTCCATCCAAGAATGGATGTCATCTCATCACCTAAAACATAATCCCTCTAAAACTGAATTCCTTCTTATCTCTACCTCAAACACTCCACCTCCTATTCAATCTTGGATGAATAATTTAAACATTCTCAACAGCAAATCCACCATCGTTGACAGAGCCAAATCCCTAGGTGTCATCCTGGACCAAAGACTCAACCTCAAATCCCAAATCCACACCATGGCCAAGAAATGCACGTTTTCAACTATGACTTCTCTGGGGTATTCGATGTTACATTCCTGAACAAGATCTGAAAACTCTTGTCCAATCTTTGGTACTCTACAGACTGAATTACTGCAATTCTTTTCTTGCAGGCCTTCATATGACACACTTATCCACTTTAAAATCCATTCTCCACTCAGCTGCGCACTTTGTCTATGGGGCCAAAAGATATTACCCTATCACTCTTGTTGACAACTCTTCGCTGGCTTCCTATTGAAGCCAGGACAACATACAAGACTGCTTGCATTACCTATAAAGCCATTCACACCTCTACCCCTCGCTACCTGGCAAACAAACTCAAGTTATCAGGTGGCTCTAGACTAAGCCTGGGCGGAGTTCGTGGTGTTCCGCTACGCAAAACTCTGCGAAGTGCAAAAAAACCTCTGCCGCGCTACGCGAAGCTCCGCGAGCGATGGAGTGCGTTAGATAAATGCTGTTCACAATGATTTTCAGTGTCAGATGCTTGTCCGCACTGTGCAATCATCGCGAACGGCACCATGCACAGCGCAAGCGGGCGCTGCTTCTTTTTCTGCAGCTCGAGTAGATTTTTACTCGAGCAGCAGCTTTCTCAATGCGAACAGACAGTTTCTCAACGCGAGTGGTCGCGAGCATACGCAACCACTCGCAATGAGAAATCTGACCGCCCGCTTTGAGAAATCTCGCCGGGAGGTGGATTTTCAAAGCTCGCGATCGCCAACTTGATGTTAACGATCGCAAACGAGGAAAAATCTCACCGGGAGGTGGATTTTCCTCGCACGAGCTCGCCAACTTGACGTAGACGAACGCGAGCGAGGTAAAAAAACTCTGCTCCGCTGCGCGAAGAGGAGTTTTTAGGAACTCAGCGAGCTCCGCGTAAAGCGGAGTGCGGAAACTGCACAAACTCCGCGAGCGGAGCGGAGTTCACTGCCCAGACGTACTCTAGACCCTCACGAAATGCTGAGAATCTGCTGCTTGAACTGCTAACCTTTAAAAGAGAAAGGCTTATGGGGCAATCGTTCTCAGGGAATGCGACTAGAATTTGGAACTCGCTGCCTCCTAACCTGCGCACCACCACCTCTTTCCGGATCTTCAAATCCGACCTCAAAACTCTTCTCTTCCAAAGACGTTTTTCACAATAACACTCCTCTCCAACCTCCCCACCAGGCATACTCCCTGCCTTAATGCCATGACCCTGACTGTTTCACAACACTTGAATGAACCATTACTCTGTAACCTATCGGAACATAAGGCTTCTTATATCTAAGTGTGTAAACTATGCTGTATAATAACTTGTATTTACCTCTGGGAATTTGGATTATTTATCTATGTTACCTGCTAAACATGTTACCTGTAGTATGTAATCTTGTAAAAACGTAACTCTCTCCTTGAGTAACCATAAGTTTGGTCCCCTACTACCTTGTTACTCTAAACCTTCTCATGTAACATTCCTCGCTCTAATGTAAAGAGCTCTCACACGTCTGGTAATGTACGCGCTATATATATAATCGCATAAATAAATAAAGTACGGCTGCCTTAATAACTCCTGAAACAGCGTGCCCACAGAGCACGCGTAACCATTATGTTAAAAGTTTATTTCCAAATTCTTGCGTATCATGAGCCATTGCAGCCGCAATGTCAATCTTGCAGTTTGATTGACTGAGCATGATCTAATTGGAACTGCCTGCCAATTGAGAGTGCGACGCTGGCACTCACAGACACTCCCCTCCCAGCGTTGAGATAACGCACATCATTCACAGCAGCTAAGCATAAGGCTTCAGAGACAAAGTGAGGCGCAGAACACGCTCCTCTGTCAAAACCTCAACGTCAGCAGCATTTACACTAGAAGCACCAATACACCCGAGCCTGCCCGGCAACTAATATTGAGTACCGGTACTCTCCTGCACCAAGGAGAACTTCAGGTACTCAAGGAGTAGAAAACGAAGAAGTGCCGGTACTTAGTACCGGCCCATTTTAAGCACTGGTTCCAAATCAATACCTCTCAGTGACCTCGCTACATTGAGGCTCCTTCCATGCATGATATTTTTTTACATTTTGATTGATCAGTCAGTAATATTTGTTTGCCTGCAAGCTTTGCATGGGCCAACATATGACTTTCAGCATTCCAATGTGTGTAACCTGCCGCCAGTGTCTGGAGCCAGTGAAATATTTCGCGTGAAGTACTCGATTGTATCCGTTCAGCGCGAACGTTCAGCATCCTAATTCATTTTACCTTTTTAATAACTATGTTAAAAAAAAAAAAATAGTTACCATGCCTTGCATTTCAAAAAGTATCTGCACGTTTCAAAAATCTAATTTCTTGTCCCAGCACAGTTCCAGAGAAACAATATTTTGGGAATATCATGTAGCATGTCGCTCGCGCTCGGATGTGCGACTAACAACCGGCAGCTGGAACGAGCCCTTCCGCTCCGAGCGCGCGCCCATAGTGTGTGCTGTGTTATTAAGACAAACGTTCGTCGCACCGAACCAGATGTTCTTGAGCTGTTTATTTATCACCACTTCCTGCATCATCATTTATTAATTGCGCCTCAATGTTTGCAGACGTGGCGATGCGTACGTACTGTGTGACAACAGGTAACAAACACAACAGCGGAGCGCCGCCTCCCTTCGCTGCCGGGCCCAGGAGCCCCTCTTCGGCGCGCTAGCGTTCCTCAGCTGGAAAGTTTCGACATCTGCCGGCTTGGGACACGGCTGAGCAGCTGTCAGCAGTGGGGTGCTGCTTTCAGCAGCAGTTGGCGCGATGGCAGGGTGCCAGCTTGTACCATCTGTGCGCCTGACATTTCATTCTAATTAACAGTAGGGTTAATTGTTCTGGCAGGCTCAAATGTAGTGTCTAACATCACCCAAGGGAAGCATGTACAAGTGCCGGAGTGGCAGGGCGCGCGGGGCGGTATCGCTAACAGGCCTATCCAGGGAGAACGCATAACACTCCTGATGATTTTACTAGCCGGGCACTTGCAATAAGGCGGAACCTTTTTTTTTTTTTTAATCTGATGAATTATGCCAGGCCTGTAATGATGTAGAAGGAATCAAGCTTAGGATGACATAGAGTGCTGCCTTGGGCAATTGTGAGGGAACAATTTGCATGTTATTACTGCATATTCATACCTAATTGTGTTAGGCTTTGCTAATAGAGCAGAGTGACAGTATGAAAAATCGTGCACCTGCTTTATAGCCAACAAAGCTAGCGTGTTTTTTCTACCCTCTGAGTGCAGAATGATCATTTAGACATTTAGTTGTTCAATATGACAAGCCTACCATTTGTTACCGTGACATATTGTAATTTATAAAGCGATATTCTAATTTTGCTTTTGGTTTATTCTCCTCATTTTATACAATATTCATGGTAACGATATGAAAAGAAATATTCATACCCACTGTGATTAGTTGTGATTGAAATGAAATTATATTGTGTATGAAGGTTTCCATTGTTCTTATGATGCATTCATTTTAATAGGAATGTTTTCATACATGTTACACGATGTGAATGGGGCTAAGAGGAGCTAATGATGTTATTTTTCTGGTTATGTCTTCCTGCAGACATTTGGCTTCTATTCACGCATAGATAAACCTGTTTAACAAACTCCTTAAAAGAATCGACACAGGCGTTTTGTCCATTCTAAAATGTGTTTCAGGTAGAAAGAAAATGGTTGCTTTGTGATGTAGGGTCAGAATGTGGGTAAGGCTGGGAATGTCAGATCTGATTAATACAAACTGAGGAGCCAGTGCAGTGTCGAGTGAGTGTGGAGCTGCTAGGACTAGATTTGATGGTAATGGGTGAAATTACTGTCTGGGCGCATTTTATTCATTATGATGCGCCTAATGCTGCCAACTCTGCCCAACACGCTGTTATCCATGCTGCGCTCAAACCCTCTGCTGCTAAAGCAGACCCCTGGGAGATGGAACAAGTGTGTGCTGCATGTTCACAAATCACATGTCAAGAGCGGGTTAATTGATTATTGCTCTTGTTAGGGGATATGTAAAACCAGGATTCCTTGCCTACTTGCTCTAGTTTTTCGCTAATTTGATATTGGCTTTATTATGTAGTGACCATCCTTAGAAACTCACTTTGTAAAAATTGCACATGTGGTGTGACTGAGGAGTTAGCCAAAAAGTACAATGCAACATAAAAGCTTTCTTCGAGAAAGCTAAATCGCAATTACAAATACAAAATTATTAATCAACGTAGTCTCTTTCCAGTTCTAGAATAAGGACCAGCCACAAATCAAGGTGATTTTCTTCTCTAGTCATAATGTGGTGTACCATTTGAAACCACCATAAAAGAGTTATACAGGATCTTCTTTGTTGTGTGCAAAAGACCAGTGTGTGTCTTAGGAGACAATAGTACACACTTGAAATAGAACCTAAAATAGTGTATACATGCAATGTATATGCCGGACATAATACTGTGAAAGAATTTTGACGTAGCCCTAATTATAGGTGAAGCAGTGTAGGAACTCAAGCAATGGATTAATTTCCACTAGAAAAATCGTATGTTTTAATTTGTAGTATACCTCAATTTAAAAAGTTTGTTTATTTTGTATAACGGTTGGATTAAACCAAATACAGTAGAGATGACTCTGATTCAGAATTAATGGCAAAACATATTACTATAATTGTCTAGCAATTCAATATATCACATAAAAAAACGACCTAACATGGAATTAATAAATACACTCTCATATCCAGTTTGAGACCTTTTGAGATTTTGGAGAGATTCATACTCTTGACTTGTTCATGGTCGTTATCAGTTTAAGTGAGAAGTGCTTTATCCATACTACTTCCCCCAGTTGCATAATAGGTATATGCTATAGTGCAGTCCTAACTGAGGTTTTAGCAGAGCGCTATAGAGAGAAGAATTTTCTTTGCAGGAAGAGCTCGCAAAAAATGAGATTCAGGACATGGAAATGCAATGGTATGTGAAGTCCAGTTGAAACCAGATTTCAGAAATCAGGAAGTGATTGGTGAGAATAGAGCTTACTGGTCTGAGAGCGTAATATGGACCATACTAGGCAGCAAACTGTACAGCTTATATGTTTACAATTTGAGCCATTACCTCTGACAATGGGTATCATGGCATCTGGTTATTCCGTGCTGCATAAATGAAAGTATATACTTCTTCACTATTGCCTTATCTCCAGACGTTGCTTATTGTTAATCTGAATTCTTTCCATTCTTCATACAGTACATATTCCCAAGAAACCAGAACACAAACAGCCAACCGGTGTCTTGAGGAATTTCCTCTTTCTCAAGGTTGTGAATAGACGTACAAAAATGAAGAAATCTTAGAATTCATATGCACATCCCTCTAGTAATAATATATTAAAGAAAAGCAAAACATTTTAATATTCAGTTTCTACTCCAAATCGTTGCCAAGGTCAAAACAAGCTTAAAACTTTGACATATCACTTGGTAAGGATTCATACAATAAAGATCATAATACAAAACAGTTACAATTTTTTCATAATTAAACCAATAATTTGATAGAGGTGCTGTAATGTCAGAGATTTTTAATAGATCACATCACTTTTCATTATTAGAAAGTTAGGAGTTTCAGGACTGTATTTATTAATCAAAAACTGACATGAAGTAATTATACATTTATTGCTGCTTATGAATTCTGTTTGACCTTAAGGTTTTATCTATTTGGATAGTTCTGATGTTGAAAGCTGCCTTGTAGCACAATGCAACTGTCGCAAACCTAGTACGTGGCCCTTTGGGGGTTCGAGTCTGCTTGGAGCTCATTTCAGGATGTAGATATACAATTTCAAGATTTACATATCCTTTGCACTTAGAATGTATATATTTCAAATTCGAATGGGGAGATTTTCTTGTGCAAAGATTTATTAAGACAGATTCTTAATAGAATATAATTGGATTTTTACAATGTTATTACCACAAAAATTTGTAACGTAGAATATTTCTATCGTTTTACTTGGGCAAACTTTTAATCTATAATCAGTATTCCGTGGAATTTACATTCTGTTTTTGTTATGTTTGGACACATTTATGTCTATAATCATTCTTGTATGGCAGAGGCAAATAAATTTAGAATTTTGAGGCGTAGACTCTTCGTCTTTCCTTTATATTCATTGTTAATGATTTCCTGTTCAGACCTCATGGCTATATTTGGTGGGTCTCCACTATAGTATAAATAGAAGAGACAAAATGGCGCTACGTTACTAGTCTTGTGGTGAATCCTAATGGATGAACTTTGTTTCTGTGCTCCTGGTGAGTTTATAGGTTAATATCTGTTGTTATATAAAAATCTGGCACCTTAATTAAGACTAAGTTAATTGCAAGATATGTTTTCACTATGTAGTAACATTTTTGTAAATACCATTTAAATGTACAAGAATAATATTTGAAATGTGGAATTGCCCCCTAGGAATTCAAATCAAATCAGAATATAAATAGAAAGATCTATAAGAACACTGTGGGTTAGTCAAGCTTACAAGTTTTTTCAATTTGGAACTTGCAGTTGTTAATTATTCAAAAATTGAGTTATGTTGAACAATCTGCTTGAAGTTGAGTTTAGCACAGAACATAATAGAAAAATTCATATGGATAGTATGCAGAGTCAAATTTGTTGTTCGAATTTGGAATCTGCAGTTGTCCATTATTCAGGGGTTCATTTTTAACATGTAATGCTATAGTAAAACACTATGGAAAAGTCACATACAAACATGTCATTTAAATTATTTAGAGTTAATGAAATTTATAATTGGTTTAACAGATTCTTAAGAGTTCTCATTGAAGGATACAATGTGTCCATGAAGTTTAGTCATCCCACGGAAAAGTGGGCTTTCTAATTTATAAAAAGTGATACCCCTCAGAATATGCAGTAAGTGGCGGAGACTGATTTGTTATTTTCATATTAGAAGTGTTCTAACCAGAGCATAATGTGAAAGTTGTTTCTATTAAAATTCTCAGTAATTAGAGCTACTTTATCAATGCAATGGTTTAATATCGATAAATATGTAACTTTTTTGTATTATAATCTTCATTGCAAGCATCCTTACCAAGAGGTATGTTGAAGTTTTAAGCTTGTTTTGACTTTGGCAATGATTTGGAGTATAAACTGAATCTTGAAATGTTTTCCTTTTCTTTAATATAGTGTTTTACATTCAAAACCTAAGAATTCGTACTTTTCGTATGTCTGTTTTACAGCCTTGAGAAAGAGGACACTCCTAAAACGTGTGTTGGCTGTTTGTGTACTGGTTTCTTGGGATTGTGTAAGGCATAAAGAATGAAAATAATTCGGATTACCAATTAAGATTGCTTTTGTGACAACACATGAAAATTTGATAGGACTGATGATTTTATCTCGAATCGGACTTTCTCAAAACTTCCATTAGAATATCAGGAATTGTTTGACACTCCTTTGGGGTTCAGATGTGGTAGGAAATAAGGCGGCAGTCTCTTTACCCGGTAATATGTCATATTATCGCCAGTCTTTATTTAGGCTTTGTAAAATGTTTCACCAGTTTCTGCATGCCTTGCTTGAGTGCACAGGCAACCTTGATTCTGTGGACATGATTTACAAACAATTTACTTACATTTGCACTTGTAGTGCTCCTAGCTGACTACTCCAAAAGGAGCCAGGAGTAAGTCAGGAGTACTCCTAGCATACACTTTGAAGGAAACTCGCGTCCACCTCTCAGCCTTCCAAACAAATGAAGAGTCGGTCAGACAGTAGAGAATACAAACCAAAGTTATTTATTAGTCATACACTCGAGCGGAGTCCTGTCTGACCAGCCTCCTTGGATTGCTGCAGAGGGCTGACCCCCGCCAACATGGTAATACATAATATACATTTCCAGTACCCCTAAGGACACGCCCAGACTGGAATTTTCCAGTTAGTAGCTGGTTAACAAAGGAGACACAGAAGGATGAGCTGCAATCTTAAGACCAGGTACATGCTATCTCAGTTCCAAGGTTACTATACCCGTGCCCTCCACTCTAAGGGTGGGAGCGGGCCTATCTAACGGGAAAGGTATGTAATGACAAAACAGTCTATTCATTAGTGCAGCGAAGGTCAACCTTGGAGAAATAGGAAAAAAATTATCGAGAGTGCTTTCTGCTGAGGCAAACAGAATGAGACAGAAGTTTAGTTTCGATCATGGTACAAAATGGCAGCTAAATGCAAAATGGTGCGCTAACGTAAATCGTACAATGCAAAGAGAAGTCGATCAAAAACATTTTCCATTCCAACAGACCCTCCTTTTAGCATTTGCTAATACATTTTACAGATGGGGAGTGGGAAAGATGTAATATGCAGAGGAACGAAAAGGACATCAAGACTCAGAACTATCCATATATTCAGTATCAGGAATAGAAGTTGCAAGGGATGAGCTAGAACCAAAGATGCCCTCATCTATTTGCATCATTTCGTCAATGCCCTCCTGCAACATAATCGCAGCAGCGTCATGGACTGTCTTCTGACGCTTAGGGGTGAGAAGCGTTGTACAGTAAGAACAGCATAAAGGGAGACACTGGACCAGAATGCAACAGACCATTAGAATTACAATAAAGTATATCACCCTTTCTAGAATCCAACCCCACCCACCAAAGAGGGACCAACTCCAATTTCCGCTTTCCATTCCTTTGACATTATTCAAAATATCTAAAATGTGTTGGATAATATTCTTTTCCATATTTGTGATCCCGACTACACACTGGTCTCCTACTACTGCGCACACACCACCACTCTTAGCTAGGATGAAATCAACTGCATATCTTGTTTGCTCAGAGTATATTCGCATACTTTCTAATTGGGTGGTGATGTCACGCAAGGCCGCTACTGTGGAGTTAGACAGTATCTGCAGCTTACATCCAAAATATTCCCTAGCCCTTTCACCTCTGGCCATAGCGGTACCACCAAAGGTGATAATGGAGGAAACTGTACCCAAAGGTGATACCATTACTATAATTATTGACCTCCAGGTCTGTCACTCCGTCGCAAAATTCCTTTGTTAAAGTTCTTTTAACCCATCTGATATTTGGCTTACTATATTTAAAAGGCACCCCAAGAGGAAGCACCATTCCTAGAGCAACATCCTCAGTACCATTATAAACATTGGAGTAAGTACCATTGTACAGAAAGTAAAATCCTGGGTGTGCATAAAGTGGACCTTGATAATCTACAGGAGCATACCAGGTGTTCATTCCCACTGTACTCGGATCATTCTTTCTCACTAAAGACATTGTATTCTTGAACAATATTATTCCATAACAATTTATGTATAGAAAAGCATCAGTACTATTTACTATCGGACAGCATGCAGGGTAATAACCCGCCTTTTGAGTAACTGTCAAATCTTGATAATGCCAGCCCACTAAAGTAATGTTCTGGTCATCCATATATAAATTGTCACAATACACATCAATGTTGCAACCTGGGTATCCCTTCCCTCGTGGTTTCCTATAATACAAACAAGGACCGGGATATCCCATCCCAAACTCACCCTTTACCTCTACAAATTGTTGTGGGCGAACATATGTATAATACACCAGTGACAATGGGTAAGCAGTCCATAAACACGTAACAGATTCAGTAGGGTAGCAAGCTGTACCTTCACCAAAGAATTTCCTATGTGTATCTAGAAATACATTGCTTGGGATTATCCTTTTTGTACGAACTTGAGAAAGAATCTTGTGTGTAGTACATGATGGGACATTACAATCACACTCCAAGACACCGCACCCAAAATCAACAACAGCAACAATACAAGAACAGCACAGAGCAGTTTTGTCTTAGTAGACAAAACATTTCGTACGTGAACAAGGGGAACTGCTTGTTGTTCTTTGTCAGTAACCATTCTGCCAAAGGGGTGCATAGTGAATAGGAAACCAAGGGGGAACATTTCCAGCAAGAGAAGTGTACAAGTTCCCAGTGTCCGTCCGAGCCTCATTGGTAGACTCGTATTGTTCATCAACGTTGGCGCTATTGAGCACTGGCGGTGGAGCTATGCGATCCCAGCTCTTAAGGAAATCCCACGTCGCTCAGGATAAGGTACCTCCCTCCAGGGAAGCACGTTTGATCTATCCTGTCCAATGTCCAAACAATGCACCAATCTCACCTCTCCCTACGCTACTGTTGCCTGACTTATCGAGTCCATCCCTGCTAATCTGACTTTTCCTGTGGTGCATTGTTCCTCCGTAGGGGGCGCAAATTGTACCTAACTGCTCCAGGCACAGAGGGGTCAGGAAAGGGGCGCTCAGGGGGCTCATACAGAGAGGGGCCAATAGACTGGGACTCGAGCACAGATGGGCCAGTAGAACGGGGCTCCTGAATGGCCCTGACCTCAGGGGGCACTGCCACATTCAACACTGCATCATTCTCATCCTCTGTTTGAGTCTACGTTAGCTGGGCATCCGAAAAGGGGACAAAGCGGGGCACCTGCTCCCACTCCGAATCCCAATGCCGTCAAGGACCCACTGGTTGTAAGGCAGAGGAAGAGGTACTTTCCGGCAATGCTGACTGTGTATCCAGTTCTTTCGGCCAGCAACCTTGACTGCTGTGCGGGTGGCAAGGAGCACCTGGACTGGCCCCTTCCACCTCGGCTCTAGGGCCTTCTTCCTCTGGAAGGTACGCGTCAAGATGTAGTCTCCGGGCCGAATGTAATGCCCGGGCCCCTCGGGTGCTGGCGGAAGTGTGTCCTGGATCTGTTGGTGAATAGAACGCAGACTTTTAGTTAACCCATACAAATAATCCACTAACAGAGGATATTCAATCTCGGAAAATTTCCGAGGACGCGGGACACCCCAGACATTTGCCGGGCGCCCAAACACGACCTCGTAAGATGACAATCCTGTTCTAGAATGAGCTGTTGTTCTTGTAGACAAGAGGGCGAATGGTAAAGCATCTGGCCACTGCAACCCTGTGCTCTCCTGAATCTTTGCCAATTTCAGTTTGTGAGTACCATTGTACTTCTCAACCAGACCCGCTGACTGGGGGTGCTTCGCAGCATGAAACTTTTGTTTGATGTGGAGTCCTTCGCAAACCAACTGTATGACACTCGCGTTAAAGTGGCTTTCATTATCACTCCAAATCAAACGGGCAAGCCGAAGCGAGGAAAGAACTCCTTCATGAGTACCTTTGCAGTTGCTATGGCTGTATTTTCTTTAGTGTGGTAACCCTCAACCCATTTACTGAATGTGCAAACAACCACTAACACATATTTCAAATTGTTGACTCGATCCATCTCTATGTAATCTAATTGGAGGACCTCAAAAGGGAAAGTAGGGGGTGCAAATTGCCAGGTGTTGTAGGGGTACCCTTCCCAGGATTGTGCATCATATACACCATACAATATTTGACCAAATGGGCGGCCGTCTTTGGGATATTGTCATTGTGCCATACAGGATCTAACAATTTACAGATACCTTTTGCATTGATATGAGCTGTCCCGTGAGCCATAGTGACTACGGGGAGAACGTATGCATCTGGTAAAATCCATCTCAGTTTCCCTGACTTATCTGTCCAACACCATTCCTCATCCAAACATGCTGTGCTTTCCTGCCATACTCGTTGCCTAGCTCTGAATCTCCTTAACATTTGCCAATGTATCCTCAAACATAGTAACCTCGGTCACCCACCTAGCTGGACCTGCTACAAACATCCTTTTCATTTTTGTACGGGCTTTCTCCTTAGCTGTCTGGTCTGCAAATGCATTCCCTCTACCCACATCGTCAGTTATTGCCTCGTGGGTGCTACATTTTATTATCGCTAATTTCTTGGGGAGTGTCAGGGCAGACAAAAGCCTATGTATAAGAGGGCCATTCTGTATCTTCATCCCATGGGAAATGAGAAACCCCCTCTCTGCCCAGAGTCGCCCAAAATTATGGGCCACTCCAAAAGCGTACTGACTGTCATTATAAATAGTGACAGTCAGTCCCTCACTCAACTCACAAGCTCAGATAAGGGCAACGAGCTCTGCAGCTTGGGCCAATTGGTAGGGAACTTGTGACGTCTCAACTACCGTGTGTAGTGTTGTGATTGCGTATGCAGCTGTTGTAGTGCCATCTGGTAGCTTAAAATAAGAGCCATCAACATATAGTTCCCCTTGGGGGTCAGATAAGGGAACATCAGTCAGGTCTACCCATCCCTTCGTCTCTTCCATCGTCCGAAAAATATAATCATGTATATCAATTTCCTCACTCTCAGAAGGGAGGGGTAGCTACATGGCTGGGTTTAGAGTGGCACATCTTTTAATCGTGACGTGTGGCGCAAAGATGGTCAATTCATAACTGGTTAGACGTGCACTGGTGAGGTGCTGTGTCTTGGTTTTATTCAAAAGTGTATCCACTGCATGGGGTACCATGACTGTGAGGTCGGTATCAAGTACGAGCCCAGCTGATTGCCTTATAGAGATGGCAACTGCCGCGACCGCTCTTAGACAGCTCGGGTGGGCTCTTGCGACAGGGTCAAGAAGAGCAGAAAAATAAGCACACGGTCGTTGCTTACCTCCGAAGGCCTGTGTTAAAACAGAAAGCGCACAACCGGCCGTCTCGTCTACGTACAGCACGAACGGCTTCATATAGTCAGGCATACCAAGCACAGGTGCAGAGCAAAGTGCAACTTTAATTGCTCAAAAGACTGCTGACATTCAGCCGTCCAAGGCAGGGGTTCATGCACATCTTTAGTGGTTAGTGCGGGCAGGGGTTTGTTAGTAGCGAATAATTAGGGATCCATTGACGACAGTAGGAAGTAATGCCAATAAAAGCGCACACATCCTACAAGTTTTAGGGATAGGCATTTTAACAATGGTGCTGATGCGCTCAGGGGGTCAATCTCCTACCCTCCTTCAACAGTAGGTGACCTAAATAGGTGACCTCCTGTCGACAATATTGAAATTTAGAAAGGGACACTTTATGTCCGTGGTGAGCCAAATGCAGCAACGACTTAAGCGTACTGTCTTTGCATCCCTTTTCAGTGTCAGAAGCAATGAGAATATCATCCACATACTGAAGCAATACATTACCTGAGGGAAGCGTGAGGGAGTTCAATTGGGCTTTCAATGCTTGGCTATATATACTAGGGCTCTCAGCATAGCCCTGTGGAGCTCGACAGAATCTAAAGCTTCTGCCAGCTAGTGTAAAACCGAACAAGTGTCTGCTGTCGGGATGGATCGGCATACTAAAGAATGCATTTTTCAGATCAATAACAGAAAAGAATTTAGCAGAGGAAGGAATCATCGTCAGAAGGGCAGTAATGTCAGGGACCACCGGGAACTGAGGAACCACTATTTTATTAACTTCGCGCAAGTCAATCACAAAACAATAAACATCTGGATGATCATCAGAGGAGCCTGAAGGTGCCCTCTTAAGAATGGGAAGAATAGGGCTATTACACACATTCGCAGTTGTCTCTTCAACAACTCCAGACTCAATCATGTCCTGTATAATCCGCAACAAAGCTCACTCCCCTGCTTGTGGTATTTTGTACTGGGGAATACAAGGCAAAATGGCATTGTCTTTAACTTTAATGGAAACCGGGGGAATTTGCAATAGTACTACATCCGTGTCACCTGTTGCCCACAATGTGGGCGGCACATCCTTAAATTCAGCAGGGAGGGGTCCATCTTTGGATAGACACTGCTTAGAACTGACTACATTCGGGCCAATCATCATGTAAACACCTTCCGGAGAACAATAAATTGTAGCATTCAGTTTCTTTAATAAGTCTAAGCCCATTAAATTTTCTCCACAATGTGATGTTAACAAGAACGGTGAATCCACAGTAAGAGGACCTATAGTTAATGTAAGAGGTTTGGAAATGGGGCTTACAACCGGTACACCAGAAAATCCAACCAAAACATTATTATGGCCAGACAGAGCTGCCCCGGGGACCAGTGAATGAGAAATAGAGCTATTCATTGCACCTGTATCCACCAAAAATTCCTTAGCTGAGCCATGCAAATCTGCAGTAATGTAAGAACCGCGCTGATCTACAGGTATCTGAACTGGTCCCTCACCCTGTCCCTGGCTGTCCTAGCTGTGAGACATCCCTGTCACCTAATCTAGATCATAGACATCGTGGTAGTACTGTTTGCCCCTAGGGTCGTCAAAGTAATTCTGGTCAGTGCAACCGTTCGATGTCCCAACAGCCTGAACCCTGTCCTGGCCACCGTCCCCGCGACCCCGTCCACGAGACCCTCGTCCCCTTGGGACCGCCACCTTTTGCAAAAGCACAGGAAACTTGCTGCACCAGTGTCCCTCCTCTTTACAGTACGGACACTGATTTGGTCCTACAGGTGTAGTGTTCCTGCTAGCATGCGGAAGCTCTTTGTCTGGACCACCACGCTCTCTACCATTCCCTCGAGAAGCCTGTTGCAATAACACCTTCGTCTTCAATTCTTTGTGCTTTTTCTCCACCTTCTCCTTCTCCTCATTTTCCCTATGTTCATAATACTGTGCCACACTCAATATTACAGAAGGGGAGGAGGTAGTCCAAGTGCTCTCCGAAGCCTGCAACCGAGCCGCGATCTCAGGAAGCAAGTTCGTAACAAATCTGTTAACGAACAATCGGACACCTCCCTCCACCGACAAGTTCTGGCCGCTAAAATCCCAAAACACACCTTCAAATCGAGTGAAAAAATCAGACTCACTTTCATCTTTCTTCTGACGACATGCCGTTAACTTGTCCCAATCTACCCTTCTTGGTGGAATAAGAGAATGCATGTAAGTAATAATTCGGCCAGGCAAGGCTAGTATCTCGGCCTTAGGCTTTTCACCAGGCTTCCTCGACTGGTCCCATGCTTTAATCTGATCCAAGGTACCACCCAATTCTGCAACGTGGTCCTGTGTGTGTACCTGCCTCCAAATATCAACAGGTACCAGTAAACCAAAGAACATTTCAATATCTGCAAGCGTCATCACTGTTGATGAAGCGGCCTCTGTCAATCCCTTATAATATGCAGTAGGATTTTTCCTAGGGTCGGGTAACTGAGTCTTAAGAGACAAAACCTCACTCCTCTTCCACGGAGTATAAACCAATTGTTCCTGCAACCGGGCCTCTACCCAGGGTCTAGTAACAATGTTATGCTGATCCCGTAGCTCTGGTATTTCAGGGTGATATATGGGGTGGACTTCCCTCATCGGGAATTGGAACACTGTCTTCGGGCTCTTCTCAAGCAGCCTACCTCGATAAGCGACCAGTGTTGCGACATTACCAAAGACCTTACTAGGTGCCGTATCAGCAGCATACACATTGTCCCTAATATCATAAGTAATCTGGGGTGCGGCATCATTGAAACACTGTTCCCACAGGCCAATCAAAGTAGCCGATATGTGCTTAAGGGCGTGCTGCTGCACAAACGGCTCATAATCTTTCATCACACTCCACACATCCTCCACACTGTAAAAGGGCTGACGAGCCCACTGTGCGGCCTGATTGGCTACCACCTTCTTCTCTTCATCGCCCACATCAGATCGTATCAATATCCGCCCCAGTCGCTCCTTAGCTGTCGCCCAGTCTCCTTCCCTTAATCCACGTACAGGTGTTCTGCTACTCAGTACTGCCGGGGAATGAAGGAAAAGGGAAGGAGTAGTAACAGAGGGAACGGGCACCAATGTTGCTAATGACTGTGTTGTAGGTGTAAGAGCTGGAGAGAGAGAGATGCCGAAACAATAGGCGTAGCAGGAAGACTCGTGGTCATCGCAGGCGCAGAAGGCGAAGCCAAAGAAAGGACCGAAGGCGTGGTGGCCAAAGCAGCTGGATCAATAACAGAAGAAACCGACACAGCAGAGGCAGAAGAGACAGACGATTGAGGCTATGGGATGGCAGGATATATTTTCTGCGGGGCGTATGGGGGTGGAGGTCGAGCATCTAACAATTCCTCCACAAATGTATCATTTTGTTCTCGAGCAACATAAGACTTTTCATATTGCAATCGAATCTTCCTATCAGCACATTCTATCCCTTTCTCTGTTTTCTCTCTATCATACGCCACAGCTTTCTGAGTCACTGTCTGCATTTTTCTCTTCCGGGCCTCCTTCTCTGCCTTCATTTGTCTCTGTTTAGCTTCCTTTTGCCATGTTCTGAGGGAATCAAACATCGACTGCCTACTTCTTTTCGCAAACAATTTATCCTGTAGAAAATTAATTTTCTGTTCATCAAAAGTGTCTGTCAACGGCCACTGCAACTCGGCATTGTCCCTCGTATATTTGTGCCATAACGTACTAAACATAATAGGGCCAAGGCCATGTTTGACATACATGTCAAAATTTGGGGTGCCTTCTGATGGCGCTGGCTGACTTTCTTCCAATCAAGCATCAGTAGAACAGCAACGACAGCCCAAACAAAACATTTTGCTAAAACACGGCATCTTTCAGACGAAAGCAAGTTCACTATTTATGCTGAGCAGATATTTGCAAATATCTTACCAAAATTGGTTCTCAGACCTCATCAAATACAAACCAAAGTGGTACCACGTTCACAAGGAACTCAAACAAATTCAAGTGCGTGTCCAAAAACGATCCTCAGACCGTGCCAAACACAAACCAAAATGGCGCCATAGCCATAAAGAACCAAAGCAAACTAGCCTGGTGCACACAGGCCAAATTAATTTATTCTCCACTGCTGACTCTTCGGACCAAACGGTCAGATCCAAGGGTTTCGCCATTCAGGACCCCAGCCGGGATGACCACTGGGCGAGGCATCGCCCGGTCAGACAGACGGGGCAGCTGCGAGTAGCAGACTCTCTCATGCAGGGATTCCCTCCTCACCCGTCTGTGGGCGAGGAAGGGCCACACCTGATGGGGTCCCTGTTTGGGCGCCAACTGAAGGGAGTGACCCGATTAGGGCCACCCGGGTCACTCGCGACCACCTCTCAGCCTTCCAAACAAATGAAGAGTCTGTCAGACAGTAGAGAATACAAACCAAAGTTATTTATTAGTCATACACTCGAGCGGAGTCCAGTCTGACCAGCCTCCTTGGATTGCTGCAGAGGGACTGACCCCCGCCAACATGGTAATACATAATATACATTTCCGGTACCCCTAAAGACACGCCCAGACTGGGATTTTCCAGTTAGTAGCTGGTTAACAAAGGAGACACAGAAGGATGAGCTGCAATCTTAAGATCGGGTACATGCTATCTCAGTTCCAAGGTTACTCTGCCCGTGCCTGCCACTCTAAGGGTGGGAGCGGGCCTATCTAACGGGAAAGGTATGTAATGACAAAACAGTCTATTCATTAGTGCAGCGAAGCTCAACCTTGGAGAAATAGGGAAAAAAAATATCGAGACTGCTTTCTGCTGAGGCAAACCGAATGAGACAGAAGTTTAGTTTCGATCATGGCACAAAATGGCGGCTAAATGCAAAATGGTGCCGCAAATGCTAACTTAAATCGTACAATGCAAATAGAAGTTGATCAAAAACATTTTCCATTCCAACAACTTGTAATTCAGTAGTACACCAATAATTCTGCAGGAGTAAGTTGCATCTACTTATAGCAAAATCTTTGTGAATCAGAACTTTTGAATTCTCAGCCTCAGGTTGTGAGTTTTCTCCAGAGTTCCCTGGCCATTCAACAGTCCGAAACTCCTGAAGAGAGTTTGGGCGTTCCGCTAGACTTTCAGTGGAAAAACAAAGTTATTCTCATACTGTGGTAAAGGATATGAGTTTGGGAATTGTGGGGCATTTTGAAAATTTCCTAACAAACAGAGAAGTTTTGAAGAATTTTGCAGAGTTCATAAAAGGCAAATAAACAAACTGAAATTGTGCATGACCTTACTCCTTAAACAATATAGATGCAAGTTCAGCGTTACATTGTAAACTACATTCATTTGCAGGACAGTGAAATGTTATGGTGTTTGATCATAAATAGATGAAGCATGGGGACCTTTACATAATCAGACCATCCCTCATATGAATTTGGACTCCTAGTACCATTCCCAATAAACTCTTGATGCCATGGCTTTCTATCAACACACTTAAAAAAGACACCAGGCATCTGGCCACCTATTCCACTCCCATCATGGCTTTCCTCCCTCATACTTTTCAAATCAAGTTTAGATATAATAGATTGAGTATGCTGCCATTCTGCACATCGCTCTCCCTCTGATCCCCTTCTTCAAAATGCAACAAAAATACCTAGCATCATGCCTCTCTCGACCTCCTACCTTTGGTACTCTTTTCATCCTACTCCACCAAAGTATGTAGCATATAACTTCCCCTTCTCATTTCCTTAAATTCCCCAAGTGACATTCTTCTTCTCTGTGAGAGAGCTGGAAGAAGCACTGTATGCTCAACAGCAGCTCAGTGACCCAGAGCTGTCCTGAGCACTCTATACATCTGCTGTCTCCTACAAATCTGAACAGACTCAAAAGAACCAACAGTGACTGTGTGGTGACATTGCTCTATTATTACGCTTTCAAACACCTTCCCATGGACCTGTGGAGACATAGCTGAGAAGTTGGAAACCTAGAGGGATGGAGCCATTACACGACTTCCCTTAAGATTACATGAATATAAAACAGACCAAGTGGAATACAAAATTGCTTTTAGAAGATCGAGGACACTGGACAGAGCTGAGCATGCTGCAAAAGGGGAACAATTAACTGAAAAGCATCTCCCCAATACTAGAAATTGCAGTAACAATAAACTGAACCAGACTCATAAGAAGGGTCAGATGCCAAGATAACAGGTTTCGGAAAAGACTGCAGTCCCTAAGCAGACATGCATACTGGTACAAACGCTACAATTCTATATTTCAGAGCAGGAAAAACCTTTACATTTGTAAAACCAATATGTTTAATTAATCAAACCATCTTTTCAGTAGTATAAAAGGTGCTGAATTATCTGAAATTTATCATCGAAACCTCTATTTGTATAGTTATGATCCTCATGTTCAATTCCTTCCAGTTTACTTGGGGTGCTTTTTGACATGTGCCTCTCTGGAAAGGAGAAGACCTCACTGGAATCTTGGTTCTTCTCTGAGATCCCAATGTCAAGAGGCAGTACTGGGTGACACCAGATCAAAGATCTCATTGCTCTGTGAGGGAACCACCAGAAGACAATGTGCTGGCTAAGATAGAGTGCCCCACATGCACCTCCCGAAAATATGTGTTGAGCTGATTTTTCTTTCTTAGTGTTGCCACAATTCAGATCTGAATACCAAAGCCCTTGCCTATATCCCAAAGTCTCAACCTGGATCTACCCTCACAGATTAAGGAAGTAAACCTGATTTAAGGGACCCTTTAGTCTCTCCTTCCTTTTTGAAGGGATATTTGATGCCTCAGCTCTTGGATGAGTGA
This sequence comes from Calotriton arnoldi, assembly GCA_963921515.1. NCBI lineage: Eukaryota > Metazoa > Chordata > Amphibia > Caudata > Salamandridae > Calotriton > Calotriton arnoldi. Next base: position 529,085 of record CAWUFW010006764.1, read on the forward strand.
CCAGTGAGTGCATTGTGCGTTGGACTAAACATATATTGACATAAGCCTACCATTAATAAGGAATACATAGAACATGCCCCTGCACCTTCCTGTTGCTAACCACAGGGCTAACACAACTGTCGCAACTGACATTGTTTTCTGGGATGTTCCTGGCAGCAGGTCAAGATGCTCTTCCTTCAATTCATCTTTCTTATGGGAAACATGGTTAGTGCGCATAGAAGCTAATTTCCTGTAACAAAGAGATTATTGAAACTCGTTCTGAATTCTTCATGGGTGGGAGTCTCTGCCTAATCCTAAACCTGAGATCGGCAACCACATAAAACTCCTGTACGTGTGCAAAAACTTTACAAAGTAGAAGGTCAGATTTGAAGTCCTCCTCTCACCTTGCACTGCTCCAAGTGCATCAAAACTGGTGTGCCAAATGCAGTACAAGGAAAAGTCCTTTTATTAATATTAACCCCAAATATCCCTTGTTCATAATGGTTTGACTGTTTTTTGTTTATATTTAATATTTAGAGTATTTGTTAAACACAAGCGTGAACCCAATGGACAGAGGAACACTGTGCAAAAAAACATGTGATACCATGATACAGCATAGAGCATCCTTCTCCACTATTGGCTAACATAAGTGACAGAATTTTCCACAGGATTTTCAAGTTCAGTTAATTCAGAAAACACTTTAGGACTTTTGTCTCCATTGGAAGATTGACAAACTGCCAATTCCTTATGGGTTCACATGCTCGCCTATATTCTTTATTTGGTATACATGTTTGCAGTTACCTAAACTGAGCTTCGAGGGTAAAGGTATGAGCAGGATACGTTTTTGTCCAGGTGAAATCATGTACTTTATGGCATTGTGCAATCGGTCCAAGTTTGCAAACCTATAAAAATTGCCTTCCCTTTTCGTGGGCAACAGGGCCCATGTGAGCGACTGAAATCCGCAATTGTCCTGCTCACCTAGGAAATGTCCTCCACAGTGTGACATTTTTAGCTTGCCATTCGACTTGCCTAAACTTTACACTTACCTAGACATGCAGGGCTGCTGTCACAAAATACATGACACAAAGTGCTTCTCAGAATGAGAAATACCTGCTTGCAAATATGCTACTTCAAATGATGCAAGCATACTTGGTTTTGCAGACAGGAATTTGCATCCGTACTTTTTTGCCACACAATTATTAGGGCTACAGAACTTGCATAAACTAATTTTACTTCCATTTTTGCACCTTTTGATGTTAATGTAATACTGCCTATACACATTATATATTGACCTATGTAGTACATTGCATGCTGATATAATGTGTCATTAAATCAGCACATTTTTGTTTCAAAAAGTGTACATTCTGAAGCAATTTTCAACTAATCTCAATAATATCCCCTTATTTTTAGCTAATGCTCATTATATTCAACTTCTTAGAGTAGCTGTTTGTAGGTACATTTCAGTGCTGAGACAATCAGAGACCAAGGCTGGCAAAACATCTAAGTATGGTCCCTATGTATAAAAAAATGTTGTGGTTGCAAACCTGCTATTTGCAAAATCATAGGGTTTGCGTTAGCAAAAGAGTGGTTTGAAAGATATAAAACATATTTTACGAGTCAGAAGAGTCTTTACAACTCATAAAAACAAATTTCCCGACCCAGGTCGAAGGGCAAAAAGGAGGGGTTGTTTGATAGTTGCAATGGAATGTATCAATGTTTTATGACCACACCTGTAGTAAAAAAACACTGATCAAATACCAATCCCTTTAAAGAGCTGGTACCTGATCCGCAAAGTGAACTGCTTTTCCTATGGGCTTTATGCCCATCAGCCTCGAAAGGGAGCAGACAGTGATCCAGGGGGCCACTGACTCCTTCTCCTTCCAAATGTTTTCCCAAATAGAAAGCATTTTTTTAATACACCTCTTTTTCATTTAATGGACACAAACTTTTTTTAAATGTTTCTTGTTTGGGAAAACAATTACTACTGTTGTCTCTTGCAGGCTATCACAGGGGGAAGCATACTGAGACTTGTCTAATTAACATTCATTAGGGGTGTTATTTAGTAGCCCCCTCCAAATGTCCAATTTATGATGCAACGTATTAGAAGATAGGTTGCATCACATTTTGCGTATTCATTTGCAAACCTGTCAGTGTGCAAATTGCACATCCTGGTTTGCCAATGAATTTTTTTAGGTCCAGCCTAGCGTTGCAGCGCATGCGCTGCACGCTTTGCGAGGCATGCAGTATTCAGTATAGCGTGGAAGCTTCGTGGAAGCTCCGCCCACTCTCCACCCATCTTTTTCATTGGCTTAGGTCCTAAATGCTGCCTTCTGATTGGTTTTAGGCTGGTTAGTCCCTCCTCATGAAGACCATGTCGTCATTTGTACCCTTCCATGGCTACTGGCCCCTTCACTTCAAGCACTATTTTCTTCTCGTCCCCGTCCCCCCCCCCCTCCAGCAGTCCGTGACTTCTCGCCCCCCACCCGCCCCACACTCCCGTTCGTGTCTTTTCATCTGCCCACTCCCGTTTCCAATGCAATAGGTCTCGCATAAATGCGAGTCCTATTGCATTGCAAATGCTTGTTATTCCTTCCCTCCCAGGTTTCAGAACGAGGCGAGAGACTCAAGCTACTTCCAGTTAAACGCGAAAATGAGAAGGGCTGTCAGAAGAAAAGATGCACGTCGGTCGTGTACATTTCCTATCAGAGCGGCCATCTTTAAGTGCAAACTTTTCTTATAAGATGGTACTAATTGGGTACTGCCGTAATTATTTGAAGCGTGTGTAGGCGCATCTGTTTGTCAATATTTTCTTACAGAGAAATACCCATCAGTATATTTCGTTGAAAAATATAACATTTGCAAACTTTTGAAAATACTCAGAGGAATCAAGGTGTACTCAGGGGAACCAAAAATGCTATTATTGAGTAAATGACGTCTTTGTTACTCCTTCATTAAACTGCTTCGACAATAACATTCCGTTAGAGAGTTGCTTTTTGAGCTTTTAGTGGGGCTCATCGTCATGACGTATCTGTCCTTTTGAAAAGCGCTGACTTGCTTTAAACATATATGAATATCGGATATCTGGGGTATGCTTTTTCACTCAGTTCGTAATCTATTGACTCCGTTTTCCACATCACTGACGGGGACTTTATTAACTAAGAAAATAAATCTAAACAGGTTAATCAAGCCGAATAATACTATGGTTGCACATGTAACAGTTTGAAGAAATCAAAAAACTTTTAATCTTATAGTTATTTTGCTAAGTTGTGCGCGAAACTTTTCTCGTATTAAGCATAAACCCCTTCAGTTTTTAGAGTGGCAGGTTGACACGGCTGTCCCCTAAGCCTAGGTGGCTATACCGTCACCGGACAGCGCTGTCAGCAGCAGGGAGTTGGCCGAGCTTGTCCTGGAATGTAGTAGGGGAGGAGTAGGCTGGTGCGTGCACGGCGCTAGCCTTTCCATAGCCAGCTGGTGCTGGGTTACGCACACGCGTCCCCGCTCCTAACCCAGACCCATCGCCCAGCCAGGAGGAGCAGGCAGTGGTAGTCCCCCAGCACACAGCCGTGTAGAGGGGTGAGTACAACTCTACAGTAGTGGATGGAGGACAGGGGTTGGGTTGCGACCCAGAGGAGGAGATTAAAGGATGCTGGGGAGCAGACAGACCCACCCCTCACCCCAGGGGACCAAGGACTTGATGCGCTTCACCACCAGCCATTGTCAGAAAAGAGAAAACAAACAATGACCCTGGTTCATAATCTCTCTTGTGCCCCTGACAAGAAGAACAACACTAAGCTTCCCCGTGCCAAACTCAAATAGTTCTATCTTGTGTGCTCACCTCAAAGACATTACCTTCTTCCAGCGAGTGCCTGCCTCTTTTGCCCACTCTCTGTCCAGCCCTCAGAGCCTGCCCCTAGCCGAGCCCTTTCACTCTGTGCCCATCACCTGTTCCGTTACCAAACTTGTCTTCTGTCCCATCCCTACCAAGCCCCCTCGCCCTTTCCAGCTCACTGCGCATTTCCTCCAGCTTCAGCAAACTGATTTGACCTTGTTTTATGTTGTACATTTGTTTACGTTTCTGTAGTTGGTATTCTTATAGCCGCTGCTACAAGTAGCAGTTACAAAACGTTCTGTATTTATGTATATGTACATGAACGGCATAACGAGCACACGAATAAGTAACATATGTAATGTTATCTATCATCTGTCATTCTCTGCTAGCTGTATACTTGCCGTAAGAGCACACGTCTATTTGTGGTTACTGTACTCGCTGTAATCATGTGATATAAAAAATCGTAGCGTTAGTATCATAATATTAGTACTTTTGGCAACATTTACAGTAGTTTGAAACTCGCATTCCAAAGAGTTTTTCCGTATTACAGAGTGTTATGGAGAGCTTAGTAGCACAGGAGGCAGGGTCTTGGAGCAAGTGCGGCCATTAGATCTGCAATTATTCAAATGACAGGGACACAGGAGGTTTGGATCGGGGCAGTAAGCATGCTGTTTACATAATAAAACATCAGCATTGTTTTGGGATTTAAACTACAGATTCTACCTCCACATTTATCCTCAGTTAACTTTTTTGTATTGTTCATATGGTTGTTCGCCCCTGCTGTAGCCTATCCTATGTCTTACTAACGATGAACTCATGGCAGTTGTGACCTCTTCCCATAGTAGCGTCTGACTCGTGAAAATTCCATTATTGGCATGTGGGACCCTCACTTGTCCCACCACCAGAAATGCTGATCTGCCTTCCAGTCTTCATGTGAATGTGGTTTGTTGAGGTTCATCTTTAATAATAAGTCACCACTCAACCGTAGTTCTTTTAAAAGCCATGTAGTATTTTGTGAGGAATGATGGGATTGAAAGAGTAGTCTGATTGCACGGCTTGTGAGTTTTTAAATGTTTATTTCCTATTGCGATCCTCCTTCTCTGTTAGTGTTACCAGATACTGTTGGTGTAGTTATTACCCTTTTGAAGCGACCTGTATTTTGACATTTAACCTTCTCTCTCCAGTATAGGAAAGGGCAGTTGTAAACGGCAGAGCACATGACCAGTTGAGCCAGTGTTGGAGCTCAGGGTGGGGTCATGAAGCATTGTGATTTTGAGTACTTCAATATGATGTTTTTGCGCGTGACACAAGCAATCCTTTTGTGACTTAGCAAAGTTTAAGTAGAAACCATGACACAAACTTTCACTGTGAGACATTGTCCAGAACATTACAGGCATTCCAGTAGCAAGGAATTTTCTCCACATAACATACTAAAATTGCAGTTAAAGCCGAAGAGTTACCGATTTCCAGAATCTACAAGCAGCCAAGACAAGCATTTGCAATGCAACAGGTCTCGCATTTACGCAAGTTTGAGCTATTGGCATTGTAAATGACAATGCCTTTTTATTTATGTTTTCGTTTTTGAAACATAAATAAAACGCATTGTCATTTACAAAGCCAAATGCTTAAACTTGCGTTAATGCGAGACCTATTGCATTGCAAATGCTTGTTTTACCAGGCCCCGTGTTGCCTGTGCATAGTGTAAAGGTGACCTTCACTGAGGCACAGAAGAACATTTCTTGTCTCTCATTCTTGGCGTCACCAAAAAGTTCACTTGAAGATTTGTCTTAAAACCTGAACCTACCCACAGTGCAACTGAGAGTTCATGGTGGCTTGAAGGATACTCTTATGAAACTTACACCAGACGGCAGCGGCACTTTCCTATTGCGAGACAATGAAAAGTGTAAATCCCTTTCCCTATTTAATGTGTTTTTGTTAAAACTGTAAAGTTCCTTTCGTTGTGAGATGTAAGCAGGGCCGGACTGGCCATAGCGGGCACCGGGCGTTTCCCCGGTAGGCCGCTAGGGTGGGGGCCGGTTTTGTTTCCGGGGGTCGGCAATATCGGCCCCCTGTAACAAAATCGGCTGAAACCGGCCCTCGCAAACTGCTCGGCTGCACTCCCCCTCACTCCAGGGGGGGCCGGCTGAGCAGTTTGCCAGGGCCGGTTTCTGTTCCCAGTCCGGCCCTGGATGTAAGGGCACATTATATAAGATAAACATGTGTTCCCTCTGAGTTTATCTTACAGAACCAACATATGATTCAGTTGATCTCCAATTCTTCTCGCTCAAATTTGTTTGAAATTGCTTATTATTTTAGGAAGAGACCCTAGTTAATGAATCCATGCCCACTGACTGACGGAAATAAATGTTGTTCTTTCCTATGGTCAGCCAAATCGATATCAGAATGAAGACTTCGGAGGATGTGAAGTCTCAGTTGGCTGCCAAGGACAATATAATCAGCTCTCTGCAAGAAGACCTGAGGAAGGCGATGTTTGATCGCGACCACGCAGTCAATGAGGTATGATTCACATTTTTGTATTTGATCCAGTTTTTACATTTTGTTTTGTATGCCCTGAAAGTGAATTAATCCACAGTAAATCCTAGCAGAGCATCCGTGTACTGATTTTTCTCAGTTTCAAATCTGCCCTCTGCTTTCCAGTTTCTAAAATAAAACAACAAATAATGGTATTTATTATGAATGAGTGCAAGACGCCAAATGCTTACCATTGGCAGAGAATCACAGCAACTATGTTTATTACAGTTAATTTTCCTAAATGTCATTATCTAGATATGCTAATAAAACTTTTCATGCACCAATGTCAACATTGTAAAAAAACAATACTTTTTATTTCAGCTCTGTGGTACACTTCTGGTTTTGACAGATGTGAATGCCTGGCATACTCTACTTTATTGACCACATTTAATTCTTTTAATATCATTACTAAAGGAACCTCAAGAGTACAGAGAAAATGTTCTGCTGATGTTGGCTGCAAAATGAAGTTGATTTTGTACATTTCTGTTTTTATCCTTCAGTACCAACAGGACACACTTTATTTATGTCTTGGTAATAATTTTGCTTTCGTGTATTTGAAATAATATTTTCAAGACAGATATCATAAAATATTCTCATAGAATTTTGAAATTGGTTGAACAACAAAAGGTATATGTTTCAGCCCTATTCTCCCTTCTGAATTCTCATTTCACAATCACATTAGGTATGAATATACCATTACAGAAAGTATATACATTTCAAACACAACTAATGTCGTTCTAATCCTTGAGTTAGGGTGGAAACATTGTTTCCCAGAGCCTGTCCCTTACTCCTCCTAAAACAGATTCATGCACTAATTTCCGGCAACCAGGGCCGGCTTTAACGCTGGTGATGCCTGGTGCGACAATCTTTTTTGGCGCCCTCCCCCATGGCCTCCTCCTCGGATTGCCTCACTATCACCCAGCAAAAGTGCCCCTCAGCTCGCCATAGCCTCTCTCACATACATTTCATTTGTTTTAAAGTGCTGTTAAAGGCTGGCTTCACTAATCTACTCAGCTATCCTCATAAAATACAGATCTGTTCTTTTGCAGCAGGCATATTAACCCTCTGTGCTACTTTATGGTGAGTCAAAACTGCCACTAAACAAAACGTCGATCTCTCTCTCTAGCAGGAACATTAATCATAAAAGTTATCTGTACCTTTTTATTGCTGCCTGAAAGCTGAACGCACAAGGAACTAGACAGCAGGTGCTTTTGAATAATAAGTTATTGCTTAACACAGCGACCCCCCTGAGGTCGGTGCCCTCCCTTCCAGGTCAGTGCCCAGTGCGGCTGCACCGGTCGCAATGCCTTAAAGCCTCCCTGCCTGCAACGCCAGCAGTGTGAACTGTTTCGTACGTTGTCCTGGCTCTAGTATGTCTGGTGTAATATCTTGTTTTTCTAGCACATACTTCGTTGTTCAATTTTCTTAAAAATAAATCTTAAAAAACGTTTACTCGTTACAAATATGTTAATCTGCCATCACAGTCTTCTCTATAGCTTAATACATGTAATCATTTGAGGAATAGACCCGAATCGCTTAGGGCTCACTTCGTCTTTAACATTTGTTTTCAGCTGTACCTAAAGAAGACCCAGAATCCATTAACAGTCATGCGCATTTATTAGTTCGGTCGTGAGGCACACAGTGGTGCCTCGGAAAGTTCTAAATGACCCTATAACAAATATTTCACCTGTTTGCTTCTTAAATTCAGGAGCACCTGGTATGGGTATAAAATGCATGCACGTACTACGATTTCTAAGCATTAAGTGCAGTCTGCATGGCTGGATATATTAAAACAGACTTCCTCTTCAATGAGTATCTGTATGTGTTAACACCCAAAGAGCACAAAACGTATTCCTAGATATTCCCTAATTAATGCACATACAGTGCAGCGAGCGAATCCGAAAGATATTTCAGTCTGATGAAAAGCTCTGCCAGGAAGCATAGTGTTTTCATTTGATTTCTCCCTTGTAGGTTGTGGGCGCGAAATGGTGTTGTCAGAGTGGCACAGTTGAGGGAGAATTGTGCCCTAAAAGTTTCGGACAGACACGGTTTATGAATGAGGTTTCTGGCACACTCGGATATGGTGTTGAGCTGTTCGAAGCCCATGGAAGTTGAGGAATAGACCCATCCTTTAGAAGGTGAAAATGAACGTGACTTGCAGGTGGGAAGTAATTCCACAATTGAATACCCTGGAGGCTTTGGTTGGATAAAGACCTTGTTTTGCGGGTCTATGTGCAGATTTACAATGCACATTCAGTTTTGCCTATTTTGTGTTGCATGGTGTATAGTTATGTTTCATGCAATCGTATAATTTCATCAAATGTCAATGGAAAATCAGTTGTGCATTGCACTCCTGTCTTTTTAATGCCATAGGGTCTGTGTGAGATACATAAAACAGAATGAGATGGGAATGATAAGAAAGCTCAGTGGCATAACAAGGATACAACTTTCATTTGGAACTTTAGGCAGTTGTTAGGCTATTGGAATATCTATCCCCAAATACTCTTTAAGTCAGAAAATCACACAGTTTAGATGATCTATTTAATTAATAGTAGCTTGGTAGGAGACCACTTTGGTCCCAGATGTTGCCAGGAAGCTACCTAAACGTATTTTTAAAAGGTGATATTGTACATAGACTGTGAGAAGTTCTATAGTGCTGTAGCTCAAGCTTAGCGTCTCAGCAACAGAGCACTGTACATGAGGCTAAGGCAAGTTTAGCAATAGGGTATAGATTATTTACTGTGTGAAGATAATAGAAATTGTGCTGATTATGAAATTCTATGAGATGCCTTTTCAGCTCCCTTCCAAAGTTGAGGAAAAAGTCAGTTTTGTGATGGGATGTTGTTCCACATTGTAGGTGCATTGCATCAGATGGCTTATTTTCTGTGTGTTGCATTTATACACTGCTTTGTTTCCAGGGTTCGTTGTCTTACAATACCAAGACTTCATGTCTGGCATTGGTCACCAAGCAGGTCGCTATTTTCTAACATATCCTTGTCTATGTAAGCCTTATGGCCACACTTGGACCTGAACTCTTTCTGGAAGAACAGTGTTTTTCCACTTGTGAACTTAGTTTGCTGAGTAACAATTTTATTGCCTTCTGTATGTCATTTGGAGTAGTCCGTTTGTGCTTATTAGCTGCTGGTTTGGCTAGAATCAGTCTGAAAAATTAGATGAATGAGCCAGACCTATGGGCTTCCTTGATATTGTTGTGTAAATGTTAACCAGTTGATTCCTACTGCAGGTATGTAAATAAATAGAGAACAATGGATTAAATGAGAGAGTGGTCTGTTCATTCTATCTCTGAGTAATTTCATGATATATTTCCTGGTAACATGTGAAACCAAAACTAGTTTATCATTATATTTGCCATTTGTCTTTTGATGAAGTTGACGAGTGGTAAAGGTATCCATGTGAGGTTAGGATCTATGTGAAGCTATAGTCCCCCTCAGGTAATAAAAACACTTTTTACTACTTGTTCAGCAGTGTTGTATCGGGTGATGATAACCAGGTCAACCAGCAATTGAGTCCAGTTGCTGTTGGAATGCGGAACAATTTTTATGTCTTAGAATTGAAAGTTCTTCGAAAGAGGTATGCACTTTATATGGCAGCTATTAAATAGTTTAGCACTATATGAATGGCTGTAATTGGGAGTTTGTTTTGTCTGTTGTGAACATGCTGAGACAGGGAAATTGAAATTTCTACCCCCTCTGTCACTCTTTGCATAAGGAATTTATAAGGAATTGGTTTACTATTTGAGGTAAGCAAATGCCCACTGCAAGGAATAATCTCAACCCTTATCAGGTTAAACCCTATAATTCACAAAATTAACCTACGCTCATCCTCCTGGTAGCCATGGCACAAAGCAGACAGGCTTAACTTAGGGCAATGTGTAAAGTATTCATGTAGTTCCCAAAAAGTAATAAAGTCAAAATGCAAAACAATAAAAGTCTGAAACTGAATTAGAAAAATAGAGTTAATAAACAAAATGACACACAAATGACAAAAATCCAATAAGAGGAACCAGAGATATTAATAGTTACAGTTGTTAGTAGAAAAAGCATAAAAACGCACAAAACGCCAGTGGTAGTCACGGGTTGCAGTAGACCGGGACCAAAGCAAATTTGAGGCTGACTGCGTTGGAGCATGGGTCAGATACATCAACTAAGTTCATTCTGGTCAAAGATTTTATCTTCTGACTTAAACGTTTAAGTCCCAATCCACCACAGAGTACTCTTGTAAAACCCCTCAGGACATCATGGGAGGCAGAGACTCACAGGGCGTCAAGCAGAAGCCAATAGCAGGGTCCAGTCTAGATCCAGTTGCTACTGGTCAGCTGTGTACTTCCAGAAAAAGGCCTCTTTCAGCTTGTTGTCTCTCTGTAGCCGCACAGGAGGTCAGCCAACTAACCCTTGAGGTCTACTTTTTTGTCCACATACACCAGTAAGCACCGCCAGTCCTTTAGAGCTCCTTTCAGTTCACAGACAGCAGGTCCAGTCCTCTTCTGATCTTCCGCAGGTCCAGAAAATGTTCTGAAGTGGGTGCCTTAAAGTGCCACATTTATACCTGGCACGAGCTAGTGGGTGTAGTTTACTCTTATTCCCTCCTTAACTAATGGAGTAAGCAATCCTTGGCTACCACCTACACACTTTTATCCCAGTTCCGGTTTGCCTTACTATAAACAGGCCCAAAATGCCGTATCTCATGGCATTTTTAAGATGGTGAAAATCTTTGGCAACACTAAACCTGGGCACAGATGGCTGGGTATGTGTGTGTGTGGGGGGGTGCATTGTGCTAATTCTTGTGTCCTTCCACATCTAACACTAGAATCCAGTTTGGATCAGGTACTGTACCCACAACAAACCCTGAGAATGGTAGGACATAAGCAGGGTCTTTCGGGAAACAGTCTGTGTATACACAAGAATTGTTTTGGCATCATGTTCTCTCCCTTTCAAGTGCACACCAAGTATTCTGTGTGAACCCAGCAGATCTGGCAAGTAGGATTTGACACCCAAGCAGAATCTTTCACTGTAGTGTCATAAAGGATGTCCACAGTCACCAGCTCCTGGGAAGCTGTTGGACTTGGCTCTCTCTGCAGGCTCACCCCCAAACCTTTTGTCTTCGCCCCTCCTGTTTTCTGAATCTGTTTTTGTTGGCTAATAGGGCTCTGTGCACTTTACCACTGCTGACCAGTGCCAACGTGTTTGTTCTCTCCTCCTTAAAACATGGTAAAATTGGCTTGCACCCAATTGGCACTTTGTACTTACTTATAAGTCCTTAGTAACGTAGTACTACGTGCACATAAAGCCTGTAAATTTATTGCTACTAGTGGGCCTGCAGTATTTATTGTGCCACCCACTTAAGTAGCCTTTTTAAAAGGATCTCATTGCAACCTGTTTGCAGTTTTAACTTGCCATTTAGACCTGTCAAAATAAACCTTTTACCAGACCTAACCCTTCCTTTTTAATACATATGTTATCCCTTGGGTAGACCCTAAACAGTGCATAAGGCAGGGTACAGTGCTTTTAAAAAGTTGGACATGTACTTTTAAGTTTTACATCTTTGGGTAGTGAAGAACTCATAAATTCTAGTGCTCAGGCACATTTTGCGCACTTCTGGCTGCACTCTTTTCAATTTCAGCCTCACACGGCTCCTGAGGTGGACCACATGGACCCGTGCCCACTTCCAACCACGCTTTTTGGCTATTCCCGTAGGGTGCATGGATGGGTGGATACTGTGGCATGTATTGTTTGGGCATGGAATGAGCTGTGGAAAAGAGCACACCTGCCTCATTTGTCCGCCCCTATTTTGGGGCACCAGCTGCTCCCCGCAACCTCGGGGGATGGAACGCCGGTGTTTTTCTGTCGGTTAAAACTCACTTCTTTTGGTATGGTATATCCTGATAAATCTTTTGTCACCTATCACCATATTTTTCAGGACTTTAAGGCGCCCCTTCTGGATGCCATGACTCATTACCAATTACGAGCGGCAGTGCGCACTCTCCACGGCACCATTCCGTTAGCCCCTCCTGAGTTCACAGTACTTGAAGAGATACTCACTAATCCTTCACCGCGCAGGCTGACCACATGCCTTTACAATGGCATGCAGTAGGCAGCGCTGATTAGGGTTGTTTCTGCCTGTCAGATCTGATCGGATGACATTAATGTGGCAATCAGTGAGGAACAGTGCACCCAGTCCAAAGCCTTATCGCCACACTGCAGGTTGAGACTGATTAATTTCAAATTTTATACAGATTCTACCTCACACCTATGTGGCTACAGTGCATGGGACTAGTAGAGGATACATGCTGCATGCACTGCGTGACACCATGCGCCGACTTCTTACATTTGGCGTGGAAGTGTCACGAGATTCATGACTTTTGGAACATGATACTTAAAGACATCACCAGTATAATCGGCCACGCCTTGGACAGTATGCCCCTTGTTGCCCTACTGGGCTATGTGAAAGAAGTTTCCCCAGAGGCCTGCCAAGTGACGGCAATGCTGCTGCTGTTAGTGAAGCGTAGAGTGGTGATGCATTGGGGTAGACAACACGCTCTCACTAGGGAAAGCTGGTCACACAATGCGGCCCTTTGCCAGGAACTACTTGAGGCATACTGGGAGCTGATGTCTCTCCGCTCCCGCCCTAGGGACATTTGGACCCCCCTGACAAATTATCTTAGGCTGGTGGATGATTCCCCTGGCAGCTCCCGCCAAACTGAGCCTGGGCCCCTGCCCCCACTTGCTTGAAAATGTTCTGCCCATATGCCCAGCTACACCAGTCGAACGCCTTATGTATCCGTGCTGTTAAGTGCACCTTCTCCAGAGTCTGTTACCTAGCAAGAGATAGACCAAACTGAGTGACATTGTTATTGGTTATCTTTATTTACCTCCCTCTCATTCTTCATTTCTTTCTCTTCCTCTCCTCCCTTCATACCCCCTTATTATTTTTCCTTTCTTAATTGCATCCTTGTATATTAATTATACCAAATGGCTCTGTAATACACAGGTTTTTCTGATGCAATCTCTACTATGGTTCGTATGTTACGAATCATAAATAAAACTTTTGAAAAAACTCATAAATTCATTTTTCACTACTGGAAGTCCTACCTCTCCCATAGGAAAACATTGGGTTTCCTTATTTCTTGTATTAAGTTATAACGTTTTCTTGGGAACAGGTAGAAATATCATTTTTGGTCTCTAAATAGTTGTAATTTCAAATCCTCTTTAATAGTAAAGTCGAATTTTAAGTCAGAATTCTGAAAATGCCACTTTTAGGAGGTTGGCACTTTCTTGTTCTAACTATTTGATGTCTGCAGCCTGTGTACTGGGACACATGACTAGGTGTAGTTGGCAGATGGCCTATGTGTATTCCTCCAAGACAGTGTCACAAAGGGGGACTGGGTGTTGGCAGGATGGGCTACCGTGACAAGATAGGTGGGGTCGAAGCTGTCACCTACTACACTTGCACTTTAATTAGGGCTGCCTCCTGCACTCACAAAGAAAGTCACACTAGCCTTTTGTTGCCCCTGAAATCTTGGGGACCTGGCAGGGGAAGGATACAAATTCCAGGGCCAGTTATGGGGGCAAAGTGTAGATATTTCTTCCACTTTAAAGCTGACACCAGGTTTAAACGATGAATCCTGGCACACACTTGTCAGAACACACCTGAACCTGTGGACACTACAGAAGAAGGACTGACCTGCTGCTTGAGGACTGCACTGCAGCCTAAGGACTGCCCAGCTGCTTGAGGCCTGCTTTGCTGCTGGAACCTAGGACTACCAGAGTGTCACCAAGGGTCAGTTGACTGACCTCTTGTTCTGAGGTACAGTGTCACAACAGGCTCCTGACTGGTAACTTTATGAGAACCGATGCAGCACGATGCATCTCAATGCAAGACCTCGCTTAGCTAGCTCCAGACTGGTGGCTACATTAGAACTGATGAAGCGGTGGCTACACCAGGACCAACCCAGCACAATGCATTTCGAAGTAAGTCTCCGCAACGCAGCCCCAGCGGCTTGATCGACCCGATGCAGCACGATGCTTATTGATGCACGCCTGACAGCTTCTGATCAGCAGAGTCATTTTATTTATTGAAGTTTACTCTATTTTTCTAAATTGATGTGGGGCTTTTCTTGTATTGTGTTTTCACTTTATTGCTGCTTGGAGCATAAATGCTTTATACATTGCCTCTAAGTTAAGCCTGACTACTTTTGTGCCAAACTACATGAGGGATAAGCACAAGTTAATTTAGTGACTTTTGTGTTTCACCCTCACAAGGATTATGGTTGTTGCTTGAGAAGGGTTTCACTGCCCCTCAACCAATAACCCAATTTCTCACAGAGGCATTTCAATTTTTTTTCACTTCTATTCAAGGCTAATCACTGGCTGGGAGAAGGTGGAGAGCCAATCCAAATAAGCCTCCAGGAACTTCAGGCAGGCAAATAGAAACTTTCTAAAAGTTACTTTCCCTTAAAATGTTTTAAAAATCCGACTTCACCATTGAATTGGATTTATCAGATATTAAAAATCGTTGTTTAATTATTTTTATGGCTGGTCTTATTCTGGAGATACAGTATTAATATCTGATATTGCTTCCCTTGTTTCACTATGGGCCAGCCATCTTTGCTACAGAGAAAATAGCTTTTGAGTGATAGTCACTGTAAGGACATATTAGCGTTAACTTACCACATGTCCTACTTTTAAATGCCATGCGCACCGCCTTGTGGGTACATGGCATACATAGGAGCGATTTATAATTAGTTAAAAGGGAGGTTATGGCATTTCATATGATTTTTGGACAGGCTGAATTGCAGTTTTTGCACTGCTGCTTTCAGGCTACAATGGTAGAACAGAAGCCATATTTGCACTACCACTGTATTGGATAGCACAATAGGTGCTACACTCCACTAGTCTAGTGGCATTTAACATCCAGGCCTTGGGTAGACTCTACCATATACTAGGGACCTATATGCAAGTTTAATATGCCAATCAGGAGTCAATTTAATCATGTTTAAAGGGGAAGCATGTGACTTTACTACTGGCTAGCAGGGGTAAAGTGTACAGAGTTCTAAAGCCAGCAACAAAAGCAAAAAATACAGGGTAACCATACATAAAAGGTGGATTTGGCAGCTAGGAGCCTGGCATTGTGCACCAGCCCTTGGGGAATAGGAGTCCGACCGCAGCAGAAGAACCCTGAGATGCTATCCGGCAGTGGCAGGTAAGTTCTTTTTTTTGACGTTGTTATTCAAACCCTCCCCCTACACCTCCCCAACACCCGCCCCACCAACCATTAAGAAGAGCAGCCGCTACTGGATAAGAGAAAGAGAGATTGCCAGCAAAGGCATCCTCATCATGAAACTTCAGTCTGAGCTTCACATTTCAGAGCAGTACCAAAAAGATTTGTGAGCTGCGGTTTGTGAACATTATTAACATTTGTGTTTTTTATAATAGCTAATTAATTTTTTACTGTTAAAATCAGAATGTATTTTAATATACTAGCAGTCAGACAGAATAATATTGCTTCTCCTTGTGGCTCACAGCAGGAGAGCTATTGCATGTACATAAGAAAAGCAGTCATGATGGTAGGCTACTTCCCCTTTTACCCACAAAGTATGTGCCTCAATCTGTGTCTTGGTTGTGAAGTCAGCGACATATTGTTCTGTGCTGTACTTTGCTGGCCTATGTACAGTGTGTAGCATCTGGGGTTGAAAGACAAATTGTACTTAACAAATTGACATTGAAATCATCATCCTTTAACTTGAAAATAACTATGGGATAATTTTCCACAAATTGACTTCCCAGCCCTGTTGATCTAGGTGGGAGTCCTACGGAGTTAGATATTACATAATTTCCCTTGTACAATTCATCATACACCAGGTACTTGGGTCAATGGAGTGAAGAACTTGTTCACTCCTCAAGTGAACTACACATTTCCAAAGATATGGATAGGTCACCTCATCCACTCATTATAGTGGCATGCTTTATCATTGGTGGCCTATCCACACCAAGGTAGGTAAATACCACCTTGGCAGATTCAACCAATGAACAGGAGTTCAGATAAAATCAATTTGAATTTTGAAGGGATCAAGATTTCAGTTTAAAATACCTTGGGATATACCCCTATGAGAAATTGCACTTTATTGGTGGGTGTTAGAAATGGGGGTCTCTAGTTGGCAGAGGTAGGTACCTTTGACCAAGTAGGGGCCCTTGCTTCTAGTCAGGATAAGGGGGCTACACTCCTGCTCACCACCTTGGTAGCTTGGCACGAGCAGGCAGGCTTATCTCAGAGGCAGTGTGGAAAGCATTTGTGAACACATACAGTAATACAGTGAAAACACTACAAATGGACACCACACCAGTTTAGAAAAATAAGTAATCTTTATCTAGACTTAGCACAAGACCAAACGACAAAAATCCACAATACTGTAAACAAAATATGACTTTCAAACGGTAGAAATAGCTTAGTTCAATGTAGATGGTAAATGCGACACTTTACTCTCAAAGTACCTTGGATGCGTAACGCAACATAAACAAAAGGGTCCCCCTTTGGGGGAGGTGGCGCACCTGTTCCTTACTGCAGCGCAGGGGAGGAGATGCGTTTGTTCCTTACCAGAGAGGAGGCGAAGCGTCTGTTTCTTACTTCAATCCGGTGCGATGCGACAAGATGGCGCCTCGATGCGATAGGACGATCCGGTGTGATGCGACAAAATGGCCTCTTTGATGCGATGCGACAACTTGGATGCGATGCGTGCACGCCCGACGGCCGTGCGGCGAAATCGATGGTTTCTTGAGCCGCGAAAGGCCCTGCGATGCGCTTCTCCGGTGATGCGACGGCAACCTCTGCGGCGGCAGCACGCTTCTCCGGTGATGCGATGCGCTTCTTTGGTGATGTGATGGCAGACAGCTGCGGCGGCGGCACGCTTCTTCGGCGATGCGACGGCAACAGCTGCGGCGGCGACACGCTTCTTCCTCGTTGCATCGCGCTTCCAGCTCCCAGCGACACGCAGTCTCTAGAGGGCCCAAAACAACAGCAGGCACCTCTCTGCAGGTAGAATTCCCAGCAAGGAAATTCAGGGAGAGCTGGGGGTGAAGTCTTTGTGTCCCTGAGACTTCAGAACAGGAGGCAAGCTCAGCTTCAAGCCCTTGGAGATCTTCCTCAAGATGATTAAAGTACACACAAAGTTCCTTTTTTCCTTTCCTTGGCAATAAGTAACCACTGCAGGCCAACCCCAAACAATCACCAGTGCAGGGGCAGTTTCCTCCTTCAGCTTCCTTGGTTTCTCTCCTTGGCAAAGGTTCGTCTTGATTCCCAGAAGTGATCTAAAGTTCTGGGGTCTGGGCCCCAATATTTATACTCCAAAATCCTTTGTTCTCTGAAGGCAGAGAGTGTCTGTACCTAGCCCAAACCAGTTCTGTCCTCCCTGGTGCAGCTTCCTAGCAGGAGGTGGAGACAGCATTGTTGAAAGCAGACCTGGCCCAGGTAGCTGAAAAGAAATCTCCTCCCCCTACTCTCTATTCTATGTAGGCTCAGGCAAGTGAAAGGAAATCTCCTCCCCCTACTCTCTATTCTATGTAGGCTCAGGCAAGTGAAAGGAAATCTCCTCCCCCCTACTCTCTATTCTATGTAGGCTCCATTCAGCCCAGCTGTGACTCATCAGACTGCTGGGGCCAAAGCCCTCTCCAGCCCCCTGTCACTCACAAACCAGACATGAAATACACAAACCTAGCAGAGGCATACTGGATGGTTAGGCAAGAAAATATCTACTTTCTAAAAGTGGTATTTTCAAACACAGAATGTAAAAATCACCCACACTAAAAAATGTATTTTAACATTCTGAGTTCAGGCATACTAAACTTTATTTTCCCATCTTGTTCCTTGGGTCAGTTATGCTTATAAGATGTTATAATCAAACTGCCCATTCTGGCCTATGGGAACAGATAGCCTTGCAATAGTGAAAAACGAGATTGGCTGTAATTCACTATCAGGACATGCCACACACCAGGGCATGTCCTACCTTTCACATACTATGCACCCTGCCCATAGGGTTACCTTGGGCCTACCTTAGGGGTGACTAACATGTAGAAAAGGGAAGGTTTAGGGACTGGCAAATGGGTGCACTTGCCAAGTCGACATGGCAGTCCCAGACTGCATACAGGCTCTGCAATTGCAGGCCTGAGCCATACTTTACAAGCTGCTTCTGTGGGTGGCACAATCAGTGCTGCAAGCCCACCAGCAGCATTTGATTTACAGGCCCTGGGCACTCATGGTGCACTGTACTAGGATCTGACAAGTAAATCAAATAAGCCAATCATGGAGTCACTAATCCATTACAACAATTTACAATAGGGAGCACTTGCACTTTGGCACTGAACAGCAGTGGCAAAGTGCCCAAAGCATCTAGACCAGCAAAAACACAGCAAAAACATAGGAGGCAACAGCAAACAATGGAAGGGAGACCCACGCCAATGGTGCCAGGTCTAACACGTGTCCCCTCCAGCTGAAATGTGGGGAGGCCTACCCACCCTCTCGGGAGTTCTCTTCACTAAGGCGGAAAAATCTGGACAGACCATCAGCGTTGGCGTGTTCTCTACCAGGGCGGTGTTCCACCGGGAAGTCCATTCCCTGTAGGGAAATGGACCACCTCAACAGCTTTGGGTTCTCACCCCTCATCTGCATCAACTATCTGAGGGGCCTGTGGTCTGTCTGAACCCGGAAGTGAGTCCTGTCACGGCTCAAGAAACCATCGATTTCGCCGCACGGCCATCGGGCGTGCATGCATCGCATCTCAGTTGTCGCATCGCATCAAAGACGCCATTTTGTCGCATCGCACCGGATCGTCGCATCGCATCGAGGCACCATCTTGTCGCATCGCACCGGATCGCAGTAAGAAACAGACGCTTCGCATACTCTCCGGTAAGGAACAGATGCATCGCCTCCCCTGCGCTGCAGTTAGGAACAGGTGCGCCGCCTCCCCCGAAGCAAGGAACTGACGCATCGCCTTCTCTGCGACCCTTTTGTTTATGTTGCATTACGCATCCAAGGTACTTTGAGAGTAAAGTGTCGCATTTACCATCTACATTGAACTAAGCTATTTCTGCCATTTGAAAGTCATATTTTGTTTACTGTATTGTGGATTTTTGTCGTTTGGTCTTGTGTTAAGTCTAGATAAAGATTACTTATTTTTCTAAACTGGTGTGGTGTCCATTTGTAGTGTTTTCACTGTATTACTGTATGTGTTCACAAATGCTTTACACACTGCCTCTGAGATAAGCCTGCCTGCTCGTGCCAAGCTACCAAGGGGGTGAGCAGGGGTTATTTTTTGGAGTGTAGCCCCCTTACCCTGACTAGAAGCAAGGGCCCCTACTTGGTCAAAGGTACCTACCTCTGCCAACTAGAGACCCCCATTTCTAAAAGTGGGGAACCCCAGAAATGATTAAAAATGTATATTATATGGATGTTAAATGAGATATAATGAACCATCCACCACTCATATCTTGTTTACATGTTTCAGTCTTCTGATACGCCCATATGGGTCTGCGGCTGGCATCAGGGTATCAACAAGCATTAGTTTCCCTGCTTCTCCTACACTCATACCATGCATCACATTAAAGAATGCAATAATTCGTATTAACCTGTTTGATTGTTTTTTTAAACCCTTTTTGCTTGAAATATACAGCGTCTCATCAGGGAGAGATGGTTTGAAATGCTGATGGAGGAAGAGTCCTTTGTTGTAGGTGTGGTCGGGCCAGGGATCTGATGAGCCTCGTAGTGGATGGACTTCATGAGTATGGTGATTTCGCCTTTGGTGATGGTGTCTCATGTAATGATAATGCATTATTTGCCTAAGATTGGCAGACTGGCTGCAAGGTTGCTGGGGTCTGGTTGAGGGTTGAAGTTGTCATACATGGCTGCTATTTGTTGCTGAAAAAGTCAGAGAGGTAGTTGAATAGTTCATGAGGTGGGGTGACATTGCTGGGGGTGGCTGTGGGTGTGGTGAGGTCCTTGATAATGTAGAAGATTTATTTGCTGATGTTGAAGCTGGTGTCAGTGCGGTCTGATGAGGCCTTCCGATTGGTGTTCCAGATTTACTGGTGGTAGTATCTCAAGGCAGATTTGAAGTTGTCACTGTTCATTGCTTCTTGGCTCTGTCTCCACCTTAATTCCAGTTGCTTGAAGTCATCTTGAGTTCTTCTGTGTACCAGCTGGTTTTAGTTCATGGTCCTGCTGTTTGGCTTTTTTGAGAGGGGCCAGGGTGTTAGCACAGGTTGTGATCCAGTTATTGAAGTTCTTGATGTCAACCAGTAGGTTGCCTGTATATTCCGGGTGATTCTTGGTGATAGTGGAAACCCAATCCTTCTCTCCTATGTTCTTCCAGCAGCGGTGGGCCAGGCCTGTAGTGGCTTGTATTCTGTGGTGCAGGATGCTGATTTTGAAACTGACAAGGGCTTGGGCGGGCCAGGTGATTGGCATTGGTTTGTCCATCATGATATCTGTTAATGAGCCATAAACGAGGTCCAGAATGTGTCCGGCACTGTGGGTGGGGTCTTATTTGTGCTCTGTAAGTCTGGGGATTTTGAGGAGGGAGACTGAGTTGGGATCGGTCAGGTCCTATAAGTGAAAGTTCACATCTCCTAGTAGGATGAAGGTGCTGGAGTCGATGCTTAGTGCAACGACGAAGTCCGTGATGTTGCTGGTGAAGTTGGTGTGGGGTCCTGAGGGTCAGTAGACCAGGGTTCTGCATAAGGTGCTGTTATCAATGATTTGCAGTTTAAAGATGAGGTGAACCATGTAGTAGGTTTTGGTGCCCATGGAGGCAGTGCACCTGATGGTGGCCTTTAAGATGATGGCGATTCCTCCCCAGGACCTGTGTTGGCTGTCTTGTTTGATAATCTTATATATGGCAGGGATGGCCGGGTGATGTCCGGTGCTGATGCTGTGGTCAGCCATGTTTCCGTGAGGAAGAGCAGGTCCAGGTGCGGGAGAGTATTGGACTGGATATCTTTGACTAGGTTTCCCCCCTAACTGTTTGTCTTCCATCCTCCTGTTTGTGCTGACTTCATTTTTGCTGGCTTTAGGGCTCTGCACACTTTCCCACTGCTAACCAGTGCGAATGTGCTTATGCTCTCTCCTCTAAATATGGTAACATTGGCTTACTTCCAATTGGCACATTTAATTTACTTGTAAGTTCCTAGTCAAGTGGTACTACATGTACCCAGGTACTGTAAACTAAATGCTACTAGTGGGCCTGCAGCATTGATTGTGCCCCCTCACTTAAGTAGCCTTTTAAACATGTCACAGGCCTGCCATCACAGCCTGTGTGTGCAGTTTTAAAATGCAATTTCGGCCTGGCAAAGTAAAGCTTTTATCAGGCCTAAACCTTTCTTTTTAATACATAGAAGTGACCCCTAACGTAGGCCCTGGACAGCCCAGAGGGCAGAGATCAGTGTATTTAAAAAGTTGGTAATGTACTTTGAAATTTTACATATCCTGGCAGTGAAAAACTCTTCAATTAATTGTTAACTACTGGAAGGCTTACCTCTTCCATAGGATAACATTGGATACCCTTATTGCAACTTTTAATTGGGAGTGGATGGGAATACCAAGTTTGGTGTCTAAAGAATTGTAATTTAATAACCTCTTTAATGGTAAAGTCAGATTTTGAGTTACAATTCTGGAAATGCTACTTTTAGAAAGTTGTCATTTTCTTGTCCTAACCATTTGGTACCTACAGCCTGCTCCTGGGTCACATATCCTAGTGTAGCTGGCAGTTGGTCTTTGTGCATTGCTTCCAGACTATTAGACAAAGGAGAATAGTTATTGGTAGGAAGGGTCATCTCTGACTTGAAGAGGGAGAGGAGCTGTTGCCTTCCACACTTGCACATCACAAAGGCTCTGCCTGAGCACAATCACAAAGATTTGACACCAGACGTTTGTGACCACAGATGTCACATCACAGCTCCGCAGCTCTCCGGAACTGCCGCTGCATGATCTCGATGCGGGATCTCGCAGCAGGCCTAACTTGGTCCCTGTATCCAGCCAGCACTTCTTCGTGGCTCGGCCTGAACTTGTGGCTTTGCCTGGCCAAGAGCGACCAGATAACCCTAGTTGGCGCTTTATGCTTCTAGACACTAGTTTTACTGAAAACTTTAAAATTGCATATTTCCGGATCTACTGATTGGATTTTTGTAATTTTGGTCGCAAATAATGTACTAGATTTTACTCTATTTTTCTAATTCTGAATTAGTGTGAGATTTTCTTGTGTTGTGTTTTCACTTTAATACTGTTTGTGTGCTTCATAAATACTTTACACATTACCTCTAAGTTAAGCCTGAGTGCTTATGCCAAGCTACCAGATGTTTAAGCACAGGTTAATTTGGGGTTTGCTTGTGACTTCACACTGACAGAGATTGTGGTTGCTGCTTGAGTAGAGTTTCAACTTCCTCAATCAGTAACCCAGTTTCCTACTGAGGGGGGTCAGAAAGGGTGGAAAAAGGGTATAGAGGCAGAGACAGCAAGGTACAAAAGAGCAAACTGTGACAAAAAGATGGGTCGTAAAAGAGAAAATGGTAGCAAAAACAAGGGGTGCAAAAGAAAAAAAGGTGGCAAAAACAATGGGCGCAAAAGAGAAAAACTGTAGTAAACCAGATGACACAAATGAGAAAAACATTATCAATGAACAAACAGCTGAGAAGAGAAACAGTGGCAAGGACAAAGGGCACAAAAGAAAGAGAATTGGCAAGAGTGAGCGGCTGAATGAGAGCGAACGAGGAGGATTTTCATAGTAAAGGACCAGAACAAGAGGGGTCTACTTAATAAATGGATCCTTTTAGTCATGGGGATCTCTAAAAGAAGTGCCTTGGCACAGTGTAACTGATGTAGTAGTCTATCAGACAACTTACATTTACCAATTTGATTGGGAGTGGAGTTTAGTCAAGTTGCCTTTTAGATGTGACAGCAACCTTAAATCATTGTGGGATAGAAGAGGCAGTTAATGCAGTTTCCTTGACTTGAAGAAAATATTTTCAAAACAAGTAACACTATCGATTAGTTGTGCTGCTTCCTGAAAAACTCTCTGAAAGCGCACAGTAAACATTGTGTCAGACAAGACAAGAGAGCATTTCCAGCATCAGTATTGAGAAGTACAAAATAATGCACAAGATTGTACAACTCTTCAAAAGGAATGATATGTTCTATTTGTTGTAACAATTATAGTTGAACATTGACTGGCTGGACTATTCTCGAAAATGATTGGTGCTTGATCAGATCATCTCTGAACAGGGACACAAGCAACCTAAGAAAGGTTTTGCCCTTATTGTAGGCTATCGCTTGGTTTCAGTAGCACTTTGTGCACGGGCCCCACGTCTAGACATACCCGTCCCCCTTAGAGCATCATTCTGAAGTATACAAAACATTAATGGATTGAATGCTTGAATTAATTTCAGCCACTGGTATTTACATGGGCCGCATCCCAGTTCAAGCTATACCCGACTGATGAGCTCTGATAAAAGCAAAACTATTATGGTGTTGCCTTTATTACCAGTTCCAGGAAAACCTGGCCTGGCAGTTTGGGTTGGACTGTTCCTATTGGAGCAGGCTCATGACTGATTTGCATATGGCTGGGTCCAAACTGAAGTGACATGGTGTGCAAAATACGATGGACTGGAATTACCAGTGGCAGAGATTAATTCAAGCATTCCATCCATTACTTTTTATAATCTTCAGCGATTGATTTAAGCACAGTTTTGCAAGAGGCCAAGCCAATGTGAAATCTGTAAATTAATTAATTGGAGGAGCAAGGACATGGAGCTAATCATCAAGTTGTATGATTCACTGTTGTACATTATTCTGGAAGAGTGTAAATTATTGTAATGACAAAAATGATAACACACGGGAAACATAAGAAAAAATTACCATCTGAAGCACTGTTCCTACAGGGACCAAAAACCTTTTAGTTTAATTCTATTGCTAACAAATTGTTGAAGCCAGGCTCATCCTCGACCTCCCGAGAAGAGCCCATATCGCCCCCACCTCAGAGCGCTCCACTGGCTCTCTGTCCAAAAAAGGTACCAATTCCAACTGCTGACCTACGTCTACAAGGCCCTGCACCACAAAGGACCAGTCTACCTCACCTACAGATTGAACTTCCACAAACCCGGCAGACAGCTATGCTCCGTCTCCCTCTCCCTCGCACACATGGCTGCAACTTCTCCTACCTGCCTGCCAAGACCTGGACTGGCTTTCCACTCCACCTCTGGACTGCATCCACCCTACAGAAGTTCAGAAATGGCCTAACAACCTGGATGGTTGACTGACAACTCTCAGCAGCATCCCCCCCCCCAGCATCTGGAGACCACCACTGGTAATAAGCAGTGCTATTCAAATCGTTGATTGATTATTACCACTTTGGACGCATCTACTTCATTGTGGTCTTCTGGTAAATTGACAGAGTTTGTCTCCTTCCTTCTTCACCAGTGGGTTTACTTCAGATTAACAATTAAGGATCTGTTCACTACATAGAAGTATGAACTAAATCAGAAGATGAACTGAAATTATAGAAAAACCATTGTGATACATATAAAATACACAGATGAAATGTACACTTACTCCAGCCGTCAGCTTTGGTGCTCAATGAGTTTTCAGGACAAAAGCGAGAAGCTCTTTATACAGTGAGTCAGGGTTAGTCCTGCTCAACAAGTGGGAGAAGGGGGTGAAGGTCGTGGGGTGCTATTGTTTATTTCAATATTTAAATGAATGCTCAAAATGAGAGCATACAAATGGGCGAACGTATTACATGCAAAACTGTTTGTTCAAGCATTGAGTGTTAATAAGTGGCATGAGCTACTTTCTGTCCTCATGCATATACTTTACTTTGTTTCTTGATCGTTTAGTAGACAATGGGAGTATTTATGAATGTGGTACATTAGGACATTTGTTTTGAGTGATTACAAGAAGATAGGTGAGGAAATAATAAGTAGTTGGAGAATAATCACATTAAAACACATCTATTTTCTGCTATGATTTTTTCATTATCTCTGCATGTATCTGATTCTTTTGCCCTTTTTTTAAAATAAAAGTTTGGCAATTTTAGACACCACTTTGAAGTGGCCATTTAGTTAAAAAAAACAGCAGATGCAATACTCAAGGCCTTGAAATATAATTGAATAATACAATAAGAATGTACACTAGATAATGAAATGTGGATGCAAATATTTCTGTTGAGACACATTTATAAAAATATCCCTATGTAGATTCAAATTAATACAATAGCATGGATGTGAGCTCTAAAATAAAACCCAATATTCTACCCAGCTGTAATTGAAGGAACTCTTGCTATAATGAATTTGAAAATGCATTATTTCTCTCGGTTCTGATTTTTAAAAAGTAAACTATGCTAAGAGCGTATATAAATGCATGATTCAGATACATAAATTATTTTAATTAAGTCAGTCATCTGCTACATTTTCCCCATTGGTCATTTTAGTTGGTTAGCAAACATTGCAATTTCAAATGTTTGCAAAAATCAGTCAGACAGTTTCAAACAAACATTCCTGAAATCGAGGCTGTATCTCGCAATTATTTACAAAATAGCATAATTTCTGAGAAAAAATAAGCATACTGACAATGGAAGCAGGAAATTACATTTTATGCATTGCTTAGTTTGACAGCGTTTTAGTAATAACAAAAAATCTCCCTAATGATTCTAGTTATGCAGCGCTTGTTTTTTTCAAGCGTGTGAATGCCTTTTGAATAATTTTATATTTTGGAAAATAATTCATTAGGCTGGGTAAATAAAACGAATATTTGTTTCTGAATACAGGCTCTTGCCGGGTTAATGGGAGCAGGATACAGCAGTGTGCAAGGGGAATGATGACATCCGCTTATTCGCTCTTTTGTTGCTGAAACACAATAACAGGGTAGGGCCAACACAGCCTATATTCTGCAGAGATGATGGCATATTTGTACTGGACCAACGCAGCTAACACCCACATATTATAAATGCGTATACAACCTTGTAGGGCCTCATTAGGTCTCTGTGTGATAACATCAATCAAAATACATTTCATTTGTTTATTCTTTGTTATGGTTTTTATCATCTCAACTGGACGCATGGCACATCAAAGAGAGAACCACTTTTGTGGCATGTACAGGTGTGTCTTTGATCCCTATCTGTCTTGCATTTCATTGACTTTATTTGTGATTTGTATGCCAGTCCCCTCATCACATCAGCAGAACTGCCCTCTCACATACCAGCCAGAGCCCGACCTTTATGTTTTAAACAATCAACAAGTTTCAGTGCCTTGATGCTTACGTGGAAGCAGAAAGTAACCTTGTTGCTGCAAACTTGGTGTGGTAGCCTTGAGATGATCTCAAAAGGCGAACTGCCACAAGATTCAGTGGGGGGCGGGGGGTGCGGGGGTGTTAAGATGGTGATGTCAGGGAGTAGATCCTGTTGATAGAGCAGTGGCAGCTGGCACGGATCGGGGGTGGCGGGTGTTGTAGAAAAATAAAAATGAACTTACCTCACATCGCGTCTCTCTGTGTCCGGCCAGAACGGAAGCAGGAAACATAAAGGCTCCCAAAGCCAATAACGACGCTGCTGTTAGCAGCGTCGTGATTGGTCTGAGTGCCTTGGCTCAGAGCTCAGATTGGGACTATGAGCCTGTGCATGTTCACTACCCAGGCTGCTAGAGAACATGCTAAGTGCGCATGACTGTTCTGCTGGCACAAGACGGCCGGCCAACCTGTCATGCGCACTTAAAGAGTGCTCACCACTCCTGTCCCTGCTCTGTAAGCAGAGCAACCCATCGCTCCCCGCCTGCAAAACTGCCTCAGCAGGTAAAAATTAAATGATAATAACATCGAGTTATTATCATTTTATTTTTCCTTTTTTCACACTGCTGAAAAGCAGTGAGGTGATGCTCCTCCGCCTTAGCAGAGGAGCCGCCACTGTGACAGAGGAAGCATGTTGCTGAAGAGTAGACTTCCACAGTTCTTATGACATTCGAGCACAATCAATTAAGAGATTCCACACCTGCTCAGAAAAAGAGGATCGCTCTTAAATGAGTAACTCCTGGCCGTGCAAAGAGGGACAAAAAGGAAATGAAGGCTGAGCTGGAGCCCTGTCAAGAGAGGGAGTGAAGTTCGAACCTCCGCGTGTAGTCTGTAACAAGAAGTGAACCTGTTTAGATCACATGCCCACACCAACCTTGTATTGTCTTGGCCGAGTCTTTAAATCAATCTTTATTTGATTGAGAAGGTTTTCTTATTGTGGGTTTCTTCACTCTTCTGGGGTGTTGGGAAAGTCTTACATCAAACCTTTTTAAACATATAGTGCAACCAGGGGGCTTGTTCCAAACATCTTGGAAACAACAACGTTTTTAGTCAAATAGAACTGGTATCTTTATGCAAGTCTCTTCCACCAGAAGAAATGAATATTTTTCCAGAAAAAAACACAGTCAAGTCTATTGAGTACCTAAAACTAGTTCTTACCTTTTGCTTGGATGTGTGCAGTTTCGAACTGCCGAACAGTTCTTCGCACACTGGAACCTATGTATGAGGCTCTCACACCTCACAGAAGGGCTTCTTTTCCTTTCAGATGGCTTCCTCTGAATAGGACGCATCTTTTTTTCAAATTCCAGGACTTCTGGACAGGAAGATCTCCAGTATTATGTTATGCTACCACCATAAGGATCAGCATTGACTGGCGGATTAAAAAGAGGCAGAACCTACTAAAATAGTACCAGCCCCGTTAGGAGTCACAAGTTATCAGGAACAACCAGGTCCAGGTGAAATTCTAACTGAAATTGGAGATAAATGTTTGGAAATTGATACAGAATCATACCCATTATCTAAAAATCAGAGGTAATTCCCCTTTCCCCTGGAATTGCTTATAACAGTTTTGAGGGGGGGGGGGGAGAGAGAAAATACCAGTCTGATTGCCACTTGTAATGGGCCCCTGATTAGCTTCATCAGTTGCTGTTGGTGGTGGTTTTAACATTGGTAGTTTATTGCAGTATTAATTATCTACTGACACCCGCAATCTATAAACCCCTCTTTTGATGTCATTTATCATGTGCCATTAGGCACTCCCTCTGTTCCTGAAGAGGACACCCTTCTGTCCTTCTAGTAACTTGTTATTCCAAGCTAGCTTGGCAGGTCTTCGAGGAGTCTGCTTTCCTAGAATGTTCACCTACAGAGAATGGCATTGTACCTCAGATTGTTGTTTTTTCTGCTATACCTGGGTGGACATACAGGATGCTGCTCTGTCTTTGTCTGCCTTGGAGGGTTTAACTTTAAGGAGTATGACAGTTGTTTCTCTGGCAATCAGTCTACAAATTTCTCTTTGCTGAAAAATGGCATCTAGCCAGCAGTGGCCCATCCTTAAGGGTGGAGGGGTGATGCCCTCACATCTTTTGGACATTAAGAGGGTCTGTCAGGCTGAGAAAAGGTCAGCCTATCAGGCACTCTTTATTTTCAGGTCAGGGAGCCAGGAGCTAGACATGCGCTCAATGTGCAGGCTCCTGGCTGACTGATCTGAACTTTGCTGGGCTAAGGAAGCCAGAGCTCCTGTTGAGGTGACCTCCTCAGCTCGGCAAAGGCCCTTCCTCTCGTGACTATGGGGAGTGTCTGTAATAGCCTTTTACCTGGGCACTTCTGTTTTAAGCCTTGAAGTGCCCAGGGCCAAGTGTATATCACTGGCAACTCATCACAGAGTGGGTGGGGTCAGCAGTCTCTCTGACCCCATCCTACTCTGCGACAAGTAGGGACTGCTGCCTCCCCTCATTGGCTGACCGAGGCAGCAGCCCCAACCCTCCTGGCACCTATGAGAAGTCCTTCCCCCAGAGCTGTAGCAAGTAAGTATTGTTTTTATTGATTGTTTGGTGCATGCATGTATGTGTATTTGTGAGTGAGTGTTGTGAATGGGTGTCTGTGTGCGTGTCTGCATGTGAATGCATAGATGTAAGTGAGTGTGTGTGTGGGCCCCCCTGCCCTCTCGAAGTTGTACTTGAGGGCCGCCCCTGAACCTAGCATATTTGGCTACAAATACACTGGCCTTTTCTGGAGGGATGCGATTCATTTTTCAAATGTCATCATCTCCGTCATAAGAGCTTCTGGATGAACCTAATGTTGTTGTGTTGTAGCTGCTATTTGCTTGTACAATCTTGTCCTTATGGAGTGTTGGTGTTTTTCATCTGCTTTTGACTGTAGAATTCTAACTTAAGTAATCCCATGAAGGGAGGTAACTCTCTTTCCTGACATACACAGAATCATGGGAAGAGCTGTCTTATGTTGCTTGTTTTACTTCATCATCATCATCAACCAGCTCTTATAGAGAGCACATCTACCCAGAGCAGGCTTCCCGGCGCTAACAGGATGTGTAAGTAGGGGGTGCTGCTTTAAATGAAAAGGTGCATTTTCAATTGCTTCCTAAAGCTGAGCAAGTTTTGGTTTGATCTCAGTTGGATGGGCAAGGAGTTCCAAAGTTTGGGGCCCAAGTATGTGGATGAATGACCCCCACCTCTCGCTCTAGTTTCTTGATTCTGGCGACAGCAAGAAGGGAGAGATTATTAGATTTCAGCTCTCTGCGGGCACTGTATGGGGATATGAGTTGCCGAAAGGGATGTGGACCAGATGAATGCATTATTTTGTGGGAAATGCACAAGGCTTTGAACTCTATTCTTCTGTTGCTAGGGAGCCAATTGAGACAAGCTAAAACCGCCTGTGCTGATTGCATTCTGGACATGCCCAGCAGGGCCCGGGCAGTGGCATTCTGGATGACCTGCAACTTCCTGATAACATACGAGGGGCTTCCTAGATAAAGAGAGTTGGCATGGTCGAGGCAGAACAGTACCAAGCCTTGGATCACCATCCTCCGGCAGTTCATAGGGAGCAGCTTAAGCGTCTTCCTATGAGATGTTAGGAGGCCAAAGCAGGTACCTGTGACTTTCTTAGCCTGAGAGTTCATAGTTAAAAATGTATCAAGTGTAAACCCAAGGCTCTTTACTTCGAGTCTGGGGGGGCGAGGACGTTCCCCCTTCCATCTGTTTATTACCCTCTGAAGATTGGTGCTAGCATAGCCACCATCACTTATGTTGTTAAAGGAACACACCAGAACGCCCAAAGAGAATTCGGGTTTGCAAACCATAAATTCTCATGCAGTGCTTGCCAACTTTCTGTCTCATGCTCAGCTGTCAACGTTAAAGAATCTCTATCAGTCACGAATACCCTGCCAGTGGAACAATGGATATCTATTATGTGAAGAGGTGGGACGCTAAGGAGGGTCTGGTGACATCAAAGTAGATGAATAATCCTGAGTAGGCACGATTAGTTGATGGTCTCATTCCATGAATGATGCCTTTAGCACATTCTGGCTTTTTATCCAACAACATTGGCCTTTCTGCGACTGAAAGGCTTGCACCGGCAATAGTAAAAGGTAAATGAAGCAACAAGCTTGAGATTTAAAAGTGCTGTTGGCTAAAAGTATAC
Organism: Calotriton arnoldi; assembly: GCA_963921515.1. NCBI lineage: Eukaryota > Metazoa > Chordata > Amphibia > Caudata > Salamandridae > Calotriton > Calotriton arnoldi. The sequence goes on from CAWUFW010006764.1 coordinate 559,914, forward strand.
AGCACAACAGGAGACATCTCCTCTTACAGGGTGCTGATGCATGGTGAAAACAGCAAACAAATTAGGTAGTCTAACTTTTCCTTCCATGCTTCCCCTTTGTGCTGTCCAATTAGGAGACTCACATTAAAGGTGAAGGGGCAAAGGATGCAGTCTCTGTGTCAGAGGGCTTACCCTTACCACTATTAACTGCCTCCTTTCCAGTTCCCCTGGCTGCAGGTGTAAGAGAAGTTTCACCTGCGCACTCAAGCAGGAGAGCTGATTCCTCACTAGTTACCAGGGGTTGTTTAATCTTCAAAGAAAAGATGCTGAAAGGTGGCAGCCTTGCAATAGGTTCTCCATCCATTCCTCTTTCCTGTAGCGCATGCTTGCACATCACCTTTTTGTGCTGTGGTTGCTTGAGCATCAAACCATTTATAACACAGGTCATCGCCATAACAACCATTAGTGGAAATCATGGTGCTGAAATTCATCAGAGTAACAACCAAAATTGCATGGCCTTGTTTTTATTTTTGTTTTATTTCAATTTTAATTTTTATTGCTTGATTAACGGGTCACAGTAGGCACATTTATTCAGCACACAGTATTACAAGTCAGACTAGTACATATTTGATATGATTCCATGCAGCTTATTCATGACAAGTCAAATGCACATATTATCAATGTATACTTGGCAAAATGCAGGAGTGATTGTATGTGTAAGTACAATGTTGACATCTCTCGCAGTTGGATCGCAGAATGCTTTACTTCTTATTGTAGAACGTAATTTGCCCATATTATTGTTCAGTCGTGTTTGCCAAAAAGGATCTTAGCGGGGATCAATAGTTTCTTGGGCATCATCATGGAGGGTCGTATTTCCTGAGACTAACTCACAGAGCGCCATGACCTTAAGCCAGTCTCTGAAACGCTGAGAGCAACCTCTCTCCCATTATAGGACCACCCTCCGCTTTCCCAGTATTAGGGCAGCTTCTTCAAACTTTCTATGTATTTTAGGAAAGCGCTTAATATGGCCTAGCAATGCTAACAGTAGGTCTAGCCAACAGCTTCTCCCTTTACCAACAGTTCTCGCCCCCATTCATTCAACAACTCTGCCACATTTAGGAATTGCCACACTAAATGAATAAAATCAGCATGTGACATGAAGCAGAGCTGGCAGCGGGAGACTTCAGTCAAGCCCCCCTTGACCAAGATATCCGGCGTGTGGTAACACCCTTAGGAGAAATTTAAAGTGGATCAGGTGAAATTGCCCATTTGAGGAGACAACTTCGGTTTGCGGACAATAGAAGGAAGCGTGGCATTGTTGCTAGCAATAGGTGTCATAAATTACTCACTGGCACTAGAGATATGAGGGTGGGGTGCATGGGGGAGACTGGCTAGGTACTGCCCTGGAGAGTAGACGGGATGTCAGAGCAGCAGTGGAAGGAAATGCTCTTTTAGCCAGATGCTTATAAATTGCTATGGTCTGTGAAATCAGCATGTAATATTCCTCAAGTGCCTGTTTTCAGTGACAAACAGTGGCACTTCTTCTAGTGTTTTCTCTTTGCTTTATGCTTAATGTAGTTCTCGAATTTTCCTCCATTGTCATTTCACGATTTGGCACTCTTATGAGTGATCCCCCGACAGTGTTCCTTTTCTTTTTCGGCTTGTTGGATAAGCATTGCCGTAATCAGAAGTGCTGCATTGATTGAATCTGAACATTCTGTGGCCTATTCATGAAAAAATTTGGCCATATAGGCCGAGATTTACATCTCCACCTAAGCGCACTTTGTTTTTTCTTTTACCAAACATTACGACTCATACATCTGAGAATGTCGGGTGAAATCTCATGTGGGGACCTATTTGCCACCTGCAGAACATAGTGTAGAATTCTACACGGATGGAATATATCCTCCTCTTCAAAATGCACACTTTATTGGGGGAAAAATGTTTCTCCTAGGAGAATGCCATTCATCTAGATTCCCATGAACTGTGAGCTGATTGATCCATTTCCCTTCCCACCCAGGACAGGAGTTACACCATCCCTTGGCTACCCCAACTTTACAACCATTTCCACGGTGGAAAAAGATCGGTTTGGATTTTGAGAATACCCACAAACATACATGTTCATAGATGTTGCCAAATCCCCAAGGTGAACCATTCCTTCGAATGCCCCCTTGAAACCCCTTGAGTGGAATTTATGACTGCAGATTTCTCCCCATTAGTGATGGTGAAATCTGCAGTCATAAATTAATTTGCTCCTGTTAAGAATTGCTCCTGTGAATTCCTGGCAGGTGTAAAAGTCAGTATTTTCGGTTGTAAATATACATTTACGACTGAAAACACCTTTGTGAATAGGGCCCTATACGTGGCTAAAACCAGCATGCCTTTAACAAGTGGTCATTTTAAGAGCTGGATGGAGGGCTTGATGTTCTGTGTCTTGGCCTCAGAAGCTTTGGTCCCATGCTCAACAGCCGAGAACAACAAGCTATCCACTATTTTACTGCTGGTCAATCCCACAACCATGCTGTTAAGACTCTCCTCAACAGGGTGCCTGCCTCACTGGTGATTGCTAGTCAGACTGCAATTCATTGGTATAATCTGCAATGGGTAATGGGTTTGTATTGTGCTCATAAAGCAATTAAAAACTGTAAACATATTTTACACCCACACACTCACACACTTTCACTCTCAAGCTGAGGCTACGCTCAGCAGAAGCATAAATTATGTGCCTATTATTTTCCAACTTACCCTACTATTTCCCACTTACACTGTTAGTTTTTGAAATTGCATCATCACTGCCTCCATGTACCGCCTAATATATGGAGTTTGCTGTCTTCCCCTCATTACTTATCATTTTACTTGATGTTGCTTATGTCACATAGTTAGAAATGTGATTACATCTCTTTCTGTAAGAAATATTTCAGTTCTTATTGCTTGTCAAAAGTGATATATAGTGGAGTGAATTATAATTTTTCAATATTCTGAAGCAATGAAAAGAAAACTTTGTGGTTAAAACGTCAATACATTAGATACATTACAAACATTTGAGTTTTAAATGGTCTGATTTTCTATTAGTTTTCTTATGTGCACTGTTTTGCAGTTAAGGTAAATATAATGATAATTGTTGTCTGTTACTGTGCATCTAATTTATTAATATTGTGATATGTGTTGTGATATATGTGATATATGTTTAGAGATTGTCTATCTGAAAATATTATTGTCTGTCAAAATGCTCTTACTCTTAATTTGCTTCTTCCTCTGGTTTCTGCTGTTGTCAAATTCCAGTACCATTGCAAGATGTCTTCAAATGTGCTTACTTTGTCATGAAAAACAATCTATGTAGATTAATGATCTATCGTCCCAGAATCGGTGTATTTTTAAAGTATTTTTCATAGTTATTCTTTTCTGATATTTTATCTGCATTGCTTTTCACATTTAATTCAATATGTCTTCTATCTGTATGTTATTGGCTTGATTTTCTCATTTTGATAAAATGCCACACTACCCAAGTCATGCCTAACACCATTTCTACCCACGGCTTTCTTCAAACATGCTACTCCATTGAACCTGGGCCATAACAAAGTAGCAACACTATTAGAAATCTTTAACTCTATTTTCTTAAGCAGTTTTATAGAGCCCAAACATGGCCAAGACCTATATTACAAGTTATGGTGAAATTTTCAGAGAGAGTAATAATAGTGTGTATGATAAAAAATTAAAATTAAGGTGCATGTGAACAGGCAGAAGGAGGTGCTGTGCAAGCAAGTACAACCTAAAATGTTAGTGGTAAAATGTATAGGAGTGGTAGATACAATACGAGCTGTTAAGGGAAGGTAGTAGGCATAGGGAAATGGTTTTGTTGAGAAGAGTTGCAGGAGCTGAAAAACGTTGAACCGCATAGATGCCAAAAGGGCTTGAGGTCCGATAGCTAAAGTCAGATCTGTCATTTGAGCTATATTAGGGTCTAGGATATGGATTATGTGACCCATGCTGAGGGAATCTTGATTTAGTTGGAAGCAGGAAAATAGATAATTCAAGTTGGACGATACGATCGGGTGGTTAGAGAGACCAAATGTGGGGCCCATACTGCAGAAGCAATGAGAGGGCTCGTAGAAACAAATTAGGGTGAAAAGGACATAAGAAATCATCATTGGCTTTCTGGAAGGTGTCTGTGGAAGAGTTTCATCTCAGTCTTGAAAGTTTCAAACAAGGTGTTAGTGTGCAGGGAGGGAGGGAGGAAGTTCCATATTCTTGTTGTGTTGTCTGTTTAGGAGTGTGCTAAAGTGCATTCCTTTTTTAAAGCTATAGGCTCCATGAAAACTGTTTCTATACTATGTGTTGAAGCTTAGTACCGAGGGTGGAGGTGTAAGTAGTCTTGTGAGCAGGCGGGCAACTAGAGCCACATTTCGGGGGGCTGAAAAAGATTTCGAGGGGCTAATTCTTCCAGCCATAGGCAGAGTGGCTCTAAGAAGGGGTGAAAACACAACAAAAGCCTCATTAACAAGTACATGGTCTTTTAAAGACCTGTGAAGTACTCGGGTGCGGCTGCAATTAGACGTTCGCCAGACTGCGAAGCTGTCTCAGCCCGGGCTGACACACACAACAGGGGGGGGCTGAAGCCCAGTGAGCCCAATGGGTATTGCGCGCCTGCTTGTGAGTGCTGTAGGCTAGCTTGTAGATTGCCCTAGCTTCCAGAGAGAACCACTGAAGCATTAGAAGAACAGGAGTGATGTGGTGAAAATTGTTTGTTCCCAGGACAAAGTGAAATGATGCATGTTGTACTGCTTAGAGGGGGATCGACATAATATTTATGGAGGCCAGTCAGGAGAGAAACAATATTCTATCACTGACAACACCAGAGATTGCATAAGCATCTTGATGTCTTCATCTGGACAACAATTGGCGAATCCCTCAGAGGAGCCTTAGCTGAAAGCTAGCACTTTTGGCCACTGCAAAGCTTTGAGACTGCAGATTGAGTCTTTTATCTAGGATGAACCCTAGGGATTTCACTCTCTCGATGGTTGCTGGGTTACAGTTTAAAACATTACAGGAGTCGATCCAAGAATGGACAGATAGTGTTAAGAGGGAGGATGAGATGAAGAGAAACTCTGTTTTTACTGGATTTAATTTTAGGTGAATTGTGATCAGCCAGTCTTGTGCCTTTTGCAGGGTTTTGGCAAGGAAACGTGATCTGATCCGTATAAAATATGGCAGGGGCCTTTCTACAAAGCCCATGATAATTTCTAAGGGCAGTTTTGTATCTGGTCTTACTCTCCTCATTATAGGCCTGTCTCCAGGATCTCTCCAGTGCATTACATCTTGATTTTCCCGCCTGTAGATCCTCTGTAAATCAAGGAGCTGGTGGGTGCGATCTCACTGGCCGACTAACTTTGGCTGGCAGAACTATATCCAGCGCTTCCCTCAGCCAGACGTCCATCTTAGGCTGATCTACCTCTTGATTTAGTACTGGCAGTGTTCTCCTCAATTGGGTGTTAAGGCCTGTGATATAAAGTTGCACCCATGCCCTATACTTGTCTCCAATGCCCTCTCTACACTGTTCCGACTTTGGCCTATGTGGACTGAAAAGGTACTGCATTGTGGTCTGACCATACTAATGGTACCGAAGGGGCTGATTCCAACAATTTAATATTGGAAAAAATGGGGACCAACAGATGTCCTGCTTTGTGAGAGGGTGCAGAATTAGCTAAATCCAAATTCATCACTCCAAGGTCCTCAATTAAAGTATACCCAGACCACCCCAGTTGTCCTCAAAATGGGTGTTCAGGTCACGCAATAATATAAAATCTGGTGATCTAAGAATATATGGAGCCAGTAGGTCCAGAAGAGATGCACACCATTTTCCGGCATAACCTGGGGGGCAATATATCAATAAGCCTGATAGAGAAAAGTTTTCTGACAGTTTCAATGAAAAAGAAATAGCTTCACAATCTGGGATTGGAAGCTCCACAATAGTACATTTAACCCCTTCGCTGCTAGGCCTTTTCCCCTCCTGTGCTAAGCCTTTTTTTTGCTATTTGGGGTAGTTCGCGCTTAGGCCCCTGTAACATTTTGACCACATAAGGTATCCATGCCAAATTTGTGTCCTTTTTTTCCAACATCATGGGGATTCTAAAGGTACCCAGGGTTTGTGGATTCCCTTGGAGGGGACCCAGAAATTAGCCAAAATACAGCTAAATTTTGTTTTTTGGGGGAAAAATGCGAAAAAAGGGCTACAGATGAAAGCATCTGGTTTTTTCCCTGCAAATGGCATCAAAAAAGGGGTTGTGGTGCTGAAATCACCATCTTCCCAGCTTTCAGGGACAAGCAGACTTTTGTCAGAAAACCAAAATTTTGTACACAGTTTTGGCATTTTTCTGGGACATAGCCTATTTTTGCTATTTTTTGTGCTTTCAACCTCCTTACAGTTAATGGTAGAAATGGGTATGAAAGCAATAATGGATCCTGGAAAGCCATACATTTCTGAAAAGTAGACAAAATTCTGAATTCAGCAAGGGGTCATTTGTGTAGATCCTTCAAGTTTTCTTTATAGAAACAAACAGTTAAATATAGGAAAAATTGAAAATTAGTTGAAAAAAACAGCCATTTGTGTCAACGTTTTCACCTGTAACTTCTTCTAATTATGACAGCTATTTGAAAGCAATATACCATTACATCCGCTGGACCTTTCTGGTTGTGGTGATATATATAGGACTTGTAGGTTCACCAAGAACCCGACGAACCCAGAGCCAATAACTGAGCAGCATCTTGCAATGGTTTTTTATTATGTCCTGGGTATATAGCAATTATACTGGGAAAATTTATACATGGAAAAATCGGTATGAAAGACACCTATGTATTTCTGAAATGGGAACAAAATATAGAGTTTAGAAACAGTAGATATTTGCACATTTCCGAAATTGGGAGTACCCATACTAGCATGAGAATTATAGGTCATTTTTCAAAATGACTTCTTTTTTACACATTGTCTTTCATTTGGAAGGCAGAAATGCATCGAAAGTCAATAGATAATAACAGTTGCTCTACAATTTTGTGTTACCCTAAGTCTCCCGATAAAAATGGTACCTCACTTGTGTGGGTAGGCCTAGTGCCCGCGACAGGAAATGGCCCAAAACGCAACGTGGACACACCACATTTTCACAGTGAAAAATGACCCTTTTTTTGCAAAGTGCCTAGCTGTAGTTTTTGAAATCTAGCTCTGCCGGCACCTAGTGAAACCTAGCAAACCTATACATTTTTTAAAACTAGACACCCAGGGGAAACCAGGATGGGGTGACTTGACTGGCTCTCACCTGGTTCTGTTACCCAGAATCCCTTGCAAACCTAAACAATTGTCAAAAAAACCACATTTTCCTCACTTTTCTGTGGTGGAAAGTTCTGGAATCTGTGTGGATCCACAAAATTCCACCCACCCCGCGTTCCCCAAAGTCTTTCGAGAAAAACGGTACCCCACTTGTGTTGGTAGGCCTAGTGCCCGCGACAGGAAACGGCCCAAAACGCAACGTGGACACACCACATTTTCACAGTGAAAAATGACCCTTTTTTGCAAAGTGCCTAGCTATAGTTTTTGAACCCTAGCTCTGCCGGCACCTAGGGAAACCTAGCAAACCTATACATTTTTTAAAACTAGACACCCAGGAGAATCCTGGATGGGGTGACTTGACTGGCTCTCACCAGGTTCTGGTACCCAGAATCACTTGCAAACCTAAAAAATTGTCAAAAAAAACACATTTTCCTCACATTACTGTGGTGGAAAGTTCTGGAATCTGCGTGGATCCACAAAATTCCACACACCTCGCGTTCCCCAAAGCCTTCCGAAAAAAATGGTACCTCACTTGTGTGGGTAGGCCTAGTGCCCGCGACAGGACACGGCGCAAAACGCAACGTGGACCCACCACATTTTCACAGTGAAAAATGACCCTTTCTTTGCAAAGTGCCTAGCTGTAGTTTTTGAACCCTAGCTCTGCCGGCACCTTGGGAAACCTAGCAAACCTTTACATTTTTGAAAACTAGACAACCAGGGGAATCCAGGATGGGGTGACTTGACTGGCTCTCACCATGTTCTGGTACCCAGAATCCCTTGCAAACCTAAAGAATTGTCAAAAAAAACAAATTTTCCTCAATTTTCTGTGGTGGAAAGTGCTGGAATCTGCGTGGATCCACAAAATTCCAACCACCCCGCGTTCAGCAAAGTCTTCCGAGAAAAATGGTACCTCACTTGTGTGGGTAGGCCTAGTGCCCACGACAGGAAACAGCGCAAAACGCAACGTGGACACACCACATTTTCACAGTGAAAAATGACCCTTTTTTTGCAAAGTGCCTAGCTGTAGTTATTGAACCCTAGCTCTGCCGGCACCTAGGGAAACCTAGCAAACCTATACATTTATGAAAACTAGACACCCAGGGGAGTCCAGGATGGGGTGACTTGACTGGCTCTCACCAGGTTCTGGTACCCAGAATCCCTTGCAAACCTAAAAAATTGTTAAAAAAACCACATTTTCCTCACTTTTCTGTGGTGGAAAGTTCTGGAATCTGCGTGGATCCACAAAATTCCACCCACCCCGCGTTCCCCAAAGTCTTCCGAGAAAAATGGTACCTCACTTGTGTGGGTAGGCCTAGTGCCCGCGACAGGAAACAGCGCAAAACGCAACGTGGACACACCACATTTTCACAGTGAAAAATGACCCTGTTTTTTGCAAAGTGCCTAGCTGTAGTTTTTGAACCCTACCTCTGCCGGCACCTAGGGAAACCTAGCAAACCTATACATTTTTGACAACTAGACACCCAGGGAAATCCAGGATGGGGTGACTTGACTGGCTCTCACCAGGTTCTGTTACCCAGAATCCCTTGCAAACCTAAAAAAGTGTCAAAAAAAACACATTTTCCTCACTTTTCTGTGGTGGAAAGTTCTGGAATCTGCGTGGATCCACAAAATTCCACCCACCCCGCATTCCCCAAAGTCTTCCGAGAAAAATGGTACCTCACTTGTGTGGGTAGGCCTAGTGCCCGCGATAGGAAACAGCGCAAAACGCAACGTGGACACACCACATTTTCACAGTGAAAAATGACCCTTTTTTTGCAAAGTGCCTAGCTGTAGTTTTTGAACCCTAGCTCTGCCGGCACCTAGGGAAACCTACCAAACCCACACATTTCTGAAAAGTAGACACCCGGGGGATTCCAGTGAGGTATGTCTTGCGTGGATCCCCCAACGTTTTCTTACCCAGAATCCCCTGCAAACCTGAAATTTTGCTGACAAACTCACTTTTTTCACTCATTTGTGTGTAGGAAAGTTGTGGCATCACCGGGCTGACACAAATTTCCTACCACCCAGCGTTCCCCCAGGTCTCCCGATAAAAATGGTGCCTCATTCTGGGGGGAGGCCCAAGTACCCGCGACAGGCAAGGGCCCAAAACGTATTGAGGCGACATCAAAATTGCCTATCACAAAACGACCTGGTTTTGCAAGGGGGGTCCCATTACTTTTTGGCCCGGGGCTCGGCGGCCACCTAGGGAAACCTACCAAACCCACACATTTCTGTAAAGTAGACACCCGGGGGATTCCAGGGAGGTATGGCTTGCGTGGATCCCCCAACGTTTTCTTACGCAGAATCCCCTGCAAACCTGAAATTGTGCTGAAAAAATCACTTTTTTCACACATTTATGTGTGGGAAAGTTGTGACATTACCGGGCTGACACAAATTTCCTACCACCCAGCGTTCGCCCAGGTCTCCCGATAAAAATGGTGCCTCACTCGGGTGGGTGACCCAAGTACCCGCGACAGGCAAGGGCCCAACACGTATTGAGGCGACATCAAAATTGCCTATCACAAAACGACCTGGTTTTGCAAGGGGGGTCCCATGACTTTTTGGCCCGGGGCTCGGCGGCCACCTAGGTAAACCTACCAAACCCACACATTTCTGAAAACTAGACACCCAGGGGATTCCAGGGAGGTATGGCTTGCATGGATCCCCCAACGTTTTCTTACCCAGAATCCCCTGCAAACCTGAACTTTTGCTGGAAAAATCACTTTTTTCACACATTTGTGTGTGAGAAAGTTGTGGCATCACCGGGCTGACACAAATTTCCTACCACCCAGCGTTCCCCCAGGTCTCCCGATAAAAATGGTGCCTCACTCGGGTGGGAGGCCCAAGTACCGGCGACAGGCAAGGGCACAAAACGTATTGAGGCAACATCAAAATTGCCTATCACAAAACGACCTGGTTTTGCAAGGGGGGTCCCATGACTTTTTGGCCCGGGGCTCGGCGGCCACCTAGGGAAACCTACCAAACCCACACATTTCTGAAAACTAGATACCCGGGGGATTCCAGGGAGGCATGGCTTGCGTGGATCCCCCAACGTTTTCTTACCCAGAATCCCCTGCAAACCTGACATTTTGCTGAAACAAATCACTTTTTTCACACATTTGTGTGTGGGAAAGTTGTGGCATCACCGGGCTGACAAAAATTTCCTACCACCCAGCGTTCCCCCAGGTCTCCCGATAAAAATGGAGCCTCACTCGGGTGGGAGGCCCAAGTACCCGCGACAGGCAAGGGCCCAAAACATTTTGTGATAGGCAATTTTCATGTCGCCTCAATACGTTTTGGGCCCTTTCCTGTCGCGGGTTCTTTGGCCTCCCACCCGAGTGAGGCACCATTTTTATCGGGAGACCTGGGCGAACGCTGGGTGGTAGGAAATTTGTGTCAGCCCAGTGATGCCACAACTTTCCACACACAAATGTGTGAAAAAGTGATTTTTTCAGCACAATTTCAGGTTTGCAGGGGATTCTGGGTAAGAAAACGTTGGAGGATCCACGCAAGCCATACCTCCCTGGAATCCCCAGGTGTCTAGTTTTCAGAAATGTGTGGGTTTGGTAGGTTTCCCTAGGTGGCCACGAGCCCGGGCCAAAAGTCATGGGACCCCTTGCAAAGCCAGGTCGCTTTGTGATAGGCAATTTTGATGTCGCCTCAATACGTTTTGGGCCATTGCCTGTCGCGGGTACTTGGGATTCCCACCGAGTGAGGCACCATTTTATCGGGAGACCTGGGCAAGCGCTGGGTGGTAGGAAATTTGTGTCAGCCAGTGATGCCACAACTTCCCACACACAAATGTGTGAAAAAAGTGATTTTTTCTGCAAAATTTCAGGTTTGCAGGGGATTCTGGGTAAGAAAACATTGGGGATCCACGCAAGCCATACCTCCCTGAAATCCCAGGTGTCTACTTTTCAGAAATGTGTGGATTTGGTAGGTTTCCCTAGGTGGCCGCCGAGCACGGGCCAAAACCCAGGTGACCCCCTTGCAAAACCAGGTCGTTTTGTGATAGGCAATTTTGATGTCGCCTCAATACTTTTTGGCCTTTGCCTGTCGTGGTACTTGTGCCTCCCCACGAGTGAGGCACCATTTTTCGGGAGACCTGGGGAACGCTGGGTGGTAGGAAATTTGTGTCAGCCCAGTGATGCCACAACATTCCCACACAAAAATGTGTGGAAAAGTGATTTGTTTCAGCTAAATTTGAGGTTTGCAGGGATTCTGGGTAAGAAAACGTTGGGGATCCACGCAAGCCATACCTCCTGGAATCCCGAGTGTCTAGCTTTCAGAAATGTGTGGGCTTGGTAGGTTTCCCCAGATGACCGCCGACCCCGGGCCAAAACCCAGGTAACCCCCGTGCAAAACCAGGTTGGTTTGTGATAGGTAATTTGATGTCGCCTCACTAGGTTTTGGGCCCTTTCCTGTCGCGGGTACTTGACCCACCCACACAAGTGAGGTACCATTTTTCTCGGACGACTTTGGGGAATGCGGGATGAGTGGAATTTTGTGGATCCACACAGATTCCAGAACTTTCCACCACAGAAATGTGAGGAAAATTTGTTTTTTTTATACACATTTTGAGGTTTGCAAGGGATTCTGGGAAACAGAACCTGGCGAGAGCCAGTCAAGTCATCCCATCCTGGATTCCCCTGGGTGTCTAGTTTTCAAAAATGTACAGGTTTGCTAGGTTTCCCTATGTGCCGGCTGCGCTAGGGCCCAAAACCCACAGGTAGGCATATTGCTAAAAACAAATCCGTGCCTAGTCGGCTTTCTGCCGCCCTGGGGGTGGATATCGGGGGTGGGGTTGCCCCAATATGCCCCCAAGGGGGCAGAAACACTGTGGCTATTTTTTTGGGGGGTAGGGGCATTGGTATGCCCATTCTGGGCAGCCCCACCCCCACACATAAAAAAGCCAGCGTAATCGTTGGCGTCTAGTGGGCTTTTGCCCCCCGGGGGGCAGATTGGGGGCTACTGCCCCATCTTCCCCCAGGGGGGCAGAAAGGCTGTAATTGTTGCGGGTGGGGGGTGGGGGCATTGGCATGCCCGTTTTGGGCAGCCCCACCCTAATTAAAATTTGCCCCAAAAATCCCTGGCGTCTAGTGGGCTTTTGCCCCCGGGGGGCAGATTGGGGGCTACTGCCCCATCTGCCCCCCAGGGGGGGCAGGAAGGCTGTAATTTTTGCGGGGGAGGGGGTGGGGGCATGGGCATGCCCGTTTTGGGCAGCCCCACCCTAATTCAAATTTGCCCAAAACAAATCCCTGGCATCTAGTGGGCTTTTTGCCCCCCCGGCGGGGCAGATTGGGGGTAATGCCCCCATCTGCCCCCCAGGGTGGGCTGAAAGTCCACTAGATGCCAGGGACTTTTTTGGGCAAATTTTAATTAGGGTGGGGGCTGCCCACAATGGGCATGCCAATGCCCCCACCCTAATTAAAATTTGACCAAAAAATCCCTGGCGTCTACTGGGCTTTTTGCCCCCCCGGGGGGCAGAAAGGCTGTAATGGTGGCGGGGGTGGGGTCATTGGCGTGCCCGTTTCGGGCAGCCCCCACCCTAAAAAAAAATTGCGTGAAAAAAAGTACCTGGTGTCAAGTGGGCTTTCTGCCCCCCCAGGGGGCGCAGAAAGGCTGTAATGGTGGCGGGGGGGTGGGGGCATTGGCGTGCCCATTTCGGGCAGCCCCCACCCTAAAAAAAATGCACCAAAAAAATCCCTGGCGTTTAGTGGGCTTTCTGCCCCCCCGGGGGGGCAGATTGGGGGCTACTTCCCCATCTACCCCCCAGGGGGGGCAGAAAGACTGAATTGCGCCCCCTCCCTGGTGTCTAGTGGGTGGATCCCTGCTCGGGGATCGCCCTCCTGGGGCGATCCCCAAGCAGGGATCCACTGGGCAGGGGTACCATTGGAAAGGGGAGATTCTCCCCTTTCCAATGATACCTCTCCCATCTTTCTACGTGCCTGGGGGGCTGAGATAGCCCCCTGAGCACTTAGAAAGTGAAACTGAAATGAGCCTAAAGGCTCATTTCAGTTTCGGTTTCTGTGCAATGACAACAGCGCGACGTGCGCGCTGATTGTCATGGCACAGAAACCAGGGAGAGGCCTTGGGAGCTGGGAAGCTCTTCCCCAGCTCCCAAGGTCACAGGGGAGAAATAGAAATCCCTCTGCTGTCTGCAGCAGAGGGTTTTCGTGCCCCTGGCCTCATGACGGAATGGTTCCGTCATGAGCACAGGGGCACCGATGCTCATGACGGAACCATTCCATCATGAGCATCGAAGGGATTAAAGCTGTTTCTGAAAACTAGAGCAATTCCGCCTCCCTCTTTGCCCATTCTTAGCTCCCTCACTAGTGAGTAGTTTAATGGCAGGGCTGCATGGACATCTGGGGTAGATGCTTCATGTAGCCATGTTTCAGTCATGAACAGTGGCGGCTCGCATAGGGTGTGCTGCGGGACGGTGCGGCAGGGGAGGGGCAGGGTGGGGGGTAGTAAACACGGACATACGACGGAATGGAGGAAAGTAATTATTACGTTCCTCCGTCCCGTCGTATGTCTGAGTTTACTACCCCCCCCACCCTGCCCCTCTTCCGCCCCGCCTCACCGCCCCGCAGCACGCCCTATGCGAGCCGCCACTGGTCATGGATATTTCATATTCCTGGTCAACCACAAAATGTAAAAAATCTTGTTGGTGGCGTGGTAGTGAATGAATGTTCATGCTGAAAAATGTGGCTTCTGTATTCTTGTTTATGGAAGTAACCATCCCACTCCCAACTGATGGCGGCCCTTTCAGACCTGCACCCAACACGTTAGCTGGGCAGTAAGGAAAGGAAACTTTACGTACTCTACTGCAGGGTAAGGTAGAGGAATTAAGCAGGTAGGTAAAGCTTGGTCTAGGTTAGCTCCATTATGCTCATCCCAATCCACAATTATTTAAAGAAATACCGTCCCGCTACCCCCAATACAACTACCCACCAGTTACATTCAATTCAATTAAAATTCCTGTTAAAAATCAGTTTGGCAAAAAAATACTATTAAGGTTGCAGTGATTTAACTGACACCCTACCTGGCGCTGCGCGTCCACGTCTGGGCCATATTTAAATAAAGACGTGGTCCAGACACATTAAACTACTAGCCCGCTAGCCGGGTGAGTGACACGTCCTGTCAATGGCTGTTTACGTGAACTACCGCTCCCAGCAGGCCCTCTGTTTAGTACATGACACTTTTATAAAGTTGTAATTTTCCTGCCTAAGCCAAATGTGCTTTTCTGCCAGTGTTCAGTGGCATCTGACTGGTGAATGTCTCCCCTGTGGTTTGATGCAGATTATTCCCAGACAGTGGACAAAAGGCTTGGGTGTAGAGAGATGTTTTTCTTCCTTGAACAGGATGGTCGGGGTTGTGCCCAGCCCCTTCCTGAGCTTCAAAGAGTGCTTACCCTGTCACTGGCAGATGTAGCTCATACCTGGGCCTGCCTCCCTTTGTCTTCATAGTCAGCTTGGCTGCAACCCCAGTGGGTGGGGGGAGCTGCCCTAGGACTGGTTTGGAGTGACTGTAAAGGACGGTTTGCCTATTATCATGACAACACCTCTGGGTGGGCACGGGGAACTCTGACCAGGGGAAGAAGGGTTCTGCCATGTTGGATTTAGCTGGGGAAGGGCAATGTGTGATAATGTACAGTAAAACACACAGCTAGTGCTGCAAAAAGGGGCAGGGTCAGTGCTGGAAACGTTTACCCTATTGGTTAAAGAGAGGACAAGAGAATTTCCCAACCACAGGCTGGCTGGAAATTCTCAGTAACCTTCTCAGAACACTCCTGGACTGTTAAGATCAGAAGTAGCAATGCCCCGCTGTCTGAATCCTGAAGGAGGATTGGACCTGATTGCCTTGAACACAGGACCCTAGATGTGGCTTCAAAGGTCAGTTATCTGAACTCCAGTTTGAGCTACAAGGATACAACAAGCCTGCAGATGCCTTTTCTTGAAACGGCCCAGTTGACCAACTGGGCCTGCCCTAGACCCTGCTGCAACCTCTGTTGGATTGAGTCCTAACCTCCAATTGGTGCCTCCCAGGTTCTAGACCCTTGGCTGATGTTAGAGTGTACTCCTCCTGTCCAAACTGAAAAAGTTTGTACTTAGAAACCTTTTGCCAACTTTTCCTTTAAAGAACCGGTGGGAGTCCTGGACCACTACTGAGCAGAAGCTTTTTATGGTGAATCGCCGGTCAGATCCACCTTTTTGTTTTCCATCACTGAAGGACATCTGACTTCTAAAAAAGTTTCTAAGTTTGAACATAGAGGGCTTCTGTGGGACAGATGCGAAGCACCAACCTGCCAAAGTCGAGGCCTTCCTGGGCACAAACTTTGGACTTTGCCTGCTCGGAGCTTTCCTGATTTCGTTTGAAATCATGCCAGGACCCCGCTCTTCAGTAACCCTCCGCTGCTGTGCCCTGCATCGGATCCAGCTTGCCCGCTGACACCTCATCGACTAACACTGGGACAAATCTGATCCCTGTATCCGAAGTGCGCTTCTTCGCAGTTGGCTTTAACTTTTGACTTTGACCCGATCAAACGAGACAAGATAACCACTGTTGGCTTTTTGGAGCTGTTTTTAAATCAAACTTTAAACATTCATATCACTAATAATACTAATTGGATTTTTGCCAATTTGATGTCATTTTCTTTAGTAAAATATTATTTTTTTCTAAATTGATTTGGGATTTTTCTTGTGTTGTGGTTTTACTTTATTACTGTTTGAGTGTTGCAAAAATACTTTACACATTTCCTCTAAGTTAAGCCTGACTGCTTGTGTGTCAAGATACCAGAGGGTTATGCACATCTTTAATTAGTGACCTTAGTGGTTCACCCTGACAAGGGTTGTGACTATTTTTTAGGTGGGTTCTCACCCCTCAAATAATAATTCAATTTCTTACAAATACTAATAGTGTATCTTGGGAAAGGGACAAACTAGAAAAACAATTCAATCCCTTTTCTAATTGGTTATGAAAAATCCGATTCAATGGTGGAGTTGGAGTTTTAAGAAATATTAAGCAAAAGTGCATTTAATGTCAGAATGCCAGTTAACAATAGCCTCCGTGAGCTCCTAGCCAGTGATTAGCCTTGAATAGGTGTGAAATGTCTTCGAGGATCAAACAATAGGCTTACTTAAATGGGCTGAAATTACTTCTCTGAACTCTGCAGAATATGCAGGGTGGGAGCTGCAGGCATAACTTTTCTTGAGTGTCAATTCTTGCATGATGGGTATGCTGGCTTTACATATAACCCTTGTGGCTCAGTTGAAAGGAAAGTAAACAGGAGGTCAAGACACTTCTTTTGGATCCACTGTCTGGTTGCTGAAGGACTCTGCTTTTGCCCTACTAGATTTCTGCCTCTGGGTTTAATTGTTGGTACAGTGGATGCCTCAAACTAGATCTTAGTGTTAGATGTTGGAGGTCACTATGATACCCATTGTACTCTCCCCACACACACAGAAAAGACTTTACCATCTTGAAAATGCCCTAAGTAGGTAGGGTTGACTGCAGAAACATTAACCCAATTGGATAGAGCATGAGCAAGAGTCATTTCCAACCACTAGCTAGTTTCAGGCATTAATGTGGCATGTCCAGGCACCCACTTCATATCACTTCCCGGACCTGCGGAAGATCAGAAGAGTACTGGACCTGCTTTCCGTGACCTGAGAGGAGCCCTGAAGGACTGGACCAACTCCCTCTTGTACCCAGGACAAATGCATGGACTCCAATGGTCAGTTGGATAACATCCTGTTCAAGCTACTTTGATACCAGTTGGATGACCTCCTGTTCAAGCTACATGGATACAGCAAGCTACAAGAGGCCTTTTTCTGGAGCTAACAAGCTGACCAGTGGCAACTTTCACTGGACTGGACCCTGCAGTTATCCTTTACCTGACATTCTATGAGTCTTCAAGTGCTTCTCAGGTGGTCCTAGGAGGCTTTAGCTGTGTACTCTTCTGATAGTCTGTGAATCAAATGACTAAGAGCTTGATTACGAGTTTGGTGGTCCTGGAGCGGGCCGCCACGCCAACGCCACGCCCCAGGACCGCCAAACCCGTAGTTAGAGCCTCCGCCAGATTAGGAGTTTTCTCCTGGTCTGGCAGGCAGTCCTTTGGCGTTCCCAGGCAGTGCCTATTAAAAAGGCACCGCAATGGGAACGCCAAAGCCCTTCCTGCTGAGAACCTTCCAGTAGACGTGAATATTTAAACTGATAATAATGATAGACAGTTGTACAGTCTTAGTCTTCCAGATAAACACGTCAGGGTTGAACGAGCAAGGGCAATATCAGGGAGTAAAAGTACACCATTTAAACTAGAAATTTATGATGATTTTTTTAGATACACCAGGACCTTTATGCTTCAAAAACATAAAGTGATTTTTCCTGTCTGCAATAGTGACTGATACTCATATGTTTCATAAACCCCTAAGTACTTTATATTATTGTTTGTACATATCAATTCACAATTATGCTTTGCTTGCTGAGTTGCGTCAAGATGGCAATTCATATTTGATGGATTTATAATCATTAACTAAGAACCCAGGTAGAAAATAGGATTGTGAAATATCATTCATAATTGTTACTTCATCGGTTTTTAGATCTGCCAGCAGCATATGTTTTGCCTGCACACTACTAGACTTTGTGCAAGTTCATTTAAAATGTGGCTTGAAAACGTTTGGTTTTCTGCAAGCCTCTGTGCCATAGGTTAAACTGATAAAGCAAAAATTAGCTTTTCATGCCCCTGTGTCGATGCAACTTGTTTATCGAATTTTACATTGAAGTAAATAAGGACATATTTTTTTATTATCCTCCATCGCCCTTTACCAGGACTTCATTCTCAATTGCCTCTTCTTTTGTGGCTCTCTCTTCTAAAATACATCTAAAAACATTTGAAAGAGCTGGCTCTTACCTGAGTGGGTTAATATTAATATAATGATTTTCTTCTGATGAGGGAATGGAGAACCTGCATTTTATTTTCGAAAGGCACGAAGGCTAACATTATTTAAATTCAAAATATTTTATACACAAAACACACAGAAATCTCTATGGGTTTAAAGTAAACACTGTGTCATACAACCACTGCAAAATTAAAGATATACTGGATGTCTCCTCTCAATTTGACATGAATGTAGAACTTTACTATGAAAGCGAGATCCTGTTGATTTGTTATAAATCTGTTCAGTACTTTTCAAGGAATTAGCATTTGAAAAGGTGTTTTGGTTGAGAATGAAGAGGTTAGATTTCGAAGATATCTGTACTGTTAATTTGCGACTCCAATTAAAAAAAAACTAGACACCCATTGCATTTTTTCCCATCATTTATCACAGATTTGTGAAACTGCCACTTTCTGATTGGCTGGCCATCAGAGAGACAATTCAATTGCGGCCCCCATGAACCACCACAGTGCACCATTGTGGGATTTTTTTTTTTTTTAAATGTTCCGGGGGAGGGGTGAACCTACTGTGAACCCCAGGCCCATTTGTGAGAGAGGGCCCCAAAGGGACCCTGTCAATAAAACACTTATTTCAAAATTATTTTTTGGCAAATTTCCTCAATCTCGTGTTAAATTTGAGAATCCTGTGAAAACCATAATCTTTACATTTCTGTTGTACTTGGCCAATGGCCACACCTGATGATTGGCTGAACATTGGGGGGTGGGGTAGTGGAGCAGGGACCGATGGAGTCAATTCCTATGGCTAACTCCTGCTTCACTGGCAATAAGCTGTGCATAGAAGGGGTTGGCCACCTTCGAAGGGTTGGGCACAGGAAATAGATGCCAGGCCCTGTGGTCAGTCCCGCTGTGCAATACAATGTCAGTGTGCAACTGGGGTTGGCTTCCCATGGAGTGTTGGTTGAAGGGCCTAGCCAGAGGCCAGGTCTTCTTGCCAACCTCTGCTGTGAAAGGCCAAAGGCTGTGCACTGCAGGTGTTGGCCACACACTGAGAGTTGTGTGCAGGGCCTGTCCATACCTTTAACTCACACACAAAATGCAATCCTTATGACCTCACAATATTTATACCAATAAAAACCAACACATAACAGCAAAATATAATTAAACGACAATACATAATCAAACCAATTAATAATATTACATTCATAGTAATCTTTTTCAAAGTAGTAATTGAAATGTGATATGATATCATCTGTAAGATGATTTACAACTTTTGTAATTGCATCCGTTTCATTGAGGGTGAGGTTATGAGCTTTTCATTTGGGGTGCGAGTTATGGTTTGCAGTGCTGTTGTATTCAATATTTTATACAACAGATTGACATAAATGCAACATTGTTTGTACAGTATTTTCAGAATCCATCTGATGGAAACCCTGTGCTCTCCTTAGACAATCATTGTCTTCTACAATTATGGTACCCAAGATTTCCCATTTTGGCCTTTGTAAGAAAACAATTTGTCAAAATCCTTCAATATATCTACACCAAGATATTTCAGGGAAGCTGTATGGTTCTGAGTATTTGTAACAGGGGCATAACTCCACTTTGACTTTATCATTTGGCCATGCTAATGTCTGATGGGTTGCTAAATGCTGGTCCTACATCCCAGCTCCAGTACCTGTTAGAGACTTGGCACTATTCTCTTATCCTAGAGAAGTTCGCAAATCCACCATGTTCATCTTGCAGTGCCCAGGAGGCTGCTACTGAGACTCATTGGTCTGCCCTTCACCAGTAACCACTCTGAAGACTCTTCAGTTTCTTCAGAAGAACCAAACATGAATCAAATCACTGCCCTGGAAGTATTGACACTCCAAGTGAGCCAGCACCTAGGTAGTTTGCAATACAACGGCCCATCTTGCAGAGAATGTGAAGATGTTCCAGCATAATTCACAGGCATTCATGAAGATGTGATGCAGCACTCCAGAATGTCTTGCATCATGGTGTCAAACTTGAAGTGGCACCAGCTTTGCAGGAACCTTTATTGAGTTTCTCCAATTCTTGACCTTTACATTTGGCAGCACCTATTTTGTTGCAGATATCTATTGTACTCAACTGTACCCACTCCCATATGTATCCTGAGCTGTATAACATCAATAGTTTTTTTTTTATGCTGCCTCCGAGAAATTAAGCATTAAGGTCTTTCAAGAAACATTCATAAAGAAAAATGGGTGGCTACAGATGGAAAATCCTGAAATTAATCAGTTGGACAATTCGCCCTGCAAATATGGCTAAAATTTACTGAAATGTCAATTTTTTTCCAGTTTCTCCCTTCTGTTATTTGCCAGTTAAATATGTAATACATATATCACAAAGCATCTTATGCTTTCAAACTTGCATCTTCTTGTATTTTGCTCTTATGTTTACTTTGTTGATGTGTTTGAAGTACTTGATGTACATTTTGAGTTTCCATGTGATAACCGAGTTCTCTGGGTTTATTGATAACATCTATCTATTAAATCATACATTTGATAAGGAGGAAGTTTTTTTTCTGCTCCCACACACAGAGAATGCTGTTACTCGTAGTACATACCCTGGATGGCAAATTCCTCTGCAATGGATGTTTGTAAGGAAAAAATTGCAGTTTGTGTAGGGAAATCTCCTGCGTAAGATGTTTGAAGAATTTAATATGACTGTGTGGCAAATGTCATCTAGTACCAATCTCATTGTGGAAACCCAGGGAGCTAGAGAACATAAGGGAAGCAGGTGATCCTCCTCAGCGGAGTGGCCACAGTGAGTACCTTGCAGTTTTTTATGAATCGTAGAGCCTCGTGCCAACACAGGAAAGAAAGCCTAGTGACCAAGAGGAGGGCATATGGGATCGAGCTCCCATATAGAATGTTAATTATTCCATGCTTCTTGACACTAGACAACTCAAATTCTACTAGTGGGTCATGGCTGTCACGGAAAAGGGAATCGTTAATGGGGATCATTTGTGAGGCCCAATAATATAGTCTGAGGTCCACCCAGCATAGACCTGCTTCATATGGGGATAGTCTGCACTTTACAAAGAAACATGGGTAGTAGTGCCCGCCCACAGAAAGTTTGAAATAGTGAACAGAATAGCGTAGAAGAAATTGGGAGGGGAATAAAGATAGTTTTGCAGTGTGTACGGGAAATGTGAGAGAGCTATCATTTTGAATAGTGCCCCACAACCCTCATCAAGATGGGTAATACAGCCCAGGTCCTAAGGTCCCCCCTAAGAGTCCACAGAAGAGGGTTAATATTTAAATCCCTGCTTCTAAGCTGTGTCTTTGCAATCTCCATGCTCAGGTAGCGGAAGTGATTCCCAGAGACCTGCAAGCTCATAGTGGTAAAGCATGGTGGATTGTCACCATTGACAGGCACATAAGTAGATTTTCCCCCTGTTAAACTTCAAGCTAGAGGCATCTCACACACCTCCAGCACACAAGTCAGTCTTGGAATTGTGACCTCTGGTTTCTGCCTGTAAAGGAGCATATCGACCACATATAGCAAGATGTTATCCTCGCAACAACCATCCCAGTGGATTCCTGTCACCTTTGCGTCTCTACGAATACACCCAGCCAGGGTTCCAGAATAAGAGCAAATAAGCGGGAGGAGAGCTGGTGCTCCTTTTGCTTTGGAATGGGGTGGAGAAAGCGCTATTGACTCACTTGTAGCCATAGAAAAGCACAGAGAGTTTTAAAAAGTCTGAGGAAATGGGGCCCAAATCCAACCCTCTCCATCACCATTAACGTGAATAGCTAGTGGACCGTGTTGAACGTCTTGTCAAGGTCTTTAAGTAGCAAGGCCATAGGGTCAATGATTTCATGTGCTTTGGAGAATATGACATGCAGGCACCGTAACGGTTGGTGTGCGCTTCTGCCGGGCATAAACCCATTTTGTTCTTTGGTCACCGCATGCACCACGCTGCATAGCCTACTGGCTAGGATTTTCGCCAAAATTTCCATTTCTTTGTTTATGGGGGATATTGGGTAGTAGAAAGTGCATTTCTCTGGGGTGTTCAGGATAACTGAGATCGTCACTCCGCGCAGATCATACGGGAGCATACAATTCTCATACACTTCGTTGTACAATGCCTTTAAGTGGGAAACCAGTAGTGAGAGCCTGGCGTCTTTCCTTAGGACATTGCTGAGGTGGCTTGTTGGATCACTTTTTCTGTGATAGGAAGGTCTAGATTCTCTCTATCATCTCTGGACAGGGCACACACTTGGAGGTCCCTGATGATGGAATTTTCAATCTTGATGTAGGGTGGCGGTACAGCAGCATAAAGCCTTTTGTAATAGGATGCTAAGTTTTCTCTAAAATCAGCAGCTGCCGTCAGGTGGCGGTCGGCCTCATCCACGATCTGGAGGACTAGTCTGGAAATGTTATCCCTATTTAATAACAAATATAACATTTTCCCAGCTTTGTCACCCATCTCATAAGTCTTACTCTGGGAATGTAGCCAACCTGTTTTCACCGTGTCATGTAAGTTTTTGTTTGAGGGTTGTGCCCACCAGTAGGAAAGAGCGGGTAGTCAAGTCACTCTGAGCCTCAGTCTCCTCCCATTCCAAAACCATAATTCAACTTTCAAGTTCAGAGATATACCATTTGCAGAGTGTACTACTGACATGGCTCATGGCTTACCCTCTGGTCATTGCTTTAACAGCTTCCCATAGGGTAACTGAAGATTGGACGGTGTCTGCATTAAGGTCAAAGTAATCCCCTATTTTGTCTCTGAGGTGTTCTTCTAGTATGTCATCAGACAGCCACTATGAATTCAGTCGCCCTTTCCATGGGAGCCCTGAGTCTGATGGTGTATAGCCATTTCAATCAGAGAGTGATCCGAGAGTCCACCTGGGAAGAATCTGTTTAGAAATGACAGTGCGGCATTGCAAAGCTGAGACAAATAGACAATTTATGCGGCAGCGGGTAGCATGAGTGGCTGTGTAGAAGGTGTAGTGCTGTGAGAAAGGGTGATGAACACGCCAGGTGTCTACAAAGCCTAGTCCAATGCAATAGGTGAGAGAGTCTGTGTGAGGATATAGGACTGGTCATGTCGAGGGCAGGGTTGATTAGTGTAATGAAGTGGGGCAAATGTTCTCACAGTCAAGGTAATGAGGTGCCAGCCCGGTAGCCCCACCCAGCAGCCCCAGTGTACCGGGTGGAATGAGCAGTCACTTTGCACCTGTAGGTCTGGGCTAGAAGGAGCGCAAGTCTCAAGTCACTCAGGCATCTGTGATGGTCCTGTCCTTCCCTTGCAGGGCATATGATATGGCCCAGGGGAGTACAAGAGCAGTTCTCCAGAGCAGCACCCTACACTTGACACTCCCTGCAACATCCTGCTGCAACCATGGCCCACAGATAGTCAACAGGGCACTGCCACTCAACTGAGTCCCAGATAAAGGTCTAGCATAATCCCTCAGGTGCCACGCCATCACTGCTGCATCCTGTGAGGGCGTAGCACTGGCCCAGGCCAAAGCACAAAGTCTTTCTTTCTAAGCCATAGTCCAGCTCCTCTCAACCCATCTGGACTCAGGCAATAGAGCAGGGCTAATGAGCTCCAGGCTAATTCCTGAAAGGCTCTGACACAAAAGTAGACCACTGAGTCCATGGGCGGTTGCTCCGTGCCTGAGAGGCCCTGAATGTGTGTCAATCAAATCTGTCCAAAGTCCAGGGACCAGGCCAGCCCGTTCCCCAGCATGCGGCAGGGCTTCAGCGACCACCACCTGGTCTTTTGTGGACCAGGGTCCTCGGCCATTGGTTAGGAGATCCCCCCACCCACTGTCCAGGGAGGCTGCACCATTATAACCGTCCAGCCCACCACCAGAATGACCATATCCTAACTTTACCATTGCGGTCTTGAGTGCGAAAAGCAAATGACAGTCCCCCCAATCATTATATGGAGCATCTAAATTTTACATAAGGGGAGAAGACTCTTCTTTTTATGTTGCGAAAAATTGGTTAGCTTCATAATAAAATAATAGCTTCATAATAAAATTAAAAAAATCAAATATGTTTCAAATTGTTTTCGAGTCTTAGAGAGTGAGAATATTGTGAACATTTCTTTCCAGGCTCAGAACTGGAAAATAGTTTTTTTTCCCATGCACCGACATGTCAGAAATCTTTGTCTTTTCCTAGTTGACAGTTTACACATGCTCATGGACTCATTATTTTGTATGATGCTAATCCTTTCTTGAAATGCTGTACACAAAGCACAGCTTTGCATATTGATGCCTTTGTACAAATCTAATCACCTTGAAGACACTTTGATGAGGAAGTTATACATATTACAATGATACGGCTCTCACCTTCTTCTTTCCTAATTTTAGTATCTCATTTTAATTGGTTAATGTTCGTTGCTGTGGTAAAGATGAATAATGCATCACCCGTAGAGCTCCTGGCCAATTAATTGTTCTGTTTTTTTTGTAATTTTTAAAGTCTTTGTGTGTTGTGAAAAATGCAACTTGCCTTTTTAACAGCACATTAATACCGATGGCTGATTTTAAGATTGTTGAAGTATATCAGATGTCTCCTGGAGTTCTCAGTGAGAAGAGTAATTAGAATGAAAGATTAAGTAGATATTTTTAAAGACTTTTGAGTGTTCTCATCTGATTTGGCATGGGCGACAACTGCACGGTCTTTTTCCACATCTCTCTTGCCTCATTGAATTTCATTGAAAATGTGCCAAGCATAATGAGGAGCAAATTGAATAAACAGTGCTTGCTCTTAATGAGAAACATAATTAAATATGCAAATCATTAAATTATGTCATTAACTCCAGAATGCAGATAAGCCTCTTAAAATCCTTTGTAGCCGCATGTAATCTTGAGATGGGCTGAGATTAAAGAGCAATATCTGTGACTCAATGTTGATCTTTTTGTGAGGCTATGAAGTGGTTACTGCATTATTTGAGTGTTAACACAATTAGAACTAGTTCTAGTCATTAGCATGCAGTCATTAACATGTAATCATTAACAGCTGTTTTACACCATTCATATTGCCATTGCTCATTTCTAAATTTGTACTAAAAGAGGCAATTGAAAGTGGCTTTTAGAAACGTGCTGAAGTGTGGCTATTAGTACTGCTGGATAAATTATGGAGCTATCTTTTATTTAGCACACGCATATTTCAAAGAGGCACATAACAATAATGTCCATGTCTCTTTTTTACATGAAAAATATTAATTTGTCTTCCTTTCTTTTTGCTTGCTTTTGTTTGGCATTTTCCTTTCAGTAAAGGTCTCATCTGGGGTTTCACATTATAACACCAACAACCATTATTTCTACATTGACTCTTTTATTTTAACATTTTTGTAACGGCCCATTGTCGTACCATGAAGTCCATGATTATCTGAAATAATAGTATACAAATAATTCACAGTTTCTTCAAGTAATCTCTACGATGACAAGAGAGTATGTTCATTAACGTTGCTTTGTAAACAAAGTAATGCCTGTTAAATAGGAACTAACCTTTACATTAAAATGCCTAACAAGGCTACTATGAGAAATCGGGTTGTTGGTTGTCTGGGGTGTGAGTCCTGATCAAGTAGCAACCACAATCCCTGACAGGGTGAGGCACAAGCCAACCCTAAATTACCCTATCCTCACCCCTTTGGAAGTTTGGCACAGAACAGTCAGGCTTAACTTGGAGGCAAAGTGTAAAGTATTTGTGCAGCACTTAAACAGTAGTAAAGGGAAAACACCACACAAAAAGGATCAAACACCACGTAAGAAAAATAGAACTTATTTTAATAAATGAAACAAGACCAAAAGGACAAGAACCCAGTCAGTAGAACAGAAAATATGAAATTTTAAAGGTTTTAGTGAAAATAGCGCCAGAAAGCACAAAGCCCCAACCGTGGCTATTTGCTCGCGCTGGACTAGGACAAAGTCACAATTTCAGGCAGACTGTAATGGAGCAGGGGATGGCTACAGGGACCCAGTGAGGCCCGCTGAACAAACTAACTTAAATCCTGGTTTGCGGAGCATCGCAAGAATCCTTGTCAAAGACGCATTGTGCAGACGAAGCGATGCATCAGTTCTGAATGTAGCGAGGGCCTGTGTCGTCATCGAGGATCCCGTCAACGAGCCTCGACGTGCAAAGTGCAGTGTCAAGGAGGCGGCTCACAGTCAGGGCACTGTGTCGGTTCCAAAGAGCTGCAAGGCTGAAATGTAGGATCCTATCGTTGTCAACGAGGCTGCCACCAAAGAGGGATGTGAGGGCCTGCGCCGAGGATGCATTGCACTGTCGGAGCAATGTGTTAGTTCGGAAGAGCTGCGGTGTGGGTCTTGGCGATGGTTCCAATCCATGCTACAGCGGCGATGTGCCAGTTTTGCTTGGGTTGTCCATCACAGAAGAGGGGATGCGTCATTTCCTCTGGATCCACAGAGGCTGGCAGAGCACCTTAAGCCCACTTCCAGGGGCCAGGACAAGGGTGGCACCAATTGGCAGGGTAGACTCACAGATGGCAGAGTGCAGATGCAAAGCTGTTGGAAGCCTGTTGTGGCCCTCAGGCTTCAGTCCAGGAGTCCAGCCAAATAGACACTGGAGACACTCTGGGTTCAAGAGGTGCAGGTCCAGTCTTTCTCACCCAGGCAAGAGGGCAGCAGGCAGCAGATAAGTACAGCAGTTCATTCAGAGCAGCAGTCCAGCAGAGTGGCAGTCCGTTCAGCAGCACAGCAATCCTTCTTCCTGGCAGGGTATCCACACATCCAGAAGTGTACTGAAATGGTGTTGTCTGAGGTCCAGTATTTATACACAATTCCTTTGAAGTGGGGAGACATTTCAAGACGTTTGCCTTTGAAGTGCACATGTGCCCTGCCTTCTTGGGCCTGGCACCAGACTAGCTACAGCCCCTTTGTGTGGAGACAGGATACAGCATAGTCAAGTGTAAGTGGGGCTTGGCCACCTTCTCCCTCCCATCCTGCCAGTGATGGCCCATCCAGTCACAACTAAGCTCCCCATTGTGTGGCTGTCTAGGAGGAGTACACAAAGACATGTAAAACTTTAAAGTGCATGGCCAACATTTTGAATACACTTCACCCTGCCGTTTGAGTGATTTACGGCCTACTTTATTGGTGACCTATATGTATTAAAAAGGAAGATGTGGGACTGGAAAAAGGCTTACTTTGCAAGGTTGAAATGGCAATTTAAAACTGCATCCACACAGGCTACAACGGCAGGCTTGATACATGATTAAAGTGCTACTTATGTGACTGGCACAATCAGTGCTTCAAGCCCACTAGTAGCATTTAATTTACAGGCCTTGGACACAGGTAGTGCCACTTTACTGAGGACTGAATTAAATATGCCAATTGGATATAAGCCAGTTCTACCATATTTCAAGGAGAGAGCACAAGCACTTTAGCACTGGTTAACAGTAGTAAAGATTGCAGTGTTCTACGGCCAAATAAAACAAATTCAGCAAAAACAAATGAGGAGTGAAGGCACAATATCTGGGGCTGACCTTGCAGAAAGGGCTGAGTCTAACAACTATCATCACCAAATCTGGGTGTTGTTTCCTTTTCAGCAACCTCTAAAATAGATATGACCCTTCAGTATTTTCTCTGTCCCTCAGTGTGTGCCCCAAATTCTCCTTTGGACTCAATTACTCCAAACAGCCAGTCACCACCCAAATCTTCTTAAAGCTCTGAATGTATACTCACCACCTACAGTGTGCAATCATGGAGCGTCTTTCAACAATTTGTCACTGGATTTCATGGGACAATAAATAAAAACAACTAAACTACTTTTCTTCCAAAATCATCATCTTAGTCTTGGAATATCCTACTGCCTTTATCCTGGAGAATCTGGCACCTTTGCCAGTAGCATCCTGAGAGTCAATTTAAGTCTTTGCAAAAGACAGTATTCCTTCACCACAGGATATTCACTTGCTTCCACCTCTTCAGATCTCCAAGAATCTGATCTCACCATAACTAGAAACAATCACCTGACTGCACACTCCTGAAAAAAGCATAGCGATTGGATAACCAAAACCTTTACTGCTATCCAGTTACATTAGGCTTTCTAGCTCCGAAAGATGGCAGCAGAGGCAGTCAGATAGGGAGCATTTTGTAATTTCAATACCTCCCCCGTTGAACTATATAAAAATAAAGAGGCCCCTGAGTTTTGTGGGTACAGATGTTGGATATTCCTTTTATTCTTTGGGTACAATTTCATTTGACGACTGTCAAATCCTGCACTGCTGTATTAGCTGCCTCCTATGAGTTGACCAAGATGGGTCAAACCTGGGTTACAAAGCTAATTATAGTTAAGCATTGCTCACCCTGTGGCTTCTCGGTGTACAATGTCCACAAAGAGGCCTGTGGGGAGCACGGATGCCATCTTTGCATGCAGCAGACACTTTCCAACACTTTCGGCACTGAATAATACAATAAATCGCTTGATGTTTCACTTGTTTCAAACTGGATTTCTATTTGACCTGTGAACCTAAAGTTCAAAGGCTGCCTCCTAGACCAGTGAAGACATCAGGCACACTGCCCCTGTTCCTCATGAACAGGGAGAGGTGACCTGTTCCTTATAAACAGGATGAGGTGATTCTTCTACAGTTTACTACTTTCACTTACACGTGAATTTTAAGGAATGTACTGATCTAACCCTACCCCGGTAAGCCCCCTAAGCACTCCATGGTCTGTATTACTTGTTTACTTGGATGTTAGAAAAATTAATGTGTTGCAAAAACACTCTAACTTAATAGATTCCTTCCCGATCTGGATTCATCTCACCTTTGACCCCAATATATTTGCCTGTTGAGGAAACCATTTGCCCATGAGCAGGGCTGAACTGCCCATGTGGACACACAGAAACCCCTACTGGGCTCGCGAACACCGTGCTTTGTTTACATCTAAACAGTGTTTCTCAGTCAACCCAGTCTTGATGGCACACACACAACATTCTTCCTGGCACATACATGATTTTCTGCCCCAAATAAAGCATGCTTCTGGGTTCTGTAACAGAAAGGAAAACATTTCATGGTAGAAGAACCCTGACAATTCACCCTTAAGAGGGCCAGTTCACTCACTTGTTACACTACGGAGCTGTTTAAAACATTTCGAGCTTTGTTTTTAGCTTCCTATTGCAACCTGTACACAGACTTTTTTTTTGTCCTCCTAACTAATGCATCCTCTGTCCCTATTGGATATGTGAGTGCGGGATTCTGGTTCTCAATTAACTGGAAATATGTTCTATTCAGACTAGTAAAATAATGTAATACATGCATCAGATGTGAGGAGATGTGAGCTTCTCTCTAGGAGACGCCGACCGAATGATCGTATCATATGCTCTTGAAAGAGAGAATATTTTTCCATTTTGGATGCTTCCACTCTTCTGTTGCTCTGAAGGGTTTAACTAGCCTGTTAAACCTAGCGACGTGCATCTGGTATGCGCGTGTCCTTTGTGGTGGCAGCACTAATGCCTCCTTCCCGTGTTGTGTTGTGCCGCCATCTGTTACCACCACCTCGGCATTTGCATGCAAATTCAGTTTTTCTTCTGCTGTTAGTGATGTCATGTTGTTTTTGATGAGTTTCCACCCATGTTCCCTTCTCACAGTGCGTCTTCCCCGTTTGTAATTACTGTTCTATTGCTGCCCTCTGGCATGAACACCTGATGTTCCCTTGTTGCTAGTTGTCTTTCCATTTTCTTGTTGCACCTATTTCCCTTGAGACCGTATCATATATTTGTGAAATTGTCTTTTGTGATGCTTTCCTTTTGTTTTCCCACCCTGCGGCTACTGCAAAGCTCCATGAGTGCCGCATCTTTCAAGCACTGGCTCTTTTTGCTCTCTTTTTTAAAAATTATTTTTCACGAGTTATATGTTGTGAATTTTCAGCAAAAGATGGGGTTCCTTTTGTTTTTTTCTGTTTGGTATGTCAATAACAGATTATTCAGTGTATTATGTAAATACAGACTCGCAATTTACCCTACCATATTAAGATTTAAATAACTCTATGCAAACAGCAGTTCTTTCATGTTTCTTTTCCTGAGCTAAGAGTCACCAAACAAGCATTGTCGGTTGATTGTGTGAAGCACATACTAAGAAGGGTACCATCACTATTAAATATTTAATTAGGCAACAGAATCACCCTTTATTGGTAGCGCCTACCAGTCACAGAAGTACGGTGTGAAGTGCTGTCAAAAGTTATTAGAAACATAGGTAGTAGAAAGTTTATAGAACCTTGTTACGTAGAAAGTATACATCCACCTGTGTTTGTGCGATCTGTGATGTAGAGAGATTTCACTTAACAGAGAGACAGACGTGAAAGAAACATCAGTATGTCCCAAGTGTTGATGTAATGAATAATTTGCTCGGTATATCGGGGTTAAAATTGGACCGAGAGGGTAGAGCTGAAAGCATGAAGACATTTTCGGGTAATTTTCAAAACAGTTATGATGGTATGAGAGCTTAAGGACGAGACATGGTTGAGCGATCTAAAGAATTAAGTTCAGATTTTTAATACTGAAAATTAATTCTTGTTAAATTAGGTTAAAAAAGCATTACATTTAAGTCAATAAAGGTTTTTGAAATAAAAAAAAGCATTACATTTTTTACAGTTCAAATCAAAATATTTAAAGTAGCGATTGTGAGAGAAAACATGAACATTGACGTTATGAAATTTGAGAAGAAATTATAAAGCAAATGAATTTAAGAAGTAGGGCTTCATGTCTGTATTCCTCAAAGAAATTAGAACACCATCATAGTGTAAAGGACACATCAAGGGATTGAGCCTAGATAATGTGTCTGTCTAGAAGGAAATATACTGGAGTTGAGTGTACGACTGGCACTCGGATCCTTTAGCTGCAGTGTGGGATTTGATGGAGAGACGACTAGTCATGAACACCCAGCTGTATGGGCAAGCTGGCATATGAGGTTTCCTGAGAATGACTTTGGGATGTCAATGAAGAGATTCTACAAGTAGTGGATTCTTTTTTAACATTAAAGTGGCAGATGGGATTGCTTATTTTGAGAACACCTCAATTTGAAGAAATAATGTCTGGAAGGGAACATTCAGTGAGGTATGTTTGGGTCTAATTGAGCAAACTACTGTACTTACTGTAATTTGTGTTCAGTCTTTCTTTTGAACATATTACTGTCAGTCTTATCCTTTTTTGTAAACCTTTCTTTGTTTCATCCTGTTGAATCAAGAGAAATATGTGAGGCGAATTTAAGTCAAGTATTCCAGTACCTATGTGAATTAAGCACTGAGGTTTGGTAAAAAGAGGGAGAAATGCGTCCTCATAAAATATTTTCAACAGTGCACAAAATCATGCACACAGTCTCTGTGCCAGAGTGCATTCTCTTTGGGTGTGCCATCGCAGACTGGGACCATGAGGCAGATTTAAAATAAAATACACTATCACTGGTGCAAGCCATGAGGCGGTGCAGCAGCGTAAAACAGAACGAATGTTCAGACCTCCGTCTCCGTCCTGACTGCCAAAGCAGTTGGACCTGGCCTGCCTTTTGAGGGGGTGGGGGAGCTAGGGGTAAATCTGTGACTACATCTTCGTGCATGACAGTGCCGGTGGGGCTGCTGGGACCATCCATGTGTCTTACTAAATGATGCCCCCAATGTGAATTGTGCGCCTCCCGACACTGTCTTTGCCCATGCACCCACGCTAGCGATGAGGTGTGCAGGCAAAGGTGTTCACTATGCAAATGAAGTGGCATACCCCTCACATTGTGCAGGTGGTTTGAAATTGTTCGCCATGTCATATGAGTAAATACAGTAGGGCCAGTTCAAGTGTTTGTTGTTCTCATGTCTGCGACATCCCTGGGTATCTCCTGGCATCTGAACCACATTGGCATTTGTCCCCCTAATCTGCAGGTTTATTCACTTTAGTCAGTCCTCTATTACAATATTGTACACCCAATATCAGTATGCAAGTCCTCATGCTTTTGAAAAGAATGACCACAGAAGCTCCATCAGCTATACAGTAGCTAAGTGCAACCCCTGACGCCGTATGATGAATGTAGGATACTGGATTGTTAAACTTTGTCAGATAGAAGCATCACTCTTGTGGCTGAGCTTCCACTATGATACAACCATGTTCTTCCTATTACACAGGTTTGTGTGCACAATCTTTAGCTTAACTTTGGCAACATGTCAGACAGCAATGAGTTTCTCTGAGAAAATGCATGTGGGTACATGAACAGCAACATGAAAACAACAATGCAGTTAAGAAATGAATTAGTTAAAACCCCAAAACTATTTAGTTATTAAGAACAACTTTTGCCAGTCAGACGGATACAACAAGCATTGGTAAAGCCAATAAATAGGTCTCGTCCTTCACACATACCGGCTTTGCCAATTCTTGACCGCCCCCCCCTCCACCCTGAGTGGCCGCCACGCTTGTGCACACGTGTGGTGGCTACGTGGTAAAGACTGTGTTTTAGTTTTAAAAAAATCATTAAAAGATGGCTGCCACCTTGCAATGGTTTTTCTTAAACTAAAAAAAGGTGTCCGTTGCGCATGGACATGCATGCATGATGTATTGGTATAACTTGATTACCTGTGCAAATGTGCCGACCTATGGCTAACTTCTTACTTTATATTGGAACATGTAGGCTGCATAAATAATATTTTTATTTTTATTTTGCTTTTGTTTATTTTAAAATTGCAATGGCTTTTATTAAATGTATCCATGCATTTTACCTTGCGTTATACTCTACCATCTTTACTAACCTTTCACTTGTCTGCATTGGTAGTATGCACAGCAGTATTAGGGAATAGTAGGTCCAGTTCGGATTGCTACTTAGAAGCAGTGGTATTAAAAGCGGACCTATTGGACAGGTGGGATGCTGCTACACTAAAGCTTAGGGAACACGAATTTAAAGTAGTTAGCATCTCTGCTAGCTACTCTGGTGACCCCACGCTTGTTAGCTTTTGAGTGGAACTGTTGCAGATGAGTGGGGCCTTTTATTACTAGAGGTCATTGGGACATATCTGCCATAACTTAATGACCCGGCTCTTACGTTGCATTCATTTAGATTTAAGTCATACTGTAGAATGCGTATTTCTTTGTGCTGAGTATGAGAATAAGCTTAAATACAGCTAGTGTCACTGTCACACCAGTGCATCTGTTGGACCATCCACCTTCTAGGTAATAACCATCTTTTGCATGATGTACCCCAGATTTTTGTCCTATCTGTTTTGCTCGATTTACAGCTCCGTGCAGTTTGCCCCTGGTAACCAGTTTTAAAATGCTTGTGCTCCCCATTTACACATTTTCGAAATGGTATACTCCTAATTGGTAAATTTAACTTGCTTAGAAGTCCCTAGTATATGGTGCAAAGTGTACCCAGGGTCTATAAGCTGAATACAACTAGTGGACTGCAGCACCTATTCTCCCATTCACTGCAGTGGCAGTTCACACATCTCTTCAGCCCTCTATTGTAGCCTGACTAGAGCAGTGTAAAAACTGCAATTTGACCTGTCAAAAAAAAAACCTTTTGAAAGGTTAAAACCTTCTTTTTAAATTGTAATGTCACCCGTTTGTAGCCCATGAAGTCCACTCAGCAGGGTGCATGGTATTTAAAAGTAGAATGTTGCAAGGTGAGAGTATTATGGTGTATAGGAGGGGTGTCTTACCATGTAATACTAGCTATAATACATAAAGATGGACCCTGGGTACTCTCTTGTACACCTTCTCTCACTCCTGGTAGAGTGGCTAAGAGCAGACAGGCTACTTAGAGGGACACGTATTAAACATTTCCCGCCACCAACATGGACGATAAGTAATTGAGACAACTCAAGAAATCCAACATCAATTTCTAAAAATAAAGCAGATTTTTATATATTTTTAAACACTAAAAGGAAATTGATTCATACAGGATAACTGGAGTTATCAATTTTAAAGCATTAAATAAATCAGTACTTAAGCAGTGTAAAACACTAACGTTGCTGTCAATGGGAAAAACACATATATGCAATCGGTTACTTAGAGAGTGAGCTCAACAGAACCCACTTGGGGCTAAGGTCTTGTGAGTCCCTATACCAGTTCACAACAGCTTGCACAGTGTTACCTGGGTCAGGGGCGTGGGGTCCAGAGGTGCACTTTAGCTGTCAAATGGAGCAATCAATCAGGCTCTTGGTCTTTAAATGGCTACCTTAGTAAAAAGGTACTTGCGGGGCGAGTTGAGCGAAACCCTTTGGAACTCTAGAAAGGAGCTGGTCTTGGACCAGGAGTCTCCAGGCAGATCTGATCTACTTGGCTCGGAGGACTTGAGTAGAGAGCTGCTTCTGGCTATCCATGGTGCTGAACAGGATCCGTGGCAACTGGTTCTGGCAGGCATGCCAAGAGAGGGTGAAAACAAATGCAGGATCTTTACGATAGAGCCACAGGGTTGGATGATCATTCATGCAGGTGGATCCCTTCTCTAGGAGCATCGAATAAACCAGGTAATAGTCGGACTGACCACCAACAAGCCTTAGTTCCTGCAAACAGTGCGGTTGAGGAAGTCTTCCAGAAGACCAGGGGAACATTGTAGAAAGCTGAGCCTCACTGAGGGTTGGTACTACAGTTCCCAGAAGCCACCTGCCCAGTTGACTTTGAGTGGCCATGTCGGACTGCTCAGTGAACCGTACTTCAAGGTCGTTGATTTAGCAGTTTGTGTCTGCCGACCGCAGGGTACTAGTTCCTCTAGCACAAGGGAGTTCTTGTGAAGTCTGGAGTTTGAAGAGGGGTTCACCTTCCTTTTGGAACCGGCCTCTTGCCTTGGTCGAGTCACAATTCAGTGGGTGGAGGGTGGCTGCCACAGGTGCAGAGTTTAGCGCCTCTCTTCGTGGAGTCCTGCGTTGCTGTGGAAACGGGTCCCGTCTTGGTGCCCCTTAAATCCTGGATTTAGGGGGTGTTAGTGGGTGTGAGGACTAGTAGCCAATGGGTATCTAGTCCCGCAGCTAATCTGCCCCCGTAGTGACCACATTCTGTGGGTGTATGTCACTAAAACTAGTCAGAACCTGCTTTCTAGCCTAAATTCAAGATGGCCAAAGCCATCCTTGACTGTACACCTCAGCTGCAACTTCTTAGAGGTATGGTCAGCCTTGTGGAGGTGTACGCCTCCTGAATAGCTATTTTTACCACCTGTCCATGAAAAACAGTGGCTGGGGCAGTGGGAGGCTTTGTCCTTGAGTGGGGGACAAGTTCCTTTATCCAGCAGCACTGGTGAAGCCTTTGAGACTCACTGCTGTGAAGGGTCTATTCACTAACCATCCTGTGTGGGCGGAGGTGTCACCTCCTGCACACACAGATCTTTGTTTCTGACCTCTGGGAGTGGCACACACTCCCCAGCATAAGGTCAGATCTCTGTCTTGGAGGCAAACCCTAGAAAAAGCCCACCAATGCACAAGAACACTGGGTTAACTTGGTGGCACTTAGGTACATGCTAGTTAAACCTCGATACCACCATCGTTTCAGGGGTTAAAAAGCATGATGTTTGACACCAAACACAAAAGAAATCGACCGCTCCATAATGGACCTGGAAATCTGGGGTATCTTTAGTGTCCAGCCTATGTTATCCTAAGGAGGGTAGTTTATGTGTGATAGAATTATGTTTAGAATGCTACCATAGGGCAATTATGCTTCCACATATATTTTCACACAAATTATATAATGCACCCTGCCTCCTGGGCTAAGGGAGGCCTACCTTAGTGGGTGACTGATATATATTACATGACGCAAGGTGACCCTGTCACACATGTTGTTTCCAGGGTCGAACTCGAGCAGACAAGCTGCTTCTGTAGGGTTGACATGGAAGCCTGCAGCCTTTGGTTTCACTCGGTCACTCTGGGTAGCACAATAAGTGCTGCAGCCCTGGTACCCCTTTCGCATCCTTGCCCTGGGTACCACTAGTACCAAATACTAGGGACTTATAGGGGTGTAAAAGTACTTGCTAATTGGTGTACCAATTCACATTATAGTTTATGTGAAAGAGGACATTGCTGGGGCATGCACACTTTCAAATAAATTACCACAGCATCTAGCAGCAAAAAGTGGGCGGCATCTGCAAAAAGTCTAGTTTTCTAAATAGGACATGTAGAAATGTAATGTTAACATGTCCTTACAGAGACTAGCAACTAAAAACTATTTTCCCTGTTTGAAGGCAGGATTAATTCTGCTATCTAAGAGTAGGGACCAACTAGAATAATGATTCAACAACTGTTTTTAATATTTATTAGGAGCCCAACTCAATTATGAAGTTATATTTTGAATAAATATTAAGGAAAAGTAACTTTTAGTATGTTACTTTTCCCTGCCTGAAACTCCTAAGTTGAAATTACATTATCCTTCCAATTGTCAGACAGTTGGTGAAAACTGCTCCCAGAGCAAAATGAAGGCCTAGGTGTGGGGTGGTGTTTTTGTTCTCCTGGTAGGATGACCAGTTGTGGACCCAGAAACTTAATTTACTTCAAAGAGGCCTCTGGGCTACAAGCCAAGGTTAGCTGACACTTTGGCAGCCTTCCTCCTTTGTTTACAAGTCAGGCAGGCACCAAACACAGTGGCAGAAGAGCTACCCCCAGCACTGGCTTGAAGCGACCACAGAGGAGAGGCTGTTCTTTACCCTGGTCATATCTCAGGGTATGCACACGGTTCTGCACAAAGGGAATAGACTTTCAGCATTTTGAAATTTATTAGTGAGGGGCACTGTGGGAGTGTTTGCGGTAGGGAAGACAGAAACTGTTGCAAAATTGGGTAGGATTACCCCTGGAAACATTTATTTTCCTTGGTTAAAGATGGGCCAAGAGTCACCCCCACCTACAAGCTAGTACCAAGCATAAATGTGGCATCGCCTGACACCTCTTTAGAACATTACTGAACCTAGGGAAGATCAGAAGAGAACTGAACCTGCTGTTTGCGACAGGAGCCTAAAAGACTGGACCTCCTCCTTATTGTACCCAAGACAAAGAAGTGGACTCCAAGATTCATATGGCAGCTCTCCTGTTCAAGCTACAGGGAAACAAAAAGCTTCAATAGGTCTCTTACTGAAGTTACTAGCTGACCAGTTCCAACTGTACCTGATGTGGATCCTGCTGATGCCCTCAAGTGCTGTTCCTGATGTCAAGGAACCCCTGGCTGTGTCTGGTTCGACGTCTCCTACTACCTTGAATACCCGGGACTTAGAAACTTTTTCAACTTCAAGATCTCCAGAGGACCAGGATCAACATGCCAAGCCGATCCACCCAAGGTGTGTTACAGCTGGGATGAAGATTTAGGTTTCTCCAGCTTGGATCTTCCCTGCAGAAGCAAATACAGTTCAGCTGGACCTCATGGAGAAGGTATCTAGCCTTGTGGAGCCATCTTGGAGTACAGCCTGCAGTATTGCCCTGTTGAAGGATTCAGAGCTCCGAAAACAGTGACTAAGTGAGAACATAGAAATCTTGGCTGGACGAAGGCGCAAAAGGCGGATGGGTTATTCCGTCACAACGGTAACGGATATCCCGTCCACCAAATTATAGATCGCAATATATCCTATGGGATTTATATTTCGGTGGGCGGGATATCCGTCACCAATGTGACGGAGTAACCCTTCCGCCAAAATCTAAATCAGGCCCCAAGTACCAAGGTAAAACCTCCAACCAAATTGAACATGGTTCCTTTATCTGACAAGTGCTCCTTCAAGGTAGGCCTCAAATCGCGCCTAGGTCCCGGTCTACCTCAACCACTGGGTTGGCGCAATTTTTATTTTAAACCTAAAAAAAATCATATTTCCAGATCCCCTTATTGGATGTTTGTCATTTTGGTGTCATTTTATATATTAAAAGTTACTCTATTTTACTAACTCCATTAGGAATTTTTATTGTACTGTGTTTTCATTTCTTTACTGTTGTGGGACTGCCTAAATACTTTACAAATTGCCCTAAGTTAAGCCTTTCTTCTCGGTGTCCGGACTACCAAGGAGTTGAGCTCAGGTTAATTTAGTAATTTAAGGGTTCACACTGAGAAGAACTGTGATCATTACTTGAGGTGCGTAGTCACCTCCCTCATCAAAAGACCCAATTTCTTAAACACCTATTTATTAGAAGCTGGTTTAGGATGTTGTTTGAAGGAGAAGGTGCTGGTCCGTAAACTGGTTTAGTTTACAGACTTTGATTTCGTTAGTCATGTTTGGGCTAAAAGGAATGCTTAATTGTTGCCAGTGGTGCCCACTGCCACTCCTTTTCGGCAACTGACACTTATCTTACCTCACCAGACAGTTACCGAGAGCAAGAGAGGGCAAAACATACTATGGGAAATAAAAGAGGAAGAGCAAGACAGGAAAAGACATACCACACAGGAAGAAAACAGGAACCTACAGGAATGAGATAAAGGGAAGGAATTGTCCGTAATGTGTTAAAGAGGCAAGAGGTGGTTTCAAGATTACCTAGCTTTGGTATTTGGTACTTGGCTGTGGGCTTGTGAGCAGAGCTTTGGGCACGGACACTCATTCTTTTATAAAATAAGCACTGGTTAAAACCCAAAATGTTCTTTTAGCTGAGTATGGGCACTATTTTGACTTTGGTTGTAAGTGATGTGTTGTTCAAAATGTATCACAGAGGAGGTGCCATTCCAGACACTGTTATAGCCATTAAGCCTATGCAGAAAAATATTTCTTTGATCTATACTATTGAAGTAAATCACTTTTTTGAAGAAGAGGAATCTAAACGTAGAGCTACATTTATTGAGCTGGTGCATGCCCAGAAGTTTACACCAATTTAAGGCATTTTGATTGTTAGCTTTGTGTCTGATTGAGTTTCATTAGTTTGGTGGTAAATGTGGAAAGATACAGGTGTGGCAAACAAAAAGCAAAGCAAATAGACACACGATCAATGAGATTAAGATCCATGGATAACCATAAACATCTAGAGGTAAGATACAGGAGACTTCATGACGCTTTTTATAAAGATGAATGAAGTACCTCAAATTGTTGAGAAGATAAAATGACAGCATTTCAGTTGTATTCTGGTTCACCTTTTGAAATGATAGGGAGAGGGATCTTCTATATCATCCAATACAAGTGTTGAGGCGTGGCCAAGGAGCCGACAATTGCGGACGCGTGAGCTCGGAGCTCCGCGCCGGCCCGCTAATTATCGGCCCAAACCATCGGAGCCTGAGACCAGGGGACGTCTCGAAGTGGGTCTGGTGGTGCCAGGACAACGGGGAGCTGGTTCCCGCGGTCCTACCGGCTCCCGGGCGACAAGGGCGAGTTCGTGTTCCGGGCGGCTGTCGGGCCGGGAACACGCAAAATGGCAGCCCGGGACCGAGCGGCACCCGCAAACTGAGGCGGAGCCCGGAGTCTGCTAGGGCTTGTGTCCCGATCGAGGGCTCATCGACAATTACCTGGTCTGGGCGGCTGCTGTGCATCGTGGGGGCCCGGCGGAACACAGCTATGGCGATGGCGCTTCCGTGAAGGAGGCGAATGCACTGCATCACTGTCTCCGGAGGTGAGGAGCAGGGCGGGGCGCATGATCGGACCCCAGGCCGGGGCTCGGGGGCTGGATTGCAGGCCCTGCCATCGGCCCTCACAGCGAGGGAGCCCACGAAGCCCATGCTGACCACGAGGGAGTGTAGGCGGCACCACGTGATAGGTAAGGCGGCGAGGGGATTCCGCCGGAGTCTGCAGGTGGACAAGAGAGAGCTGCTGAGGGGGTTGTGGCCTCCCTGGGTGCGAGTGCTGCCTGGGGGTTACTCCCGGGGCCTAGACCTGGGCCTGCAGTGCCCTGCTGTTGGAGATCAGGTTCTGACCCACGGAGGAGCAACCAAGGCCAGTTTGGTGGACATCCTATGCCCCGGGGA
The DNA here is from genome assembly GCA_963921515.1 of Calotriton arnoldi. Lineage (NCBI taxonomy): Eukaryota > Metazoa > Chordata > Amphibia > Caudata > Salamandridae > Calotriton > Calotriton arnoldi. The sequence continues at coordinate 599,915 of CAWUFW010006764.1, forward strand.
AAAGAGGGGGACTGAGTCTGGCACGTCCGCTCCCCCTGGGGCACATTGGAGGAGGCCCGGAGTCGACCTGGATTAGGGTGGTGGCG